>LR738712.1:490018098-490092333 GCA_902687465.1 Secale cereale
CCCCCCCCCCCCCGATACTACTCATAGATTCATCAAAATAAGCAAACAACACACGAAAAACAAAATCTGTCAAAAACAGAATAGTCTGTAGTAATCTGTAACTTTCGAATACTTATGTAACTCTAAAAAACTTGAAGTAAATTGGTGGACGTGAGGAATTTGTCTATTAATCATCTGCAAAAATAATCAACTAAAAAGCACTCTCTAGTAAAAAATGACAGCCAATCTCGTGAGCGCTAAAGTTTTTGTTTTTTACAGCATGATCACATAAACTTCACACAAGTCTTCCCAAAGGTTTTACTTGGCACAAACACTAATTAAAACATAAAACCACATCTAAACAGAAGCTAGATGCAATATTTATTCCTAAACAGAAGAAAAACAAAGAAAATAAAATTGGGTTGCCTCCCAACAAGCGCTATCGTTTAACGCCCCTACCTAGGCACGATACAAGGATATATCTAGGTATTGCCATCTTCGGGTTTTTTTCTTTTAGCGGGATCACGTTCGAATCCGGGAGGTTCTCATTTTCCTTCATATTCAGAAATTTTAAGATCTAAGGAATCCAACCGCGTATTGGAAAGGGTGATCAACATATTCATGCTATGTAAATTTCCGCCAATACTCTTAAGAGGTTCAAGAGACTTTTGTAAAAAAATTGTTACATCGCAAATCTTATAAAAAACTTGTGTCTCCTCTGGGGTAGAGTGTGGCCCAAACAAATCTATCAAGGCATTATGGGAATCAAGACTATGACTACCCAAGAAATTTTCTCCGATAATGGTATCAAGAATAAGCATATTCCAAGGAGTCATGCCAATATAAAAATTGCGAAGACGCACGGAAGTGGAAAGCTTCCTAGTAGATCTATTTTGAGCATTGCAAATTCTATACCAGGCATCTTTTAGATTTTCTTCCTCCCTTTTCTTAAAATTAAGAACCTCACTCTCGGGAGTATTGATAACGATAGGCGTGCTAGCCATGACGGCAAGGCACGGCGATAAAACACACGGAAAAAGAAGGGCGAATAAAACATCAAGGGTGAAGTGGGGGAGAGGAAAACGAGAGGCAAATAATTTAATGAGAAGGATAAGGGTTTGTGATAGGTACTTGGTATTCGACTTTTGCGTAGATCTCCCTGGCAACGGTGCTAGAAATTCTTCTTGCTACTTCTTGAGCTTGCGTTGTATTCCCTCGAAGAGGAAAGGGTGATGCAGCACAGTAGTGTAAGTATTTCCCTCGGTTTTTGAGAACCAAGATATCAATCCACTAGGAGACCACGCGTGAGTCCCTCGCACCTGCACAAACAAATAAGAACTTCGCAGCCAACGTGATAAGGGGTTGTCAATCCCATCATGGTCACTTACGAAAGTGAGATCTGATAGATAGGATAGGATAGTATTTTTGGTATAAGAACAGAAAGTAAAGAAAGAAAATAAATAACGGCAACAGAAATTGAAGGAAAAGTAATATGATAAAGATAGACCCGGGGGCTATAGGTTTCACTAGTGGCTTCTCTCATGACAGCAGAATTCTACGGTGGGTGAAAAATTACTGTCGAGTAATTGATAGAAAAGAGCATAGTTATGAGAATATCTAGGCATGATCATTATATATAGGCATCACGTCCGTAACAAGTAGACCGAAATGATTCTGCATCTACTACTATTACTCCACACATGGACCACTATCCAGCATACATCTAAAGTATTAAGTTCATAAGAACAGAGTAACACCTTAAGCAAGATGACATGATGTAGAGGAATAAACTCAAGCAATATGCTATAAACCCCATCTTTTTATCCTCGTTGGCAACAATACAATATGTGCCTTGCTGCCCCTACTGTCACTGGGAAAGGACACCACAAGATTGAACCCAAAGCCAAGCACTTCTCCCATTGTAAGAACTATAGATCTAGTAGGCCAAACCAAACCAATAATTCAAAGAGACTTGCAAGGATATTATAATCATACATAAAAGATTTCAGAGAAGAATCAAATATTGTTCATATATAATCTTGATCATAAACCCACAATTCATCGAATCTCGACAAACACACCGCAAAAAGATTACATCGAATAGATCTCCTCAAAGATCGAGGAGAACTTTGTATTGAGATCCAAAGAGAGAGAAGAAGCCATCTAGCTAATAACTATGGACCCAAAGGTCTGTGGTAAACTACTCACAACTCATCCGTGAGGCTATGGTGTTGATGTAGAAGCACTCCATGATCGATCCCCCCTTCGGCGGAGCTCTGGAATAGGCCCCAAGATGGGATCTCACGGGAACAGAAGGTTGCAGCGGTGGAATTAGGGTTTTTTCTGTTGCCTCAATGTTTTCAGGGTACATGGATATATATAGGAGGAAGGAGGGCACCAGGGGAGCCAGAGGGGGCCCACGAGGGTGGGGGGCGCGCCTGCCCCCCTGGGCGCGCCCTGCCCCTCATGGCCGCCTCTCTCGTTCCCTCACGTGTACTCCAAGTCTTCTATGAAGATACGGTTCCAAAAATAACTCTCCTGAAGGTTTCATTCTGTTTGGACTCCGTTTGATATCCCTTTTCTACAAAACACTAAAATAGGCAAAAAAAACGCAATTTCCACTGGGCCTTGGGTTAGTAGGTTAGTCCCAAAAGTAATATGAAAGTGTATAATAAAGCCCATTAAACATCCAAAACAGAATATATAATAGCATGGAACAATAAAAAATTATAGATACGTTGGAGACGTATCAATCGATGCCCCCTCCGGTGGAGCTCTAGAACAGGCCCCAAGATGGGATCTCACGGGTACAGAACGTTGCGGTGGTGGAAATAGGGTTTCGTGGTGCTCTCCGATGTTTTCAGAGTATATGAGTATATATATAGGAGGAAGAGGTACGTCGATGGAGCTACGAGGGGCCCACGAGGGTCATTACTCCTCGCGGGATCTAGACTGGCCCCACATATCAATACTAGTCTTTTCTACGCACTTTGTCCTCACTCATGCGCACCCGGGAGTAACTTCCCGGTCGGTCACCCATCTTGGAACTACTCCAAGCTGAGCATGCTTAACTTTGGAGTTCTATCCGAATGGGCTCCCAGAAAAGAAGGAATTCCTTATTGATATGAGTAGTCTATCATCCCTAATAAGCTAAGCGATCACATACACCCCCACTCAGAGGAACCGACGTCCTCGTCGGGCCACATGAACGTTCCCTCTTGCACAAGCGTCTGTGCATCCAGTCTGATACATGTGCCATGGCGTGTGCCATGACGTGTCACAAATGTCATGAACAACATGATCGAGCACCTGTCCGCAAACATCCGTGTAACCGCAAGGGTCGGCTCTGATACCAACTTGTAACGTCCTGGACACACCCGCCGGTGGTCGTTACTCCTGGCGGGATCTAGACTGGCCCCACATATCAATACTAGTCTTTTCTTCGCATTTTTTCCTCACTCATGCGCACCCGGGAGCAACTTCCCAGTCGGTCATCCATCCTGAAACTACTCCAAGCTGAGCACGCTTAACTTTGGAGTTCTATCCGAATGGGCTCCCGGAAAAGAAGGAATTCCTTATTGATATGAGTAGTCTATCATCCCTAATAAGCCAGGCTATCACACTCCTGCCTCGTGGCTTCCCTGGCATGTACTCCAAGTCTTCTGTGTTGCATTTGTTCCAAAAATGATCCTCGCGAAGGTTTCATTCCATTTGGACTCTGTTTGATATTCCTTTTCTGCGAAACACTGAAATAGGCAAAAAAATAGCAATTTGCACTTGGCCTTGGGTTAGTAGGTTAGTCCCAAAAATAATATAGAAGTGTATAATAAAGCCCATTAAACATCCAAAATAGATAATATAATATCATGGAACAATAAAAAATTATAGATACGTTGGAGATGTATCAAGCATCCCCAAGCTTAATTCCTGCTCGTCCTCGAGTAGGTAAATCATAAAAACGGAATTTTTGATGTGGAATGCTACCCCACATAATTCTCAATGTAATTTTATTTATTGTGGCATGAATGTTCAGATCCAAAAGATTCAAGACAAAAGTTTAATATTGACATAAGAATAATAATACTTCAAGCATACTAACAAAGTAGTCATGTCTTTTCAAAATAACATGGCCAAAGAAAGTTCATCCCTACAAAATCATATAGTCTGGCTATGCTCTATCTTCATCGCACAAAATATTTAAATCATGCACAACCCCGGTTTCAGCCAAGCAATTGTTTCATACTTTAATTTTTTCAAACCTTTTCAACTTTCACGCAATACATGAGCGTGAGCCATGGATATAGCACTATAGGTGGAATAGAGTGGTGATTGTGAAGAAGACAAAAGGAGGAAGATAGTATCACATCAACTAGGTGTATCAATGGGCTATGGAGATGCCCATTAATAGATATCAATGTGAGTGAGTAGGGATTGCCATGCAACGGATGCACTAGAGCTATATGTGTATGAAAGCTCAACTAAAGAAACTAAGTGGGTGTGGATCCAACTCGCTTGCTCACGAAGACCTAGGACATTTTGAGGAAGCCCATCATTGGAATATACAAGCCAAGTTCCATAATGAAAATTCCCACTAGTGACAAAACAAGAGACTCTCTATCATGAAGATCATGGTGCTACTTTGAAGGACAAGTGTGGAAAAAGGATAGTACCATTGTCCCTTCTCTCTTTTTCTCTCATTTTTTGTTTCTTTTCTATTTTTATTTGGGCCTTTTTTATGGCCTCTTTTTTCTTTTTCTTTTTCTTTTTTTATTTTTTTGTCCGGAGTCTCATCCCGACTTGTGGGGGAATCATAGTCTCCATCATCCTTTCCTCACTGGGACAATGCTCTAATAATGAAGATCATCACACTTTTATTTACTTACAACTCAAAGATTACAAGTCGATACTAGAACAAAATATGACTCTATGTGAATGCCTCCGGTGGTGTACCGGGATGTGCAATGAATCAAGAGTGACATGTATGAAAGAATTATGAACGGTGGCTTTTCCACAAATACAATGTCAACTACATGATCATGCAAGGCAATATGACAATGATGGAGCGTGTCATAATAAACGGAACGGTGGAAAGTTGCATGGCAATATATCTCAGAATGACTATGGAAATGCCATAATAGGTAGGTATGGTGGCTGTTTTGAGGAAGGTATATGGTGGGCGTATGGTACCGGTGAAAGTTGCGCGGCACTAGAGAGGCTAGCAAAGGTGGAAGGGTGAGAGTGCGTATAATCCATGGACTCAATATTAGTCATAAAGAACTCACATACTTATTGCAAAAATATATTAGTCATCAAAACAAAGTACTAAACGCATGCTCCTTGGGGAAGGGTTGGTCGGAGTTAACCATCGCGCGATCCCGACCTCCACACAAAGGATGACCATCAATAAATAAATCATGCTCCAACTTCATCACATAACGGTTCACCATACGTGCATGCACGGGAATCACAAACTTTAACACAAGTGTTCCTCAAATTCACAATTACTCCACTAGCATGACTCTAATATCACCATCCTCATATCTCAAAACAATCATCAAGTATCAAACTTCTCATAATATTCAATGCACATCATATGAGAGTTTTTATTATATCCATCTTGGATGCCTATCATATTAGGACTAATTTTATAACCAAAGCAAATTACCATGCTGTTCTAAAGGACTCTGAAAATAATATAAGTGAAGCATGAGAGATCAATAATTTTTATAAATTGAAACCACTGCTGTGCTCTAAAAAGATATAAGTGAAGCACTAGAGCAAAACTATGTAGCTCAAAAGATATAAGTGAAGTACATAGAGTATTCTAATAAATTCCGATTAATGTGTGTCTCTCCCAAAAGGTGTGTACAGCAAGGATGATTGTGGTAAACTAAAAAGCAAAGACTCAAATCATACAAGACGCTTTGAGCAAAACACATATCATGTGGTGAATAATAATATAGTCTCAAGTAAAGTTACCGATAAACGAAGACGAAAGAGGGGATGCCTTCCCGGGGCATCCCCAAGCTTAGGCTTTTGGTTGTCCTTGAATTTTACCTTGGGGTGCCTTGGGCATACGCAAGCTTAGGCTCTTGCCACTCTTTGTTCCATAGTGCATCAAATCCTTACAAAAAACTTGAAAACTTCACAACACAAAACTTAACAGAAAATCTCGTGAGCTCCGTTAGTATAGGAAAACAAACCACCACTCTAAGGTACTGTATTTAACTCATTCTTTATTTATATTGGTGTTAAACCTACTGTATTCCAACTTATCTATGATTCATACCCCCTGATACTACTCATAGATTTATCAAAATAAGCGAACAACACACGAAAAACAAAATCTGTCAAAAACAGAACAATCTATAGCAATCTGTAACTCTAAATTTTTTGAAATAAATTGGTGGACGTGAGGAATTTGTCTATTAATCATCTGCAAAATTAATCAACTTAAAAGTACTCTCCAGTAAAAAATGGCAGCCAAACTCGTGAGCGCAAAGTTTCTGTTTTTTATAGCAAGATTGCAAAGACTTCACCCAAGTCTTCCCAAAGGTTCTACTTGACACAAACACTAATTAAAGCACAAACCCACGTCTAACAAGGAGATAGATGAATTATTTATTACTAAACAGAAGTAAAAGCAAAGAAAATAAAATTGGGTTGCCTCCCAACAAGCGCTATCATTTAACGCCCCTAGCTAGGCATGATACAAGAATAGATCCAGGTATTGCCATCATTGGTAGGCAATCTATAAGTGGCTCTCATAATAGATTCATAATGTAATTTGATTTTATTTCTAGGAAAGTGTTCCATGCCTTTCCTTAACGGAAATTGAATATAATGTTCCTTCTTTCATGTCAATAATTGTACCAATCGTTCTAAGGAAAGGTCTGCCAAGAATAATAGGACATGTAGGATTGCAACTATATCAAGGACGATGAAATCTACGGGCACATAATTCCTATTTGCAACAATAAGAACATCATTAATCCTTCCATAGGTTTCTTAATGGTAGAATCCACAATATGCAAATTTAAAGAACAATCATCAAGTTCATGGAAACCTAACACATCTGTGGGGACCCCGACTTAAGAGTCGAGATCACCGAATGCACGTGTACAGTGACCCCAGAGATCAATGCTCACTGAACACACAGAAGCTGAGTAACAAGAGTCTTACATCCATACATACCGTCTTACACAAATTATGGCCATTATGGCCAAGTCTTACATAGATAAAGCCTCAAGGGCTGAATAGCAAATAACTCGAATAGCGGAAGTCTTCGAAGATAAGTAGAACCCATGCCATATGCCTTAACCCTACATGCATTTTGACTAGGATAGCGTCCTAGTTCGCATGCTCATCTCCATAGAACTCTTCTTCATATTCTTGTTCCTCCATGCCTGGCCAATTAAATAACCAGTGGCAAGCCAATGAGTACTTTGAATGTACTCACAAGCAACCCATGATTTGGTTCAAAGTAACAATGCAATTGTACAACAATGAGCAATCTAGCTACGAGCTAGAATAAATATTCTACCATCAAGTATATGCACCAACAAATTCACGTAACCTTGAGGACAGGTTACCGATATAAACATGAATAGGATTCAACTCAACGAGTCAAGTCACCACCTTGACTCATCACACCCACATACTTTCACCGTTGTAGCAAAATTCTGGACATAGTTTAAGTAGCACCACCCAACTGTCCATGACCGTGGACACGGCTATTCGAATAGTTTTACACTCAGCAGAGGTTGCGCACTTTACCCACAAGATCCAGGAAGCTTTCGTGTCACCCACGATCCCGCAGTACCTCAAGTACTCGGGGGAAGCACCCGGTCATTATCTTTCCTTAGACGATATTAACATAGGGTCCACTCGTTGGTGCACAGCCCTCGAGTACAAACAATAGATCATGGGACTTGCCCTATTTTCAATGCCACGCGTACACGAAGGGACCAATGGTGTGTCTGGTGCCCTGTGAAAACAGTCATGGTCGCCTATCCGAGCACGACCCCGTCCCGGGAAAGACCTCAAGTCTTCCCGTCACTAGTAATGTGGGCACCATGCTAGTATCGGCCTAAGTAATCAATAAAGCCACGTCCCATAAGGGGTAGAGTGGTTGCACATATTTGGTTGGGACAGTAGTCACACATAAATCTAATCCATCATTTCACCCATGCACAAGATCTTTATTGGCACATCACTTCTTCCTCAAGTGATGACCTAACTCAACATCACCCTCGGGCATTAGGGGCACCTGATGGATTTTTTGAAAAGAATGCAACCACGAGGGTTTCATGGCACACATGCATCACTAAGCATCACTACTAATCATTTGTATTGCATCTAGCACATAGCAAGAGCATGCATCATGTGGTGGTTCTCAACTAGGTCACCACCGTCATTCTTATCATCATGCATTCGGAAGTAAATGGGTTCCGAAGAACACAAGTTTATCATGGTCAAAGGGCTGCTTGCCTGGATTGGCTTGGTCTTCAAAGTCTTCAAATCCTTCCCCACCTTCTTCTTCAGCAACCTCGTCAAATACGGTATCTAATCGTCGCAAAATAACAACGAGAAAATAAGATCACAATAAAAACAGAAAAATCAAAGTGCTCAGAAAAATGTCAACTTATTTTTGTTAAATACAAGAGTGAAAACTAAGATGGCAAAAATTCTTAGTTTGAGTTTTGGAGTGGCAGAATGGGGTCCATGAATATTTGAACAGAAGTTTTAATGTTCAAATATGAATTTAAATTTGAACAGAACAGAAAAGGTCCATGGATATGTGTGAAAGTGACACCATTAAATAGGTTGGATTTTTACAAGTTTTTAGGAACTGGAATTAATTCATTTGGATATATATTTAATTCTGTGAAATTATTTGAAATTCCACAGAAAAGAAAAATGGAAAAGGGCTCTGTGCCACTGGGACAGAACGGCCATACTGCAACGGCCCAGGGCGAAATACAGCCCACCGCACGGCGCCAGCGCGCGCTAGGGTTTTTTTAAACCTGACGGGCGGGGCCCGGCGGTCAGCGTCAGAGAGGGGAGTGAGAGAGAGGTGAGGATGACGGGCGGGGCCCGCCTGTCATCTTCAACCTCGCGGCCAGAGAAGCGGCAAGCTCACCGGTGGCGGTATGGTGCACGACATGGCAATCTAAGGGCACGGTCGTGCTCAGGGAGGAGTCGTGGTTCTGGTGGTGCTGGAGTTGGCCGCCGGAGGGGCCAGGTTCGTCGGCGGCGAGGAGGAACGGCGGCAGAGCGTCGGGAGGGTCCTGGTTGGCTTGCTCCGGGCTACAACAGGAGTGGGAGAAGGAGGGGAATGGGTCAGTGATGTCCGGTGGCTCCAGATCGAGCAAGAGCTGGGGTGGAGGGAGGCTGTATCGTGAGATCACCGGTCGCCCGAGGCGGCGGAGCTCCGGTCGATCCCGTGCACAGAGGCTCTTCGAGGGCGAGTGGGAGGTGCTGGTGTGCTCTTGGGGGTATGGGGGGAGATGGATGCCAGTGGAGAGGCCCGGGGCATGCTTATATAGCCGGGCCCCGGTCTACCGTGGACTCGCGCGCCGGCGAGGTTACGGGCGAGGCCAGAGGCCGTGCAGGCACTTGTGATCGAGTCGGGGCCGTTCGTGGATGAGGTCTACGCCTAGGGGAGGGAAGATGAGGAGCGGTGAAGCATCCAGAGAGCTCGCGCGTGTGAGGCCAGAGGTTGGACCTCGCGGGCGGCCGGCGCGCGTGCGAGGGCGTCCACTGGAGGGAGAAGGAGGAAGGGGACAACACCGGGGGGAGTTGCGGACGCCGAGGCGCATCGAATGGCGCGAGGGGGAAGCACGAGGTGGTCGGGGGCGATGGATTGGGCGAGGCTACAGTGCGGGTGCGCACTGTAGCGCGCTCTGGAGCGTGCTAATTGCATGCCACGGCATGCCGTTGGCTAACTGGGCGTGTCCGCCGTGTCTGGGAGGTCCAGCGTAGAGTAAACAAACCAGCTGTGGCTTTGGATGCCTTGGATGTCCAGTGAGAGAGGAGGGAAGCTGGTAGATGGTAAGAACTGGGCTATCCAGCAAGGTAATTTGGGGTTTTCACCCTTCAATCATGGATCTCTGGTCCTGGGGAAGTTACTGGGGGTAGAAGGTAACTAGGTAAGGCTGTGGTAGAAAGTTGGAGCAAAAGTAAATAGTAAAAGAGGTCAAGATGATGGTTTTGGTAAAATGGTAGAAGGTGTTTGATCATGTTTTGGGCAAGCAAATGATCTCCACTAGCCATGACACTTAACAGGATTGAATGTCATAAGGAAATAGGGTGTTTCACCAAATTTGGGCTTGTTTGAAGAAACTAGCCAATGTAACTTTGGTGAACCCTAGAAATCAACAGAAATGGATTCGCCATGTTTAAGTCAAGCTAATCATCTCCCCTTGATGCACCACTTGGTGTAGTTTCATCATTTGGGGTTATGATCATGCTCACAAAGTTTGAAGCCCTAGGCAAAAAGTTGGTAATGTAAAGTTGTTCAAATTTGAATTTGAACAGAAATGGTTTTGGGGTGTTCTGATCAAGTTATCCCACTCCAAAGCTTGTTCCATTTGGTCTAGATGCCTTATTAGACCATTCTAGCATGTGCACCAAGTTTTAGAGCATTTGGACAAGTTTGGCAATGTAAAGTTGCTCAAACTTCAAATATGGACAGAATGGTTTTGAAGGGTTTTGATGATGTTTTCTTGCTTCCCAACGCATGGGGCTTGGCAAGATCATCAAATATGTCATATATGACATGATAGAATTTCCCTGGAATTTTTAGAGAATATTTCCTTTGTAAATATTTCAAAAGCTTGAAATATCCAGAAAGGGTTTTTGAGGGATTAGCCCATTATTTTGAACATGACCAAGTGTTGAAACTCTTATATATGGACAATATATGTCCTATGAGTCTCCCTGAATTTTGGCAAATATTTTTGAAATAATTAAATAATTTTTCCCTATTAAAGACCATTTCTGGCCTTAAGAAAAATCTTTTAAATAAAATAGGAAAATAACTTTTAAAATTATACTTTTGTGGTTTCTGGGAGTCCTATGACTACTAGGTCTCAAATAAACTTTTTGAAATAATTTTCTCACCCTAAATCAAGCACTTGAAGTGCAAACCTCAATTCAGGGGTTTTTGGAATACTAATTTTTGAAAATACATTTTGGGCCAAATTATTTTTATAAGAAAACACTATACTGCTATAAACACTTGGTATGATCATTGGGCAGAAGTTTTGGGGTCAGGAGATGAATTCTACAAGAGGTAGTAGTTGACTTTAATGAGCATATGAAAAACACAGGAAGAAAAACTCAACTCCAAATAAAAGCCAAATGATGCCAAAAAAAATTTGCTGGTCCAAATTTTCATGCTATATTGATGCAAATGATATGTTACAAAATGCAGGGTGTGACAGACCTACCCCCCTTACAAGAATCTCGTCCCCGAGATTCCTAAACTAGGTCTTAAAAGAGATCGGGATACTCGGATCTATAATAGTCTTCACGTTCCCATGTTGCTTCTGCTTTCGTGTGGTTGCTCCACTGGACCTTGAAGTACTTGATGGTGTGGCTTCGCGTCCGTCGTTCTGCCTCATCCAGAATGCAAATGGGCTTCTCGCGGTAGGTCAAATCAGGCTGGAGATCAATGGCTTGGTGATCAACATCCTTGTAGAGATCAGGCTTGTTCGGAACTTGGAGACATTTCCGGAGTTGTGACACCTGGAATACATTGTGCACATCGGATAGCTCAGGTGGTAGTTCCAACTGGTAAGCCACTTCTCCTCGTCGTGCAGTGATCTCAAAGGGTCCAATGAACCTTGGTGCGAGCTTCCCCTTGACGTGGAAACGCTTGGTTCCCTTTAGAGGAGTTACGCGCAGGTACACATGATCCCCGACATGGAAGCTCATATCCCGTCGATGAGTATCGGCATAGCTCTTCTGCCTTGACTTGGCTGCCTTCAAATGCTCCCTGACTAGTTGGACTTGCTCTTCTGCTTCGCGGAGAATATCCGGTCCAAAGACTAGCCCTTCTCCAGTCTCTGACCAGTTGAGGGGTGTGCAACATCTGCGTCCGTACAACACCTCAAATGGTGCCATCTGAAGGCTCGACTGATAACTGTTGTTATAGGAGAACTCGGCAAAAGGGAGGCAATCTTCCCACTTGGCTGCATATGCCAAGACACAGGCTCGGAGCATGTCTTCGAGAATTTGATTTACTCGTTCTGTCTGACCTCCGGTCTGTGGGTGGAAAGCTGTGTTGAAAGACAACTTGGTTCCCAAGGCTTCTTGGAACTTCTTCCAGAACCTTGAGGTGAACTGGGTTCCTCGATCTGACACAATCTCCTTGGGAACGCCGTGAAGGCTTACGATTCTGTCGATGTAGAGAGCTGCCAGCCGGTTGCCATCATAAGTAGTCTTGACGGGAATGAAATGGGCCACCTTGGTCAAATGGTCGACTATGACCCAGATGGAGTCATGTCCTCTATTCGACCTTGGCAATCCAATGATGAAGTCCATTCCGACTTTATCCCACTTCCACTCAGGAACCTCGAGTGGTTGGAGCAATCTAGCGGGTCACTGATATTCAGCCTTGACCCTTTGGCACACATCACACTTTGCAACATAGGTTGCAATCTCTCTTTTCATCCCGTGCCACCAGAATTTTTCCTTCAAGTCTTGATACATCTTGAATCCTCCAGGGTGGATGGAATACGGAGTGTCGTGGGCTTCTTGCAGGATCAGGTTCTTCAGCTCCATCTTGTTTGGTACGCAGATGCGGCCTTTGTACCAAACAATCCCGTGCTCGTCCTCGGATAATCCTGGGGCCTTGCCTAGCTTCATCTTCTTCTTGATGCCTTCAATGCTTGCGTGCCCACCTTGTGCCTTCTTGACTTCGTCCATCAAGGTTGGTTTGACTTCCAAATGATCCAGAAATCCAGGGGTGACCAATTCCAAACTGAATTGTTCGAGCTCCTTAAACAGGGCTGGCTGCCTCTTTTGAATTATGGCATTCAAGGAGCAAGCCTTTCTGCTTAAGGCATCGGCCACCACGTTAGCCTTCCCGGGGTGATATTGAACACTGAGGTCATAGTCTTTCATGAGTTCCAACCATCTTCGTTGCCTCATGTTCAATTCCTTTTGGGTGAATATGTACTTCAGACTTTTGTGGTCTGTGTATATCTCACACCGTTTCCCTAGGAGGTAATGCCGCCATGTCTTCAAGGCATGAACCACTGCTGCTAACTCAAGATTGTGAGTAGCGTAGTTCTCTTCATGAGGTCGTAGCTGCCTGGAGAGGTAAGCTATGACTCGGCCATCTTGCATCAGAACGCTTCCCAATCCGGTTCAAGAGGCATCACAATATATCACGAACTCGTTGTGAATATCAGGTGTTGCCAGAACTGGGGCGGTGGTCAACCTCTTCTTGAGCTCTTGGAAGCTCTCTTCGCATTTTCATGTCCACTCGAACTTCTTGTCCTTCTTAAGGAGCTGAGTCATCGGCCGAGCAATGCTAGAGAATCCTTCCACGAATTTGCGGTAATAGCCCGCAAGTCCGAGGAAGCTTCTGACTTCCTTGACGGTCGTTGGAGATTGCCATTGGGTCACAGCTTCGATCTTTGCGGGATCAACTGATAATCCTTCTTCGGTCAAGACATGACCTAAGAATCCAACTTTATGCAGCCAGAACTCACACTTGCTGAATTTGGCGTATAGTTGGTGCTCTCGAAGCTTGTCTAGGACCATCCTCAAATGTTGCTCGTGTTCTTCCTCCGTCTTCGAGAAGACAAGAATGTCATCAATGAAGACAACAACAAACTTGTCCAAATATTCCATGAAGACTTTATTCATGAGATACATGAAGTAAGCAGGGGCATTGGTTAACCCAAAGGACATGACCGTGCACTCGTACAGGCCATATCTGGTCACGAATGCCGTCTTCGAAATATCTTGGGGTCTGATCTTCAGCTCGTAGTACCTAGATCTGAGGTTGATCTTGGAGAACACCTTGGCTTCGCTGAGCTGATCAAACAGATCTTCAATCTTGGGAAGTGGATACTTGTTCTTGATTGTAACCTCATTGAGGGAGCGATAGTCAATGCATAAGCGGATGGTACCGTCCCTCTTTGCCACAAACAGAACAGGTGATCCCCAAGGGGAGGCACTTGGGCGGATAAATCCCTTCCTCAACTGCTCTTCCAGTTGCTTCTTCAACTCGGCTAATTCTTCCGTCCCCATTCTATAAGGCTTCTTATAGATGGGTCCTGCCCCGGGCACGATCTCGATGATGAACTCAATGTCACGGTCAGGGGGCATTCCCGGTAGTTCATCCGGAAAGACATCAGGATACTCGCATACCACCGGTACTTGCTCTAGCCCAACTTCAGACAGACAGTTGACTTGAACGGCTTGAGCGGAAGAGGAGTTGGGAGCAAACTTAACTTCGACTCCTTGGTCATTGGTCACAGTGACAGTCCGTTTGGCACAGTCTAATAATCCTTGGTGCTTACTGAGCCAATCCATCCCTAAGATCACATCCAAGCCTTGCGATCTTAGGATGATGAGGTCTGCTAGGAAGTCTACACCGTTAATGGTAATACTGACTCCTTTACAGCCTATCTTGGCTCTCATCTCTACTCCGGGGGTTTGTACCACCATGGGGTTATTCAGGGGTGTAGGGGTCATGCCACTTTTTAATGCAAATCTTTGAGTGAAAAATGAATGCGTGGCTCCAGAATCAAACAAGACAGTTGCAGGTGCTGAGTTGACAAGGAACGTACCCAGCACGACGTCCGGGTCTTCCTGGGCTTCTTCAGCAGTGACGTGATTCACACGCCCCTTCCCATGGTTAGGCGGGTTGCGAGGAGCTGGGTTCCTTGGTGGCATCCCGCGGCCTTGTCCTGGGTTCTGCGCATTGGGGCGCGGGGCATCAGGCTTCTTGTTGGGGCACACCCTTGAGATGTGTCCTGACTGACCACATCCAAAGCAAGTGACTTGGTTTGGATTATTAATCTTGTTGCCACCACTGTTATTGGGGTTGAATGCTGGCCTTGGGTTGGCATACTGCTGAGGCTGATAGTTGGTGCGAGGTGCATGAGCTCTTGGTTGCTGATAGGTTGGCTTGACCGGAGCTGACTGCCACGGGCGAGGCTTCTGGTTGCTGGAACTTCCCTTGCTGACCATCTTGCGCTTGCGAGTGTCTTCCAGAGCACGCCGCTTGTCTTCAAGCATGAGTGCTTTGTTCACCAGGTCAGGGAAGGTTGGGCAGTCGCACACGACAAGCGAGTACTGCAGAGTCTGATTGAGGCCTTCCATGAAGCGCTCCCTTTTTGCAGCATCAGTGCTGACATCTTCAGGGGCATACCTTGATAGAACACTGAACTTCTGCATGTACTCCTTGACAGTGCCACTTCCTTGCTTCAGGGCTCGGAATTCACGCTTTTTGATAGCCATGATTCCGGAAGGAATGTGGGCTTTGCGGAATTATGCCTTGAAGTTGTCCCAAGTGATGTCTTGCCCAGCATGCATGACCTTGAATCCATCCCACCAAGCTCTAGCAGCCCCCCCGAGGCAGTGGGCTGCATAAGCCACCTTCTCGCGGTCTTTGGTGCATCCGACTAGTTCCAGTAAGTCCTCAATGGTGCGGACCCAGTCGTCTACATCCAAGGGTTCAGCAATCTCGATGAAAGTTGGCGGTGCATGCTTCTTGAACTCTGCCAACGTGGAACGTCCATTGCCATTCCCCGCCGGCTGGCGGTTGTTGGTGACAGCTTGAGCAATCAACTGAAGGGCTGCGGTGTTGGCTTGGCGTTCCTCTCGGAAATCTTGGAGAAGCTGAGCCATGTCCATGTTAGGAGGAGGTGGTGGTGGTGGATCTTGGTCGTTGGTTTGGTCGTGGCCTGCCTCTGATTAAGCGGATGATCCAGCTTCAGGTTGCTGGGTAGAGGTACCCGTACGAGTTACAACAGGCATCCTGTTGGAGCGGTAAAAGGTCTCATGACTTGGAAGAGGGAAAGCAATAAAGATGGGTGCCTAGTAAGGGGGTGGGTGTGACACTAATCAAATCATGCAAGGGCCGAAAGGGCCAAACACATCCATTTAATCCAAATGGTTTATGTAGTCGTTTACATATTACCGAAGGAAGAATACGACATACATCCAAACACAACAAAAGCAACACTAGATGGGTTCATATGAACCATACAAGGACTCGACTACGCATAGGGGTTACACGACCTATCCTACCGTAGAGGTCACAAACTGGCATATCTGAGTTGCGAATAATGCCTAAGCGGCGGAATGCTCGGTCGCGTATTCTGGCTCTTCTGGGTCTTCCTCCTTGTCTTCATCTGTCTGGGCCCCCTTGTTACTTGAGGGCGTGGGGGAGTGGAGGAGTTGGATACGACAGTGCTTTGTCGGTGGTGCCGAGAAAAGCTTGCGATATTCCCTTGCCGTCATGCGGCGTCGCCGAGGTGGTTCTTCATCCTTGGAAGATACATCTCCTGAGGGCCTTCCGCCTCGGTACGCGATAGCGGACTGTCCGGGAGGCGCACCTTCCTTCTTGATCCTATCTATCTTCTCTTGTGCTCGGCGAAGAAGTGCCTTGGTCTTGTGAAGTTCTTCTCAGAGCTTCATCGATTCCGAGGCCAAATCTTGTGCCAAGCTATCGGCACATAGACTGAAGTAGGTCTGGAATCAAAGCGGGTGTCCTTCCTTCAGTGGAGGGGCTTGTGCGCTGCTTTCATCTTTACCTTCCTTCCGGTAAGGCAAGAAGCGGGTTGTCATCTTGGCTGCCATCTCCGGAAGAAGCTCGCGGAGACGGGTTAGTGCCTTGAGTGCAGCAGCCTCGACAGCGAGAGGTAGTGTTGCCATCTGGGGTCCCTCAAAGAACCAACTTGTGGGAGGATTGTTTGCCTTCACGATCACTTCCACATGGTACTCCACCTCAGTGTCGCTAACCCAATGCTCAAGGTGGGTGAGGATGGGTGCTCGGTGGAACTAGCACTCCTGGAGGCTATCCTCGAGAAGCAAGGGAAACCCAGTGGTCAGGTGCTCTTTAGGTACCGCGGCCATCTACAAAGGTGGAATAGGAGAGGTTAATAAGCTGATGATATCTCAGGTTGGTAAGGTTTAGAAAAAAAGAGAGGTTCGAAAGGTTTTTGAAAAAGGGGTCTCATCTAACTAACGCCCATGCTAACTAAGGCTTCCTATAGTCAGGATGGCTTTGATACCAGCTATGTGGGGACCCCGACTTAAGAGTCGAGATCACCGAATGCACGTGTACAGTGATCCCAGAGATCAATGCTCACTGAACACACAGAAGCTGAGTAACAAGAGTCTTACATCCATACATACCGTCTTACACAAATTATGGCCATTATGGCCAAGTCTTACATAGATAAAGCCTCAAGGGCTGAATAGCAAATAACTCGAATAGCGGAAGTCTTCGAAGATAAGTAGAACCCATGCCATCTGCCTTAACCCTACAGGCATTCTGACTGGGATAGCGTCCTAGTTCGCATGCTCATCTCCATAGAACTCTTCTTCATATTCCTGTTCCTCCATGCCTGGCCAATTAAATAACCAGTGGCAAGCCAATGAGTACTTTGAATGTACTCGCAAGCAACCCATGATTTGGTTCAAAGTAACAATGCAATTGTACAACAATGAGCAATCTAGCTACAAGCTAGAATAAATATTCTACCATCAAGTATATGCATCAATAAATTCACGTAACCTCGAGGACAGGTTACCGATATAAACATGAATAGGATTCAACTCAACGAGTCAAGTCACCACCTTGACTCATCACACACACATACTTTCACCGTTGTAGCAAAATTCTGGACATAGTTTAAGTAGCACCACCCAACTGTCCATGACCATGGACACGGCTATTTGAATAGTTTTACACTAAGCAGAGGTTGCACACTTTACCCACAAGATCCGGGAAGCTTTCGTGTCACCCACGATCTCGCAGTACCTCAAGTACTCGGGGGAAGCACCCGGTCATTATCTTTCCTTAGACGATATTAACATAGGGTCCACTCGTTGGTGCACAGCCCTCGAGTACAAACAATAGATCATGGGACTTGCCCTATTTTCAATGCCACGCGTACACGAAGGGACCAACGGTGTGTCCGGTGCCCTGTGAAAACAGTCATGGTCGCCTATCCGAGCACGACCCCGTCCCGGGAAAGACCTCAAGTCTTCCCGTCACTAGTAATGTGGGCACCATGCTAGTATCGGCCTAAGTAATCAATAAAGCCCTGTCCCATAAGGGGTAGAGTGGTTGCACATGTTTGGTTGGGACAGTAGTCACACATAAATCTAATCCATCATTTCACCCATGCACAAGATCTTTATTGGCACATCACTTCTTCCTCAAGTGATGACCTAACTCAACATCACCCTCGGGCATTAGGGGCACCCGATGGTTTTTTTGAAAAGAATGCAACCACGAGGGTTTCATGGCACACATGCATCACTAAGCATCACTACTAATCATTTATATTGCATCTAGCACATAGCAAGAGCATGCATCATGTGGTGGTTCTCAACTAGGTCACCACCATCATTCTTATCATCATGCATTCAGAAGTAAATGGGTTCCGAAGAACACAATTGTATCATGGTCAAAGGGCTGCTTGCCTGGATTGGCTTGGTCTTCAAAGTCTTCAAATCCTTCCCCACCTTCTTCTTCAGCAACCTCGTCAAATACGGTATCTAATCGTCGCAAAATAACAACGGGAAAATAAGATCACCATAAAAACAGAAAAATCAAAGTGCTCAGAAAAATGTCAACTTATTTTTGTTAAATACTAGAGAGAAAACTAAGATGGCAAAAATTCTTAGTTTGAGTTTTGGAGTGGCAGAATGGGGTCCATGAATATTTGAACAGAAGTTTTAATGTTCAAATATGAATTTAAATTTGAACAGAACAGAAAAGGTCCATGGATATGTGTGAAAGTGACATCATTAAATAGGTTGAATTTTTACAAGTTTTTAAGAACTGGAATTAATTCATTTGTATATATATTTAATTCTGTGAAATTATTTGAAATTCCACAGAAAAGAAAAATGGAAAAGGGCTCTGTGCCACTGGGCCAGAACGGCCATAGTGCAACGGCCCAGGCCGAAATACAGCCCACCACACAGCGCCAGCGCGTGCCAGGGTTTTTTTAAACCTGACGGGCGGGGCCCGGCGGTCAGCGTCAGAGAGGGGAGAGAGAGAGAGGTGAGGATGACAGGCGGGGCCCGCCTGTCATCTTCAACCTCGCTGCTAAAGAAGCGGCGAGCTCACCGGCGGCGGTATGGTGCACGACGGGGCAATCTGAGGGCATGGTCGTGCTCAGGGAGGAGTCGCGGTTCTGGTGGTGCTGGAGTTGGCCGCCGGAGGGGCCAGGTTCGTCGGTGGCGAGGAGGAACGGCGGCGGAGCGTCAGGAGGGTCCTGGTTGGCTTGCTCCGGGCTGCAACAGGAGTGGTTGAAGGAGGGGAATGGGTCAGTGAGGTCCGGTGGCTCTAGATCGAGCAAGAGCTGGGGTGGAGGGAGGCTGTACCGTGAGATCACCAGTCGCCCGAGGCGGCGGAGCTCCGGTCGATCCCGTGCACAGAGGCTCTTCGAGGGGGAGTGGGAGGTGCTGGTGTGCTCTTGGGGGTATGGGGAGGAGATGGATGCCAGTGGACAGGCCCGGGGCATGCTTATATAGCCGGGCCCCGGTCCACCGTGGACTCGTGCGCCGGCAAGGTTGTGGGCGAGGCCAGAGGCCGTGCAGGCACTTGTGATCGAGGCGGGGCCGTTCGTGGATGAGGTCTACGCCTAGGGGAGGGAAGAGGAGGAGCGGGGAAGCATCCAGAGAGCTCGCGCGTGTGAGGACAAAGGTTGGAGCTCGCGGGCGGCCGGCGCGCGTGCGAGGGCGTCCACTGGAGGGAGAAGGAGGAAGGGGACATCGCTGGGGGGAGTTGCGGACGTCGAGGCACATCGAATGGCGCGAGGGGGAAGCACGAGGTGGTCGGGGGCGATGAATTGGGCGAGGCTACAGTGCGGGTGCGCACTGTAGCGCGCTCTGGAGCGTGCTAATTGCATGCCACGGCATGCCGTTGGCTAACTGGGCGTGTCCGCCGTGTCTGGGAGGTCCAGCGTAGAGTAAACAAACCAGCTATGGCTTTGGATGCCTTGGATGTCCAGTGAGAGAGGAGGGAAGCTGGTAGATGGTAAGAACTGGGCTATCCAGCAAGGTAATTTGGGGGTTTCACCCTTCAATCATGGATCTCTGGTCCTGGGGAAGTTACTGGGGGTAGAAGGTAACTAGGTAAGGCTGTGGTAGAAAGTTGGAGCAAAAGTAAATAGTAAAAGAGGTCAAGATGATGGTTTTCGTAAAATGGCAGAAGGTGTTTGATCATGTTTTGGGCAAGCAAATGATCTCCACTAGCCATGCAACTTAACATGATTGAATGTCATAAGGAAATAGGGTGTTTCACCAAATTTGGGCTTGTTTGAAGAAACTAGCCAATGTAACTTTGGTGAACCCTAGAAATCAACAGAAATGGCTTCACCATTTTTAAGTTAAGCTAATCATCTCCCCTTGATGCACCACTTGGTGTAGTTTCATCATTTGGGGTTATGATCATGCTCACAAAGTTTGAAGCCCCAGGTAAAAAGTTGGTAATGTAAAGTTGTTCAAATTTGAATTTGAACAAAAATGGTTTTGGGGTGTTCTGATCAAGTTATCCTACTCCAAAGCTTGTGCCATTTGGTCTAGATGCCTTATTAGACCATTCTAGCATGTGCACCAAGTTTTAGAGCATTTGGACAAGTTTGGCAATGTAAAGTTGCTCAAACTTCAAATATGGACAGAATGGTTTTGAAGGGTTTTGATGATGTTTTCTTGCTTCCCAAGGCATGGGGCTTGGCAAGATCATCAAATATGTCATATATGACATGATAGAATTTCCCTGGAATTTTTAGAGAATATTTCCTTTGTAAATATTTCAAAAGCTTGAAATATCCAGAAAGGGTTTCTGAGGGATTAGCCCGTTATTTTGAACATCGCCAAGTGTTGAAACTCTTATATATGGACAATATATGTCCTATGAGTCTCCCTGAATTTTGGCAAATATTTTTGAAATAATTAAATAATTTTTCCCTATTAAAGACCATTTCTGGCCTTAAGAAAAAGCTTTTAAATAAAATAGGAAAATAACTTTTAAAATTATACTTTTGTGGTTTCTGGGAGTCCTATGACTACTAGGTCTCAAATAAACTTTTTGAAATAATTTCTCACCCTAAATCAAGCACTTGCAGTGCAAACCTCAATTCAGGGGTTTTTGGAATACTAATTTTTGAAAATACATTTTGGGCCAAATTATTTTTATAAGAAAACACTATACTGCTATAAACACTTGGTATGATCATTGGGCAGAAGTTTTGGGGTCAGGAGATGAATTCTACAAGAGGTAGTAGTTGACTTTAATGAGCACATGAAAAACACAGGAAGAAAAACTCAACTCCAAATAAAAGCCAAATGATGCCAAAAACAATTTGCTGGTCCAAATTTTCATGCTATATTGTTGCAAATGACATGTTACAAAATGCAGGGTGTGACAACATCACACAAAGTTTTTGGAATTGTGGAAACACTAGCATCCAAATCACACAAAGCATAGCATTCATGATCTTTAATCTTAATTTTAATAGTAGGTTCCCACTCATCATAAAGTTTTCTCGGGATAGAAAACTTATAATTCAAGTTTTTCTCCATAAGATTGCATTAAAGCATCAACAATGTGTTTGGTAAAAGCTTTATTTTGACTATAAGCATGAGGAGAATTTAGCACGGAATGTAACAAGGAAATACAATCTATCAAAGAGCAATTATCATAATTAAATTCCTTGAAATCCAGAATAGTGGGTTCATTACTATGTAAAGTTTTGACCTCTTCAATCCCACTTTTAACTATGTTTGCATCAAGATCTAAAAACTCCGAATCATTGAGACGCCCTTTAACTAAAGTTTACTCATCTCTAGTCCCATATTTATCAAGACTCATATTAGAAAAAAAAGGATTTAATAGGAGACACATCAATTACTTTTAGATCTTTATCTTTATTATCATGACAACTAGAAGAACATGCTTTCGTAAAGTAATCTATTTTAGCACGCATCCTAGCGTTTCTTTCTTTGCACTTATCAATGGAAATTCTCATGGCCTTGAGAGACTCATTGATATCATGCTTAGGTGGAATAGATCTAAGTTTCAAAGAATCAACATCAAGAGAAATTCTATCCACGTTCCTAGCCAACTCATCAACCTTAAGCAATTTTTCTTCAAGCAAAGCATTGAAATTCTTTTGCGAATTCATAAATTCTGTAACACTAGTCTCAAAATCAGAGGGCATCTTATTAAAATTTCCATAAGAGTTGTTGTAGGAATTACCATAATTATTAGAGGAATTACTAGGGAATGGCCTAGAATTAAAGTTTCCTCTATAAGCGTTGTTACTAAAATTATTCCTACCAACAAAATTCACATCCATAGATTCATTATTATTCTCAATCAACGTGGACAAAGGCATATCATTAGGATCACAAAACAATCTTATTAGCAAATAATTTCATAAGTTCATCCATCTTTCCACTCAAAACATTAATCTTTTCAATCGCATGGACTTTTTTACTAGTAGATCTTTCGGTGTGCCATTGAGAGTAATTAACCATAATATTATCTAGGAGTTTAGTAGCTTCTCCTAAAGTGATTTCCATGAAAGTGCCCCCCGCGGTTGAATCTAAAAGATTTCTAGAAGCAAAATTCAATCCAGCATATTTTTTTTGTATAATCATCCATAAGTTCAAACCATGTGTAGGGCAATTACGTATCATTAATTTCATCCTCCCCCAAGCTTGTGCAACATGCTCATGATCAAGTTGCTTAAAATTCATAATATCGTTTCTAAGAGAGATAATCTTAGTGGGAGGAAAATACTTAGAGATAAAGGCATATTTGCACTTATTCCATGAATCAATACTATTGTTAGGCAAAGAAGAAAACCAAGTTTTAGCACGATCTCTAAGCAAAAACGGAAATAGCTTTAATTTAACAATATCATTATCCACATCTTTCTTCTTTTGCATATCGCACAAATCAACAAAGTTGTTTAGATGGGTAGCGGCGTCTTCGTTAGGAAGGCCAGAAAATTGATCTTTCATGACAAGATTCAACAGAGCAGCATTGATTTCACAAGATTCATCATTGGTAATAGGAGCAATCAGTGTGCTAATAAAATCATTATTGTTGGTATTGGAAAAGTCACACAATTTAGTATTGTCTTGGGCCATAGTGACGAACAAGCAATCAAACACACAAGCAAACAAGAAGCAAGCGAAAAGAGGCGAATGGAAAAAGGGCGAATAAAATGGCAAATGTGAAGTGGGGGAGAGGAAAACTAGAGGCAAATAGCACATAATGTAATGCGAGGGATAAGAGTTTGTGATGGGTACTTGGTATATAACTTGTGTATAGACCTCCCCGGTAACGGCGCCAAAAATTCTTCTTGCTACCTCTAGAGCATGCGTTGTTTTTCCCTTGAAGAAGAAAGGGTGATGCAGCAAAGTAGCGTAACTATTTCCCTCAGTTTTTTAGAACCAAGGTATCAATCCAGTAGGATACTACACGCAAGTCCCTCGTACCTACACAAACAAATAAGAACCTTGCAACCAACGCGAAAAAGGGGTTGTCAATCCCTTCTCGGCCACTTGCAAAAGTGAGATCTGATAGAGATAATAGGATAAATACTTTTGGTATTTTTGTTGTATAGATTGAAAAGTAAAGATTGCAAAATAAAAGAATAGTAAAGATAACTAGTTGATGGAAGATAGACCCGGGGGCCATAGGTTTCACTAGTGGCTTCTCTCAAGATAGCAGATTCTATGGTGGGTAAACAAATTACTGTCGAGCAATTGATAGAAAAGCGCATAGTTATGAGAATATCTAGGCATGATCATGTATATAGGCATCATGTCTGTGAGAAGTAGACCGAAACGGTTATGCATCTACTACTATTACTCCACACACCGACCGCTATCCAGCATGCATCTAGAGTATTAAGTTCATCAGAACAGAGTAACACTTCAAGCAAGAAGACATGATGTAGAGGGATAAACTCATGCAATATGATATAAACCCCATCTTTTTATCCCCAATGGCAACAATACAATACGTGCCTTGCTGCCCCAGCTGTCACTGGGAAAGGACACCGCAAGATTGAACCCAAAGCTAAGCACTTCTCCCATTGCAAGAAAGATCAATCTAGTAGGCCAAACCAAACTGATAATTTGAAGAGACTTGCAAAGATATTTAAATCACGCATATAAGAATTCAGAAAAGAACCAAATATTCTTCATAGATAATCTTGATCATAAACCCACAATTCATCGGATCTCGACAAACACACCGCAAAAAGAATTACATCGAATAGATCTCCAAGAAGATCGAGGAGAACTTTTTATTTAGATCCAAAGAGAGAGAAGAAGCCATCTAGCTAATAACTATGGACCCTAAGGTCTGTGGTAAACTACTCACCACTCGTCAGAGAGGCTATGGTGTTGATTTAGAAGCCCTCCGTGATCAATGCCCCCTCCGGTAGAGCTCCGGAACAGGCCCGAGGATGGGATCTCACGGGTACAGAAGGTTGCGATGGTGGAAATAGGGTTTCGTGGTGCTCTCGGATGTTTCCAGGGTATATGGGTATATATAGGAGGAAGAGGTACATCGGTGGAGTTACGAGGGGCCCACAAGGGCGGGGGGCACGCCTACCCCCCTGGGCATGCCCTCCTGCCTCGTGGCCGCCTCGTGGCTTTCCTGGCATGTACTCCAAGTCTTCTGGGTTGCATTTGTTCCACAAACGATCCTCACGAAGGTTTCATTCCGTTTGGACTCAGTTTGATATTCCTTTTCCGTGAAACACTGAAATAGGCAAAAAGACAGCAATTTGCACTGGGCCTTGGGTTAGTAGGTTAGTCCCAAAAATATTATAAAAGTGTATAATAAATCCCATTAAACATCCAAAACTAATAACATAATAGCATGGAACAATCAAAAATTATAGAAACGTTGGAGACATATCAGTAATTCAAATCAAGTAGATCCTGAAAGTGCAAGTTATCGACTAGAGGGGGGGTGAATAGGCGATTTTTATGAAAGTCTTCAAAACACAGGGGCTTTGAAGACAAACGATAGAAATGAACCTATATGATAAGCAGTGGTGTAAAGGCATATTTCTCCTTAAGTAGTTTTGGTGATTGATGACAATGCATTTGCCAACTAATTGTGTGCACTAAGGTTTTTCAGATATATCTCACCTAGGCACAAGATGATTAAGTGCCCCTCGGAACCTATGGAAGACGGTGTTTCCTTTTGTTTCTTTTTCTGTGGAATTGAGTCATAGGAAGCCGTACTATTAAGAGAGGGTCCTCTTCGGAAAGGTTTGGGTGGAATCAACACGTACACGTATACTCATTCGCACCACCTTTCCTTTGCTTCTCTGGAGCTCCGGCTGTTTTCCTTGTCGGAACAAAAACAGTGGCTTCCTACTACTACCACTGCTTGGCAAGCGGTAGTACTGCTCAGAGTTTGCGGTAGTACCGCACGGTCACACGGTAGTACCACTTCAGGGCCACAGTAGTACCGCACTACACGGTAGTACCATACCCTAAACACGGTAGTACCGTGTGGCCGGCCCTGCGTCGTAACTAGTACGGTAGTAGGCGCGGAAGTAATTTTTTACTTCTGCGTCCTACGCGGTAGTACCGCTTCGAGCAAGCTGTAGTACCGTGTCGGGTTTTTGCTATGACCGTATATCTCCGGATGTAGATGCGGATGTATTTTATTTAGTCCGCGCTTCTCCTCAGCCTGTCGAGCCCTATGTGCGGTAGTACCGCTCCGGCAGTACTACCGCCCGTGGCTTCAACGCAACAGGGCTAGTACTGGCCTGTACTGCACCGGCGGTAGTACCGCAACTTATGTTTAGTAGTACCGCGCTCTGCGGGCAGATATGTGGGATAACGGTTGGATTTGTTCTCCCACTATATATAGGGAGTCTTCTTCTCCAAGAAGACTTACCTCTTCCTCCCCAAAGCTCCATTGTTGCTCAAAGCTCCATTTCCGCCCGATCTCTCTCCCTAGCCAATCAAACTTGTTGATTTCCTCGGGATTGCTTGAGAAGGCATCGATCTACACTTCCACCAAGAGATATTTGATTTCCCCCACAAATCCCTTGCGGATCTTGTTACTCTTGGGTGTTTGAGCACCCTAGACGTTTGAGGTCACCTCGGAGCCATATTCCATTTTGGTGAAGCTTCGTGGTGTCATTGGGAGCCTCCAATTCGGTTGTGGAGATAGCCCCAACCTTGTTTGTAAAGGTTCGGTTGCCGCCTTCAAGGGCAGCACTAGTGGAATCACGGCACCTTGCATTGTGTGAGGGTGTGAGGAGAATACTATGGTCCTAGTGGCTTCTTGGGGAGCATTGTGCCTCCACACCGCTCCAACGGAGACGTACTTCCTCTCAAAGGGAAGGAACTTCGGTAGCACATCCTCGTCTTCACCGGCTCCACTTGTAGTTATTTCTTTCCTTTACTTGTGCAAGCTTTCCTTGTGTATCTTAGGTAGCTTGCTTGTGAGGTTGTTATCTTTGCTTCCTATAAGTTGTCATCCCAGTTTCATATCTAGACAACTTACTTTGTTGCTTAATTTAAATTGGTTAAGAAAAGCTAAAAAATGTTAGTTGCCTATTCACCCCCTCTAGTCAACCATATAGATCCTTTCAATTGGTATCAGAGCCTCATCTCTTTTTAAAGACTTTACCATCCAAAGAGTATGGGTGACAACGCAGTCGAGACGGAGGAACATTCCGGTGGAACTCCGTCCTTGCCTACGTCCGATGGGGGAGCCTCGGTCTCTCGTGAGGAGTTCAATGTGGCAATGGTCACATTGAAAGAATCATTAGTGACCGAGGTCAAAGGCATGTTTAAGGAATTGCTTGAGGGGCTTAAATTATCCACTACACCGTTGGAAGTGGTTCGTCCCGCTACCATCGTGTCGGAGGCTACTCCCGACAAGGGAGAAGCTAGTAGTGAGCAAGCCCCGGTTACTAAGAATGGGAGTGGGATCTTTGCCCACTCCGCTCCACCTACCCACTATGGAGGACCCGTTCCTACTCCGCATTTAAATTCCATTGGGCCTCCTCCTAAGTTTGTGAAAAAAAATCTGATTTTGCTACTTGGATGTTTCGCTTTAGACGTCATTAAAATCATTGTTCTACTAATCTTTGAAGAATAATTGAGCAAGGTTTTTACCCACGTGATCCCGACAACTTAACTCCGAGAGAAGCTGCGGATCATCAGTTCAACGAGTCCGTTCTTTGCATACTTCAAGATGCTATCCCTTCCGAAGACATTGCACATCTTCGACCCTTCACCGTGGCCAAGGAAGCTTGGGAGCATGTTGGCTCCATGTACAAGGGGAGCGCAAGCATTCAACGCTCTAACTATGAAGTTGTGCAAGATGAAGCCAATGAGTTTGCTATGATCGAAGATGAAGATCCACGCGAACTTTATCAGAGATTAACCACTCTTGCGGTTTCACTTCGAGATCATGGGAGCAAGGACACGGATGACAATTGGATCAAGCGCAAGTTTCTCAAGGCCATGATGCCTTACCACAAGGCCATGTCCTCCGTCATTCGCCAAAGACCGGACTTCCACACTTTGTCATCAAATGAAGTGTTGGATGAGTTCGTTGCCATGAGGATCTTGGACAAGACCGCCGACAATGCGGTTTTAAGAGCTCAACGATCAAAGAAGCCTAACCTTGCCTTGTAGGCCAAGGCTTGTGTGGAATAAGAGGAGGAGGAGGATGACGATGAGTGTTGCCCCGAGGACACCAAATATGCCTATCATGAGCACATGGCTCTTGCTTCACGGCAATTTTGGGGCAACAAGATGAACTCAAGGCCCAAATTCAACAAGAACAACTCAAGTGGCAACAAGGGCAAGCAACGAGTGAGGACGTGCTTCAACTGTGGGAATGTGAGCCACTTTGTTGTAGATTGCCCATATGAGAAAAGAGAAGACTTTGGAGGCAAGCTTATCCGGAAGGACAAGGCCAAGTCTTATCCCAACAAGAACAACTTCAACAAGAAGACCCCTCCTAAAGGGTTGGTGGCCCAAGAAGAATATGTTGAGGATGATGATAATGATGAAGATGATGAGATGGTCACCATGGCCACAATTGCTATTGCTACTACTCCACGCTCATCTCTCTTCGACTCACCAAATGAGAACATCACCGCCAAGTGTCTCAAGGCTAAGGCCACCAACAAGGTAACTCCAAACATCAACACTACCATAATCTCTAATCCTTCATTGACGGATTGTATTGATGAGAGTGAGGGAGCAGAGGAGGAAGAGAATGAATATGAGTTGTTTATGAGCAAACTCAAGGGCAAACCCAAGAAGCATTTTGTTTCTCTCTTGGAATAACTCGGTGAGGCCAATGACATGATCGAGGCTCACGAGGAGACCATTGCTAAAATGGAAGGACATAGTCGAGACTATGCCGATGAGATATCAAATCTCTCTAATACTCTAGAGGAAGAGCGTGGCCTTCGTTTGGCTCTTGAGGAGTCACACAACGATGATCATGCTAAATTAAAGAAAGATCTCGATCATGCTTTAGTTGTCTCTCGTATGATTGATTCCGAGAAGGCAAAACTTGGGGTTGACCATGCTAGACTCTAGGAGGAGTTTGTTACACTTGACAAGGCTCACAAGTCCTTGAAAGGTATACATGCTTCTCTCAAGGAGTCTCATGATCAACTCCAAGTTACGCTAACCAAGGAGAAGGCTATCTTTCCTCGCATGGTGTTGATTGATAATGCAAATGCCACTAACCCATGTTGCGAGCATCTGCATCTTGTTGAAGAGAATGCCAAATTGAAGAAGAAACTTGAGAAAGGCCTTGTGACATGTATACAATGTGAGAAGAACCTCAACGGTCTTTTGCGTAATCAAAAGGAGGTTGTGGCAAAGGAAGGAATTGGGTTTGCTCCCAAGCCCAAGAAGAAGAAGAACGACAAGACCAAGCTACCTCCTCCTCTCAAACAAACCTTTGTGAAAGAGGGAGTGGGTGCTTCTAAGAAAAAGAACAATGTGAAGGGTGGTGGAGTCAATAAAAAACCCACCATACCATCAAAAATAGCCGACGACTTTAATCCTTCATATGTATTATGTCGTGCTAGTGATGGTCATGTCTTTGCTAAAAAATTTGGTTCTTCTTATGAGTACATTGAATGGTCTATTTGGGTTCCTAAGACCCTTGTTACTAACCGCAAAGGACCAATTACCAAATGGGTACCTAAATCCAAGAATTGATCTCATGTAGGAGTTTGCTTCCGGTGGGGGATCATGGTTGCTCGATAATGGAGCCACAAATCATATGACCGGAAGCAAAGACTTGGTGGTGGACGTGCATCAAGGTTCATCCATGGCCAGCAATGTCGAATGGGGTGATGCTTCATCTTCTAAGGTATTGGGGCTTGTCAAGGTTGTTGTTTCTCATGATCTCACGATCGAGAAAGTCATGCTTGTTGAGTCCCTTGCATATAACTTACTTTCTATTCGTCAACTTGCACTCATGGGCTTTGCTACATTCTATGATATTGATACCGTGGCCCTCTTGTGGAGCAAGACTCTTAAAGTAGCCTATGTTGGACATGTCGAGAATGGTCTCTATGTGGTTAACTTCTCGGAGCAACCCACTAAGACCGTGACATGCCTAATGGCTAAAGTTGATGGGGGATGGCTTTGGCATCGCCGGTTAGCCCATGTGAATATGAGATCGTTGCAAAGTCTTCTAAAGGGGGACCATGTCCGTGGACTAACAAATGTTAGCTTTGCCAAAGATCGTGCTTGCAGTGCTTGTATTGAAGGAAAGTTACATGAGACGGCTCACCCTCCCACGACTATCATCTACTCAAAAAGATCATTAGAGCTCCTTCACATGGACCTCTTTGGGCCTCCATCCTTTGATAGTCTTGGGGGCAGAAAGTATTGCTTGGTGATTGTGGATGATTATTCAAGATACACATGGGTATACTTCTTCAAGAAGAAGAGTGAGACCCAACAAACCGTCATCAACTTTGCAAATGAAGCTCAACGACAACATGAAGCAAAGATTTTGATGATCCGAAGTGACAACGGCACCGAGTTCAAGAACTTCACCTTGGATGAGTTTCTTAGTGATGAGGGGATCAAACATCAATATGTCGCACCTTATACCCCGCAACAAAATGGTGTAGCGGAGAGAAAGAACCGGACATTGATGGACGCGGCAAGGACCATGATGGCGGAATTCAAATCTACATACAACTTTTGGGCCGAAGCCATCAACACCCCGTGTCATGCATCCAATCGGCTCTATCTCCGCAAAGGTTTAAACAAGACTCCATATGAGATTCTTACCGGTAACAAGCCCAATCTCAAGTACTTCCGGGTGTTCGGGTGTAAGTGTTTCATTCTCAAGAAAGGTGCTCGTTTGTCTAAATTTGAGTCTAGAGCTCATGAGGGCATATTTGTTTGTTATGCTACAAACTCTCATGCTTGCCGTGTCCTCAACAAGTCCAATGGACTCATTGAGGAGATGTGTAACATAGAGTTTGATGAGAATAACGGCTCCCAAGTGGAGCAAAGTGGTACTTGTGATGTAGGTGATGAAATTGCTCCTCAAGCCATAAGAAGAATGGGTGTTAGATATATCCTACCCATTGAGGAACCCCTTGTGGCTGAAGGAGAAGGACAATGTTCCACAAAAGTGGAACCATCATCAACCCAAGACCCACACGCTTCCGAAGAACAAAGTGAAGGCCCTCAACCGGACGAACAAGGCCAGGTGCAAGATCAATCACAAGATGGTGGTGAGCCACCAAATGATGCACAAGGCCAAGTTCTCTCCTCTGAGCAAGATCAAGATCAAGAGGAAGCTCAAGATCAAGATCAAGCTCTTGACGTCGCTCAAGATGATCAACTCAGTGCTCCTCAATTGTCACTTGAAGAGCAATTGGAGCGTCGTGTTGCAAAAATTGCCTCCAGGCTTGCTTCTAGAGAACATCACATGGAGAATACTCTTGGAAGCATCACAAAGGGGGTAAGCACTCGTAGAAAATTAGCAAACTATTGTGCTCATCAAGCTTTTGTCTCTTGTGTTGAACCTCAAAAGGTCTATGAGGCGCTCGAAGACCCTGATTGGCTTAATGCCATGCATGAAGAACTCCACAACTTTGAGCGCAACAAAGTGTGGCGTCTGGTGCCAAGGCCAAAGGAGAACCATAATATCATTGGAACCAAGTGGATCTTTAAGAACAAGCAGGATGCTCATGGCATTGTCATTCGCAACAAGGCGCGTTTGGTGGCTCAAGGCTACTCCCAAGTCGAGGGTATCGACTACGGTGAAACCTTCGCCCATGTTGCTCGCCTTGAATCTATCCATTTGTTGCTTGCCTATGCTTCTCATCATAATTTTAAGTTGCAACAAATGGAGGTGAAAAGTGCATTTCTTAATATTAATGAGTTGGTTTATGTCAAACAACCCCCGAGGTTTGAGGATTCTAAGTTCCCCAATCATGTGTATCAACTCGATAAGGCACTCTATGGCCTTAAACAAGCCCCACGTGCATGGTATGAGCATCTTACCGAGTTGTTACAAGATCGTGGGTTTGAAATTGGGAAAATCGACCCCACTCTTTTTACTAAGAAGGTCAAAGGGGAGTTGTTTGTCTGCCAACTATATGTTGATGATATTATCTTTGGTTCACCTAACAAAGCTTTCAATGATGAGTTCGCCGCACTCATGACCACTCATTTTGAGATGTCCATGATGGGAGAGTTGAACTACTTCCTTGGGTTTGAGATTAAGCAAAGAAGAGAAGGAATCTTTATCAAACATGCCAAGTACACTCAAGACATGCTCAAGAGGTTTAATCTAAGTGATGTCAAGCCGGCTACTACTCCAATGCCAACCAAGTGCCAACTTGACATTGATCCCAATGGTAAAGCGGTGGATCAAAAGGTATATCATTCTATGACCGGATATTATGTTGAGTGTGGGGATTTGTGCACGGTTTCAAGCCTCACCTAAGGAAAGTCACTTTGTGGAAGTCAAGCGAATCTTTCGATATTAGGCTCATACCCCAAACTTTGGCTTATGGTACCCAAGAGGAGCAAACATCAACCTTGTAGGTTTCTCTGATTCGGACTGGGCGGGAGACAAAGTGGATAGGAAGTCCACTTCCAGAGGGTGCCAATTCCTTGGTTTCTCTCTGGTAAGTTGGTCTTCCAAAAAGCAAAGTTGTGTGTCTCTCTCATCCAACGAAGCAGAGTATGTGGCAGCTGGCAGTTGTTGTGCTCAACTTCTATGGATGAGGCAAACTTTAAAGGATTACGGTGTCACTTGTGACAAAGTGCCTCTTTGGTGTGACAATGAAAGTGCCATCAAGATTTCTCTCAACCGGTGCAACATTTCAAGACGAAGCATATTGAGATTCGGTATCACTTCATCCGGGATCATATTCGGCGAGGAGAAATCGAGCTTCACTATGTCAACACTCATGATAACCTTGCAGATATCTTCACAAAGACTTTGGATGAAGCATGATTTCGCGAGTTAAGGCATGAGCTAAATATCATAGATTTGAGCAATGTGGCTTGAAACCTTGCACACACCCCTCCCACTCAATATAGTTATCTTGCCTAGATGTAGGCATGGACATAGGGGAGTATTGTTCTCTCAATGAACTCTTCCTCCCCCCGTTATGCATAAATCGATCAAGTCTTTGTCATTTGCCATGTTAAATGGTAAACGTGCTTCAAGACGAGTGTTGGTCATGGGCCCAAGGATAGTTCTTTGCAGTGCCATACCAAATAACTCAAACATAGGTGGCTTCGGCCACCGACCTCCTTCATGGAGGAGTGTCTTGTGTGTTGTTTCGGTTGTTTGTTGTCTCTCTTTCTGTGTGCCATGCGTGTGCGCCTTTTGCTTTCCTTAAGCCTTCTTGTCGAAACTTGCATTTTATTGGGGGAGTGGTACTACCGTGAGTAGTCACGGTACTACAACAAGAGAGAATACGGTACTACCGCAACTAGCACGGCAGTAATTTTTTACTGCCGCTGGTAGAACGGTACTACCGCTCCTCGTGCGGTACTTCCGCCCGGGCGGTCCTAGCGCATTTGTTTGAACGGCGGGGGGTTATAAGCGGGCATGGGAGTTCTAACTCCCCCATACCCATTCATCTCGTCTCCCCCACATCGTCTCTCTCTCTCCCTCCAGAACGCCGTCGGAGGACCTCGCCGGATCTCCTCCCTCGGCCACTCTCCTCGCATTCCGACCGGTGGGATCGTTCCCCACCTCGACCTCTTGCCATGGATGAAGGTTTCTCCCCAAATCCCCTCTTCTTTTTGCCCAGTTGTTGTTTCTAGGTTTTGGGAGATGCTTGTTGTTCTCTTGTTCTTCTTGTCCTTATCCATGGAAGATTAGGGTGTAGGAGAGTTGTAGTGCAATAGAAATGCTAGTAAGTATGTTGCTACTAAATTTCTATGATCAGCCGTAGTACCGTTCGCTATTCTACGCGTTCTTGGTTAGATCCGCTTCGGATCTGAGCCGAGCGGTACTACCGCTGGATGACCGTGGTCCTACCGCTTTGCCACGTAACGGTACTACTGCCCTAAGGAGCGGTACTACCATGATGCATGCAGATGTAATTTTTTAGTACCATGTTCTGTGCGGTACTACCGCAACTCTTCGATGCGGTACTACCGCCCCCTAAGCGACACTAAAAATTTACTTCCGCCTTCTTCACACAGTACTACCGCTTGGTTCATATCTACTTTGTAGCACATACATATTATCCTTTCTACATGTTTCGTGTGCTTTTTGTGGCTTTTGCATTGATTCTCTTTGTTTTTCCTTCGTCTTCTTGTGTTTGTGTCTTAGGTGGTGGCTCCGGTTCCAATGTTCGTTGCACCAATCCCAGCCGTGCCACCGGGTCCAAGCGTCTGCGCGCCCAAAGTGATATTCCTGAGGGATCCAATGCCCCCCAACACAGAACCAAGACCACCGCCACCAAGAACAAGGAACCAACTATGACCATGGAGGAGATACCAACTCATGAGTTCATCGCAAGGAGGAAGATCAACCCTTATGCAGATCCCCGGGCTCAGTTCCATGGAGATGAACTGTTCTGGACCAAGCAGCAGTATCGTATCTACACAGAGGTACTCAAGAGCAAGCACAACCTGTATGTGGATGCACATTGGATTGACATGACCCACATGCGGAAGGATGAGCACCGGGCCTACTTTGTTGAGCCTCTAGATCTTGTGGAGCAGTTTGGCATTGAGCACATCATGACATTTCAGATGGATTTTGACCCAGAGATTGTGGCACAGTTCTATGCTTCGGTGCATTTCCATCCCAAGGACGAACGCAACATGACGTGGATGACAAATGGTCATAAGATGACTGCTACATGGAAGGACTTTATGGATCTTGTCGTGGATTTAGCACGGCAGATGTCCTAGCAAAAGGACTTAGTCGTGAGGCCATCGCTCGGGTTAGCTTAAAGGGTTAAAGCGGACGAAGGACGCAGCGGTTTTATACTAGTTCGGCCCCTTCGATGAAGGTAAAAGCCTACGTCTCGTTCGGTGTGGTATTGCTTGGGCTTCGATGACCAGGGAGCGAATCCGCTTTGCCTGTGTCTCGAGCTGTTGTTTCCTGTCCTTGAACCGTCGCCGGGTCATCCCTTTATATAGGAGGTGACGCCCGGTCCGGTTTACAGAGTCCCGAGGTCGGCTCATAAAAGTGTCCGCCCCGGTCTCTACTCTTTCTAGCTTACATCCCAAGTTACATAGTACGATGGTTTACAAACCATGGGCCTTATACATGGGCCCTGAACCTCCGTGGGCTATAACCTTCTATTACATACTCCACTGGGCTTCTGATAATATAATCTTAATAACGTAAACCGGATCCTCCTAGCCGGGTTATACCTGATAGTAATATCCCTGACATTAGGCCCCAGATTGATTTGAACTTGTTCATGTCAGTCTTCAAAGTCTTGTACGAATTTCCCTTTCTGCAGCTCTTGTATACTTCATAAACCGGCCATGACGTCATCTCTTGGAATCGCTTCAACCTGTCATGACATCATGTGCGCATTTAATGCCCACATCTGTTTGTTACCTTTCTCTATTACCGCCCGAAAATTGAGGCGACAGCTCAATCCATATCCGATTTTCAGCCTCCTCGATTCCCGCGCCTGCCGTTTTTATCTCTTCGGCCTATAAATAAGGCCAAGGGCCACTTCTTTTACCCCCTCAGCTTCGTCTTCCTCTGTCTCCAGCGCTCAAGCTCCCGCCGTCGTCCTTCGAGCTCACCGTCATCAGCAAGCCCGGCTGCTGCATCGACCTGAACGCGTCCAGAAAACTCACCGCTGTCCTTTGTTTCTTCGGGTACGTTATCTCCTTTTCCCCATAGATCTTAGTTCTAGGGTTTCTCCGTAGCTCGCCTACAGACACCTGTTCTTCGTAGTTCATCACCATAGACCATTCCCTAGCTGTAGATGTAATACTTTTAGGTCAACTCTCGTGCGTATACCTCCGCTCCGTCATTATAACTTTAGTTCCTCCCATACCACTAGTTTAGATTGGATCTGTAAAAAAAAATCTGCTGCTTTTGCTGAATATGACTTGAATTGTTTTGCCTTTTTTCCTGCATCGTAGATCCATATTTGCCTCTGCTTCATGTGAAAGTTGTTTCTCACACTTTAGATCTGCAACTTATCTGCTTATGTCACCGGTTTAATTGTAACCTGCGCCTCATATGCCTGCCCTGACGGTTTAGATTTAGGCCTGCATCCTGTAATTGACGGTTTAACTTTCTCCTTCTATTGTCATAAACCGGTAGCTGTCTCATTCATGCTTGCTCCGGATTAGTGGGTACCATTAGTCCCTTGCTTAAACCGTCAATTAGGTCAATACTTTCACAGAACACGCCGGTTTGCATCCAGTAGATTTGTAAAACCGGGTCTTGTATTGTATTTTTCAGCACTCCCTCATTGGAAAAGATGGCTAAATAGTTCGTTGCTTGCAATTGGGTCCCTTCCCGGATTACCGAGGACAACTTAGTAAAGGCGGCCTCAATTGGCGTTCTGGGTCCTAAAGAGGTTCTGCACTGGCGGGCCCCTGGAAAGGAGTGTCCTCCTAAACCTAAGGAAGGAGAAATCCTCGTTTTCTTTGATCATCTGGCCTGGGGCTTTAGCCCACCCGGTTCAAAGTTGTTCCGCGACGTCCTAGCCGATTTCCAACTCCATCCACAAGACATAGGTCCCAATTCCATATCCAACATCTGCAACTTCCAAGTCTTCTCAGAGGCACAAGAGGAGCCAACTGTGGAGTTGTTCCAGGATTTCTTTCACCTGAATCGCCGGAATGAATTCTCCGACGGGCCCCATACTGAACTCGGCGGCGTGAGCATCTAGAAAAGGAAGGATGTCAGCTTTCCTCACGCCACTCTTCACAGCCATCCCAAAGAATGGAACCAGACTTGGTTCTATTGCAAGGATACTTCACCCGAGGGAGAAAATCCGCTGCCGGGTTATCGCGCTTACTGCCTGACGCCGAATCATCCTTTCCCGCAACGTCTGAGCGCCCAACACCGGGCTCGGTATGCCCCTCGACTTTCCAAGCTCGGGGCTTTCGTAGCTAACGGTTTAAGCGGGGTTGACTTTGTTCGATGCTGGCTCTCTTGGAGTATTCTTCCATTAAGCCGGCGCTCAAGCTTAATGTGTGAATATACTGGCAATCCGGAAGATCCTCAGTGTCACACAAAAATAGTGCTTCCTGACAATGAAGTTACTGAATTTGCAAAAAAGATGTTGAACATCCCCCTGGAAGAATGTAGCCGGACCGGGTTAGCTCCTTTCTGCACAAACAACAAACCGCCATCGGTAAGACTCTTCTGACCCTTTCTTTTCGCTTTAATCCGTTCAAATCGCTTGTCTTCAATATGTTTTTATTCCTTTACACAGGCCAATGACCCCTTCTGGAAGAGGAAAGCTCAAGATAAACCGGCGAAGCCAACACGCAAGAAGAGCTTAGCCGTAAAGAAACAGAAGAAGAAACCTGCCACCGCTTTTGGTTCCAACCCTGAAGAAGATGATCTGGCTTCTGAGGTACGGCATGACTCTTATGTCCTTTGATTTCCCTTTGTCTGAATTTATGTTAATAATGTCTTTTCTCAGGATCTGGCAGAAGGGAGTAAAGCGGATGAAGTTGAGGTAATTTCTCTCTCATCTGATTCAGAACCGTTGCCACCCAAGATTCGCCGGGTATCCCGGAAGTATCCATTTTCTCACCCTTATGCTCAATTGGATCCCAACTTTCTTTTGAAGAAACAGCAGCATGAGGCTCGCCGGACCACACGCCATAGTGATCACGTGGTTGAATCATCCGGATTACCCCACACGCCAGCTCGCAGACGCCGCTTAGAGGTTTTGCTTACTCCAACCCTTCTTCATCCAAAAGCAGGTCTTATTTGCAAACCTCTTAAACCGTCTGATCCCAACTACCAGGAAGCTCCTCTGTCTTCTTCCGGTGAGTCGACTGCTACTCAAATCCCGGTGCTTAAGACCGTTCCTGGGTAAGTCATCTTTCCAAACGTCTGGTTTACCTTTCCGTTTTGACTATGATTTTCATTGCTCTTTCAATCTTTATCAGTATGCCCAAGCCTAGCAAAAAGGAGAAATTAAATAAACCGGCTACCGAACACACCACCACTGAACCGGCAGAGGATCTTGAAGCGGCCAACCCTCTAGAGGAAAATGTTGAAGTTCAGCACGATGATCCCTCCCCTATGGATCACGAAGATCTCGCTGCTCCGGGGGGTGATGCTATGGAGAACACAGCTGAGCCGACAAGCCCTGTCCGGGTTAGTCCTCCTCGGGCTATCCCGGCTCCTGTTAGTTTGGTGCGCACTGCTGATCCCCCAGGCCAACCGCTGCCTCGACAGAAGATGTTGAGATAACTGGGATAGGTTTCTCTGCTCCCACAAAGCCTGTTGTCTTGGCTAGACACACAGCCAAGGAGGAAAAGTTTCAGCAAGATAAAGCCAAGTGGAGCACAGACTTGTCAAGTTATACCCAGCTTAGTGCCCAGGAGCTCCACTCTGGGTATCTGAACTGGCTCTTTACCATCCGCGACTATGATGCTGCTTTAGTCAATATGATGAAGGAAAAATATGAGGTAACTTCTTTCCTTTCGCCTTTCGTTTCTGCTTGCATCTTGCAATTATACCCTTAGGCCATAGTGGCCCCCAAGTGCCGATTTACTTCATTGTAGGTGAACCGGGACTTCTCTTATGTCTGAGAATGAACGTACATTAGCCCCCAAGTGCCAAGGGCATAACTTGTTATGTGCTTGGGACTTGTCTGAAAAAGTTGCTTTCTTTTACTTCAATTGTACATTAGCCCCCAAGTGTCGAGTGCATAACTTGTTATGTGCTTGAGACATTTGATTGAACTGTTCTTCTAACACTTTCCTTTTCCCGCAGGCTGATTTGAACCGGAGAGCTTCGGAGGCAACTGAACTCCGGAATAACTTGGCCTTCCCCGAAACTGCTTCAACTAAAGCTAAGGAGGAACTTGTCCTGGATTTAGCTAGTATGGAAAAACTCAAGAAAGATTTTGAAGCGGAGCGGTCCACATGGGAGGTGCAAAGGGCTGCTCTAGAAAAGAGAGCAAAGGATGCCGAGGCTGCTTTCAACCCGGTGACGCAGGAGTTATCCGGGTTAAAGCAACATATAGACGATATGACATCTGCTATCTTCGGTGAGTATCTGTCTTCAAATGTTTGTATCCTTGCAATCTTATACTGCTCCGGTTTAACTCACAAATTGTATATAGGGAGGTGCATAACTCATCTTGGAGACGATGTTCGGAAGAAACTAAAAGCTGCTTATACCTTGGTGGAACAACTCTACTCCGGTGCTCACAGAGCCATCAGTGCTATGTCGCACAATAAACCGGCGCCGACCACTATCCAAGGTACTCTGGAGAAGTTATCTATCTTGCCTGCTTGACTTGTTGAAGTGAAGAAATCTGCTGCAAGAGCTGGCTCTCTCATGGCGCTAACCCGGGCCAAGGCGTGGGTTCTCGATTTTGATCTGGCGGAGGCCATGAATGGTTATCCCAGCATGAAAGAGGACGGGTCAGCCTTCTCTTCTGAAGATCTTCGTTCTCTAACCAAAGACATGCGCCCTCTTGCCAGTAAGCTTGCTGACGAAGCAGACTTGGCAAGGTATCATCCGGATCTAGAGAATGCGCGGGTGGAGCGGCCGGTTTATGACACCGAAAATCTGATCCCACCCGTTCGTAAGCATACCTTCGCTCCTGACATTGACCCGTCAGATCTTATAAACGATGAAGCATATTTATGTGCCCTCGCCAAGATTGACTGGAGCACTCCTGATTTCCAGCAGCTGCCAGAAGTCGACGAAGATCCGGAGCAAGCTGACCCTCAGTCTTCACAGCGTGCTGAAGAAGAATCCTAAACCGGCTCCGGTTTAATTTTTAGATGTTGAATACTTTGCAAGAAACTTTGATTCTTTTGGGCCTACAAGTGCCTAGTAATAGAATAGTTGAGATACTGCCTTTGTCCCACTGTTATGGTATTACTTTGATTGGCAATCCCCAATTTATCTCCTGCTCGCACTACTTTAACAGTTTATATTACCTATGTCTGCATGAACAATGCTAAAAGATGTCCTGGCGGTTTACCATCGGACGAATTATACTGCCCTGATACATGTTCGAAATAAATAACTTGAACTGCATATAAGACACAAACATATACCATACCTGTAATTAAGTGTGCATGTACACCTTAATCCGGTAGGAATAATTTAAAGTGCGGGTGCTGATGAAGCCCTTAGTTCTCTTGTCGGCTTAGCATAAAGGCCGATCCGGGTTATGATGAACGCCGGTTTAACTCTCGCTGGTGTTCATGACCCAGACTGTTAGCTCTGTAGGCGTATGGTCAACCTTGTAGTTGTCCAGTCTTGCATCAACGGACTTGGTTAAAAAACCAATGACCTTGAAGATAAAGATTTGTGAAAACAAAAAATAAAAAATAAAGTTCTTTGGGCAAATAAGACCATGTAGTCGAGGCTTTTTACGAGCTGCCAGGCTCCAAATTCGAGGCTTTTTATGAGCTGCCAGGCTACTGTCATTAACCATTTTAGCAAAGCCTGTCAAGATGCTCCGCAATCCTTAACCAAATCATCGATGTCAATAGCTACCCAATGTTTCAAAATCTCGTAAGATTTTGTCTTTGGGTAATCACTCGATGATCGTCAATTTAACGTGACCAAGTTCAGGGTCCCGAAGGATTGACTTGTGATACGTACGACGGGTCATACCAGGTTTACCTGGACGGCGTGATTTAGTTGATGCAGGCAGGTTAATCCGGGGTTTTAGGTGTATACACCGGGCTTCCAAGCCATGTTCACTACAAGGGTATTCAACTCGCTGAGAGCCCCCAGGTAGTGTGTGAGTCATTGCTCATCGGGGCATATGTTTGAGCTGGGTTAGGCACCAAAACCCTCTTTTACCCCTCATCATCATGTGGAAATTGCCGAAGCAACTAGAGCAGTGCTCTTATGATGGGCTTCATACCGCCACCGGCTCAAGAGACCATGGGAAACTTCCTTGCCCGCGGAAGCTCCCATGTGATTCTTGTTTGTATAAAGAAGATGGCTGATTCCTTGATTTGTCAAGGGCGCCGGTTTAAGAGGCCATGGAAAGCTTCTTTAGAAGCCCCCATGTGATACTCCTTTGCGTAAAAGACACGGCTGATTGCTTGATTCTATCAAGGGCGCCGGTCTAAGAGGCCATGGAAAGCTTCTTTGGAACCCCCATGTGATACTCTTTTATATAAAGAACACGGCTGATTCCTTGACTCTATCAAGGGCGCCGGTTTAAGAGGCCATGGAAGGCTTCTTTGGAAGCCCCCATGTGATACTATTTTTTAAAAAAGATGGCTGATTCCCCGGTGTACCGGGGGCGCCAGTTTATTTTAATAATCATAATATATACATTGTACATAAAGCGGAGCCAATGGCTCAAGTATAGTAAGGTCGAAGAAGAACGATGTTCCACGGCCACTTGGTTTCCTCCTCTGCCGTACGTGAGTCCTTATGTTCCCGAACGTCGACAAGATAGTATGATCCGTTGTGCAGGTTTTTGCTGACCACAAAGGGTCCTTCCCAGGGTGGGGATAGCTTGTGCATATCTGTCTGGTCCTGGATTAGCCAGAGCACCAGATCTCCCTCCTGAAACGTCCTGGCCTTAACCCGACGGTTGTGGTACCGGCGCAGGTCTTGTTGATAAATCACTGATCGTGCTGCTGTCGCGTCTTGTTCCTCGTCTAGCCGGTCCAAGTTGTCTTGTCTTGCTTGTTCATTATCCGCTTCAACATAAGCCGCTACTCGTGGTGAATCATGACGGATATCACTAGGAAGGACCACTTCAGCTCCATATACCATGAAGAAAGGTGTGTACCCTGTGGATCTGTTAGGCATAGTGTTGATGCTCCATAAGACAGAAGGCAATTCCTCCACCCAACAACCCGGTGTCCTTTGCAAAGGAACCATAAGCCGAGGCTTAATGCCCTTCAAGATCTCTTGGTTGGCTCTTTCAGCTTGGCCATTGGACTGAGGGTGGGCTACTAATGATACATCAAGGCGAATATGCTCTCTTTGACAAAACTCTTCCATAGCCACCTTGGATAGGTTGGTGCCATTATCAGTTATAATGCTGTGTGGAAAGCCAAACCGGAAAATCACCTTTTTGATGAACTGAACCGTTGTTGCTGCATCACACTTACTGACAGGCTCTGCTTCCACCCACTTTGTGAATTTGTCCACCGCTACCAACAGGTGGGTTTTCTTATCTTGGGATCTCTTAAAGGATCCAACCATATCAAGCCCCCAAGTCGCAAATGGCCAAGTAATTGGGATCATCCTCAGCTCCTGTGCCGGTATATGAGCGCGCCGTGAGAATTTCTGGCAAGTGTCACATTTTCTGGCCAAGTCCTCTGCGTCGGCGTGAGCCGTCAACCAGTAGAACCCATGACGAAAAGCTTAGCCACCAAAGATTTTGAACCGGCGTGATGACCGCAATCCCCTTCATGAATTTCTCGAAGAATGCCGTGGCCCTCCTCTGATGATACACATCGCTGAAACGCCCGAGAAACGCTGCGGTGATGAAGTTCTCCATTGATGATAGTCATAGATTTAGACCGTCGGATTATCTGCCGGGCCTTGACTTCGTCTTCTGGTAACTCACCTTGGCTCATGTACGCCAAGTAAGGGAGTGTCCAATCCGGAATGGTATGAAGTGCTGCGACCAATTGTGCTTCCGGATCAGGAACAACCAAGTCCTCCTCTGAAGGTATCTATACCGACGGACTATGCAGTTCATCCAAGAAAGTATTAGGTGGAACCGGCTTACGCTGAGAGCCTAGCCGGCTTAACGCGTCAGTTGCTTCATTTTTTCGTCGGTCTATATGATCCACCTGGTATCCCTTGAAGTATCCAGCGACCGCGTCTACCTCTCGCCGATATGCTGCCATGAGCGGGTCCTTGGAGTCCCATTTGCCAGATACTTGTTGTGCCACCAGATCTGAATCGCCAAAGCACTTAACCCGGCTCAAGTTCATCTCCTTGGCCATCCGCAGACCATGGAGGAGAGCTTCATACTCAGCAGCATTGTTAGTGCAAGGGAACATTAAACGGAGGACGTAACAGAACTTATCACCTCGTGGGGAAGTTAACACGACTCCAGCCCCCGAGCCCTCCAACTGTCTTGAACCGTCAAAGTGAATAGTCCAGTACGTATGATCCGGCTTCTCCTCATGTGATTGTAACTCCGTCCAGTCATTGATGAAATCCACCAGCGCTTGGGATTTTATAGCAGTACGAGGCATATATTTTAATCCGTGCGGGCTAAGCTCAATAGCCCACTTTGCAACCCTACCAATGGCCTCTCTGTTCTGGATTATATCCCCTAACAGAGCTGAACTGACAACGGTGATTGGGTGGCCCTGAAAATAGTACTTCAGCTTCTAGTTCGCCATAAACACTCCATACACTAGTTTCTGCCAATGTGGATATCTCTGCTTTGATTCAGTGAGCACCTCACTGATGTAGTAAACCGGCTGCTGAACTGGATACTCTTTGCCTGCTTCCTTGCGCTCTACCACAATGGCCACGCTTACCGCACAGGCATTGGCAGCCACGTATAACAGCAGCGGCTCATTGTCAACCGGGGCAGCAAGGACTAGTGGCTCCGCCAATTGCCTCTTCAAATCCTCGAACGCAGCATCCGCCGCATCGCTCCAGACAAACCGGTCCGTCTTCTTCATCATCTGGTAGAGCGGAATGGCCTTCTCCCCCAAACGGCTGATAAACCGGCTCAATGCTGCAATACGGCCCGCCACACGGTGGACATCGTTGATGCACACCGGTTTAGCCAGGGATGTGATCGCCTTGATCTTCTCTAGATTAGCTTTGATCCCTCTGTTCGACACTAAGAACCCCAAGAGCTTGCCTGTCGGAACACCGAATACGCACTTCTCCAGATTAAGCATCATTTTATAGACTCGGAGATTGTCAAAGGTTTCTTTAAAATTCTCTATCAGTGTTTCCTCCTTCCTGGATTTCACCACGATATCATCAACGTATGCATGGACATTTCTTCCAATCTGCCCTTGTAGGCAGTTCTGCACACAACGCTGGTAGGTTGCTTGGGCACTCTTGAGCCCAAAAGGCATGGATACATAGCAGAAGGCTCCAAAGGGAGTTATAAAAGCTGTCTTCTCCTGGTCCTTAACTGCCATCTTGATCTGATGATAACCTGAATATGCATCCAAAAAACTTAGCCGCTCACATCCTGCCGTAGCATCGATAATTTGATCAATACGGGGGAGAGCGAAAGGATCAGTTGGGCAAGCCTTGTTCAAGTCTGTGTAATCAACACACATCCTCCAAGTTCCGTTTTTCTTAAGTACTAACACCGGATTAGCCAACCACTCCGGATGAAACACCTCAACTATGAAGCCTGCGGCCAAGAGCCTAGCCACTTCTTCTCCAATAGCCTTGCGTCTTTCCTCATTAAAGCGGCAAAGATAGTGCTTGACCGGTTTAAACTTCGGATCAATATTAAGACTGTGCTCAGCGAGTTCCCTCGGTATACCCGGCATGTCAGAAGGCTTCCATGCAAAGATATCCCCATTCTCACGGATGAACTCGATGAGCGCGCTTTCCTATTTGGGGTCTAGGTTAGCGCTGATAGTGAACTGCTTGGATGAATCGCCTGGAACAAAGTCCACCTATTTAGTATCCTCAGCCAATTTGAATTTCAACGCCAGATCATGTTCTATGGTTGGTTTCTTTAGTGGGGACATATCTGCCGGGTCAACATTGTCCTTATAGAACTTCAGCTCTTTCGTAGCACAAACTGCCTCAGCATATGCCGCATCTCCTTCCTCGCACTCCAATGCAATCTTGCGGCTCCTATGAACCGTGATAGTTCCTTTGTGACCTGGCATCTTGAGCTGCAGGTAAACATAACATGGCCTAGCCATGAACTTGGCATAAACCGGTCTCCCAAACAGAGCATGGTATGGACTCCTGATCTTTACAACCTCAAAGGTCATAGTCTCCGATCTAGAGTCATGCTCATCTCCGAAGGTAACTTTCAGATCGATTTTTCCAACTGGATAAGCCAATTTACCGGGCACCACCCCATGGAACACTGTGTTGGACTGTCGGAGCTTCTTATCTGTCAACCCCATCCGTCGAAAAGTCTCATAATACAGGATGTTGATGCTGTTGCCCCCCATCCATCAGCACTTTGGTGAACTTATAACCACCCACCTGTGGCGCCACCACTAGAGCCAACTGACCCGGATTATCAACCCGAGGTGGGTGATCTTCTCTGCTCCATACAATGGGTTGTTCAGACCAACGCAAAAAACGTGGTATCGCCGGTTCAACAGAGTGTACTGCTCTCTTCAGAACCTTCTGGTCCCATTTGCCTAAACTTGTGGTAAAGACGTGATACTGCCCACTGCTTAGTTCCTTCGGATTATTCTGGTATCCGGATTACTGTTGCTGCTGACGCTGTTGATTCCCTTAGTTGTTGTATCCACCCTGACCATGCTGTTGGTTATGCTGATGCTGATTGTTGCCATTATGGTTACCGTTGCCGCCGTGGTATCCTGAACCGGATCCACCACTTTGATAATTCGGACCTTGAAAACCGGGACCTGATCCGCCGGGGGGCTCGTGATCATACTTGGTCTGTTTTATAAACTCTTGCATAATGAAGCGGTCTTTCCAGAGATCGTAGCCGGGTTTTCCACTGTACCGTGCCTTGGGCAAGGCATGTTTAACTGGTGCTCTAGATTAATGGGTGGCCTCCTGCTGCGTGGGGGCGGTTTACCCTTGCGGCGCTGTCCGTTGTCCTGAGCGTTGGTATTGGCCACAAAGTCTGAGCTACCCTCCACTTTACGCTTGCCATTGTACCCTGTGCCCGCCGGATTGGCCTGCGCCGGTTTACCGTTCTTGCTCGCCTTCCCGGACTTGTCTCCGTCTGCGTCTGGATACTTGGTGTTATCAGAGTCTCCATATTTTACCAAAGCGCCCATGAGCGTTCCCATGTCGTTGCAATCACGTTTGAGTCGTCCCAGCTTCTGCCTCAAAGGCTCAAATTGACAATTGCCTTCCAAGGTTACTATCGCCATACTTGGATTGATGCTATTGGAGGAGTGCAAGATTTTGGACACTCGCCACACCCAACTGCTTGTGGACTCTTGCTCTCCTTGAACACATGCAACTAAGTCAACAACGGACATCGGCTGTTTGTACGTGTCTTTGAAATTATTGATTAACTGGCGACGCAATTCCCCCCATGATTTGATGGAGTTAGGTGGCAAACCCTTTAGCCATGTCCGGGCCATTCCCTCAAGCATCATTGTGAAGTATTTAGCGCATGCAGCTTCGTCCACATCGAGCATCTCCATGGCCATCTCATAACTCTCGACCCACGCCTCGGGGGCAAGATCCGATGTGCAGTTGGGCACCTTGCGCGGACCCTTGAAATCTTTGGGCAGCTTCACGTTCCGTAAAGCGGGGATAAGACACTGCACTCCCAAAGAGCTGGACATGATTCCTGTTTCAACTGTGGTGGTGGGATGAACCGGTGTCGTCTGTCGGGCGTCGTTTTGGGCAATACTTCTGGCCTGATCCACCACCTCTTGTGCATGTGCTCCTGCTCCTACTAGATCATCCTGCCTCTGGAGATGCCGTCTCCGTGCGCTGCTAGATACAGCCGGTTCATCCAGGTGCCTCGTATAACTCCGGCTTGGGCGGGGGGTTGAATGAATCCTTTCCCGGCTATAGGAATAAGCTTGCTGCTGGGTTAGTGCCGTGTCCAATAACTCCTTGGCCCGTCGTGCCTCCACTACTATGGGGGACGTTCCCTCAATGGGAAGGGCGGACAGCCGTGAAGCGGCGGCGACGATGTTATCCAAAGGATTAGAATAATGACTGGGAGGGGTGGTCACGTGCTAGGTAGGCACAACTTGGTGATTCGGCTCTGCGGATGGTGGCTGAACCGACGCGCCTGTCCCTGGGGCTCCTCCCCGGTTTACCTCTGGATGGTTACTGGTTCCTGCGCCTGGCGTGCTAAAGAGATTTCTCGCCTCATAAACCGGCGGCAAACGAGACCGTTGTCTCCTCCACATTACCTCCTGCGAAGCGTTCTGATCTAACCTGAGCCAAAAAGCTTGAGAATCTAGCTCTGCTTGCTTTGTAGGCATCCTAGCTTTCTCCGCAGCCAGATCCAACTTAGCTTGCTCAATCCGACTCTTCACCTGAGCGATCTCTGCATCGTGCTGCTCCTTGTTGGCCTGGGCTACTTCTGCTGTTGCGAGTGCTGTCAAAGTGTCGACTAAGGTGGATAGGACGTCGGAGGGCGATGGGGGAAGGTCTCTAGCCCTAGCTCCCATTGCATCAGAGGTTAACGCCCCAGTCGTTGAGGGCTGCTGCATGGATTGTGATCCGGCATGAAGACAACAACCCTATTTGGCGGATCGAGGGAGTCCGGAATACTATCGCCATCGGAACAACCCTCAGACCGGCCGTCCTGAAACAGATACAAAGATTCGGTCTCTCCGGACGAAGACTCGTCGCCAGAATAAACAACTGTCTCTCCACCAGAATCCGATCCGTCCTCGGCTTGTACTCCATGCACTGCTCCGACGAAGATGTGCTTCACGGCAGGCTGAATCCGGGCTGGACTCGCACGCTGAGCCGACTCGACGATGTTGGGGAAGCTGTTCGGCTCAGGGCCCGGTTCGCCGATCTTGCCGATGAAGACGTGGATGCCGCCGAAGGGGACCCGGTACCCGTATTCGATTGAATCGGCCTCGGGGCCCTAGCCTGCATCATCGATGTAGATCCGGCCGCGACGACTCTTGGTCATCCGGCCTACTGCGTAGCCCTCGAGTCCTTCAAAGCTACCCTTCAAGAACTCGAAACCATCGTGCGATAGCCCCACGATGGGCGCCAACTGTCGTGGATTTAGCACGGCAGATGTCCTAGCAAAAGGACTTAGTCGTGAGGCCATCGCTCGGGTTAGCTTAAAGGGGTTAAAGCGGACGAAGGACGCAGGGGTTTTATACTAGTTCGGCCCCTTCGATGAAGGTAAAAGCCTATGTCTAGTTTGGTGTGGTATTGCTTGGGCTTCGATGACCAGGGAGCGAATCTGCTTTGCATGTGTCTCGAGCTGTTGTTTCCTATCCTTGAACCGTCGCCGGGTCGTCCCTTTATATAGGAGGTGACGCCCGGTCCGGTTTACAGAGTCCCGAGGCCGGCTCATAAAAGTGTCCGCCCCGGTCTCTACTCTTTCTATCTTACATCCCAAGTTACATAGTACGACGGTTTACAAACCATGGGCCTTATACATGGGCCCTGAACCTCCGTGGGCTATAACCTTCTATTACATACTCCACTGGGCTTCTGATAATATAATCTTAATAACGTAAACCGGATCCTCCTAGCCGGTTTATACCTGATAGTAATATCCCTGACAGATCTGCTTCAGGTTGCTGACGAGGGGCTCCACACTCCTGTTGGAGCTCGGCCTCATGCCAACGAAGAATCTGCCAACAAAGACCGGTTGCTGCCTTTTTATGTGGAGAAGATGCTTGCTAGTGGTAACAAGACTTGGGTGTTGAACCCCTTTCTGGATATCATGCATAGGATCCTCCGCAAGACCTTGTTTCCTCGAGTTGGGGACAAGGACAAGGTACATGCATACCTCGTTGACATGTTGCTGATGTGTGAGGAGGCCCGCAGTGCTCAGACTCAACCACTTGATATCTCCCATATCATGTGGTGTGAGCTTCGCTTTGCGATTTTCTCTCGCAAAGTGCCTATCTACGGTCCGTTTCTGTTTCTGCTTATCTCCAAGACTTGGGAGAAGCTTTACTCTGATGAGGAGTTTGATGCCCCGCAGTGGATTCGTCATGAGCCTATCCGACTTCGCATCAAGAGTCATTGGGCTAACACCACTACCCGTGCAGAGGCTGCTGCAGCTCAGATGGATGCAGATGAGGAGCCAGTGGAGGAGGAGCCAGCTGAGGACAGTTCTGGAGGATATGCTCCTCCCTCGTCTGAGCCCTTGTGGGCTAAGAAGCTGAAGAGGAAGATGAAGGCACTATTTTGTATGCAAGCAAAGGGGCAATACAAGGCTCATGTGACTCACAAGCAATCTCGCCAGCGTGACAAGAAGATAATGAAGATCTTTGGTGAGGAACCATCTGACGGGTCAGAGGAGATCATCACTCCAGAGGTGGAGTGGATCGCCAAACAGGGCTACACATGGTCTGAGTCTGAGGAGGAGCAGCATGAGTCTGACGGAGAGCATGACGATTGAGTTCTTTCGCCTGAGCTACCACCTGTCTTAGGTGTCCTCTTTCCCTTTGTGGTGTCTCGATACCAAAGGGGGAGAGAGTGTTAGTATTTGCGTCCTGTGACGTGTTTATTTGCGTTTCGTTGGTTGAACTTTGTCTGCTTGCTTGTGTTTGTGTCGTGTGTGTGAGACCTTCATATGGTGTGAGACATATGCTCCCTTATCGTTAACACGTTATTATGTCTTTGCTATCTGTTAGGGTGTGAGCAGTTGCTTCACTTGACCTTTATATGTGCTCACCCCATCCTCCTTACATCTGTGCGTAGAATCTTATTCTTTGTTAGCAAGGAGTATATTGTTTGTAGAATATAGGGGGAGCATTGATCCTAGTATGTGTGATGTGCAGTCCAAAGCACCTTCTCTTGTATGCACACATCTAGGGGGAGCTTACCTATATTCTATTACTTTGCTAGGTTTGCTTACTTTCTTATATATCCTTGTGCAAATCATGTATTGTCATCAATACACCAAAAAGGGGGAGATTGTAAGGGCATATTTCTCCCTAAGTAGTTTTGGTGATTGATGACAATGCATTTGTGGACTAATCGTGTGCACTAAGCTTTTTCAGATATATCTCACCTAGGCACAAGACGATTAAGTGCCCCTCGGAACCTATGAAGACGGTGTTTCCTTTTGTTTCCTTTTCGGTGGAATTGAGTCATAGGAAAGCCGTACTATTAAGATGGGGTCCGCTTCGGAAAGGTTTGGGTGGAATCAACACGTACACATATACTCATTCGCACCACCTTTCCTTTGCTTCTCTGGAGCTCCGGCTGTTTTCCTTGTCGGAACAAAAACAATGGCTTCCTACTACTACCACTGCTTGTCGAGCGGTAGTACCGCTCAGAGTTTGCGGTAGTACCGCACGGTCACACGGTAGTACCACTTCAGGGTCGCGGTAGTACCGCACTACGCGGTAGTACCGTACCCTAAACACGGTAGTACCGTGTGGCCGGCCCAGCGTCGTAACTAGTACGGTAGTAGGCGCAGAAGTAATTTTTTACTTCCGCGTCCTACGCAGTAGTACCGCTTCGAGCAAGCGGTAGTACCGTGTCGGGTTTTTGCTACGACCGTATATCTGCGGATGTAGCTGCGGATGTATTTTATTTGGTCCATGCTTCTCCTCAGCCTGTCGAGCCCTGCCTTGCGGTAGTACCGCAAGGACATGCGGTAGTACCGCTCCGGCAGTACTACCGCCCGTTGCTTCAACGCTACAGGGCTAGTACTGGCATGTATTGCACCAGCGGTAGTACCTCATCCAGAGCGGTAGTACCGTTGGGCCGAGCGGTAGTATCGCAACTTATGTGCGGTAGTACCGCGCTCTGCGGGCAGATATGTGGGATAACGGTTGGATTTTTTCTCCCACTATATATAGGGAGTCTTCTTCTCCAAGAAGACTTACCTCTTCCTCGCCAAAGCTCCACTATTGCTCAAAGCTCCATTTCCGCCCGATCTCTCTCCCTAGACAATCAAACTTGTTGATTTCCTCGGGATTGCTTGAGAAGGCATCGATCTACACTTCCACCAAGAAATATTTGATTCCCCCCACTAATCTCTTGCGGATCTTGTTACTCTTGGGTGTTTGAGCACCCTAGACGATTGAGGTCACCTCGGAGCCATATTCCATTGTGGTGAAGCTTCGTGGTGTCGTTGGGAGTCTCCAATTCGGTTGTGGAGATAGCACCAACCTTGTTTGTAAAGGTTTGGTTGCTGCCTACAAGGGCACCACTAGTGGAATCACGACACCTTGCATTGTGTGAGGGCGTGAGGAAAATACGGTGGCCCTAGTGGCTTCTTGGGGAGCATTGTGCCTCCACACCGCTCCGACGGAGACGTACTTCCTCTCAAAGGGAAGGAACTTTGGTAACACATCCTCGTCTTCACCGGCTCCACTTGTGGTTATTTCTTTCCTTTACTTGTGCAAGCTTTACTTGTGTATCTTAGGTAGCTTGCTTGTGAGGTTGTTATCTTTGCTTCCTATAAGTTGTCATCCTAGTTTCATATCTAGACAACTTACTTTGTTGCTTAATTTAAATTGGTTAAGAAAAGCTAAAAATTGTTAGTTGCCTATTCACCCCCCCCCCCCGCTAGTCAACCATATAGATCCTTTCAAGTAGAAGATAAACGTATCCAGGCACACAATAGTCAAGCAAGCATCATGAAGATAATAAGAAGACTATTGATAGCTACATAACATGGATCGAGATGGAAGATATAACTGAAGCTAAAAAGTGAACAGTCTTCACACAGTGAGGTCAAACAGATTAGACATACAAGCAATAACTTCACGAAGACAAACTGAAATGTAAAGGAAGTTGAGGATAGAACCAATTGCTTGATGGAGACAGGGATTTGGTAGACCAGTTCCAGTTGCTGTGTCAACTGTACATCTGGTTAGGGCGGCTAGGTATTCAAATCTGAGGACACATAGTCCCGGACACACAGTCCTCACCGTATTCCCCTTGAGCTAAGGACACAGAGTCCTCGCGCAATCACTCTGGTAAGTCTTCAAGGTAGACTTCCTGTTCTTGGGCGATCAGTTTCCCCGATGCACAAAGAGCAGATCGAGGCGAGCACGCGAGCAGTTTACCTAGGTTCGGGCCGCACGGATGCGTAAAACCCTACTCCTGCTTTGGTTTGTTATTGAGTTCTTGGCTCGGGAGCGAGGAGAGCAACAGTACACTCTAACCGCTAACTAGACCGAGCCTGGAGAATGATCGATGATCGGAACCCTTTCTACGTTGCGCATGGGCCTCCTTTTATAGGTCAAAGGGGTCACCGACAGGTGGCAACGCAGATGGGGGTAAAAACGTAAAAAAAGTGGTAGTTGGAACAGTGTTTGTATAGTGCTCTATACCTAACTCTGACGGCAGGGGACAAGGGCATTGAATGCCCATCGCCGTCGCCTCAAACAGTGTAAAAAGTGGCCGTCAGGGGCGCCACCGTTCGCCACGACGGTAGCCTCGTCACCGCAGCTTGCCACCGTGTTCCCCTGGCTGCACAGCCTTCCGCCACGTGTGCCTGGGAGGGTCCCAGAGCGACACGTGCGTGGATGAGCTGGAGCGTGGGTACTTAGTGGAAGCTTGTCGCGGCAAGTGCCTTGCCGCGGTCGCTATCTTGTCGCGCCTGGGAGCTTGTCGCTCGCCGGGCCTTGCCGGGACGCGTGGCGCGTCGCGACAAGTTCTCTCGAGGTGCCTTTAGTTGGCCTTCCCGGCAAGCTCCTCTTGCCAGGGTCTTGAACCTTGAGTGGCCATCCCGGCAAGCTCCTCTTGCCGGGGTCTTGTCTCTTTGACTTGAATACTTTGTTCTTGAATGGCCCCAAAGGGGACCTCGGAGGATCTTGGCGGTCGCTTGGCAAGCCTTGCCGCGGGGCGCTACAACTGTCCGTGCACAAGTTCGGGATACTAAGGTACCCCTACTTTAGTACACCGACACTTCCGAACCTTCACAGACTTTGTTCACTCGCGATCCACAATCACTCTAGGACGCTCAGAATGTGACGCCTAACCGGCTGGAGGAAGCACAGTCCTCAAGTGTAACAAGTCTTCAGATCACACAGACAGAAAGACCTCAGTGATGCCTAACACTCTTTGGCTCTGGGTGTTTTGGGTTTTGTCCTCGCAATGATCTTTTCTCTGAAAGGCTTCGGAGGTGGGTTGCTCTCAAACGACAAAAACCGTGTACTATCTCTGAGCAGCCACCAATTTATGGTGTAGGGGGTGGGCTATTTATAGCCATGAGGCAACCCGACATGATATGTCTGAAATGACCCTTGGTCACTAAGGAACTGACACGTGTTCGACGGTCGGATTGAGAACACATGCGGCAACATTACTTGAGCTCCAAGTAAAGCTGACTTATCCAGCTGTGGACAAGATTTGCTCTCATTTGTCTTCGCTTAAAGACATAGGTGTTTTGGTTGAGCATCACATCAGTCATTCAACTATGTTCACTTGGACCCCACTTAACAGTACGGTGGTTCCTATGATTCAAGAAAGAAAAAGAACTACGAAAGAGACTATGTCTTCGCAATCTATAGTCTTCAATGAATGTCTTCACAAGTCATTATCTTCACGTGAATGTCTTCACACACCACCACTGTCTTCAATGTCTTCACACATTTTTAGGGTTCATCTCTGGAGGTGAAACCAAATCTGTGAAGGACTATTACCTGTGTTATCCTGCAATTCTCATAAACACGTTAGTCCCTCAACCACATTTGTCGTCAATACTCCCAAACCAGCTAGGGGGCACTAGATGCACTTACAATCTCCCCCTTTTTGGTGATTGATGACAAACAGGTTAAAGTTTTCAACGGGGATAAAATATGTGAAATTATAGATAACACGATCATTGTCTTCATGAGATTGAGAGGGCTCCCCCTGAAGATGTTGCTACTTCTCGAGCTTGCGTTGTATTCCCTCGAAAAGGAAAGGGAGATGCAGCATAGTAGCGTAAGTATTTCCCTTAGTTTTTGAGAACCAAGGTATCAATCCAGTAGGAGACCAACCGTGAGTCCCTCGCACCTGCACAAACAAATAAGAACTTCGCAGCCAACGCGATAAAGGGTTGTCAATCCCTTTACGCTCACTTCAAAAGTGAGATCTGATAGAGATGACAGTTTATATTTTTGGTATTTTTGGTTTATAAGAACAGCAAATAAAAGCGATAAAAGTAAAGTAGATGTAGATTGATATGTTGAGAATAGACCCGGGGGCCATAGTGTTCTCTAGTAGCTTCTCTCATGATAGCGATATTCTACGGCGGGTAAACAAATTACTGTCGAGCAATTGATAGAAAAGCGAATAATTATGAGACTATCTAGGCATGATCATTGTATATAGGCATCACGTCCGAGACAAGTAGACCGAAACGATTCTGCATCTACTACTATTACTCGACACATCGACCGCTATCCAGCATGCATCTAGTGTATTGAGTTCATAAGAACAGAGTAATGCCTTAAGCAAGATGACATGATGTAGAGGGATAAACTCAAGCAATATGATATAAACCCCATCTTTTTATCCTCGATGGCAACAATACAATACGTGCCTTGCTGCCCCTACTATCAATGGGAAAGGACATCGCAAGATTGAATCCAAAGCCAAGCACTTCTCCCATTGCAATAACTATAGACCTAGTAGGACAAACCAAACCAATAATTCGAAGAGACTTGCAAGGATATTATGAGCACACATAAAAAGTTTAGAGAAGAACCAAATATCTTTCATAGATAATATTGATCATAAACTCACAATTCATCGGATCTCGAAAAACACACCGCAAAAAGAGATTACATCGAATAGATCTCCTCGAAGACCGAGGAGAACTTTGTATTGAGATCCAAAGAGAGAGAAGAAGCCATCTAGATACTAGCTATGGACCCGAAGGTTTGTGGTAAACTACTCACAACTCATGGTGAGGGCGATGATGATGATGATGAAGAACTCTGTGATGGATCCCCCTCCGCTGGAGCTCCGGAATAGGCTCCAAGATGGGATCTCACGGGAACAGAAGGTACGGCGGTGGAATTAGGGTTTTCTCTCTGTTGTCGAAGGTTTCGGGGTATGTAGACTTATATAGGAAGAAGGAGGACACCGTGGGGTGCTCGGGGGCCCCACGAGGCAGGGGCGCGCCCTGGGAAGGGGGCGCGCCCCCACCCTCGTGGGCCACCCCTTGATCCCCTGACGTGGTTCTCAAGTCCCTCGTGCGCGATTTTCACCAAAAATATCTCTCGCGAAGGTTTCATTCCGTTTGGACTCCGTTTGATATTCTTTTTCTGCAAAACCCTGAAACAGGCAAAAAACAGCAGTCTGGACTGGGCCTTTGGGTTAGTAGGTTAGTCCCAAAAATGATATAAAAGTGTATGATAAAGGCCATTAAACATCCAAGACTTCATAAATAATAGCATGGAACAATCAAAAATTATAGATACGTTGGAGACGTATCAAGCATCCCCAAGCTTAATTCATCCTCGTCCTCGAGTAGGTAAATGATAAAGAAAGAATTTTTGATGTGGAATGCTAACCTATATAGTTTTTCAATGTAATTCTCTTAATTGTGGCATGAATGTTCAGATCTGAAAGATTCAAGATAAAAGTCTATATTGACATAAGAAATAACAATACTTCAAGCATACTAACAAAGCAATCATGTCTTCTCAAAATACTATGGCTAAAGAAAGTTATCCCTACAAAATTATATATTCTGGCTATGCTCCCTCTTCATCACACAAAATATTCATATCATGCACAACCCCGATTTCAGCCAAGCACTTGTTTTCATACTCTATCTTTTCAAACCTTTCAACTTTCACGCAATACATGAGCGTGAGCCACGGACATAGCACTATGGGTGGAATAGAGGTGGTTGTGGAGAAGACAAAAAAGAGAGGAAGATAGTCTCACATCGACTAGGTGTATCAACGGGCTATGGAGATGCCCATCAATAGATATCAATGTGAGTGAGCAGGGATTGCCATGCAATGGATGCACTAGAGCTAAATATGAATGAAAGCTCAACAAAAGAAACTAGTGGTGTGCATCCAACTTGCTTGCTCATGAAGACCTAGGGCATTTGATGAAGCCCATCGTTGGAATATACAAGCCAAGTTCTATAATGAAAATTCCCACTAGTATATGAAAGTGACTAAGCATAAGACTCTCTACAATGAATAACATGGTGCTACTTTGAAGCACAAGTGTGGAAAAAAGATAGTAGCAATTGTCCCTTTTTTCTCTCTTTTTTGGGCCTTTCTTTTTTTTCTTTGGCCTTTCCTTCTTTTTTTGCGGAGGGGCTTTATAGATTTAGCCTTTCCTCCCATGGGACAATGCTCTAATAATGATGATCATCACACTTTCATTACAACTTGATATTACAACTCGATACTACAACAACAAGGTATGACTCTATATGAATGCCTCCGGCGGTGTACCGGTATGTGCAATGAAACAAGAGCGACATGTATAAAAACTATGCATGGTGGCCTTGCCACAAATATGATGTCAACTACATGATCATGCATGGCAATATGACAATATAATGCATGTCATATGAACGAAATGGTGGAAAGTTGCATGGCAATATATCTCAGAATGGCTGTGGAAATGCCATGATAGGTAGGTATGGTGGCTGTTTTGAGGAATAATATGGTGGCTGTTTTGAGGAAGGATATATAGTGGGTTTATGGCACCGACAAAAGTTGCGCTGTACAAGAGAGGCTAACAATGGTGGAAGGGTGAGAGTGCGTATAATCCATGAACTCAACATTAGTCATAAGAACTCATATACTTATTGCAAAAATCTACGAGTCATCAAAACAAAGCAATCAACGCATGCTCCTAGGGGGGAGGTTGGTAGGAGTTAACCATCGCGCGCCCCCGACCTCCACACAAAGGTTGGCACTCTACAAATACCTCATGCTCTAACTTCATCACATAGCGGTTCACCATATGTGCATGCTACGGGAATCACTAACTTTAACACAAGTATTTCTCAATTTCATAATAACTCCACTAGCATGACTCTAATATCACTATCCTCATATCTCAAAACAATTTTCAAGCATCCAACATCTCATTTTATTCAATGCACTTGGTGTGATTTTTTTACTACATTGACATTGGATGTCTATCATGTGAAGACTAGTTTCTTTAGCTTAAACACATTACCATGTTGTTTTAATAGACTCTCAAATAGATATCAGTGAAGCATGATAGTTCAACAATTTCTACAAAATATTACCACCACCATGCTCTAAAAGATATAAGTGAAGCACTAGAGCAAAAACTATTCAACTCAGAAGATATAAGTGAAGCACATAGAGTGTTCTAACAATTTCTTGGCCATATTTAACTCTCTCAAATAGGTGTGTCCAGCAAGGATGACTGTGACAAACTAACAAGCAAAGACTCAAATTCTACAAGAGGCTCCAAGCAAAACACATATCATGTTGCGAATAAAAATATAGCTCCAAGTATAGTTACCGATGGATGAAGACGAAAGAGGGGATGCCTTCCCGGGGCATCGCCAAGCTTAGGCTTTTGATTATCTTGAATTCACTTGGGGTGCCATGGGCGTCCCCAAGCTTAGGCCTTTGCTACTCCTTGTTCCATAGTCCATCAAAGCAATACTCAAAACTTGAAAACTTCACAACACAAAACTTAGACAAAAATTCTCGTGAGTTCCGTTAGTATAAGAAAGCAAAACGCTACTCAAAGTGCAGCAATGAATTCATTCTTTGTTTATATTGGTGATAAACCTACTGTATTCCAACTTCTCTATGGTTCATATCTCCCAATACTTCTCATAGAAGCATTGAAATAAGCAAACAACACACGAAAAACAAAATCTGTCAAAAACAGAACAGTCTGTAGTAATCTGGAGGTTTCGCCTACTTCTGGAACTCCAAAAAATTCAAACTAAATTGTTAAATTTGAGGAATTTGTCTACTAATCATCTTCAAAAAGAATCAACTAAATAGAACGCTCCAGTAAAATCTGACGACTACTTTAGCGAGCGCTAACGATTCTGTTTTTCACAACAAGATCACATAAACTTCACACAAGTCTTCCCAAAGGTTCTACTTGGCACAAACACTAAAAAAATCATGAAACCACATCTAATCAGAGGCTAGATGCAATATTTATTCCCTAACAGCAACAAAAATAAAAAATATAAAATTGGGTTGCCTCCCAACAAGCGCTATCGTTTTACGCCCCTAGCTAGGCACGATTAATTCAATGATGCTCACATGAAAGATAAGAATTGAAGCACACAAAGAACATCGTAAAGCATGTGAAAATCACATCTAAGTCTAACATACTTCCTATGCATAGTCATTTTATAGGAAAACAAATTACCAAGACAAGCAAGATCTAGCATATGCAAGGAAGAAGAAAGAAACAGTAGCAATCTCAACATAACGAGAGGTAATTTAGTAACCCGAAAATTTCTGCAACCATATTTTCCTCTCTCATAATAGTTGCATGTAGGATCATAAGCAAATTCAACAATATAGCTATCACATAACATATTCTCAACACGATCCACATGCATACTAAGTTGACACCCTTCCAAAATAGTGGGATCAACATTAACTAAAGTCATGACCTCTCCAAACCCACTTTTATCAAAAAAATCATAAGATTGAATATTCTCCAAATATGTGGGATCTAAAGTTGACACTCTTCCAAACCCACTTTCAATATTATAGCAAACATTATTATCAATCTCATATTCATCATGGGGCTTAAATAAATTTTTAACATCATAAGAAGAATCACCCCAATCATGATCATTGCAACAAATAGTAGTCATAGCAAAACTAGCATCCCCAAGTTTAGGATTTTGCATATCATTAACACAATTGGCATTAAGAGAATTTATAATAACATCATTGCAATCATGCTTTTCATCGAAGGAACTATCAAGTATGGGTGCAATTGCAACGATCTCATGTTTAACATAAGGAACTATAGCAAATTCATCTTCATAAATATTGGCATCATAGCCACAAGGATAGCAAGCATCATGTTCATCAAGGGATATTTCAATCAAATCATTGGAATCCAAATTATCTATAGATTCATGCATATCAATATTTTCTTTCAAAGCAGCGGTCATTCTTTCAATAAATTCTTTGACATAGGCATTATGAGCATAGTTTTCAAAGCAATATTTAAGTATGTCAAAATTTCAGATTCGTAGAGAGTAATATCATACTTTTCAATCAAAGAAGCAACTTCATAAGCACCCTTAAAAGCAACAAATTCTTCAATTTGTTCGATATCGTAGTAACTATAAACACCCTTTGCATAAGAGGATAATATTTCATTATCATTAAACTCACATAGGTAGGGTAGGTGTTTTTTAGGGTTCTTAGAGCAACAAGTAAAATCACAAATTTCACAAAGATTCCAAGCATAACACAGCAATTTGTTTATTTGATCCCATAAGAGTCTCCCTTTTGCAGACAAACGGTGACGCACAAAACGAGCATGCTCATCTAAAGATTTCCCATCAACTAGGCTAGTTGGAGTTTCAGCACGAGTGCATAAGGATCGAAGATGATCCAAGTAGATCAACTTAAGGTGATCCATAACAATAGATTTTTAGCAAGCACATAGAAGGCACATGGAGACACAAGAAAACAAGAAGCAAGCGAATGATAAACACATGGCGGAACAAGGGCAAATAAAACGACAAGGGTGAAGTGGGGGAGAGGAAAACGACAGGCAAATAAATGTAATGCGAAGGATAAGGGTTTGTGATAGGTACTTGGTATATGACTTTTGCATAAGCCTCCCCAGCAACGGCGCCAGAAATTCTTCTTGCTACTTCTCAAGCTTGCGTTGTATTCCCTCGAAGAGGAAAGGGAGATGCAGCACAGTAGCGTAAGTATTTACCTCAGTTTTTGAGAACCAAGGTATCAATCCTGTAGGAGACCACGCGCGAGTCCATCGCACCTGCACAAACAAATAAGAACTTCGCAGCCAACGCGATAAGGGGTTGTCAATCCCTTTACTGTCACTTACGAAAGTGAGATCTGATAAAGATGATAGTTTATATTTTTGGTATTTTTGGTTTATAAGAACAGCAAATAAAAGCGATAAAAGTAAAGTAGATGTAGATTGATATGTTGAGAATAGACCCGGGGGACATAGTGTTCTCTAGTGGCTTCTCTCATGATAGCGATATTCTACAGCGGGTAAACAAATTACTGTCGAGCAATTGATAGAAAAGTGAATAATTATGAGACTATCTAGGCATGATCATTGTATATAGGCATCACGTCCGAGACAAGTAGACCGAAACGATTCTGCATCTACTACTATTACTCCACACATCGACCGCTATCCAGCATGCATCCAGTGTATTGAGTTCATAAGAATAGAGTAACGCCTTAAGCAAGATGACATGATGTAGAGGGATAAACTCAAGCAATATGATATAAACCCCATCTTTTTATCCTCGATAGCAACAATACAATACATGCCTTGCTGCCCCTACTGTCACTAGAAAAGGATACTGCAAGATTGAACCCAAAGCCAAGCACTTCTCCCATTGCAAGAACTATAGATCTAGTAGGCCAAACCAAAGCAATAATTCGAAGAGACTTGCAAGGATATTATGAGCACACATAAAAAGTTCAGAGAAGAAACAAATATCTTTCATAGATAATCTTGACCATAAACTCACAATTCATCGGATCTCGACAAACACACCGCAAAAAGAGATTACATCGAATAGATCTCCTCGAAGACCGAGGAGAACTTTGTATTGAGATCCAAAGAGAGAGCAGAAGCCATCAAGATACTAGCTATGGACCCGAAGGTCTGTGGTAAACTACTCACAACTCATGGTGAGGGCGATGATGATGAACTCCGTGATGGATCCCCCTCCGGTGGAGCTCCGGAACAGGCTCCAAGATGGGATATCACGGGAACAAAAGGTACGGCGGTGGAATTAGGATTTTCTCTCTGTTGTCGAAGGTTTCGGGGTACGTAGACTTATATAGGAAGAAGGAGGACACCGGGGGATGCTCGGGGGCCCCACGAGGCAGGGGCGCGCCCTGGGATGGGGGGCGCGCCCCCACCCTCGTGGGCCACCCCTTGATCCCCTGACGTGGTTCTCAAGTCCCTCGTGCGTGATTTTCTCCAAAAATATCTCTCGCGAAGGTTTCATTCCGTTTGGACTCCGTTTGATATTCTTTTTCTGCAAAACCCTGAAACAGGCAAAAAACAACAATCTGGACTGGGCCTTTGGGTTAGTAGGTTAGTCCCAAAAATGATATAAAAGTGCATGATAAAGCCCATTAAACATCCAAGACTTCATAAATAATAGCATGGAACAATAAAAAATTATAGATACATTGGAGACGTATCAGATGTGCATATAGGAAATTTGCTTTTGAATGCAAAGGCACATGGCAGGTTTTGCTTTGTGGATATCTCCCTCAACCTTATGAAGACAATCCATCATGCATACAAGGATGTAGTGAAGATAATGCTATGCATAATGGGAAATGGGCGTCTGTTGAATGACTTCATGCGCATAGGATAGATATTTAACCAAGCAGAAGAAACAGCAGCAAATGTAGCAGACGGCCATCAAGTTTTAAGTGTTACAACTCAAGAGCCAAATGTTTTAAAATGAGAGTTATAAGAACTTAGCAAAAATAATGCACCCAACCCATATATGGACCCGCTTGAAGACTATCAACGCATATGCTTCTCCCCCTTTTGTCAGTAAGGACCTAAAAGGTTTGAAAACATAGAGTATCTATGTGTTCCCAGGCGGTGAAGACGCTGGTGCAGACGGGTCGACTTTGGAGTTTCGTGGTGCAGAGGGGCCTGACACAGAGTCGTGATGCAATGAAGCGATTGCTGGAGAAGTGGCGTCGTCTTCTTCATTGATGACATGAGCAACAATAATTGTAGCTGAAGATGAATACTCAGAATCTTTAATAGATGGAGTTGGACGCCAAGTCGCAGCTTGTGGAGGACTGGAGTCAAACTTGAAGCTCTCAGTGAAGCCATCTGCTTGAAGATCAGCTTCAGAGCATAGCAAGGTGAGGCTCTTCCAGGACCGCCGACAAGCTTCATGTGCAAAAAATGAGTTCTTGGTAGCCAAGTTGCGAATGCGATTCACATCAGTGAGAAGACTTTGCATCTGCCTCTTCATCCAGTCATTGTGCTTATCTTGCTTCTGATAAAGCGAAACTAGAATATCGATCATTCAGGACACGGGGACGCTTCTGAGGCCTTTGAGGAATAGTGCTACCAGTGGCATCCATGTTGGCACGATGCGGGAGGCGCAGATGCCCAGCCAGAGGATAAGCAGTGACATTTGCATTTGGCACATAGACACTCGCAACATGCGGTGTGAAACTTTGGTGATCAGCATTGAGCAGTTAAAGTGGTTGCTTGGCAGGCTCATGATAGATGGCTTCATAAGACGTGTCAACCTCAGGCAAGAAGACAACATGATTGCGTGCAGAGGCTTGATAGTTGACAGTTGAGTGAAGCTTGATGAGCCTCATTATCCAAGGAGCGTAGAGCTTGAGGCCAAACAGATCAACACCAGAGGCACCCATCTGACGAATGAAAAAGTCATGAGTATTGAAGCGGATGCCAATGAAAATATAGAAGACCAAAGTCTTCAAGACGCCTTCCAGAGTAGCTTCAGACGAGTGTCCCTTGACGGGCCAGAGAGTACGCCTCACAATATGGTATATGGTGCGAGGCAAGTACTCGAGGTCCTTGACGAAGAATTCCTTTGGAAGATCAGGATCAGGGGAAATGGCTTCATCATGTTAAGCATTTCACTCATGTTGGGCTCAACTTTCTTGAAGATGCTTTGAAGCTCTTTCTGATATAGAGAATAGCCTGGTTCGTACAACTCACCAGGAGTGGGCAGAGAAGTAAGCTCAAGTAGTTTCTGAGCTTTGGCTTCATGATGAACGTCACCTGTCATCCACTCAAGGACCCATGTCTTTGGATCCCTGTTGTATCCTCTGATGTGCAGAGTAGCGTAGAATTGCAGGAGAAGCTCTTCATTCTAGTGTTCCTTGGCAATGACGAAGGGAAGCAATCCAACTTCTCTGAAGCAGTCAAGGGCTTCTTCAAGGCAGGGCTGTCTAGCAATGGCATCACAATCAAGACGTTGGTGTGGAAAAATCCGGTCCTGATTGTACAGAATGCAAGAGTAATAGCTTTGTTGTTGAAAGCTCCAGAACCCATCAGAAGAGATCTTTGGCTTCTTGTATGGATTTTTAGCAGAATCAATAAGGTGTTGTTTACCCTGAAGCTGTGCACACTGAATGATCGTTGTGTTGTTGCAGTGTTGGGAAGCCGAGGCAATCTAGGCTTGGGCTTCAGGGTCTGAGGCCTACGCTCCACATGATAATCATATTGCGGGCCTGGGGCAGCAGGAGGCTTCAGAAGGGGCCATTTGACAGGTACAGGAATATCATGTTTATTGTAGGCTTGGGCCATGGTGTAAGGCACAGAGGAAGGAGCAATCACATCAGGAGCAATCACTTCAGGAGCAGCAACAACTTCATGCTGCACATTGGCTTCAGCCCTGACAGTGTCATTGGCTTCAGTGTTCATTGATGGGGCAGCCACATTTGCCTCAGGTTCAGTGGCTTCAGGGAGAGTGGACTCAAGCACAACAGTATCTTGGTGGATGGGTTCTTGCATGACGGGCACCTCTTCTTGAACAACAGTTTCTTGGGGAGGGGAGTGACTTCACGAGTTTCTTCTTTTTCTTCATCGGCTGATGCAGCCGGAGTATCTTCATCCGCCTTGGCTTCAGATTCAGGAGCAGACGCTGAAGGAACAACATCAGGAAACACTTGACATTCCACTAAGCTTGAGTTTTGTTCTCCATCTTCAGGAATGCTTGACATGGAGGCTTGAGTCCTAAGACCTTTGCGAAGCCTTTTAAACTTGGGCGGCGTAATTGGTGAAGCATTAGCATTGGTCTGCTCCATGTCTTCTTCAGGTGTGGCGGTGAAAAAATCAAGTACCGGAGTGGTAACAAGAGACGGTGGAGTGCGAGGAATGACTTCATGTGGGGGGGGGGGGGTTCGGGTGTTGCTCTTCCCAAAATTCATCTTGAGCAACTGGCGTCGTGGGACCGCCAATGCTTATGAGTTCACTGCTCGTGAGAGCAGGTGATTGAACTGGTTGAGGTTCAAGTTGAGGAAGGACTTCATCATCATTAATATTGTCATCATGACCAATGACTTCAGCTGAACTTGAGTCAGTAGCTGGAATCTCTTCAGTTTGATGAGCCTCTGAGGGAGAAGGCTCATGGATAACCAGACGATGTTCACGGTTGGAGGAAGCAGGCAAGGCAACAGAAATTGGTTCGACCACCAACAGCTCTCTGGAGGAAACGTGAGGCTGCTGTGAAGCCTTTGAAGCTTTTAGATTTTGCTTCTTCTTGGAGGGAGCAGCAGCAGAGGCATCATGATGCTTGTGTTTCTTGGCTTCAGTTTCAGCCTGCCTCGTCTTCTTTTGAGCAGAGGTTGCTGATAAGATCTTTGGCTTCGGGCTAGCCATGCTGTCAGGGAAGACAATGCTGGGTCTTTCCTGCCTTGGTGATTCAGTGTCTTCATCAGCAGGCTTCTTCTTCTTCTTTGGCTTCTTGGCAGCCAGCTTGGGGTCAATGCCTGGACAGCCAAGAGCTTTCCTCTTCACAGCTTCATTGTGGGCTTGGATGCACTTCTCAGCATAGTGCTTGAGACGTTCCCTGGAGCCCCTTGCAACTGCACGGCGCTTAACAAATTCAGCCTTGAGGTCTGTCATCATGGTTTTGAAGTTTGAACTTCTTCTGCACTGAGGCTTGCCATATGCTTCTTGAACATAGCCTTCTCATGATCAATTTTGTTCTTTTGCTCAATAACCTTCTGTGCAACATTCAGTTCTTGAGCAATGTAGCCTTGGAAGGTCACACTGATATCAATGGGAAGCTGAAGATCATCAAGTGAGAGAGAGATGTATCTTCAAACCATTCATCGATGAAGTTGTTGATGATATTAGCGTCAAAGAGAGGCAAATCATTGAAGATTTCGGCATGTTGCTTGCTCTTAATGAGCATTTCCAGGGCATCATCAGCAAGATCTTCATCACTGGACAGATCTATGATGTCATCATCATTGCGTAGTACGCTACCTGGAGTGAGTCCTTGACCAGATGGCTTCACAATCTGCTTCGACCTTTGAGAGATGCGAGAGTGATCCTCAGACTGCACACTGGGTTCAGGAGGTACAGTTTTTAGGGGCTTCATACTTGAAGCTTTTGGGGCAGTAGCAGGTTTGGAAGCCATTGATTTCTTCTTGGGCTTCACAGACTTAGGAACAGCTTCAGGTTCCAAGTCTTCAGCAACATCTTCCACAGTTGTTCGTTGAGCAGCAATGTGGGATAGCAATCCATCAAGGCCATTGAAGGGGCCGACACGATTTTCATTGGCTTCGCGTGATCCATCAGACCGGGGCCGAGATGGGCCAGGATTGAAGTTAATGCCCAATTCTTTCCTGTTCTGGGTTGCAGAGGTCTTGGCAAATTTGTAGTTTTCCTCAAACAATTCATCATCACGACACCATCGGAGACTAGATGGGTCAGCATTTGAAGGCATTGGTCCTCTGACCATGCATGGATAGAAGCTCTTGGCAATGGCTTCAGACATAGTCTTGGGCTGGAGCTTCTTGTAGACAATATCACCCCATGGAGGGCGATTCTTTGAAGCATACTCTGGAGTCACAAATTTGTATAGAAACCATTGCTCTGCCCAATATCTTTGTATCCATTGGATTCGAGATTTGCGTTCTCCATAGGTCTCTTCTGGGTCATACTTGTACATGGTGAACCAATCTGGAGGAATATATTTAGCAGTGTCAGTACGTCTCTGCGTGCCACCTTTCTTGATCTGTTTTTCAGAAGCCATTGGGTTCAGACAGATGGGCTTCACAAAGCAGTTTATCTTCCGACGACTGGTCAGACAGGAACTGGCTTCAGGAGATTCAATGTGACATTGTAAGAATTCTGCAAATGAATGTAGACTATGAGAACCAAGGGATTCTCCCATGGACATGTACTTGTGACAGCATTAGAGATGCGAGGGAAGGGGAAGAGGTCATATGCATTCTCAGAAGATTTTGAAGATTACATACGGTTTGAAGACATTGACCTCATCATGCGAAGACATTCACTTATATGGAGTGAGTTGGTTCCAGATTTGTACGAATCCAAGAATAGGTACAAGAGAGGAATCTAACTAGCAGTTAATCATAAGTGAATATATTTGCATCATATGAGAGAAGGGTAGAAAGAAGCAGATCTCAGATGTACAGAAACCACTTGTGGTGAAGTTGTATGATTTTAACGGATCAAAACGACTGTAAAAAGAGAGATCTATTTACCGTAATGAGGAACTACTAGACGGAAAGAGAAAGATGCCGAGCAGATCGATCTTCCATGCCCTAACTTGGCGGCGGAAGACACCTACGGCGGCGGCGGAGAGACGAGGTCCACGGCCGGCGTCGAAGAAGTCGCAGCAGCTAAGCGCTTCGTCTCCGGCGTCGACTGGAGCTAGCGGAGGTGCTAGGGTTGAGCGAGATGGCGAGAGGTGGGAGAGGAAATAATGACCGTGAGGGTGGAGTATTTATAAGGAGGACTGACGGCGCAGTGCAATTATGCAGGTGCCCCTGGCGGTTCACATTTGAACGACACATGGCTGGCGTGCATCTTATGGAGAGTTGAGCCATGATCCCATACGCGCCTGATATGTCGGATGGACATTTCGGTTTCTCCGGGCAAAAGTGATATAGCATTGAAAATAGTTTTAAATGATTGCCTCTATATCTTCAGCTGACAAGGACACAGTGAAGACATTCAACAAGTGTCAATAGAATGCATATGAAGAGATAGAGAGAGTTGGAGAGAGAAGCATAGAGAGGATCAGGGTCCGATCACATTCACTTAGATTAAAAGGTTTGACGACATAGCTATAAGTGAATGATGTAGAGGACAGAACACACACATACACACACACACACACACACACACACACACACACACACACACACATATATATATATATATATATATATATATATATATATATATAGGGTCAGTCTATTAAGATAACACCCCTTAAGACCCTTATTCTGCACATCCCACCTTATTCTGCTAACACCTGGATGACCCGAACTGAACCCCGCTAAAAAGCCAACCGAGCTACCTGGTAAAAAAAGCCACCACTTCTGCCCAACGAGGCCACAAACCCCCCACCCCTTCTGCCCACACCGCTCCCACGACCGCACCCTCCCGATCCCCTCCGCAATCTTCCTCCCGTCACCAACCTCCCACCACGCCGCCCAGGATCCCCATCACCGGCCACCGCGCCGCGCACCACGCACCACCCTTCGCTGGCTGCCGCGCGAGCCATCTCGCCCCGCGCCGCGCATCCCCTCGCCTCTCCTCCCTTCCCGACGCCACACGATGGCGTGCATCTCGCCCACGCCTCCCATCTCGACCTGCCTCCCCACCCGGCCGGCCGCCCCTCCCAAGACCACCGCCGAGCCACCCCTCCCTACGCAGGCGCTGCTCCTCCCCTCCTAAGGCTGCCACTGCGCCCCTGCCCACGAGAACCGTGGCCGGATCCACCACGTGGCAGCCGGATCCAGCTACCCTGACCCTGGCAACCTCCTACTGCGATGCGGTGGCCGGATCCACCACGCGCCTCCTTGATCCACCCGCCCGACGACTGGATCCGCCATGATCCAGCCTTACCTCGCCGCCCTTCGATAGTCCAGCGTTGTCCCGCTCCCCTCTCGGTTCACTGGTGGGGGCAGCCATGTATGTGGATGTCGTGCTAGTGCGGTTCACCGACGACGCATGTCGCGGTGCACCTCGTCGTGCGGTGCAGTCCAGAGGAGTTTTTATCATCCTTTTTTCTGGATTTTGGGATGTGCAGTTTAATAGCTACTCCTCACTCCACCTCCCCTCTTCCATTCCCTGATAGGAGGAAGATGACTACCCGATGAGGCGCACGAGCCTGCTATCTCTGGCCAAGGCGAGGATGGCCACATGGCGATGTGCATCCCAACCTGGAGTCCATCTGCTGCATGAAGTTCGGTGCTCCCCTTCCTTGTTTGGACTTGTGCCATGCAGTCTTCTGCTTGTGGTCCTTGCTATGCACTACAATACAATTTTTCTGTGAAATATGTTTGTATTTCTTTCACAATAGATGCAGTTCTGGGTAAATCCCTTTGTGGTTCAGTTTGCTAAAAAGGAGAAACAGGAAAAAAAATGCATCAATATTGCAGTGCGATTTTGGTCACGCGGTGGTGCATTTTCGGTGGTTTTGCAGTGCGGGGTGTGCACGCATGCAGTCCGGTCACACCAGTTTTCTTGCGAATGCAGCAGAATTGTTCGTTAGTGTGCCCCGACACAACATTGTGAATTTCTGTTGCAGTTTACTCTGCATAATATTTGTGCTTGAATCCAGTGGCGTGGCCCTGTGTGAAAGTTGGTGTGGTTCGCTGTCGTGTGTGCTGTAGTTTTGTGTTTTTTTAGTGGTGCAATATTGTATTAGTGGAAGTGTGGTCGGTAGACTGAGAGGGACCCCATTGGAGGTTCACTTCTTTTTCCGATGAAACTTATTTTCTTTGTGGGACGATTGAAACAAGTAGTTCACTCCATTTGTGTAGCAGCTCATTACCCATCTGTATGAAGTAAAATTCATTCGACAAGATCAACACTTGCAGTGTGTTTGGTCCTCGGATGTGGTTCACTTTTGAGAGCGATGTCGTTCACTTGCGCCCAACATGAAAAGTGGAAAAAAATAGAGAAACAACAAAATAATAATGCGGCTCACATCGATATATGTGACGTTCACTTGCCCTCACCTTTGCGGTACCCTTGTTCATAAAAATGAAAAAAAAGACAACAAACTCGTTTGAGAAAAATTTACGTTCGACAAAAAAATCATGAAGTTCACTTGACTGTCTGATGCAGTGCGGTTTTTTGTTTGAAGCAGTGCGCTCATCTGTCTGATGCAGTATACACGACGATTTGGATGTCCCGAAAAACAGAGTGTCCGCGTTTCGGTATTTTTGAAATTGCTCTTAAACCATGAAGAATTAGAGAGAGTGTTCTACATGAAAAAGTTGCGTCTCGACGATATATTTCCAACGGCGTATATATTGAATCATTTCGACCAGCGATTTGTAAAAATTTCTCCAAAAACTGTTGCTGCCCCTCGTAGTCAGCCGCACGATTTTTGAATTTAACTAAAAACCGTAAGGAATCTCAAAATCATTTCAACATATGAAAGTTGCGCCTCGCCCATAGCTTTTCAATGGTATATTTCATGCTGTGTTTCGACAAACGGTTAGAAAATTGGAGTGAAAACAGTCCCGAGAATTTGAAAAAAAATTGAAAAACAAAATTCCGCGATTTAGTAAATTTGAAACTACTTTTAAACCATAACGAATTAGAAAAAAAACTAGATATGAAAAAGATGCGCCTCGACGATGTATTTCCAACGATGTATCAAATTTTTCATTCCGACGAGCAGTTTAGAAAAAATACGAAAAAACGCTCGCTGCCATTATTCGTGGGTCGCATCGTTTTTAAAACTTCTCTTAAACCGTGACGAATCTCAAAAAGTGTTCAACATGGCGAAGTAGCGCATAATCCATAGCTTTTCAACGGTATATTACACGCATTGTTCCGACAAACAGTTAAAAAACTAGAGCAAAAAAAGTACTGGAAAAAACAACACGTACAGTTTTTTTAACATGAAGTTCACTCGTCACTATGTTGCAGTACCTCTGCTACTGAGAATGCAGTGCCCTCGTGTTATGCGTGCAGTGCGGAAGTGTTATCAGAATAGTTATTCTGCTAATATTAGCAGAATAGACCGGCTGTATATATATATATATATATATATATATATATATATATATATATATATATATATATATATATATATATATATATATATATATATATATATAGGACTCCTATTTTGTACTCCTGGGAGTATGTACTCCCATCCTCAATATACCTCATATACGCATTAATTATACCTCTTTATCATTCTCAATATACTTCATTAAATATTCTAAGATACCCCAATATGAGTTTTGGTGAAAAAATATTATCTGCGACGTAATTTTCGTGATATACCTTTTTCACGTACAAACACATCAGTATATACGTAAACATTTAAAATATGTAGACTCGCATGAATTTTTTCATGAAAATCATTTTAGGGTATCTAATAATTAGTAATGAAGTATATTAAAAATAATAAAAAGGTATAAAAGATTCATTTATATGGTATATGAGGAGCAGGAGTACGTACTCCCAAGAGTACACAACCATTTTCCTATATATATATATATATATATATATATATATATATATATATATATATATATATATAGGGATTGACTATTTGTCACCCTCGGTGAGGAATAGTTATTCTTCACCCCCCCTCTATTTTACCTCCAATGCACTATAATTTTATGTTCCGTATGTTTTGTCTTATTTTTGAGGTAAAAAGAGACCGTAAGAAAATATATAATCGCCATAAAAAATATTCTATGTTACGTAAAATTACAAATGTTAAAACATAGTGTAAAATATACATAAACTTCAAATTTTCTTGTTTTATGATCTATATTTTCATTTTGTTATACCAAATTTTACGTAGTGAATCAATAGGAATGTAACTATTTGAATTCCAAATGTAATTTAATTATGAAGTGATCGTAAGATTACCTCAGGTGAAGAATAACGTATTCAGCACCCTCGGTGATGAATAGCATCACTATATATATATAGCCGGTCTATTCTCATAACATTATGAGAATAATATTCTCATAACATTTGTGAACTGCATTGGAAAGCTATGCGCACTGCTTCCTTCTTCTGTTGCGAACCACATAGAGGTGCAGCAGGAAACCTTCATTTAGCAGCGTTTCTGGCTAGTTTGATCGATTTTTATTGGTTTATTTGTGCGTGCGCTGATTTAATATGCGGTTAAGCACTGAATTCAGCGAGAAAACGACGGAAATCCTTTGATTTGGCGGATCTGCGTCCGTTCTTCCGCTGGTGGAGGAGTTTCGCATCTTGCTGTTGGCTGTTCGTATTCTATTGATGTTTGTGTGTTACCATTATCGCGTTGATGTTTGTGTTATTCCGCGACAGATTAATCTGCTAATAGGATTGAAATTTCAGTATAATTTGTCGAGTATCTCTCTGTTCTAGCGGACAAACGTCTGTTCTCTGTTCTTCCCCGTCCGGATCGAAATTGTTGCGTTTTGTATGTAATATTCTGTTGTTTTCGGCAATTACGGGCTGCTTTTGATCTATCTGTATGAATTGGAGCGGATTAAGTTGTTAATTTTGAAGAATTTAAGTTTTTTGTCCATGTTTTTTGCGGCGCGACTGGCTCTGGTCGTTTCTCAAAGATGTTTTTTGAGATTTTTTTGCATTATACAGTTTTTAGAACTGTATTGCAGGCTGTGTTTTCATCTGTGAATCGTGGTCAAGAGCGGTGGACTGCAGTAATATGCAATGCGCGGTGAACTGCAGTAATATGCAATGCGCGGTGAATTTTTGTAGTGCGGCGAACTACATTAATATGCAATGCGAGCCTGTATGAACTGCATTACAGCCACGGGGGTGTGGGGGGACTAGTTTAATAAGTTTTTTTGATTGGTCAAGCGCGGTGGACTGCAGTAATATGCAATGCGAAATGCACATTGTTATGTAACCGCACTGCTGTATTTGTCTTTTTTTATGTTGTTTCTTTTACATATATATATAATGGTGGGTCAATTGGCTCCCCTCCCACCTTATCCCTGGCGGCTCCCATCTCACCTTATCCCTGGCGGCGCCACTCTTCCTCGATCTGTTTTTCTCCCAACCAGATCTGTTTTTCGCCTCGCAATGGATTGCGCGTGCGGCTGCCTGGCAAGGTTGGAGCCCATGCTGGAGACATGCGTTTTTTCTGAAGGTTTGGTTCTGAACCAGAGGCAGCGGCACAACGCTCTCTGTTCTCTTCTATATTCTTCAGGTATTGGATTTCGGGCTCCATTCGTCCATCAGATGACTGACGACGATGTCAGTGTTTCATGGGTATGTATTTCTCGCATATTCTTTTTCATGTGTTGTTTGTAGTTAACGCTATCTGAATTTTTGTAGCAGTATAAGTGCACTAAGTATAAGTGAACTGCTTTTCACATAGTAGTTTTATTATGAACATTGTAGGAGCAGCAACAATTTTGTCTAGTCAATATTATTATGTGTTGACATCAATACTGTTTTATGAAGATTGTAGCAGCAATTTAGTTTATGAAAGATTGTAATCTTTTTCTTATTTGTTCTTATTTTTTTCAGTTCTTGTTTGTTTTGCTTGCAGAAATTCCCTTCTGGTCTAGTCAGGGTAACAGAAAGCTGTGTTAATTTGGTGTTGGTCAGCAAGAATGGATATCATGATGTTGATGTTATGTATTCTGTTGGCTCTGATGATTGTTTGGTTCTCAAAGATGGCTGGAAGGAATTTGTGGAGGAAGCTGGTCTTCAGGCTGGGGATGTTGTTATGGCTATGTTTTATAGGCATGCAAAGTGTTTGGAAATCAAGTTAAATTTGCTTTAGATCAGTCTTGCTTGAGCAGCAGCAGCATGAGACGTTTTTGTTGTAATAATTTCACATTTTTTGCGTGGCTTCTAGTGTATTTTCTTATGATAATTCTGAGTATAAGTGAACTGCTTTTTTACATATAGTTTTTCATGTGCATCCTATCAGCAGCAGCAGTTGAAGAACATCCATACTGGAAACCCCCACCGAGCTTTTCCTTTTTTTTAACCCACATACGAAACTAGAGTTTTTTTAATAAAAGAGGACTGCATCAACCTTCTTAATAGCAGCAGTTTTGTGAAAGAATTCTCTATGTGAACTGCTCTGATAGTTTAGTTTTTTATGTGTATCCTAGCTACAGCAGCAGTTTTGAAGCAATATACATACTGAAAATAGACTACTGAGAGCTGCATATAGTTGATAGATAGAAACCAAGGTTCTGCGCTCATAATTAACATAGTACATCATCAAGCAAACTAACGCAACATAAGCAAACATTGTCCCAAAGCAAACTACAACGAAAGCAAACTATTCTACATACGCAGAGGGAAACTAATCGAGCACTTGCGACAGGAATCCTTGGCTTTCAGCATCTAGCCTGCTTCACTAGTTCCACCCGTTGGAGTTGGAGGTGGAAGTTGATGCCCCCTTGCCCCACCCCCTCCAGGATGACCTCGGGCGCTTCCTGGTCTTCTCTGTTTCAGCGCGCGCGAGGCCTTTCTTCATTGTGGTGATTCGGTTCCATATCTCGAACGTAGTGTAGGCGTCCTTGGCAGCATACTCGATGTGCTTGGTGCTGAGAATCGAAGTCCACAGGCTGTGGTCGTGGTCTGTCATCTTCATCTTCATGTCTGCGTACTCGTCGTCGATGATGGAAGCAGCTACATCGCCAAGCGAGTCCAGTGGCTTCGTTCCATCAGGCACCCTCCAGTTCGTCTGGATGTCGACGAAGTTGGGGATGTGGAGGTTGCAGCATGCGAGCTTCTCCTTGTCCTGCTTGATGGCGAAGCCAGCGAACTCGAACCTAAGTAAAGTGAACCGCAAGTTATACCTTTTGAAACTGCATACATAGGCATATAGAACTGCAACACGTACTCGGCAGAGAGAATTGCTTACCTTGGGTCGCCGAGGAACCTGTCGAAGGGGATGCATCTCTTGCCCAATGTACCACATACCTAGAAAAGAAGCACTGGGTGGTACTTGCCGATGGATAGTTGAACCAGGGCCGCCCTGTCGTGGTCGGGTGTGTACTCCACGTCGATGCCGACGATCTTCTGGCGGCGCCGCTGGAGAACTGTCTTGAACTCTTCGACGTACGTCGCCATGGCGGCGACGTCGGTGGTGTAGATCACCTTCAGCTTCGTGTTCCCGTGCGCATGCACGTCGTCGTAGGTCCTGCTGAACCCCATGGCTGCAAAGAGGAGGAAGAGGAGGAGGAAGGGGCAGCGTCGTGTGTTTTGTGCGGACGGTCTGGTTGATGGAGCGCGGGATTTAAATGGGAGCGGCAACAACTTCTGCCGAGGCCACGATCTCGTCTCCCAACCGTGTTGGCGATCGTGGGTTCGTGATGATCGTGGCGTTCGTGTGGCGTGCAACCGGCGGGATAGAGGAGGGGGGGGTGCGGGCGCTTCGGGCGATAGTGGGCGCATTTATTTTAGGGCAGGCGAACCAAATCGTCCGCCGTAAGCGAACTGCATCGCTTCAGAAGCGGAATTGTTTCCCGTAAACGAACTGCAACGCTTCAGAAGCCGAGTCGGTTTTCCGTAAGCGAACTGCATCGTGTTACAACACCGAGACGTTTTTTTATTTTTGTCTATGACCTATGGGCCTGTCGGTCGGGGCTTTTATTCATTAAGTCTCTCTTGCAGCCCCCTTGCCCGCTTCCGCTTCCCTCTCCCCCGTGCCCGCACAGAAATCC
>LR738712.1:490106768-490145963 GCA_902687465.1 Secale cereale
GCTAGGAGGCGGGGAGGGGTCGGGGAGGACGCCGGTGTCGGGGCGCTCCCGCGCTAGGAGGCGGGGAGGGGTGGGGAAGGACGCCGGCGTCGGGGCGCTGGTGCTAGGAGGCGGGGAGGGGTGGGGGAGGGGTGTTAGGAGAATAAGCTTTTTGTTAGGAGAATAAGGTCTTAAGGGGTGTTATGAGAATAGACCCACCCTATATATATATATATATATATATATTAGAGAAACCAAACAAATCAACATTGAGACAATGAGTCTTGAATAGAGGTGGCAACGGGGCCCCATACCCGCCAAACCCATGGGGATTTCATCTATTAGGGGGTGGGGATGGACGAAAAACATCCCCATGAGGATATTTACCAAACTAATTTATTCCCCATAGGGTACAATGGGGATGGGGACGATATCCTATTCCCGAGACCCAATACCCATCGAGGACCCGGTTAGTAACTGTGACACTGTGGTCAACCTTAAAATATTCACAAACAAACTTGCGAAAACAAAAAAAGCTCTAGAAAATAACATTAAATCTATCTCACGTCCTCATCTCAGCTGCCACCATGACCAAGAAGTTAGTACGACCTAGATATGCATTAGCAGGACAAGGACAACACCATTTATGTATGTTGATTATAGGGTGTCATATTATGTATATGAGTGTTTGTTTATGGGGATGGGGACCCTAATGGGGACCTGTTCCCCAGTGAGGCATGGGTATGGGGAAATTTCATCCCCAGTCATGTAAATAGGGATGGGGATGGGATGATAGGGAATATATGGGGATGGGGCTGTTGTAGGTATCCCCATAGGGGATTGCCCCCATTGCCATCCCTAGTCTTGAAGACAACCAATGTTGAAGACAAACCAAGTATGAAGATAAAGCAATCATGACGCCAAATAAATTCTTTAGAAAAGTTTGGTGGTGGCGTTACCCACCGTATAGGAAGTATTAGACTAGGACACAGCGCACAATTATCGTGGCGCTCCAAAGTCAAAGTCCACCTTAATGTATTCACACTCAGAGTGTAAGTCTTCATGAATTGAAGACATATGTTACTTAGTGTGTTGCACATATAATTCATCAAAATGCATAAGCGTTAGGATGTGTGTCCAATCACATGACATTTGAGGATTCTAGGATATTTAGCTCACACCGCAGCTTGCAAAACCTTTTCTCATCCAAGGGCTTAGTGAAGATATCTGACAGTTGACATGTATGATTTCAATATCCTTCTTGATCACATGATCCCTGAGAAAGTGATGACGAATCTCAATGTGCTTTGTCTTCGAGTGTTGAACGGGATTGTGAGCAATCTTGATGGCGCTCTCGTTGTCGCAGAAGAGAGGCACATTTTCCATGTTGATGCCAAAATCCTTGAGAGTTTGCTTCATCCAGAGAAGCTGAGCACAACAAGATCCAACATCAATGTATTCAGCTTCAGCTATGGAGAGAGATACTGAGTTCTGCTTCTTTGAAGACCAACAGACAAGAGATCATCCAAGAAAGTGACATGTTCCTGAGATGGACTTGCGATCAACTTTGTCACGAGCATAATCAGCATCTGAGAATCCAACAAGATCAAACATAGAGCCCTTGGGATACCATAATCCTAGTGTGGGGGTGTGAGCCAAGTATCGAAGAATTTGCTTCACAGCGAGGTGATGCGATTCCTTTGGTGCAGCTTGGAATCGGGCACACATGCAAATGCTAAGCATTATGTCAGGCCTAGATGCCCATAAATAGAGTAAAGAACCAATCATGGAGCGGTATACCTTTTGATCGAACTCTTTACCATTGTCGTCGGATCCCAATTGACCTTTGGTTGGCATTGGCGTCGTGTACCCTTTGTAATGTTGCATTCCAAACTTCTTCAGGCAATCTTTGAGATATTTCTCTTGAGATATGAAGATTCCATTCTTCTGTTGACGAATTTGAAGACCAAGGAAGAACTTCAGTTCACCCATCATGGACATCTGATATTGCTCTTGCATCATGTATCCAAATTCATCACTGCATATTTTGTCAGTGCATCCGCAGATAATGTCATCCACATAAATCTGACATACGAACAGTTCTCCGTCATATGTCTTCGTGAAGAGTGTGGGATCCAATGATCCAGGTTTGAAGCCTTTGCTCTTCAAGAAGTCTTTGAGTGTGTCATACCATGCACGAGGAGCTTGTTTGAGGCCATACAGTGCCTTGTTGATCTTGTAAACCATGTCAGGACACTTTGGGTCTTCAAAGCTTGGATGTTGTGCAACATACACTTCTTCTTCAATTTTCCCATTCAGAAAAGCGCTCTTCACATCCATTTGATACAGAAATATGTTATGATGGTTGGCGTATGCTAGCAATATGTGAATGGCTTCAAGTCTAGCAATAGGACCAAAGGTTTCATCGAAGTCAATTCCTTCTACTTGAGTATAGCCTTGAGCAACGAGACGAACCTTGTTTCTGACGACTTGACCATGCTCATCTTGTTTGTTGCGATAGATCCATTTGGTGCCAATGATGTTATGTTTCCGTGGATCAGGATGCTTTATAAGTTCCCATACATTATTCAGCTCAAACTGTTGAAGCTCTTCTTGCATTGCTTGAATCCATTCAGATTCCATAAAGGCTTCATTAACTTTCTGGGGTTCAGATATTGAGACAAATGCAGAGTGACCATAGAAGTTGGCTAGCTGAGTTGCTTTTGAGCGAGTGAGTGGAACAGTTGCATTGATGCCATCAAGAATCTTTTTAATTTGGACTTCATTAGCAACCCGAGGATGAGCTGGGCGAAGACTTTGCTCATTCTGTTGATTATCTTCTTGTTCAGTACTGGCTTCAGGCTGAGCATTGTCTTCAGGATTATTGGGTGGAGAGATGGTGATTTCATCTTCAGTTGGTTCCTCGGTGGGTATAATTTCTCATGTACCCATTTGTTTGATAGATTCACTTGGAGAAGCTTCATCTAGCACATTTGACAAGTGCTCTCTTTACGAGTCGTTAGTTTCATCGAACCGCACATCTACGGTTTCAACCACTTTATACTAAAAGAGATTGAAGACCCGGTAGGTGTGCGAATCCTTTCCGTAACCGAGCATAAAACCTTCATGTGCTTTCGGTGCAAATTTGGAAGTGTGATGCGGATCCTTGATCCGGCACTTAGCACCAAAGACTCTGAAATAGCTGACGTTTGGCTTCTTACCAGTCATAAGTTCATATGATGTTTTCTTGAAGAACTTGTGAAGATAAATGATGTTGATGATGTGACATGCAGTATCAATAGCTTCAGGCCAGAACCTTCTTGGTGTCTTGTATTTATCAAGCATAGTGCGTGCCATCTCAATGAGAGTCTGGTTCTTGCGCTCGACGATGACATTCTGTTGAGGTGTGTATGGAGCGGAGAACTCATGCGTGATGCCCAATGTGTCAAGATAGGTGTCGAGCCCAGCATTTTTGAATTCAGTTCCATTTTCACTTCTGATGTGCTTGATCTTGATGCCATAGTTGTTCATGGCTCTATTTGCGAAGCGTCTGAAGACATCCTGCACTTTAGTCTTAAATAGGATTATGTGCACCCAAGTGTATCTAGAGTAGTCTTCAACAATCACGAAACCATATAAGCAAGCAGTAGTAGTGAGAGTAGAGTAGTGAGTAGGGCCAAATAAATCCATGTGAAGCAGCTCGAAGGGACGAGATGTAGTCATGATTGTCTTCGAGGGATGCTTGGCCCTAGTCATCTTTCCAGCTTCACAAGCCCCACACAGATGATCTTTCTTGAACTTGACGCCCTCGATGCCTATGACATGCTTCTTATTGACGAGAGTGTGTAGGTTCCTCATGCCAGCATGTCCAAGTCTTCGATGCCAAAGCCAGCACTCCGAAGCTTTTGCTAGAAGACATACTGCAAGCTCTGGCCCTGCAGAGAAATCAACCATATACAGATCACCTTTTTGATGCCCTTCGAAGACTAGAGATTTGTCAGATTTTATAAGCACAAGGCAACGATATTTTCCAAATATCACAATCATATTTAGATCACATAGCGTGGAGACTGACATTAATTTGTATCCAAGGGATTCAACAAGCATTACTTTGTCCATGTGTTGATCCTTTGAGATTGCAACTCTGCCAAGTCCTAGCACCTTGCTTTTACCAGTGTCAGCGAATGTGATGTGACTTTTGGGAGAAGGGCGTAGAGTTGAGTCCATGAGAAGACGTCGATCACCGGTCATGTGGTTGGTACATCCACTGTCGATTATCCATTCAGTGGCTGCCGAAGCAGTACACTACAGATCAGTTAGCGACATAGTCTTCACAAAGAGAAGTGTGAAGCATAAACAATTGACGAACAAGCATGCTATCAAAGTTTAGGACCTTGTTAGCCAAGATAGGAAGCTTGTCAAGAAACCATGGGACGAAATACATGGTTAAACCATTTGGACATTTGATCTTGCATCCCAGAAGATGTTTAAGGTCCTCAGCATTGGCGTCAGAAAATGATTTTTGGTTGGAGACCCTTCCCTGCAAGAGAAGTTAATTTTTCTTAACCACCCACATCTTTAGGGGTGGCTTAGAAACAATAAGTCTAAGTGCAGCATCTGAGAATTTTGGCTTAGGATCCCTAGGAAATAGCCTTGCAGGAGGTGAATAATACTCATATGAAAAAGCAGAAAAGTTCTTAGTTTTATAAACATAGCGGTTTGAGGAAACACGCTCATATTCATAGGTCTGAGTATGATTTCCCTGCAAAACATTGGCGGTAGGGTGACTCTGTTGAGTCCTCTGTTTGTATGAAGCCTTTGGACCATATGAAGCCTTTGGTCTGGGGTTTGTCTTCTTCCCGGGTGGTGTGACGCCCGAAGACCGACGTCCCAGAAGATTCCAGATGTTCCGGGTTCTCCCATGTGTTTCATTTGTGCTTGCTTTATTTATTTTGCATTGCATCATGTCATCATGCCATCAAGTCTTTTAATTTTAAAACTCAACTAAATAAATTCCATAGATCTTTTGATCTATTTAAATCGAGGGAAGAGTGACTTCTCTTTATAACATATCCTCCTAATATTAGGGAGCTATATTAAATTATTCCAATTGTTTGGAATTCACCAAAACACACTTGCATTTATTCTCCAGGCCTCTTTTGCTTCAAGTTTCACCGTCGAAACCTTCTCTATATTTCTTTTCCCGTTTATCGAGGTTCCTCCAAAAATCCGAGCATTTTTGGACACTTCGAAAATCAAGTCTTAGTTCAAACCCATTTGAAGTAAATTCAAATATGTTTGAATTATATCTTGATCGGGCCACTTCTATTTTTTCTTGGATTATGCTCATTTTTATGAGCCCGAGAAAAATAACCTCTTGTGCAATTCCTTCCTAGACCTCACTTTCTTTTCTTTCTCTTTGCTGTTTTTTTAGTTAAGAGAGAGGAGTGAGGATCTAAGGCCATCCCAGCCGGAGCCAGGCCCAGCCAGGCTGGCCGCACCTCTAGGCCCAAGGCCAGGCGCCCACCAGCTCCTTCCCTGGCCCATGGCCAAGGCCCAACCGCCCCCAGCTGCTCTAACCCTAAGAAGCCCGATCCCCTCTCCCTCCTCTTTTCCTTGCGCCGCCACCCTCAACCCAGTCCTCTCGCCCGCTCGTCCCGTGCCCTCTTTCCCTCGACCCAGAGCCCCGCATCGCTCTACCTCACCTCGCTCCCCCTCCCTTCTTCTGCGCGTTGCCCGACCGCATCGCGCCCTCCCCTCGCTCAAGCACCCCGCCGCGCCGTCCTTCTCCCCCAGCTGCGCCTCCACGTCGGCTTGCCGCTTCACCGGGCCGCAGGAGGCGGCGCCCTTGCAGAAAGTCGTGCCACCGCCTCCTCCAGTATCGCGCCGCAGCGCACCCTGTGACTCCGCCGCGGGCAGGAGCTCGCCGGAGCCGGCAACCACCGGCTCCAGGACCCCGCGCCGCCCCTCCATCGCGAGCCGGAGGACCAGGCCGATTCGTTCCCCTCCATCCTCGTCTTCGCACCGCCGCCCTCTGCTCGCAACCAGCGCCCACGTCCGACCCCGCCATGGCCAGAGCTCGCCAAGCCCTGCTTCCTCGTCCTGCCTCCCCTCGCCACTCCGTCGGCCTCTTGGTCGCCGGCGTCGTCACGGCCATCCTCGGCCGAGGTCCACCGCGACATGGACGAGCTGCCGACCCCGCTGCCTTCGTGCACCGCATGCCCGTTGCTGCCGCTTCGCCGCCCGCCTCCCCTCAGTGATCGAAGACCCGAGGCCTTTTTCTTGTGTGTTGCTTCGTTCTGGAGGCACCAGGATCCTCTTCGGAAGTTTACAACCACCTCCCGTGCACGACTACATGGAATCGCCAAGACCTGCAAGTACAACGACGACCCCCGAAGAGATCGGACCCGTCAAGTTCACCGACGCCCCGTGTACAACTACGTTGCCGAGACCGACACCGGCAAGTCCCGCAGACGCCCGAACGACTACCGGATGCGCCAAGTACCTCTTCTTGCGACACGAACATCTATGGATGTGTACATCTACGAACGTGAACAACTACCGTCGCCGAAGACCGCGTGTACCTCTCCGAACGTGTACCACTACTACCCTCGACGACCCCGAGTACGACTACCGTCGCGAAAACGACTACTTCCCTCGACGTGTCGGACCACCCCAAAACGAACGCTTCGAAGGTATACCCCGAGTCGAATGCCGATGTGGTGAACGAATGCTTGTTGTGTTGTATGAGATGTATATAATGTTTGCATCGTGTCCGTTGTGCCCTCGATGCCTTGTTGGCGACCCGTGGGAACCCGGTGACGGGATCACCCCACCTTTCATCTTGTTCGACTCCCTCACGCCACCTTTCTTTTGCTCCGGACTCTCAACGAGTTACCGGAACCAATATGTTACGTGGCATCATTTCGGATTCGTCGCTGTGGCCCCTCTCTTTCCACCACGGTGACAAATACTTCATATCTCTTCATGTTAACTTCTACTAAAAATTGCATAAAACATGATCATGTCATCCGCATCATGTTAACAACATTAAAATGTGTGAATTGTTGTTTGCTTAAAATTGCTAAACATGCATATGGGGATTTTCCGGAACTGTTGTTGTAGTTTCCGGCCTCATTTAAACTTGTTGACTTGTGTTGTTTTCATGTGCTTCCTACCTTGCCATGTATTGCTTCCTGTATAGACTTGTCATGCATCATACGTTGCCATGTATTGCATCATGTATAGACTTGTCTTGTTTTTCTGTGCTTCCTACCTTGCCATGTTTTGCTTCCTGTATAGACTTGTGGTGCATCCTATATAGAACTGTCTTGCATCATACTTGGTTTTGCATAGTGTCGCGTCTCGTGTTGTGTGTTTACCGTATTGCTTGCTTCTTCTCGTTAGTGCTTGTTATGTTGCGATCGTGAGGATTCGTTCGACTCCTCGTGGTTCTTCTTCAAGGCTTCTTCTTCGTCTTCCTCATGGATCCGTTCTTCTTCCTTGCGGGATCTCAGGCAAGATGACCATACCCTTGGATGACTTTACTATCATTGCCATGCTTAGTGTCTCGATGCTATTGTTATATGTCGCGCTACCCATCTTTATTGTCAGCCCCTCTCCTTGTTGCCATGAAACCTCTAACCTTTGACACCTTCCTAGCAAAACCATTGTTTGGCTATGTTACCTGCTTGCTCGGCCCCTCTTATAGCGTTGGTAGTTGCAGGTGAAGATGAAGATCGTTCCAGGAGGGAACTTGTTGATGGAATATCACAATATCTATTATTATTATTAACACACCTATATACTGGGCATGGGTGGAAGGCTTGGCCTTTTGCTCGGTGTTTTGTTCCACTCATGCCACCTTAGGCGCCGATAAACCGGCATTATGTTCCTTGATTTCGCGTTCCTTACACGGTTGGGTATATGGGGACCCCTTGACACTTCGTCTTTGAATAAAACTCCTCCAGCAAGGCCCAACATTGGTTTTAATTTGCCTCATAATAATAACTTAATTAATTAATTAATTTTCATAAGGGGGATGCTCCTTGGAGATTCTTTTCTACATAGCAGGGGGGCCAGTGCTGATGGTGTTGGTCCCAAACGGGGAGTATGCGGGGCCACCTTGGGGGAACCCGAGGGCTGGTTTTACTCGTATAATCGCCCATCCGGACGTAGCCTGTGACGAGATACGCACGGCTACTATCAGGGTGTCGGCACGCCGGGAGGTCTTGCTGGACTTGTTTTACCATTGTCGAAATGTCTTGTGCACCGGGATGCCGAGCCTGATCGGATTTCCCTAAGATAAGGGGTGATGATATTATATTTATCACTTCAGCTGATCGTGAGAGCTTGTGATGGGCTAATTTGGGACACCCCTGCAAGGTTATGATCTTTCGAAAGTCGTGCCCGCGATTATGTGGCAGATTGGAATTTGTTAATGTCCGGTTGTAGAAAACTTGATAGAGGATCCAAAGTAAAACACACAACTGTGTGAGTAACCGTGATTGTCTCTTTTCACTTTGAGAAGAGAACACGGTGGGGTTATGTTTGACTCGTAGGTAGTTCAGGATCTTTAGCGATCACTACTAGTTTGCGACCGTTTGCGTAGATGCTCATCTTATTCTTGTACTTGTAAGTTAGCCACCATATTATGCTTAGCCGCTGCTGCAACCTCACCACTTTACCTCTACCTACCCTTAAAGCTTTGCTAGTCTTGATACCCATGGTTATGGGAGTCCTCGTGGCTCACAGATACTTCAACACCAGATGCAGGTTCAGCCGAGAATGATGCAGAAGCTGGTTCAAGTACTTCACTGGGAGCTCTATGAAGAGAGTGGCCGTTTGTGTGTGACGTGTTTCGACGATCAGTAGTGGTTTCTACTAGGGGCGATTCGGACATGTAGCTTTATGTTTTTGGTATCTTTCTTTTGGATCTTCACCCGTAGTCTGGTTGTGATGTTTTGGATGATGTTTTGCTGATGTAATGTATTATGTGACGTGGCGAGTGTAAGCCAACTATCCTTTTTGTAATTTTATCCCTATTTTTACATGAGTCTTGCAAAGATACCAAACTTGAGATCATTCTAGAATGGGCTTATACCTTTAAGTCGTGCCTCGACACGTAGGAGGTATAATCCCATCCTGGGCATTACAAGTTGGTATTCAGAGCCTTCTCCGACCTAGGAGCCCTCACTGATTGATTGAATCGTTGACGGTTGAGTCTAGGCACACACTTAAAATGTTTTGAGTCTTATATATATATATCGGAGAGTAGGATTTCTTTTTGCTCCTCATCCCTTTTCACTCTGGTGAGGACTCCTGACGATTACTTTTATCTCTTCTACTCTCAAAATTTCACCAAATTTTTTTTTAGGATCATACGAGTAGGATTGTTCCGATGTCTTTGTGACGAGAACATTGTTCTCGATGCCTCCTGTCATTTAGGGGTTGTGGCAGTGTCCCGGGGAGTTGAGCTCCGAGGTGTTGTCGTCACAAATATATCACAGTAGTTCTGGAATACTTAAGACGGCCGACATTGAATACTCTCCTATACGGTTAGTGGCAAGATAACCCCGACATCACCCAGTACTGGGGAGGTAGTTCGGGAGTATTTCCATAGCTTGTATAGCAGATGCGTTTCGAAGGTCCGAGGTAAACGGTTTCCGGAAATAACTGGTTATGTGTTGAAGGATGGATACAGCTGGATGTAGGATTAGAGTTGAGTGCGCGATGCTTCCCCTGTATCCCCAACACCTGATTGCATAACTGGAAACTTTCGGAAATTAATAGGTGGGTTCATCTAGTAGCTCGTAGGCATTCTTCCAACGAGTGCACGATATGGAGTTCGGTGTTCAACATTGAGTGAAGAAGTTTTATGGGTGTTTGTTCCAATCGGGAGTTGCATCTTAAAGGGTCCTTGGCTATGCTGATCCGGGGATTGCAAAACCCTTTTGTAACACGTTCCATGAGCTTTCAGCACGAATATGTGGGACGAAGCTTCTATCTTGTATTTGTTCTATCTGCTCCTTGTTGCTTTTATTTACCTTTTGTTCTCCCAAGTGGCTTCTCGACAAGTTGATGTACCTGCGGAATTCATTCGTTCAATTCTCTGTTCGGATGATATTGTGGAGATTATGTTGCAACATATCTATCCTTTGTTTTTGTTTTGATTCTGGTATTCGAGTTGCTTCGATGTCAAATGTTGATTCCATACCTTCCCTAATCGGCGTTCTCATATTTCTATGGGAGTGCTAGCCCTTCTTAATCATCAAGATGGTCATGTTAAATTCTTTTTCAACCGGTGTCCATTTTGTTCGTCTCAAGTTGTCTTTGTTTTCCCCGCCCTCCCACCCTTTTTCTTTATGGAGCCAGAAATTCTCAAATGAGATACCCAATTATTCATGTGATGTTTCTTCATTCATTTCCTTCAATGTTCTTATCCGGTGATTTATCGTGAAGATGCTCAAGAGTTTCAAGTTCATCATTCTTAATTCTAATATTCTTCTCCGTTGGACTAAATTCAAGCTTCGGTCATGATCATATCTCTTCCTTCTTGTTTCACATGTTTTCCCATGTTGAAATTTATTATCTGAAGGCTCTCTTATTTATTCAACTCTCCTATCCATATCCGGTGTGTACAAGGTATCTCAGAAGATTTGTGTTTCCATTCTTAATCCGTTCAAGCTATTTTGAGGATTATCATCTTTCAAGCCATTTAATTCAACCGGTGCAATATCTCTTCAGCAATCTTTTTCAACGGCGATTTCTTTAGTGGGCCCTAACCCATAGGTCTTTTTCCAGGATCTTACGTGACTCTTCTTATTTTTCCGGAGTTATTCTCAAATTCTTTCCAAAGCGTGACATAAGAATGATTCCCATCAGTCACATGCCTTCTCCAAGATCGCTTTCAAATTCTTTTCACCTTTGGTTCAACCTTTTAATTCTTCATTCCTAAGTGCCTCAACAATTCATGGTGGTGTATCTCATCGTCTTCTCATATTTGAAGATCGGAGAAGAGTTTCTCTTAAATCTTGGCCCGTTCTCTTGAAGATTCGTGGTTCTAGCTTAATGACATCCTCATTATTGTTCAGTTTGTGAGGAATTCTTTTTATACCCATCCGAAGCATTTCATGAATTCTTTCCATTGTGATCCTCCGAAGGCCATCATTTCAGAACATTCTTCGTTCTCAGTTTTCAACTTCGACCTCCAACTATTCTTCATCGATGTCTCTTCTTTCGTCTCCATATTCTTACGGTGGTTCATTCAAGTTTACTCTTCCTTGTTATCATATTAATTCACTCGTTCTTTTCATAATCCTACCAGTGGTTCGTTGAAGATTTATCCAAGGTTGTACTAGATCTCTCTTTAATTCTTTGCAACGAGAATAAGTAGTATGCCAAATCCATTGCTTGTCGTCAATTTAAATAGATGAAGGATATGCATAACATAATTCTTATTCTTATTTCATCCAAGTGGATTCATCCCTTTGTTTAGAGTTTATTCATGAGGAATAAATTCTAGGTTTCAAGTGTTGGGGAACGTAGTATTTTTAAATTTTCCTACGATCACGCAAGATCTATCTACTAGATGCATAGCAACGAGAGGGAAGAGTATGTCTACGTACCCTCGTAGATCGGGAGCGGAAGCGTCAAGTGACGCGGTTGATGTTGTCGAACTTCTTCGCGATCCAACCGATCAAGCACCGAACGTACAGCACCTCCGCGTTCAGCACACGTTCAGCTTGATGACGTCCCACGAGCTCTTGATCAAGTTGAGCTTCACGGGAGAGTTTCGTCAGCACGACGGCGTGGTGATGGATATGATGTGTTAACCGGCGCAGGGCTTCGCCTAAGCTCCGCGACGGTATGACCGAGGTGTGATTCTGTGGAGGGGGGCACCGCACACGGCTAAAACAATTCAACTTGTGTGTCTTTGGGTGCCCCCCTGTTATATAATGCTATGATGCTTTTAATGCACCGTTAATATGCTAGTACTTAGTATTGTCATATTCTTTATGTTATAACTTGTGCACCTGAGAAGTTCGATAGTTTGTATATGCTTTTGTATGTTGCATGTTCACGATTGCATTCTTGTTAATTATGCTCATGATGATGGAGAGTTAATAAAAATGAATTAATCATAACAAACTCCTCTGTCATCGATGGGATCGGTTCATGGTGCCACCAAATCGAACTTTTTCAGTGCAGCCACATTTGCCTTTATGGGAAGGCCTTAATACGAACTATTGTTGTGCCTCTCGCCGGTGCCTCCAACGAGGGAAGGTTATGGACACGTTCTACCCTGATCAGGTAGACGGACATAAGCCTTGTGTGCCCGTAGTTGTTTTTGTTATGGTACCGGGTCCCCGTTTGGGACAGTTTGGCCACGACGGTGGTCAGTGTGTCTTTGGTAGACACAGGGCCACCTAGGACTAACCCAGTAGGGTAAGAGTCGGAGTGGTCGGGAGAGTGGCATGACAGTAGGTCGGTTTCGTCGGAATGCCGTTGGTCCACCCGAATGGGATGACAAGGCCATGGGTTCCGTGGTGTGGGTACAGTGCGCTACCTCTGCAGAGTGTTTACAAACTCTATCGATAGCACACAGTTCGTAATAGGTCACACTATTGGGTCTCGATCGGAATGGAGGATGAACCAGATATAATAAAATTTGTTAATATGGTACTTGAATGAAATAGTCGTGTGAAGTCAAGACCAAGTTGTAATCACGAGACGAGTTCTCGGTGAATATTGGAGACCAAGTGTTGGTTGTGGTTGCGATCACCGAAAAGGTCGCGGTTATGTGGTAAGATAACCCATCGGTATTATAGTCCGATGAAATCGGTGTACAACTTTGATTATTTTGCATGACTTATAGTTTGCATTTTTAAGAAGCCATGGTAGTACTAGATTTTGTAATATGTTATGTCTGCATTTGTTTATGTATGAACAGTAGTTTATTTTTAGTCGCATGATGCCATGCTATGCTCGGTTCTATTCATTAAGTTATGCCATGGGTAAGATAGTTTAGTATGCTGCTATCACCATATTGAAATTATTTGGATATGTCATGATGCCATGTAATAGTTCAGACTCCTTTATCTTAATTGCATGCCATGTTTTGATACGAGGCAGTTTGTTGCATGTGCTTGGTTCTTGCCTTGTCTTCTGCCTATTTGGATGCTATGTTTTTGGTTGTCTTGCAAGTACATTCAATGTACTGACCTGGTGTGTCATGCCAGTTTTGTAGGTCACACTTGTTTGGATCGCTCGTGCCATCGCGCTAGGCCGTAATCTTGCCAGTCCTGTGAATTGTGGAGCCCAGCCAGAGTTGCTATGCCGCCAAACCAAGACTTCCGCCGCCAGTTAATTAGCCTTCCGCTGCTATGTAAATAGCCTTAGGGCTATGCCAGATAATTATATTCATCAATGATGTGATCTTATACCTGGTTATTTGATGAATATTATTGTACCTGGAATGCTGTATCATGGACCTGTCGTGCGTCAGGTGTATTCCTGGGCTAACGTGCGAAGGCCCCCTGTTCCATGCGGATCGGGGTGCCACAGTATTTTTTCAACAGATTGAAGTGAGTTATTAGCTTTGTTGCATACAATACCATGTTGCACAAAAGTTACCGGGGTATGTTTTTCAACAATTTTCATTTCCTAAAAATACCACAATATTTTTATATGAGTTATCAGCTCTTATGTGCGTGTATTATCATGTTGTTTACACATGAGTTATTGGGAGGTATTTTTTAACAACAATTTTCCCTAGTCAAAAAGTTACCACGTCCGGATTAAGTAAGTTATCAGTTGTGTTGTATGTATATTACCATGTTATTTACACAAAAGTTATCAGGGTATGTTTTCAATATATACTCACCTCTATAAATGCACACACGCACACCTTATCCATATGAGCACATTCAAGAGACTAAGCCGACGCTATCTTAAGATTGACAAAAGTCGTCAAAGATGCATTCGTAGTTAACGCGTTGTTTCGTACGTAATTTATTAGGCATGTGTTGTGTATATTGTCATGTTATTTACACTGTAGTTATCCGGGAGATGTTTTCCCATAACTTTTTCCCTTGGGTCGAAGTTACCATGGTGATTGTCCCTAGGTTAGCATGTATGTGGTACGGAAGTTACCAGTTATCTGGGCATATTTTAACTGATTTCTCTTGGGGTTAAAGTTACCATGTTTGTACGTAAGCTACCAGGTCTATAATGTGTATATTACCATCATATTTACACAGAAATTACCGTTGATATGTGTTCAAAAAGAGATCAAAAGTTATGGAAGTGTTTCTAGGTAAGTTATGAGGAATGTGGTCATAAATTACCATGCTCTTTACGAAAGAAGTTATCGGGGTATGTTTCATACTTCTCCCCTAGGGGTCAAAGTTACCATGCTAAGGGTACGTAAGTTACCAGGTCAGCGTGTGTAAATTAAGGACAGTAAAACTGACCCACTTTTCTGGCCTCTCACGCCTCCGTCCTCCTAGGCCGTTGGATCCACGTATCAGGGAGAAACTATCGCGACTTGGGTCGGCTGTCCGTTAAACAGTTACTCCGGTAGAAAAAATCGGTGGTGTGTCGTTAACTGGGCCATCTATCCAGCCCATTTAGCCTCGTGCCATTGCAGGCTAGCTGAATCCGCTCATCGTGCACCTCTCCCGATGCCTCTCCTCTCGCCAGCCCTAGGTGTGCCGCAACTGCCGTCACAGCCGCCCTCATTCTCCTCTGATCGGTCCTGCTCGTAGCTTCTCTTGGCGCCATCTCCATTTATCCCCGCAACTCTCCCTTACAAACCACTTCCTCTGGCCACCTAGAGTGAGCGCCAAGTGCGCTGCGGCGGCCACCTCCAACGACGGCGCACCCCTTTGACTCCTCTCTGTCTCTCTTCGGGATATGCGATGATCTCTTCTGCTATACGTTTGGTAAAGGTGTTAGGAAATAAACCACGAGTGTGTACGTGGTGATACAGCTTCGTAAGATAGCTAGCTAGGTAGTTAGCGATCCGTTGCAAGCTGGACGCAGCATGTATGTTGATGGCATCGTGGGCGCGTGTGGCCGGGGCATGCAGATCGTGGGCACGCAGTGGGCGGAGTGGGCTGCGTCTTGTGCATGCGCCAGCCTCGGTATAAATGTTGTAGTCCGTTTGTAAGTGCTGAGGAGAGCCAGCTGAAAAGGAAAAAAGACTAGGGCGTTGGTGCGCCCGTGGCGGCGTTCGTCGCCGGCAAAATTCGATGTTGTCTCCTCCGGTTCTTCTTCTACCTCCGTCTGTGTGTGTGTGTGTGTGTGTGAGAGAGAGAGAGAGAGAGGGCTCAGCAACAACAATTCGTATACAGAGCTTCGGTTCGGGCGATCACCGGCGACCATGGCGCTCGTCCCACACGGCGGCGGCGCGGGCGGATCGGCGACGATGGTGATGCCGATGCTGACCATGGACAACTACATGGTTTGGGCCATCAAGGCGCAGGCGATCCTCGACGTCCATACCGTGTGGCAGGCGGTGGCGCCGGGCGACGCGGCGGTGCACGCGTGGAAGGACAAGACGGCGCGCGTGTTGCTTCTCGGGGCGTTGCCTGAGGATGTGCTGCTGCAGTTGTCGATGAAGCTCACTGCCAGGGAGGTATGGGACTCCCTGAAGGTGAGGTTCGTCGGTGCCGATCGGGTCCGCGCGGCGAGGCTGGCGACGCTGCGCGGCGAGTTTGACCGGATGAAGATGGCGGACGGCGAGGAGCTCGACGTGTACGGCGGGAGGCTCGCGGTGATGGCGGCGAGGTACGCTAACCTCGGGGAGACGCTGGATGACGCGGCGCTCATCAAGAAGTTGCTGGACACGGTGCCGGATCGTCTCTTCCCCGTCGTCGCCGGCATCGAGCAGTTTTGCGTCGTCGAGGAGCTGGCCTTCGACGAGGCACTCGGGCGGCTGCACGCGTTCAATGAGCGGGTTAGGCGCCGTAGACAAGACGGCGGCGAGCGCGGCAGCGTTCAGCTCCTACTGACCCAGGCGCAGTGGCGGGCACAGGAGCGGCAGCAGGGCGGTGCACGAGACGACGACGACGTGCGAAGCGTGGCGTCGGGCAAAGACGCCAACAAGCGCAGGCGCTGCTACAAGTGCGGGGAGCACGGGCACTTCCGGTGTGAGTGCACGCAGCTACGGAAGGACCGGCGGCGGAGCAAGCTTTCTTGGCCGGCGCCAACGTCGATGACGACGGACTCCTCTAGGCCATGGCTTAGGGGGGTGTGTTGGAATAAGCCACGGCGTGTGGTGTGGTTGGGCACGTCGGGCGCGTCAGGTGCGCGCAGGACGGGCGGGATGCACCGGTGCGGTCGGGCTCGTCGGGCGCGTTGGATGCGCGCGGGACGTGCGGGACGCAGTGGAAGCCGTGGCAAAGTGTGTGTGCGTATGCTCGTGGCGTGCGTGTGTGTGGATGACTCACCGAGTTAGTTAGCAACAACCAGGTCGTGTGGCCGTTAGTGGAGCTGCAAAATCGCGGGATGACCATGCATGTAGGTCTTGATTAGTTGGTTCGTTGGTGAGCCGGCCGTGCTAGTGGTGGTCGGGTCTTGCGTACGTGGGCAACCAAAACTTGGCTGCTACGCTGGTGTGAGACTATAAATTCACGGCCACAAGTGTGTATTTGTAAGAGAGTTTTGTGCTCTCGGGATAGTAACGGGGTTGTGTGTGCAGCCGGGTGAAATTCCAGTTTATTGTGCTCCTTCTTCTTCTACCTCTAGGCCGGCGTGAGAGAGAGCGGCAACAACAATTGGTATCATGAGTCGGTTCATTTTAGGCGTCGTTCTCCTTGCCGGAGGCGTGCCGGCGGTGGCGGAGTTCGCCGGCGGCTGCACAATGCTCTGTGCCGTGTGTCGGTCTATGGAGGTGCACGGCGCGGCGAGGAGGCGTGGGTGGCTGCGACGGCACGGTGAGGAGGCCGCGGAGGACCTTCGTGGTGGTGGCTTCAACGACACACAGTGGCATGGCGGCATGGAGGTGATGTGTTGCGGTTGAGGCCGCAGCGATGCAGGGCAATAAGCCGTGGCGGCGAGCCGGGAGCGACCGGTGCATGTTATGGGTGCGCACTGGACGCGCCGAGCGCGTCGGGACCGCGGGCGCGCGTACGAGTGTGCAGTTGACGTGGGGAGGAGGCGTATGTCGTCGTTGTGCTTGAGTCTCTGCTCGAGTTCGGCTACATCCTTCTGGAGTTTGTTGCTGGCAGCTGCCATGGCGGACGCAGGGCGGCGCGCGGTGAGCGTCTCGTGCAGTCGGGCTCGTCGGGCGCGTCGGGTGCGCGTGGGACGAGCGGGACACACTAATGCGGTCGGGCTCGACAGGTGCATCGGATGCGTGCAGGACGTGCGGGGCGCAGAGGGACGCCAGGCGTGTGTCACCGGCGGAGAAGGAGCTCAGCGTGTGTCGCCGAGACGAAGAAGATGACGTTCCCGCGACAGTCGACGATGAGCCGGTGTCTTATATATCAAGATGGAAGGCGATGTCGTGATTTAGGGAGAGTATGTTAGGAAATAAACCACGAGTGTGCACGTGGTGATACAGCTGTGTGAGCTAGCTAGCTAGGTAGTTAGCGATCCGTTGCGAGCTGGACGCAGCATGCGTGTTGATGGCATCGTGGGCGCGTGTGGTCGGGGCAGGCAGATCGTGGGCACGCAGTGGGCGGAGTGGGCTGCGTCTTGTGCATGCGCCAGCCTCGGTATAAATGTTGTAGTCCGTTTGTAAGTGCTGAGGAGAGCCAGCTGACAAGGAAAAAAGACTAAGGCGTTGGTGCGCCCGTGGCGGCGTTCGTCGTCGGCAAAATTATGTGTTGTCTCCTTCGATTCTGTTGACATCAGATTTTGGCACGGTCAATAACTTAATTAATATGACCTCAAATGGAGAAGTGATCTACATAAAAAAGTTTTGTATTGTCCATATGAACATCTTTAAAGTTTGGGCCGTCTCCATCCAATCTCATCTCGAAGGCTGAAGTTGTGTTCGAAATACTGAGATTTTATATTTAGAACACTATTCGGCTGATAACACCACCAAAACTGCTTCATATGTAAAAACTTTCTACATGAATTGTCTTCGTCTCGTCGAAACGGTCAATTTTGATATAAAAATCGTCCCAATCCAAGTTTGTATGCAAAAGTTACAGCCATCCGAATGCAGTCCTGTCACGGAGCCATAAGTGGCGCGCCCCACCACGCACGTGTCTGATGGGTAGCGCGAATAACAGTCTGTTTTGCGTGACCGTTTTGACCTATACGATTGCTTCAAATTGAAAAACGTTGAACATAAAAGTTGTTCGTCTCGTCGAAACGGTCAAGATTTCTTTTGGGCTCTTTTCCATCCGAGTTTGTTTACCACCTCAAAAATTACCCGCAAGGTGCGGCCAGTTTGAACCGAACAGTTTTGGAAAGTTCGGACAAAACCAATCCGAATTTGGCTAGGGTTTTGGACGTGAATCCAAGCCTTTTCCTTGCACGGGACGTCCAGCCGCCTCTTATATACCTAAGAGGTGATGGCCGATTGAACAACACACAATCGATCAATTCATCTACCACTTTTTATCTTTTACCTTTTCTCCTTAACCCTAGTTCTTCTTCTTCCTCGTTCTTCGTCTGTTCTTCATGTTGCAGGGCGGCAAACCTCGAGGCCCTAGGGTGGTCAGGCCGACCTAGGGCAGCCCATTGCCGTCGTGCGTCCAGAAGGGGTCCCTCCCGGGCGCGTGGGGTTTCGGGTCTACAAAAGCGCCCGCCGGATTGTCTTGCGTATCGCGCTTCCGACGGGTCTCCTTCGACGCGAGCTGCGGTGCATCACCCTCGGCGTTGGAGGTACACAGTGACGTGTTCGTGTGCGAACACACTTTTTGGCGACTTCACTGGGGACGAAGCTTTGAAAGGTCTCCGGACTGTTCTTGCTATGAAGAGATCGTCATCAAGTTGCTGCAATCTACAAAGGTAATATGAATACCCAATTCCCCTTTGTAGATGCAAATAATTCATATGTTGTCGCTAGATCACCTAATGAGCATAATGTATCGGCTAGCCCTAGTTTTATCAATCATGCATCTAATTATGCGCAAGGGCCACTGCAAAACAATCTTCATGCTTCAAATTCTTATGATTTTAGTAACGTACAACATATGTATCCAAACTCTCATGCATCGGCAACCCCATAAATCCATATATCGATGAACAACATGATGGGTTTGATTAATCAATTTGAAAAACCTCATATTAAAATTTCCAATGGCATATAAGAAAGTGTTTCACCCTTTTATTCATCGGCAACTAATTTGCAATATGTGAATCCAACCTTGCCGGTGGATAGGAGAATTGGCCATGCTACTACTATCTATTCGGCCAGTTACTCTCAACCATCATATGCTACACCTCATGCTAGTAATTTTTCGGCACTGTATACAACTGTAGATGCTCATAATTCGGCTCCGCACCTTCATGGTCATAGCCGAATAAGTGAAAAATCTCCAGGAGTGGACATGTCTTCGTCTAATATTGTAACGTATAATGCATGCTCTACGCAATTCGAGAACTTCGGCAACACTCACGAATCATTGTCGAAATAATCTGAAAGTATTGGGGAGCAATCCCTTCCAGAAGCGGTTGTGGCGGCGCTAAAAAAGAGCTTGGCACAAAACAAGAGGATTAGTGCTCTTTGCCTTAAACAATATGCAAAGGGGTTGTATCCTGATTATGCTGCCATAAAGGCTAAGGTTTTGCAACAAGATGAAACTTCATCAATTGATAGAATTGGCGAGAGAGCGTATTGTTATACACCAGTGCATACATCTCCACCTAGTGCCGCAGCATATTATACACCCTCTACATAGTTGCAGAATTTCGGCAACACTAACAGTTCATTGCCGGAAGATCCTAAAAGCATTGGGGGGCAAACTGATCTAGAGCGGGCTGAAATTGAGAGGGGAGTTAAAGCTTTGCGCGATAGGGTGCAGGTACTTCGCCGAGAGAGAATTAATAGGGAATTGGCCAAAAGAAAATAAGCCTAGCAAATTGGTAGTATCAATGAAAAGAAGGATGATTCGGAACATTAAAGTGCTTCGGTTGGAAAAGCCGAATCAAGTAGTATATATTTTGAATCCATCAAATCCAACGAGGTAAGCATTACTGAGAAAGGGTATAGCAAGCATAGGAAAACAACAGTGCGTGATTTTTGTGAAGTTAATGGAACCTACTTCCTTCCCTATGAGTTTCGTCCCGTAGAAATTGACAAGCTTGAAGGCCAAGAACAAGTAGCCGAACAAAGTTTGGCCGACAAAAATCTTCAGTGTAATGATGCACAGAATCAAGAAAAAGATGATGAAGAGGCATTGGGGAGCCATCCAAAGGCGGAGCAAGATATTGTTCAAGTCACACCATCATCATGCTCTCCCAACATATTTGAAGAGGTATGTTTAGCAAGTAATTTACATATTTTCATATTTGGTCAAAACTATATTGTTGATGCATCTATTAGAAAAATTCTCTTAGGTAATTTTGAAAGACCAATGAAGAAGGGTAGTTTACTTGTTAGCAATAAAATCGTTATAGAACATATCGGTCAACCCATTGCGCCATTTATAAAGACCGATAATGACTTATTGTTGCAGCCAAAGGTTGCCCGGTTGCTTAAAGTTCATATCTACATGGGTAGCTTTGTTTGTTTCATATTTGGCTTACTCTTGGTCTCAATTGAGGCATACATGTTATAACTATTTTTGTTTCAGAAACTTAAAGCCAAGGTTGGATTTTTTTTTAGAAAACCGATGCTAGTATAATATCTTATCCAGTGACATCGGTAAGAGAATGCAAAATAAAATGCATAGCTGAATGGGGTGATACAAAATCCGAACTATTCGTTTGCTTACCTCCAAAGCCGTTCGTACACCAAGATCGGCTAGAAAACAAGAAGTATACCTTCAACTCAAGAATGTGTAATCAAATATTTGATTTGTTGTTGAAAAATAATTACATTAGAATTCTTGATCACCATGTCAAGCCATCCATCCAGGGACGAATGTATTGTAAGTTGCATGATTTGTCCAAGCATAATTTCGAGGATTGCAACATATTTCGTTAAATAGTTAAATCGACCATTGATAAAGGATGATTGATATTTGTTGAAACACCAAGAGATGACCAGTCTATTCCGATTGATCCTGATAGCAAAAACTTTTTGCATCGGCTGCTTCAAGCCAATCCATTTAAAGAGAAGGTAAAAGTTGCAGGTGATGAAATCAAGCTTTCAAGTAAAGAAGTTGTTCAAGCGCACAATGAAAATATTTTTGAAGGCATGAGTTCTATTGAAGTTACAATGGAGACGCCAAGGACCGGGGGGCAGCAAGCAAATCAAATGATCGACGAAAGCAAACCAAAAGAAAACAAAGGCCGAAATAAGCGCAAGTTTAAGAGATCAAAAATCACCTTCGCTGAACTATTGGATAAATATCAAAAGAACAGTGAAAAGAAGAATACTTATCGACCAAATTATGCAAAGAAACCAAGATCACCCCCAAGGCGCAAGTATGAGGACCGGTATTGGCAAAGTGACAATTTTTATGCAACATATTCATATCCTTATTTTGGGCCGCCAATGCCAATGCCTTGGATGCATCCCTATACTCATGTAGATTCATATCCGTCACGGGACAGGTATGATAAAGGGCACATTCTCCGTCTTATTTTAAACCATCTCACAATTATTATGCAGCTCCGAGAAGATCAACAGTTGAACAATCACATGTTAAAGACCATTTCGATCATAAAGAATCGGTCCAGAGCTCAAGGAAGAATAAAGGGGTGGTCAAGCAAGTATACCGGATCAAGAGAGATGGTCGTAAGTGTGCTACTTCAGATTTGATCTCAAATAACAAAGAGCCAATTAGAATATTGACATTGGCTAAAAAAGGTAAAGAAGTGAAGCAATCAATTGCTAAAGATCAAAGTGCCAAATCTGAAGAAAATAAGTTGAGGGTGCACAAGGCAAAAAAAGAGTTGCCATTTGTTGAAACAGAATCACAGCCAAGATGCCCACTTGGCTTATCATATTGGCAAAAGAAGAAATTACAAAAACTTCGTGCACAAGAACTTGAAGAAAGGAACATGGCATGGGTTCCCAAAGGAAGTGCTCAAAATAAGAATTATATGCAAGCTTCCATTACAAGAAGTGCGGCAAAGGTGAAGAAGGAAAATAGTGAAAACTATGAAGGACCAAGCCGAAGGTTTCAGCATCTTCGGTCTACATATTATCCATATTCTTCAACTATGCCATTAACGCCTATGCCATGGAATTCGTCATCAGGTATGATTGGTAACCCTCAATGGACTTATTTTAATACATGGATGCCATATAATTTCTTACATCATGAAAGGGTATTACCAAGTCACTATACATTTGATTAGCTAAAAGTTTGTTGCTGATCCAAAGGGCTGAAATACTTCTCATTTCATTTGTTTATTTCGGCTATATGTGCTTTGAATGAAGTTTACATGGTAATGGCCGATATTTATCTATCGTTCTAAGAGTATGTCAATGCATGGTCGGTGTAGTATTCTAACATCGTACTTAGTTTGATTGGAGAGCGAGACAAGGTATGTGTTCATGGAAATTTATATATATGCCTATATTATGATTGAATGGAGTTGAAACATCATTGAATATACGTTGCATACACCAATTCATAGTTACAGAATTGGCTAGTGGGCTTATACTTTGTTTGGATATGATTTGGCTTATGCATCTTTGAGATCTATAAGAGGCCAAATTATAGCTGATTTTATTGTTGAACATCGGATTAATGACATGCATAATATTGATGTTAGCCTTGTCTCTCTAGTACTATGGAGATTATGTTTTGATGGTTCAATTCGTAGCAATGGCCAAAGTGTTGGTGTTGTTTATATATCTCCTTGTGGTACTATTTTTGAAGCCTCATGCCACTTAGAATATTTTTATGCACGATTAATCAAAACCGAATATGCATTGTTATTCGGGTTGACTCTTTTACTTGCTATAGGTGCTATACATATTGAGGCTTACGGTAATTCGTTATGAATAGTGCAACAAATATCCAAGAGTTATCAATGTTTTGACGAATCACTTATAGTTTATCTTGGGGTATGTCTAGATGCAAAATTTGCCTTGGGTTGCATTAAAATTGTTCATATATTTAGACATGACAATTCAAAAGAGTTGGCACAGCAAACATTCGGCTACTATGTTAATCATGGTGTATTGCATTTCTTTCAATAGCCGATGCTTCATCTTGTCAAGATAGGTAAGGCCGAACCGAAGTCCACCGCTTCGGCCACTAATGAAATTTTTATGCAGGCAAAGTAAGGATTGGGGGAAGTTCATTCTTGATTATCTGCAAAATCCTAGCGAAAGGGTGAACAATATGGTTCGGAGGATGGTTTTGATCTATGAAACCTTATCACCGGATTGTTATAGAAGTTGAGAAGTTTTCACCCAAGTTTGCATCAAGAGGTTCAAATAAGCAATGGTCGATATATACTTATCGTCCAAAAAATAGGAAAAATGGCCGATGGAGTGTTGACATCGTCCTTAGAATAAGCTATGTGCAAATTATTTTCCGGCATCCAAGTTTTGCCGAAAAACAGAGGGGCATGTGTTGACACCAGATTGGCACGGTCAATAACTTAATTAATATGACCTCAAATAGAGAAGTGATCTACATAAAAAAAGTTTTGTATTGTTCATATGAACATCTTTGAAGTTTGGGCCGTCGTCATCCAATCTCATCTCGAAGGCCGAAGTTGTGTTCGAAATACTGAGATTTTGTATTCAGAACACTATTCGATTGATAACACCATCAAGACTGACTCATATGAAAAACCTTTCTACATGAATTGTCTTCGTCTCGTCGAAACGGTCGATTTTGATATAAAAATCGTCCCAATATGAGTACGTATGCAAAAGTTACAGCCATCCGAATGCAGCCGTGTCACGGAACCATAAGTGGCGCGCCCCACGCCACGTGTCTGATGGGTAGCGCGAATAACAGTCTGTTTTGCGTGACCGTTTTGGTCTAGAAGATTGCTTCAAATTGAAAAACGTTCAACATGAAAGTTGTTCGTCTCATCGAAATGGTCAAGATTGCTTTTGGGCTCTTTTCCGTCCGAGGTCGTTTACCACCTCAAAAATTACCTGCAAGGTGCAGCCAGTTTAAACCGAACAGTTTTGAAAAGTTCGGACAAAACCAATCCGAATTTGGCTAGGGTTTTCGACGTGAATCCAAGCCTTTTCCTTGCACGGGAAATCCAGCCGCCTCTTATATACCTAAGGGGTGACGGCCGATTGAACAATACACAATCGATCAATTCATCTACCACTTTTTATCTTTTACCTTTTCTCCTTAACCCTAGTTCTTCTTCTTCCTCGTTCTTCGTCTTGCCGCCGTGCGTCCAGACGGGGTCCCTTCCGGGTGCGTGGGGTTTCGGGTCTACAAAAGCGTCCGCCGGATTGTCTTGCGTACCGCGCTTCCGGCGGGTCTCCTTCGACGCGAGATGCGGTGCATCATCCTCGGCGTTGGAGGTACACGGTGACGTGTTCATATGCGAACATGTTCTTCTTCTACCTCCGTCTGTGTGAGAGAGAGAGGGCTCGGCAACAACAAAAGGTGCACCTCAACCATTCCCTTCTTGCATTCTTGGTTGTGTACTTGTGTGTCGATCCTAACTCTTCTCTATTATATGTAGTTTTATTGTATACGAACTTTACCTTCTCCACCACTTTATCCATGGACGTATGATATATACTTGCTTTTTTATTTAAATAGATGGATTTGTCCAGATGGGAGCGTGATTCACCGGCGTGTGCGTTGATGAGTGTACCACCATCCTGCACCTTCGGCAAACCTGGCCGTGGTTTTGCTGTTGGTGAGTCCCTTTTCTGCTGCCCCTCCCACACCCTTTCCACCACTTGTTTTATGTGCTGAATTGTTTCAAGTTATGATGTTTTCAGAGGAGAGCACCCCAACCAAGAGTTAAATTAATTTACCGAGCAAGAAGATTTTATCGAGATTCATGGAAAACATTTATGCGCACCTTTTGTGGAGACATCCGTCGATGGTAATATCTCTTGATTAATATATTCAGTTTGTTTTTCACTTTTTTTTGTTTGCTCTTCACCGATATGCACTAAAAATAGAAAAAAAGTTCCCAACCCAATACTTGCCTGCCAAAAGACTAGAATATTGTCACTAGGTATAAGAAGACTTAGGCTTGAGTTCAAGAGAGAATATTGTAAATCCAGCCCAGACATTAGAGTACAAGTCACAGCTCAAAGATCCCCTATTCCTTGTGCCATTTTCACTGTTTCCTTATTCTGGGGCTCCTCCTTTTGAATTACTGACTGATGCTTTGCTTTTATTTATTTCTTTTAGATTGCAGATTGCAGATTATTTAGTACACTACTCAGGAATTAAGTATCTAAATAATTTGTATCATTGCTAAGAATTAGCCTAGCCCGCATATATGGACTGACACCAAATATTTAGGTCGAGTAGTGTACTTATGTTATGTTCAGCATGGTTAAAATTCAGCAAAGTGTAGGTAGGTCTCACCATCAACATAACATTGGACAAGTATACATGCAATCTGAAGTCGATAATGTTATTGTCGTGTTAGTTTGCTGCCTGTTCATGATCATTTTCTTAGTACGTTGTTGCACCTTTAGATTAGAATATCCTTCTTATATCAATTATTTGCTTCAACATGTAATTTCATTGTTGTAGGTATGGGGTAGAAGAAGCAAACAAACATTTGACTCCATGTAGAACCTTGAAGAGCCGTACGACCATGGTGCAGAGTGTAGACCGCCCCTTGTTGGCTCCAGATCACCCGCAAGAACATTGCGAATTTGGGAAGAAATACTAGCTCTTATTACTTCAGTACTTGTCGTTCTTGCGAATTTGGGAAGAAATACTAGCTCTTATTACTTCAATACTTGTCGGTCCATCACACTGTTGGGTAACGTAGCATGCAATTTCAACATTTTCCTATGCTCACGCAAGATCTATCTAGGAGATGCATAGCAACGAGATGAGAAGAGTGTGTCTACGTACGCTTGTAGACCGAAAGCGGGAGCGTTGTATTAACGCGGTTGATGTAGTTGAACGTCTTCGCGATTCAACCGATCAAGCACCGAACGTACGGCACCTCCGAGTTCTGCAGACGTTCAGCTTGATGACGTCCCATGAACTCTTGATCCAGCGGAGTGTCGAGGAAGAGTTTCGTCAACACGACGACGTGGTGACAGTGATGGTGAAGTGATCCGCGCAGGGCTTCGCCTAAGCACTACGACAATATGATCGGAGGAGCAATCTATGAAGGAGGACGCCGCACACAGCTAGGAACAATTGATGTGTGTTCTAGGGATGCCCTCCTCACGTATATAAAGGAGGGAGAGGGAGGGAGACAGCCTAGGGCACGCCCAAGTAGGAGGAATCCTACTTGGGCCCCTCGTCCAATTCGGCTCCCCCTTACCATATTTAGACAAGGGGGAAAGGAAGGAGTGGGGAGGGGGAGGAAGGAGTCCTACTTCATACTTTCCTTTTCCTCCTCTCATTTCCCTTTCTCCCCATGTGGCTGGCCCTATAGGGGGCGCACCAGCCCCTTGTGGGCTGGTGTGTTCTCTTACTTGGCCCATTAAGCTCATATCTTTGCCGGGGGTTGCCCGGAACCCCTTCCGGTGACCCGGTATCATCCGGAACACTTCTGGTGTCCAAATACAATCGTACTATATATGAATCTTTACCACTCGACCATATCAAGACTCCTCGTCATGTCCGTGATCTCACCCGAGACTCCGAACATACTTTGGTCGCCAAAACACATAACTCATAATACAAATCGTCATCGAACGTTAAGCGTGCAGACCCTACGGGTTCGAGAACTATGTAGACATGACCGAGACACTTCTCCGGTCAATAACCAATAGCGGAACCTGGATGCTCATATTGGCTCCCACATATTCTACGGAGATCTTTATCGGTCAAACCGTAATGACAACATATGTTATTCCCTTTGTCATCAGTATGTTACTTGCCCGAGATTCGATCGTCGGTATCTTCATACCTAGTTCAATCCCGTTACCGGCAAGTCTCTTTACTCGTTCCGTAATGCATCATCGTGCAACTAACTCATTAGTCACATTGCTTGCAAGGCTTATCGTCATGTGCATTACCGAGAGGGCCCAGATATACCTCTCCGATACACGGAGTGACAAATCCTAATCTCGATCTATGCCAACTCAAAAAACACCTTCGGAGACACCTGTAGAGCATCTTTATAATCACCCAGTTATGTTGTGACGTTTGATAGGACACAAGGTGTTCCTCTGATTTTCGGGAATTGCATAATCTCATAGTCATAGGAACATGTATAAGTCATGAAGAAAGCAATAGCAATAAAACTAAATGATCATTATGCTAAGCTAACGGATGGGTAATGTCCATCACATCATTCTCCTAATGATGTGATTCGTTCATCAAACGGCAACACATGTCTATGGTCAGGAAACATAACCATCTTTGATCAACGAGCTAGTCAAGTAGATGCATACTATCTCTGTTTTGTCTATGTATTCACACATGTACCAAGTTTTCGGTTAATACAATTCTAGCAAGAATAATAAATATTTATCATGATATAAGGAAATATAAATAAGAACTTTATTATTGCCTCTAGGGCATATTTCCTTCACACACAGGTATGTGCTGTGATTGGGGAATAATTACATGTCACAGCTATAGAGTGACATATACCAATTGCCTTCGATGTTCGTGGTGTCGCTGGTTCTGGTTGGTTTGAAAATATGCACATGAATGGGGTGTTTAATGCAGCGTCTTCCACTCCAAGTTCGTGACAAAACCCTAGGAGCATGTCGAGGGCATACGATGACAATCAAAATAACAATAAATCCGCCAAACATTGTGTGGTCAACTTGTTTTTTGGTTTTGGGGATTGCTTCTTGCTTAGCCTCCGGATATTTAGCTTATTGTGCAATAATCACCTGTTTGGAAGGATTTATTCTAACATAATTTTACTGCTAAAATATAACACAACGATAAGGATGGAAATCCATGTTATGTTCTTCTGATAGAGTAAGATTTTGGTTCTTTCCTAAAAAGTGGGTTAAATACTTATACTTAAATAAAGATACATGCAGGTCTGCAAGTACTGCCCCAGTTCCTAAATATAAGTCTCTTCAGAGATTTCGACATAGACTACATACATATATATATAGACATATATTAGAGTGTAGATTCACTCATTGTGCTCCGTGTGTAGTCCATATTGGAATCTCTAAAAAGGCGTATATTTAGGAACAGCGGAAGTATATCATAATTTGCTCTCCAGTCAGTTTCAAAGAATGTGATTGGAATTATATATACATGTGTTCGGTCAATCACAAATTGTATGTACTCCCTCCGTTTCTTTTTAGTCTGCATATAAGATTTGGTCAAATTCAAACTTAGTAAAATTTGACTAGCTTTGTAGGAAAAGATATCAACATTCACACTATGAAATTAAAGTTATTAGATGCATTATGGAATTAATTTTCATAACATACAACTTTCGTATTGTAGATGTTGATATTTTTTCTATAAAGTTCGTCAAACTTTACAAAGTTTGACTTTGACCAAATCCTATAGGCAGACTAAAAAGATAAGGAGGAGGGAGTACCATCTAAAGTTCAGCGCAAACTGGTACTAACTGAAGAGACTGGCTTTGAGTGACATTTATATACACATGTGATTGGAATTACTATGCAGTTTGTGATCTTCTTTATCCTTTAGGTCTTTAAGATTATGGTTATCTATTAATTTAGTATTATCTGGTTACTTATTGTTATGATTTTTTTTTGTCATGTTAAGGTTCTCAATTGTTTACTCAAGTTCCACTGATATTATTGTGCCTTCTCTTCCATACAGGTTTCTTGCATAAGTGTTTGTTGGTACTAGGTTGATGTATCTCATGTCAATATGGTGTATTCTATGATCAGAATAGTGATCTTTGCTTGGCAGAGTGGGAGAAGCAGAGCGGACATTAGCTTTTCTACCGTAAATATTTATTTATTTATATTGCAAAATGTGAAACACCAGTTCAACTTTCGTATATGAAAAATAATGTTTCTAAAAGAGTTCATAGCTGTAGACAACTTGTAGTGCTCGGCTTTGACTGTCTCAGTGGTTCACTTCATGTCGATATTCGGCTTTAGAAATTAATCAATTTGCTTTATTGTTTGAAACAAATATTCATCTTTGGTAATCAGCTAAGTTGATTTAGTGTTTGTGAAATGTACATTGGACTTGTGCGGGTATAATATGTTCCCGCCAAAGAGCTTCAAAGTAACAGTAGCACTACCTTGTGTTTGCGTAATGTGCTTGATAAATAAAAATTATATACCATCTGAAGTTCAGCGCAATCTGGTACTAACTTATATATAAATCTTTTAATTTATTTTTTAAAAACTTAAGAGAATTAGATACAAGAAAACATCTCACTCTTACAACATTATTGTACTGCGGAGTGATTAAAATTCCTCTTTTCGAACAATTAACTTTAATATTTTATATCACCGCATACTTATGTAAATTCAGACAATTCTATTGGAAAAATAGATGTGCGCGGCAACGTGCGCCATCAATGATCAGTTAGTTTGGTGCGTTCTCGGGGGACAAGGAGAACATAACATACACAACCAAACAATCGAAGAGCAGAATAATCAGGATAATGATCAAAAAGACGCTCTAGAGGAATACCTCCATGTAGAGTAGATGAGGGTTGAATGTTGATGAGATATGCAGCAGTGGAGACAGCCTCAGCCCAGAAATGAGGCGGAAGAGAGGCGACAATCATCATCGCACGAGCTGTCTCAAGAAGGTGGTGATGCTTACGCTCAGCCACGCCATTCTGTGCGTGAGCACCGGGATAAGAGAACTGCACAAGAGTACCCTGCTCAGCAAGAAAACCACGCAACATTTTGGAGATATACTCGCCAGTAGAATCAGCACGAAACACACGAATAGGTGTAGAGAACTGAGTGTGGACCATGACAGCAAAACGCTTATAATAGAGAGAACCTCGCTACGAGAAGACATGAAGTAAAGCCAAGTATAGCGAGAGAAATCATCTATAAAAATAATATAGTAGCGATGGCCCTCTTTGGAAGAGAAGGGAGCCGGTCCCCACACATCGGAATGAACTAAATCAAAAGGGCATTGAGACACTGACTCACTCGTAGGATAAGGTACCTGAACCTGTTTACCAAGCCTACAACCCTGACACTGCAAAGCGACATCTCCTAAGACAGGCCCCAGAAGACCACGACGAACTAAAGACGATAGCCGAGAACCACAAGGTGACCAAGTCGATGATGCCACTGCTGGAAGGAGCTGGTAGCTGAAGCAGCGAAGGCAGATGTACTGGCGAGTGTAGTGGCAGCGGAAGGAACATGAAGCAAGTCTAACTCCCAAAGCCCTTGGGAGTCAAGCCGGCGAGGGCCAGCTCCAACCAGAGCTTTCATGTGACGATCCTGGACAGTGCAAGAATCAGCGTCAAGAATGACGCGACAACCAAAATCAGTAAGCTGACTTACAAAAAATAAGTTCATGGTAAGGCGAGGAACATGAGAAACATCTGGAACATGAAATGAAGAAGTGGAAAGCATGCCTCGACTAGCAACAGGAAGAGGAGTACCATCAGCAGTAAGAACATTAACAGGAAAATCGAGAGATTTAAGAGAGGACAAGACAGAGGAATCAGAAGACATATGAAATGAAGCTGCAGAATCCAGAACCCATGGGGATGTACCAGACTGTGTAGATGGTGGTCGCTCAACACTAGAAGCACCAGTCACAGAGCCTGCATTACCCGTCGAAGAACCTGAAGCAGCAAGTAGACGCTTAAGCTTCATAATATCCTGCTCAGTCAATGAGACAGTAGACGACATCGAGGAAGAAGCGTGAGTCCCAGCAGAAGAATTGCGCTCCTTATTACGCATATCACGCTTCTTCTTGAAGCAATCAGATTCGGGTGACCATCCCTGCTGCAGTAGCCGCAATGCGTACGAGGACGAGAGCGGCCCTCACGGGTGCGACTCTCACCACCAGAAGGAGTGGGTAATAGCGGTAAAGCACTGGAGCGAGAAGATACTGGTGGAGCAGCAGCTTGAGCAGCAAGCGCAGAGGGAACTTGAAGCAGATCGGCACCACGGAGGCGAGTCTCCTCAGCACGAAGCTTAGAAATCACCTCAGAAATTGGAACATGGCCACGAGCAAACAACTGAGCACGTCGAGACTCAAACTCACCACGGAGCCACGATAAGAACTCGTAGACGCGCTGAAACTCCAAGTCTGACCTCACAGTCTCGCAACATGGGCAAGTGCCACAAACAGCAGTGCGAAGAGAGTCAAGCTGGTGCCAGATAGCAGAACTCTGAGTGAAGAACTCATCAATAGTGGAGTCTCCCTGCTGAAGAGCATGCTCCTGACGGACCACAGACAAGTAGAGAGCATCACCAGAGGGCTGATAGCGCTGGCGAAAATGAGTCCACATCTCAAAGACAGTACTGAGGCCCATAAACTCGGAAGCAAACTGAGGAAAAACACTGGAAGTGAGGACAGCCGCAACACGAGCATCGTCATCACACCACTAAGTGTAAGCTGTCAGATCATCACGATAAACGGAAAGAGCATTCGAATCATCCAAGACATGTTGGTCATAAGCAGCAGCCACATCATCGGCGTCAACCCTGGCTGCAGCCCTATCAGCATCAGAAGCATCTGCCACGAGAGCCGGTGGTGTCGGCGGTGGAGTAGGAGCCACGGGAGAGACTGGGCGATGAGGACAGGGGACCTCACCGAAAAGAACACCCCATAGACGAAGGCCACGCATGTGAATGTGCATAAAGGTAACAAACTCAGCATAGTTAGCCCCATCAAAGATCACCGGGCAGCAAGGGATGGCGACATAGCCGCCGATGAAGACATGGTGCTCCTTACCTCTCTCTCTCTCTCTCTCTCTCCCCCTCTCTCTCTCTCTCCCTCTCTCTCTCCCTCTCTCCCTCTCTCTCCCTCTCTCTTTCTCTCTCTCTTAAGCAATGGCCATCCAAAAGCCCACTTTAGGCAAATGAATCAACACCGATCCAGACCGGGCAGAGAACCAACAACCGACCACAGAGGCGACGTCCTTGAGAAAGGACCAGGAACGATGGGTAGCTCGATATGGAATCACCAGGCAACGCCCGATCTGGAGCAGCGGCCAAAACAGAGCAAGACGACGGTAGTCGCCCCAATTTGGGAGCGAGTGTAGCGGCTGGCGACCTGCGTCAGGAGCCGGTGGCGGCGTCCCGCGACAGGAGCCGATGGCGGATGAACGCCGCGACCCTGCGTTCCGAGCCGGCGGCGGCGCCCCGCGTTAGGAGCTGGCGGGGGACGTGGCCCGCAACCCCGCGGCCCGGCGTCGCAGCCCAGCGGCAGGCGTCCCGCGTCCTCGCGGTCTCGATCCAGATGACCAGATGGCGCGTCGTTATCCAGAGAGAAGGTTCGGCCGAGGCAAACTCGATCCAGAGGTGAGCAGCCGGACCGGCAAAGGGCCGGATGGAATTGGGGCAGCGGCAAATAGCAGCCAGAGTAGAGAAGGAAAACACGGCGGCGGAGTAGCGGATCAAGCACGAGTTGCGCGTGCTAAAAAAAGAACCTAGGCTCTCATACCATGTTATGGATATGCAACTTGTATTATTAGGAGGCCAAAGCCAACATATATATACATACATGAGGATGCCAAAAGACTAAATTGCAAAAGGCCAGAAGACAATATTAATATAACTCTAACACTAGTTACCATGATAGTTGCACAGAAGTTACCGTTGTATGTTTCAACAAATCCCTCCCCCCTTCCCCCGTCAAAGTTACCAAACACGAGGTACATAAGTTATCAGGTCTGCGGTGTGTAAATTATCATGCAATTTAAACAGAAGTTATCGCGGTATATTTCATCAACTTTTTTTCTACTGAATAAAAAAGTTATCACGGTCTTGGCACGTAAGTTATCAGGTCTAAGATTTCTAAATTACCATGCTATTCATATGGAAAAATCCGAAGGTATATTATATCAATTTTTTCAGGTAAGAAAAGGCTGTTGTGGTATTGACGCGTAAGTTATCGAATTTTACATTTTAACAACAAAAAACCGGGTCAACAAAATTATCATGGTGTTTATATGTAACTTTCGATGTGTTTGTGGTGTGTAAGTTATCATACTATCTAATGTACTTCTTCCGTCCCAAAATTCTTGTCTTACATTTGTCCAAATACGAATGTATCTAGTTACACTTAAGTGTTAGATACATCCATATCTAGAAAAATCTAAGACAAAAATTTTGGGACGAAGGAAGTATATTTTAAACAAACAAACAAAAATCTGCAAGTTACACACAAGACAATGATAGGAGTTCGAATTCTACATTAAGAGACACATACATTTCTCAAAAATTACTCATCGACAAACCCAATGCACCGATCCTTCCAATATAACTTGATCCATATGGGTCAGCCCTCTCGTCAAAAGCATTTTTGTTTTTCCCGCTCTCAAATAGAGTATAAAATTTAGTTAACCTGAAATATAAACACAGAAGCCAGCTTTGCATGGGTGGCAGCCGCGCACCTGCACCCGAAGCAGCAGGTCGTCGTGTTCAACACGCCAGTAGGCACACTTTTTTTCAGCAATAGTTGTCCTCGATGTCGAGCACGCGGATGTGTACCGCATAGAAAACTTGTGACCGTCAATTAATAGTAAAGATAATGATAATAATAAATGACACACGAACGTCATCAGAACAGCAACCGTCGTAGATGAAGATTGTGGATCAAAAGGATCTAACCTGAAGATACACGAACGAAGACGAACGACGAACAGATCCGGGCAAATCCAACAAAAACAAATGCGCCGGAGACACAGCTCCACACATCCACCGATGATGCTATACGCATCACCGAAACGGGGCTAAGCGTAAGCGGGGAGACCATTATTCCATCTTTAGGGAGCCGCCGTCGTCTCGTCTTCCTGAGCAGGACACAAACCCTAACAAAACTAAAAAAAATCTTAAAACGGATCCCTCTCACCGGCAAGGGCCGAGATTCACTCTGCGTCCATGGCCCTAAAGCCACCTAAGACGGGACATACCGGTGCCGGTGGGAGGCAAAGAACCCTAGTTTTTGGGAGGCGACAAATTAAATAAAACTTTGTATATGATTTAGTTTTTTAATGGAAGGGAGAAAAACCAGCAAGAGGGTGTGGTGGGAGGTGGGACGAAGTAAAACCGGACAAAAATAAACCATACCAAGCTACCAACTGCTCCATTAGAAGTAGAGATAATTCTCCATCGAACCAAATGCCCAAAAATTTGTGGCTGATGCTCAAGGTTGACACATTCTTAAAGCACTTCAGACATGCATTCGTAAAGCACGAGTCATAACAATTTCCTCATATCATATCAGCCAACACAAGCAGTTATTTGTAACGCTGGTAATAAACCAACACACTTCCATGCCAAGGTCTATACGAAAATCACAGATATTAAGCTGCAGCAGCTTTATTATTTGGAGATATCATGGACTCATTGGGGCCGCCGTGCTGCTTGTTCTAGGCACATCAACATACTTCCTTCACATTTTGGATCTAGACACGCAGGATGAATTCTGTATCTTGATCCGATGCCAAGACGTGTTGAGGATTCCTCTCAGGTTCCATATGTCCTCCACTTTTTCGGGTTGAATGTTTGCAGCCGAGTCCACCTGTTGTCCACAAGGCGCATTTTCAGACTTACTAATCTAAGCAACAAAAGAGTGAAACAGTAATGCACCAGCGGTGAATTTTACTTACCGCCTTAGCTACTATCTCGGCGTTTGATGGTATGTCCAATGTGGCCTCAAAGAGAACCCATGCCCACTTGTCGCTTTGAGCTCCATCGGAGACGTATGGCACATTGCTTTTCTGATATCTATGAGCCTCAACCCATGTTTTACCCCCATCAACAGATATATCTACTCTCTCAATGCCACGGCCGCCACCTGAGACTGCATATCCAGCAATTCTAGCCTGCATAGGGCATGCAAACCAGTGTGTACAACTCATCAGAATCTACTGATGCTGCAGTCTCAGCCCACACATCCCTTTCTATGATGATAGTAATGCTGACCTTTCCTTCCTTGATAACATCCACATCTTCCAGGGTGCAAATAGCAGACTGCTTGGTCAAATCCAAAAAGAAATTAAGACAATAAGATACCCAAAAACCTAACTTAACTTCATTAAAAACAGTGAAGAAAAAAAAGTTTTATGAGAACTAAATGCTTCAATGCTTGATAGGTGCATCCGCAACAAATAAACCAACACATAAACAGAACAAACTCATGGTAAATTAATATCTACTGGAATACCAGCTCCGCTAATCATAAAAGGCCACATCTAAGGCAGGACACGGCATTCTGTTCCGTAAATTTAGGACCCATTAGAAAATTCTTGCATCCAAGGTGGATTCATTTTAAGATGGCAGATAACCGCAAGTAATATGCAAACAGCCTCTAGCCCAGTATCTGCCAGTCTTCTCCATAGTAAATGGATATGAAACTAGTCAACTTTTCTGTGCACAGGGCACAGTATAAAAAATCATAACTGCAGTATTATTATAATTTCTTTTATTTGCGTGGATTTAGTCCATTGTAGTTGAAATTGAAAAAAACAACATCTAGCAGTGGGTTCTGAGTATAACTACATAATTTACCAACTGCGGTTACTTCAACAGACAAGAAAAGAATTGCCAGTAGATTATACCTGCACAGGGAAATCCATTTGTGGTCTTCTAGTCGACCAATTAATATTGTCCCAATCTACGGTAGGTGGGAACATCTTGTAATCTTTTTGCATAAAAAAACCCTGGTTGAGAACAGCGATCAGTGTTATTTCCCAGAGAATATATTGAAGAGGTACTGCACTTAAATTTTCAGTAAACCTGGCATTCTTCCTTGATTATGTTGATGCTGTCAAGCCATTTTACGGAGCGTGCGCCTATAACACCAGGTACGACAACACGGAGTGGATATCCATGGTCACGATTGATGGTCTATACATGGTAAATCACGACGGGTGAAATATGGAACATAGCAACACATGAGCCATAACAGCAGAATATTCAGCCAGATAATAAGGTTGCATCTAAATTTGAGCAAAGAACAACTGACAGGTAAACATTTGATATTTCACAATCTAGTGTAGCAGTGCTAGACAGATAAAGTGCGACACAAAAGCCAATGCACAATAAGCTTACGGTGCATATTTATGTTAGAGTAAGAGAAGCATCAGGAGTTGTTTTCATACTAAACACTCTGCCTTAGGAAGTTGTTATGGCGCTGCTAGAAGGAGGGCGCGAGAGGGCCGGCCGGGGGCCTTTTGCCCACGGACGGGCAAGAGGGAAGGGATTTCCTTCTTAATTCTTGCTTGATTAGATTGATACATCTCCTCCTCTTATATAGAGAGGTTCACTTGACCCCTAAGCAAGCGACCCTTATCTCTAATTAACCCTAAGGCTAACGGGCTATACCGCCAGCCCAGGCCCATTAGACCCATTACGTACTCTAACACTACACCCCACCTGGACATGCAGCTTGTCCTCGAGCTGCAACCTAACCAACTTATAACCATGACTCGACGCAACACAAACCTAACACCTAAAAACAAGCCTTTTACATCTCGGCTTGTTTTATTGCTCTCAACCTGAAATAGACTGGGACGGTTTATTTTGGACCCCTGAACATAAAGTGGACACCATCCGCACGTCGGACGTGCACGTGTGCAGCTACCTGGATCCCATTGACACCATCTGGACAAAAGAAGTGCATGTGTATGGCCACCTGGAAATGGTCGCAAGAGCGACCAGAAGAAGCACCCTCGCGGCGGCTGATGGCGGAATGCAGTGGTGCTACGTGGTGCGCTCCTGTCGGTGACACCATGCCTTCTCCCTGCCGGACGGCTATTGGTCTGCACCACACAAAGAAGAGTGGAGGGCTTTCGATGGAGAATGGCGAGGAGGGGTGCGCCCCCCAACCGTCGATGTCACAGACTTTAAGGTCACTGTCCGTGGGAAAACAGCATCCCAAGATCCCCGACGCAACGAACGAGATCGAGGTCCTTTGCGCAGCGAAGCGCAACTGGGAGGAGCGGCAGCTGCAGACCACGCATCTCACGCACACGCCGACACGCTAGAAGGCCGCGCGCAGCAGCCTGCAGCCTCACCGCCGCCGACACGTGGCGGGTAGTGATCCAAGCGGGAAGCGGTGACGGCGACGGCGGGAACTTGATCTGCTGAATGGGGACGCCCTGGGGAAGCGGTGATGGCGACGGCGGGAACTTGATCTGGTGGATCGGGACTCCCGTCGACACGGTCGATGCGGGGCCGGAGCTGACCGGCGGTGGATGTTGCAGCTGCAGCGGCTGCTGCGATGCCGCGCCGGGCAGCGGCAGCGGCTGCTGCGGCGGAGGCCGCCAGGAGCGGCGGCTGCCACTGCGGCCAAGGCGGGGCGGTGGTGGCGGTGGATGGCAGTTGCAGCTGCAGCGGTGCCATGCCAGCGGCTGCTGCGGCGGAGGCGGCCAGGAGCGGCGGCTGCAGGACGGGGCGGTGGTGCCAGTGGATGGCAGCTGCAGCGGTCCGGCGAACGCGGCGGCTGCCACGGCAGCCACGGCGGCGCAGCCGGGTGCGGCACGTAGGCCCCGGCCAAGAACAGGTTGATCTCCTGGACCGCCTGGGTTAGGTCCTGCAGCACCCCGGACACCTCCGGGGTGAGTACGGCGGGGGCGGACGCGACGGAGGATCGCGGCGTGGGCAGGAGCGGGGCGACGGTCGTGGTGGTCGCCAGAGGCGACGAGGTGACCGGCAGCGGAAGAGACGGGTTGGGCAGCGGTGAAGACATGATCGAACCGAAGCTAGCTGATACCAAATTGTTATGGCGCTGCTAGAAGGAGGGCGCGAGAGGGCCGGCCGGGGGCCTTTTGCCCACGGTCGGGCAAGAGGGAAGGGATTTCCTTCTTAATTCTTGCTTGATTAGATTGATACATCTCCTCCCCTTATATAGAGAGGTTTACTTGACCCCTAAGCAAGCGACCCTTATCTCTAATTAACCCTAAGACTAACGGGCTATACCGCCAGCCCAGGCCCATTAGACCCATTACGTACTCTAACAGAAGTAAACACCTATATATGCATAACACGCTATTATGTTCCAAGAGAAAACCTTATACATATTATGGTATCGCGATATGTCAAACTATCACTCTCTTTCATCAAAATGAGCTTCAAAGGAACATATGCATTAGGTAATAATGAAGTGCTAACAGAAATTAGCTTCAAAGAAACACATGCATGAACGAAAAATATGAGAAACAGTAAGCAAAATCTAGGACAAAAACATTCAGAATAGTTGATTTTGGAAAATAGTCTAAACCCCAGAAGGAACATCAAATCAGTTCAGCTTTCAACTATTAAAGGAAAAAAAAAATCAATGCTCAGTCACCTCTCCATTCATTTCATATGCGAGTAACACATCAGCATCAGGATCTGTTGCCTGCTTTAGTGGAATTGATGCCTTATAGGGGCCGCCTTTCTCCTCCTGAAATACGAAAGTATCGAGATTATTGAGGTAGGCTATAAGGATTGCTGCTGATCAATAAATACAGACATACTCACTTTACACCTGTCAACACTGACAAACTCAACGTGTTTGCCTCCTAAAGATGTGACTGAACTGAGTTTATGTATTCCAACTAGTTCAAGGACATCAGATAGTTTTGCTCCTCCCCAAGTTGCTGGAATGATTAGTGCAAAGGTAAAAACACTGTAGAATAACCAAACTACAAGTGATCAAATGTATCCGATTTATAACAAGAAATTTGGTGAGGGCAATTCAGGCCCATATAGTTTTTTTTGTGCCATATAATAATCAAGCAGGGTACTGTTCTTCATTACGTAGATGAAATAAAGGTACACAGAAATAGTCTATGGAAGCACTGAGACTTACAGCAGAAACCTAATTATAGGACGAATAAAAAAGGCTCACAATACTTTCTTTTTTGGAGAAAACATTGTGTTTTTTTCATTGAAAGGGG
>LR738712.1:490146014-490199427 GCA_902687465.1 Secale cereale
ATTACAAGCCTCCAGGAGGTGCTGACACCCAGTAAAAAAGGCTCGCAATACATGTAAACTCCCTCCACTTGTACAATTGTTATCCCTACAATTCTTGTGGTATCCTAAATATGTTCATGCACTAATGTTATCAGCATGCCCAGATCTCATAAAGTGCATATTCTTCTGGGTGTCAGCATTCAGAAATATCGGTACATTAGATTGCATTTCTATATAGAACTAAAATGCATTCCTTAGATTCAGAATATTCAAATTAGCATAATGTGCCTCTTACCATTTCCAAGAGCAGATACGTCCCATCCAACACCTCTCACTTTCCGTACCTTACTCATTGCAGTTCTCTTATTGCCTGCACACTTTTACATAACAATTATATTGTTAGATCACTATTTACTAGAAATAGTCATACATTAGCCACCATAAAAATTAGAAAGATAAGAAAAGCATAAAAGGGACTTGTCGCAAACCTGTAATGTTGCAGTGACATTGTACTTCGGAAGCATCCTGAGTGCAAAATTTGCGTTGATTATTTACTTACAAGATAAGAAGTATTTGAGCATGATAAGAGATTAAGAAGAACATTACCTAATGTCATCCATGGACAGCTGGATATGCTTATTCACGAGGCCACTGATGGAAACACTGTATCTGTTGAAGGCCATATAAACATATAAAGGGTTGGTCCATCATTAAGGGTTTGTAATACAAATTATAATGATACATGGATATGTATAGTTCTTTCTATGAAAACGGAAACCTTGAGATGTCATCAACTTTGGGAATTGGTCCATGATTCCTCTTGTAGAAGAAATCTACTGGAGTGATATAAGATGAAACTAACGCAGATCGATGAGGCTCAGCATTAAATGGCTCCTGCAGAAAAGCAGACAACCCCACCAGGTCAGTGCTATAAGATTCAAATGAAGTGGGGTGAAACATATTGCGAACGTGCTAAATAGAACTCCTCTATTTCTTGTCTTTCTAGGAATCAGGTATTATTTCTATAAGCAATGGCTTACGACGAAGCGTAGGAATGGGTTCCAAGACGAACTGAGAATACATCAACCTAGACCGTTCAAATTAACCCAAAACACACGGACAAGTCACAAATGCTTACTTATCCTACTTTTTTCCATCAATATAAAGGAAAAGTTCCTGCTGCACAAGAACTAGTACCCCTATAGAATGTCGTTATTAATTCACAGACATGTCACATAATCTGGTTCTACATTTGTTTGGATAAGATGTTTCGCCAATTGCATGCGTCTAATAAAAAAACTTTTCTTATTGATCTTTTTCCTATTTTTCCATTCAGCTCCACTATACCCCTCCTCTTCTAATTCCTTCCATTCGAGTAAGGAATTCTCTATAATAATTCACAAATCCAAATCTGCTAATTATTCTCTGATAGCACCTGCTCCTGTTGCAAATTCCCGATTTTGAAATGTTGCAAATTCTGGGGTAGAAGAAAATGTTGTGGTTACAGGATGCAACTTCCTCTTCGAATAAACCTCAGAATCGTAAAAAAAGTAGGTTTTTTGGTGCTAGGCCTAGCAAGAGAGAAATCGATGTATACTAGGCCCTCCAACTTCTTAAGAGGGGGCTCCGCATAAGTATTTCATATATATGAATAGAGACCATTTCGACAGAAGTTAGAGTTTTCATGTTTCAAGTCAACAGTCAAGTTCTTCAAATAAATCGCCTAGAGAAATCAGATTACTCTACTCCTACAACTTGTGAGAAATCCAGGAATAGCTGGAGTTGCTGAATGTTAACTACACATCGCAGCAGGCTGGAAGCCCTGTTGGAGAGTGTACTGGAACGAGGACTTCATCGCCCTAATCAGAACTGGAGTGGGAACCCCGATTGTACGTCTTGGTACCAGCAGTCGGACGCGCACCTCATCATTAGACTAAAATTCGGAGCCTAAACACGGATGCCCGATTGCTCACGGCTCATATCAGCAGCCGGACGCGCCACGGCATAAACGGCGACGCCCGCGATCCTCCCCGCCCCGATGCGGGGGCGTCGGCGGCGCACAAATCGAGCAGCCCCAGGCTGCGAATCACCAGCCGATGCCGCCGCCTGCGCCGCGACATGCCAAACCCACCCGCGCGATCGAACAGATGGGAAGGAGGGCGGGCGAACCAACCTTGGAGTTGATCCTGAGGGCCGGGTGGCGCGGCGGCTCCTCCGCGTAGTCCGACGGCGCCGTGAGCCCCGGCATCTCTCTTCCTTCGTCTTCCCGTCACTGGCCGTGGTTTTTTTGACAGGCACGCACGGGGAGTATTTTGTTGTCGCAGAATTTGGGTGACGATGACACCGATGATTGTGGGTGTGTGGTGACTGGTTAGGGCCGGTTCTTTGGCTTATAGAATAAGCTGAAATAAGCTGCCCCTTAGGGCATCTCCAATAGATTGTATATTAGTTTTGTTGATAAAATATTCATGTCATCAACCAACAAGCTATCATACAACTACTTCAATAGATTGTATCTAAGTTATCCAATAGATTATGAGTAAACAAATGTGGTTGCTCTCTATTTCACCTTGGAGCTTGTGCAAATGTTGTTGGTTATTCTACATACAACTTTGCTCTCTCTCCACATTTATTAATGCCACATCATCACTTTGTCCTAGGTGGCAAATTTACCAACACCTATCTTACAGTTGTTGGAGATGCCCTTAGGCTGGCTGTAATGGGGAGTATCATATACTAGTATCATGCATATGATACTAGTGTATGATACTATGCATAGTATCATATATTAGGCCCCTCTCAATGCTCCACCTTATTCAGGTGCTAAGCCTTTCACGTAGGCAAAAAATCTGTAGTATCAAGTAGCACTCTATTTATTGCCATGCATGAGACATACTACTATAGCATTTATTATGATACGGTATCATTATATGATACTCAACCATCTCTTTTTTCATTTAATTCTATGACACCTCATCAAAATTGTCTAATTGGCATGCATGATACTAGCTATGATACTACCATTACGATCAGCCTTACCCAGCTTATTCTAGAAGCCCAAATCAAATTATTATTTTAGAAACCTAGTAGTTAAGACTTCACTAGTAGGCTTTTAAAAGAAAAAAATAACTTGGGCTTCTAGAATAAGCTGGGTTGGGGGTAGCTTATTCTGGAAGCCCAAAAAAACCAGCAAAAGAAGTGGCCCTAGTCGGGAACGGCAAAGCCGTCGCTCGATGGCCTAACATTCTCTGTGCCATGACATGCGGGCCCTCTCGTCTCTGGAAACAGGGGTCTGCCCTGGTTGTATTTCGTCGAAACAAAACCAGATGGATTAGTTTTAAAAAAAATCCAATGATCACTCGCATTTCATTGATTTAGCAGAAGGAGATTTTTTTTTTTTGCCAAAAAAACCACTTTCATTACTTAACCAGAGTCATTACACTCAGACTAACAAATTGTCTCGACCTCGTCCGGAGCACAACGTAGCCAGACAGCCGTCTTGGGAAGCGTACGCCCCATGTGAGCCAGTGCATGGCTCGCCTTGTTTTGGTCTCTACTGATGGCTATTATTTCATGTGGCCTACCAGCTAAGAGTTGCTTGATGTCATTTACCATGGGAGCTAGCAAGGATTTATCAGGAAGCTCGGCCTGAATCATCTGTGCAGCTACCAAGCAGTCCGTCTCCACCATGAGATGTTCACTACTTCTCTCCATTGCTAGCGACACCCCCTCCAGGATTGCTACAATCTCCGCTTCTAAAGCATTCACACATCGCTGGATAAAAACGACATGATGCAAAGATAACAGCGCTTGTATGATCACGGAGCAGCATGCTGGCTCCACCCGAAGCATCCTCATCTCGCCACGAGCCATCTACATTTAACTTCACCCACCCCAATGGTGGTTTCTTCCAATGCTCTGGTGGTTTAGCTGGACGCTTCACCTGCTCCCTGTGGCTCCCCTCATGCTTGTTGTAGACAATCACAGATTTCCCTTTGTCAACGTCAGCATGAGGGTGTTGTTGTACGCTCAACAGTGAGTTGATATATCCGCATAGGAATCTAAAGGAGGCTTCCACCGGGGGAGCTGGCTTGTTATGATAAACCTCATTACGGACGTGCCAGTTTCGCCATAGAGTCAAGATTACTGGTAGTCGTTCGTCCGCTGAGCAGCCATCAAGCAGGTGCATAACCCACTCTGGGCCAGTATTGACAACATCCTCCAGCTTGGGCATCGTCCTCCATGTGTTTGCCATCACATTCCAAAGTCGCTGGGCCAACGGGCATCTGCAAAGGGCGTAGAACGTATCCTCGCATTCCATGCCACATAGAACACATATGTCAGTGATCTCCAAATTTCTTTCCTTTTTATTTTGAAGTGTGGCCAAAGAATTTTTCGCAACCCTCCATGCGAAAACGCGTACCTTTGGGGGAGCAGGGCACCCCCACACTGCCTTCCAGACGGCACGCGTGCCGTCCGGTGCCCTGCTCGTGGAGCACATGGTAGTGCGAGTACGGTTCTCCAGCGCAAGCTTGTACGCGCTGCGGACACTGAAGAGACCTCGTGCATCAGGCGCCCATGACAAAACGTCCTCCAACCGGCATGGGCTGGCCTTGATCGCCAAAATGCACTGCACATCCGGGGCCACATAATGCTGCTAAAGAAGGTCCGTCCTCCATCGGCCATTGATATCAAGAAGCTCTGACACCCTCCGAAGTCGACAAGTGCCTCGTGGTGTAATCGACCGGTAGGATGTTGGCCGTGGGATCCAAGGATCACGCTAAATACGGATGTGTTCATCGTTCCCCATTCGCCAGATGAGTCCTTTTTTAGGAGCTCAAGCTCATGTTGAATGGCATTCCACATCGATGACACATTGCCTGAAAAAACTGTATCCTCGAGGGATCCGTTAGGATAATATTTTTCTTTCAATACCTGAGAGCATAGCGAGTCTGGATTGGTCAATAGACGCCATGCTTGTCGCGCGAGGAGGGCTTGATTAAACAACCGGAAGTCACGGAAGCCAAGGCCACCCTTTCCTTTTGGTTCCAGAAGCTTATCCCAAGCACGCCAGTGTGTTTTCCTTTTCCCTTGCTTCGACCCCCACCAGAAGTTTCGTACAAGCCGCATGAGGTCATCGTAGATAGCATATGGCAATTAAAAAACCATTATGTATGTCGGAATGGCCTGCAAGACAGATTTAATTAAAGTCTCCTTCCCTGCCTTTGAGAGAGTATCCCCCCACGCCATGATCCTCTTAGTCAGGCTAGCCTGTAACATTTGAAACTTTCCCTTATGCATACCCCCATCAGGTGTGGGTAAGCCAAGATATTTTCCTTCAAATTCTGAATTTTGCACCTGCAACACTTGTCTGACACCGGTTCGTATTACCAATGGTCAGCTATCACCAAACTGTATAGAGCATTTCTGAGGATTTATTAGTTGTCCAGCGGCCCGCGCAAATCTGTGTATAATATCCTTCACATAAGTGGCTTGCACAACATTAACCTTAAAGAACAAGAGGGTATCGTCTGCAAACAACAAGTGTGATATTCCAGGTGCTCTGCTACATATCTTAATAGGTTGGACTGCTTGTGCCATCACTCCCTGCCTCAGTAAAGCAGACAAGCCGTCAGCCACAAATAGGAATAGAAACGGGGATAGGGGGTCACCTTGCCGAAGCCCACACGTCGGTGCAAACGAATCCAAGATGGCTCCATTAAATTTGACTGCATATCTCACCGAGGTAACACATGACATTATCCATTGTACCCATTGGTGAGAGAAGCCCAACTTGATCATCGCTTGCTCCAAGAACCCCCAGTCCACCCTGTCATAAGCCTGGGATAGATCCAGTTTGTATGCACAGAAACTGTTCTCTGGATTTTTCTCATGCTGAAGGAAGTGAAGGCACTCAAAGGCTAACAGTGATCAAATGCCCTGGAACAAATGCACTCTGGTATGGCGAAATGATGTCAATCAAGATTGGTCTCAGTCTATTCACCAAACACTTAGAAACAATTTTATAGATGACATTACACAGACTTATAGGTCTGAAATCACTGAGTTGAACTGGGTTATCAACTTTTGGAATGAGAACAATTACTGTTTCATTAACCCCATCCGGCATGTGTCATGTTCTGAAAAAATCCTTGACCACCTCAATAATTTCTCCTTTCATTGTTGCCCAATTTTTCTGAAAAAATCTTGTTGGAAATCCATCCTTACCAGGAGCCTTCATCGGACTCATCTGGAATAGACTATCAGAAATCTCCTTTTCGCTAAATTCAGCACACAACCAGGTGTTCATCTCCTGTGATACTTTTTCTTCAAAAAGTGAAAGCAAAGGCTGCTGGTCCAATGTGTCATCATGGGTGAATAGTTTCTGAAAGTAGGATGTGACCATACCGCCCATAACCGCATGATCCTCATGGCTGCAACCAGCATCATCAATCAACCGCTAGACCTTGTTCTTCCTTGCACGTCAAACAGCATGACTCTGAAAAAAATGTGTTTCTGTCGCCCTCCCTAAGCCAGTCAATTCTACTCCGTTGCATCCACGTCATTTCTTCCCTGTACAAGAGCTCTTGCATCTGATCCTCGACCACCCGGATTTCATTCCTATCAGCGTTCATATTCATAAGTTCTTCTAGCCGGCTTCTAGACTTCTCAAGTTCCTGTGTAATGTTACCAAACTTTTTCTTGCTCCAAGCATGGAGTTCTATAATCACTTTGGATAGGCAGTTCTAGATATCACCCAAGTTGAACTTGTGGCCTGCTTGTTCCCAAACTGCAGCAACCTTTTCCGGCAAGGATGCGTCGCGCTCCCAGAAGGTCTCATACCGGCGCTGCTTACAACGGATATTAGGGGCATCCTCCTTGATACACTCCAGCACCAGGGCTACATGGTCAGAGCATGGCGAGACGTTATGAACCACCCGAGGTTCTGCGAAGATATCCCGCCATCTGTTGTCCGCCACAGCTCTATCAAGCCGCACCCGAACATTTTGTCTTCCCCTCTACTTATTGTCATAAGTAAATGGTAAACCGGAAAAACCTAAATCAGTAAGTTCACATACCTCCAAGGTGTCTCGGAAAGCCAACATCTGACTATCACTCTGTGGTGTTGCAGAAAAATGCTCAAAGGACCACATAGCTTCATTGAAGTCACCCATGACACACCACGACAAATCAGAGGATTGTTTGAGGTCTCTCATAATTGTCCACATATGACGTCTATTCTTGGTATGTGGTTCCCCATAAACACAAGTCAGCCGCCATACCAGATCGTGCTCAAAAAGTTGCACATACGCATCAATAATTCATTCAGTACCTGACTGAAATTCTACCTGCAAGCTATCACACGAAAAAAGGGAAAGCCCTCCACTCAAGCCATCACTACTAACTCCAGCAAAACCTCTTAGACCCAATCTACCACGCAACCTTTTCATCTTTTCCTCACTCTGCCTAGTCTCACACAGAAAAACTAATTTTGCTTTTGTAGATTTCACCATGCCAACTAAGTCACGAACGTCGGTTTGTTGGCCGCCCCCACCCGACAGTTCCAACTTATACACTTCATTGCTCCTGACGGGGCGACTTCTGTGGCCCCGTCAGTTCACCGATGGCCCCTAGGCCGGTTGCCTCCATAACGTTCGGATCCTCCTCTTTCATCCTCACCGAGCTCGCTCCTGATTCATATGCATCATTGATCTTTGGCTTCTTTGGTGTTCCGTCCATCCTCATGTCCTTCACATTCATAGCAATGTGTACCACCATGGTCGTGCCCTGTGTGTCCTGCCAGTCCACAGCCATAACATCACAAGTTGCCATAGCCTCCTATCCACCTTTAGATGGCTTCGGGCGGGTAGCATCCACCAAGGGAGCCCCATGCTCGCCCCCACCACCGTCAGGTTTCATGTTTTCAACAGCAGGCAAGATAGTTCGATGGTTGACAGCCAATGGCATCATCACGAGACAGGGTTTCTGTCGATCCGGAGGTTCTCGCTTACGGCAGGTTAATGCAACCAACGCCACCGGGTACAGGTTTATTGGATCATCCAAGTCGCCTAGTTTATTGAAGGGGCTAGGGTTCAAATCAGAAACGATCTCTAATCTCGCCCGGGACTGGAGTCCAATCTGGCCAAAGGGGCCCGAAGTCACACGCACGGACGTAGCCGCATGCAGTCCATAGAGCAGATGAGATCCGCACATGGAGACGGTTCCGCCAGAGGCCGAAGCCGCGCCGGAGAGGGTTGGCGGCACAGCCGCCAGCAGTCCATAGGGTGGACGGGATCCGCACATGGAGAGGATTCCGGCAGAGGTCGTAGCCTCGCCGGAGTAGGGTGGTGGCGTGGCCGCCGCCACAGTTTCGTCTGGGTCGCTACCCTACTGCACACGTTCAGGTTGTCCCGGTGCAAGCCTCTCCCCCTCATTTCCTCACGAACGTAAGGGATGCAGTCATTGAAGCATGCATCCATTGTATATGCCCCGGTTCCGATTTAGCAGAAGGAGATTACAAAAGTGTTTGGTCAAGTGACGGAGAATGTAGGCACATAATTTCGCTAGCTATGAGTATACCTTTCCATGGGCAGCCTGGTGTTAGGGTTGTGTCGAATATAGTGTATAAAGTAGGTTACAGTTGGACTCTGAGTAGTATTGTGTTTAGATAAGATAAGGAGTCGTGTCCTAGTAGGACACTTGTATCCTAGGCCTCTAATATATAGCGAGGGTAGACATACGATGTAACATATGCCAACATAATAGCACAAGAACGCAGGGGAAGCCGGCGGCATGTGCCGGCGTCCAGGGCGACCGGGTGCGGTATTGTAGCAGTGTCATGGGGAGGAGCGCCCATAGTCAGGCCCCGGGGATGTAGCCATATCGGTGAACCTCGTTAACAAATCTCGGTGTCGTGCTCATGTGATTGTTTGGTCCTCAGATGATTGACGGTATGCCTCGAATTTATTCTAACAAGTGGTATCATGAGCTAGATTGTCCGAAGGTAGTTGGTTGTTGATCTAGAGGAGGTACCGAATTTTGAGATGCAACCGTGGCTATAGTGTGGTTCTCGGCAAGATCGGGAAAAGCAATTAGTAGGTCGGCTGCTGGTCACAGGGAGCCGAAACCGAGGCGGATCATGGGCATGCCTAGTGCGTGGAAGGTTGGCCCAAGTGCGGCTGGCTATGTGCATGCTTGGTGGGGCTAGGTCCTTTTGTGTAGCTGCAAGTTGGAGGCGTCGCTGAAAGTGAGATTTGTTTTGGACCAAAAGAGGACCAAGTCCTGGTGCACGTGGACGGAGGCAGTCAGATCGAATTAGGCGAAGAGAAAATCAGCGTGATATAGAACCATCGAGGAGAGGAGGGTAAAGCAACAGTAGCACCGGGGTTGAGCCAAGAGACATCACGTGAAGGCCTGGTTGAATTGCAACTAGTATGTGGAAGCATACCACCTTCGGTCCTATTTGTGTACTTGGGCATCACGTGCAAATCTAGGATTAACTTTTTCACTGGGTCAGTCATACGAGGAGCCATGGCGCCAACAGGTATCATGTTTGAGGTGGAGAAGTTCAACGGGACATGAAACCTTGGGTTATGACAGATAAGGGTGGAAGATTTGTTGGCACAACATAGATGCTTGAAGGCGTTGCAGGAAGTCATGTCAGCTAAGATGGAATTAGCATGTGATGGATCGAAACTCGCGGAAGATGATCTGGGAGTCTGGGTCGGACTGGACAGTTTGACGGGATCGACGCAAGTTGGTTGGTACAGAAAATGGTGGTGGGATCAGCGACAATGACATATGCGCGTGATGCGGATGGTGACCAACTTCTGGGGCATGGAAACACATGGCGCAGGCCTAAGGGCTTGTGTGGCTTCGACTATACTATGGCGCAGGGTTGATTCAAGGTGATGTACACACGGAGCTTGAAGTCGACGAGGCACGAGGGTGGACTGATCATCTACCATGGAGTCATGTTGAAGGTGGAGCTGGATTGGGGGGCTACGGTGTAAGGATCCAGATAATCGAAGCCTATTCAACGGAGGGGACAAAAGCGAGAGACACGTAGTTTGGACTGGAGCCCAATGGTCTGATGGAAACGTGAAACTCGTCATCGGTCGGCGATGATCGGTGGTACTCTACAATGGAGGTTGAGTGGTGTGGGTTCGTGACCCTTGAGACTAGACCGGGACAGCGGAGGCTCGACGCGGTAATAGCGGTGAGGCGTGCGGTATGCACGGGACATGGAGACATGCCAGGGCTCTGGTGGTCATACATGTGGTGAGACAACTGTGAATTTGACTCGGGATGACTACAAGCAATGGTGAAACTCCTTCAAGTTTCAAACAAGCGGTCAAGAAAGGAGCGGTGATGTTAAGTTCAGGTAACTCTTATGTGTGACACCCAATATGTGAGTTGTTCACTTTCATGCAGGTTAGTGATCGATGTGTGATGGCGTTGGACGGATACTCTCGAAGTTGGGAGCACAAACTAGAGTAGCAAGGAACTTAATTTGCTCAAGGGTTGACTGTGGTCAAGAAAAGAAGTGACTATAAGTTGTAGGTGGAGTCATATGGAGTATTTGGAGTAGCAGCGGCACTCATGGGATAAACTCAAGTCCGACGTACATGCAAGTTTGACGCATTGACGAATTCATGGTGGTGGAGAATATTCGCCAGGGTGGAGTTTGTTAGAGTTGTGTCGAATATAGTGTACAAAGTAGGTTACAGTTGGACTCTGAGTAGTATTGTGTTTAGATAGGATATGGAGTTGTGTCCTAGTAGGACACTTGTATCCTAGGCCTCTCATATATAGCAAGGGTAGACATACGATGTAACCTATGCCAACATAATAGCACGGGAACGCAGGGGAAGCCGGCGGCATGTGCCGGCGTCCAGGGCGACCGGGTGCGATATTGTAGCAGTGTCATGGGGAGGAGCGCCCATAGTGAGGCCCCAGGGATGTAGCCAAATCGGTGAACCTCGTTAAAAAATCTTGGTGTCCTGCTCATGTGAATGTTTGGTCCTCAGATGATCGACGGTATGCCTTGAATTTATTCTAACACCTGGCCCGGACGGCCTGACCCGACCTGGTCCGAAAAAGCCCGACCCAACCTTGCCCATGGGTCGGGCCTGGGCCTAGATTTTGAGCCCGATGGTCGGGCTCGGGCCTATCATATTTGTCATTTAAGGAAGAGGGCCAAGGCCTGACGGACTTTTTGACTAATGATCTAGGCTTCCTGAATTTTAGACCCGACGGCCGGGCTCGGGCCTAGATTTTTTCTGTCGGGCTTTGGTAGGCCCGGCCTGACGGATGGCCAAGTATAGCTATGAGGGATAAAAGCTCCTTCCTACTGATCCATCTAGCTTATCTCTCTCGGTAGATCCTCGAATGGGTCACTAAGCATTTTACATCGGCTAGCCGCGAGCACGTTTGCGGTGCATGGCATTTTTGCACAGAAAGTGCAGGCGTTTCTTTCAATCCCGATGTGCCATATAGTCACGGCGAGGATCGGTTGCAATTTCTTCGTCGTTCTCGTGATTGCTCTAACGATCATCATGGAGACATTCTGCGTCATCGTTCTCCCCTATGGCAGAACATCTGGGGCATGCGTGTTGCTGAAGGAAATATGCCCAGAGGCAATAATAAAGTTGTTATTTATATTTCCTTGTATATCATGATAAATGTCTTTTATTCATGCTAGAATTGTATTAACCGGAAACTTGATACATGTGTGAATACATAGACAAAACAGAGTGTCCCTAGTATGCCTCTACTAGACTAGCTCATTAATCAAAGATGGTTATGTTTCCTAACCATAGACATGTGTTGTCATTTGATCAACGGGATCACATCATTATGAGAATGATGTGATGGACAAGACCCATCCATTAGCGTAGCACTATGATCGTTTAGGTTTTCTGCTATTGCTTTCTTCGTTACTTATACATATTCCTCTAACTATGAGATTATGCAACTCCCGAATACCGGAGGAACACCTTGTGTGCTATCAAAAGTCACAACATAACTGGGTGATTATAAAGATGCTCTACAGGTGTCTCCAAAGATGTTTGTGGTGTTGGCATAGATCGAAAAAAGGATTTGTTACTCTGAGTGTCAGAGAGGTATCTCTTGGCCCTCTCGGTAATACACATCATAATAAGCCTTGCAAGCAAATGACTAATGAGTTAGTCACAAGATGATGTATTACAGAACGAGTAAAGAGACTTGCCGGTAACGAGATTGAACTAGGTATGATGATACCGACGATCGAATCTCGGGCAAGTAACATGCCGATGACAAAGGGAACAACATATGTTGTTATGAGGTTTGAGCGATAAAGATCTTCGTAGAATATATAGGAACCAATATGAGCATCCAGGTTCCGCTATTGGTTATAAACCGGAGATGAGTCTTGGTCATGTCTACATAGTTCTCGAACCCGTAGGGTCCGCACACTTAACGTTCGATGACGATCGGTATTATGAGTTCATGTGTTTTGATGTACCGAAGGTTGTTCGGAGTCTCGGATGAGATCACAGACATGACGAGGAGTCTCGAAATGGCCGAGACATAAATATTGATATATAGGACGACTATATTCGGACACCGGAAGTATTCCGGAGAAGTTTCGGATAAAGCCGGAATGCGAGAGGGTTATCGAAACCCCCCAAGGGAACTAATGGGCCACATGGGCCTTAGTGGACAGAGAGAGGGGCGGCTAGGGCAGGTCGCGTGCCCCCTCCCTCTTGGGTCCGAATTGGACTAGGAGGGAGGCGCCCCCCTTTCCTTCCCCCTCTCCCTTTCCTTCCTTCCCCCTCTCTCCCTCTTTGTGGACTCCTACTAGGAATAGGATTCCTATTCCTAGTAGGACTCCCCCTCTTGGGGCGCGCCTATAGGGGCCGGCCGACCTTCCCTTGCTCCTTCATATACGGGGGCAGGGGGCACCCTAGAACACACAAGTTGACAATTGTTTTAGCCGTGTGCGGTGCCCCCCTCCACTGTTACACACCTCGGTCATATTGTCACAGTGCTTAGGCGAAGCCTTGCGCCGGTAACTTCATCAACACCGTCCCCATGCCGTCGTGCTGACGAAACTCTCCCTCGGCCTCAACTGGATCAAGAGTTCGAGGGACTTCACCGAGCTGAACATGTGCAGATCACGGAGGTGTCGTGCGTTCGATGCTTGATCGGTTGGATCGCGAAGACGTTCGACTACATCAACCGCATTACTAAACGCTTCCACTTTCGGTCTACGAGGGTACGTGGACACACTCTCCCGCTCATTGCTATGCTTCTCCTAGATAGATATTGCATGATCGTAGGATTTTTTTTTGAAATACTACGTTCCCCAACAGTGGCATCATGAGCCAGGTCTATGCGTAGATGATATGCATGAGTAGAACACAATGAGTTGTGGGCGATACTAGTCATACTGCTTACCATCATGTCATACTTTGATTCGGCGGTGTTGTGAGATGAAGCGGCCCGGACCAAAATTACGCGTACGCTTACACGAGACTGGTTCCACCGTTATGAGCACTTGTTGCTTAAAGGTGACCGGCGAATGTCTGTCTCTCTCACTTTAGTTGAATTGAGTGTGACTACGCCCGGTCCTTGTGAAGGTTAAAACAACACACTTGACGAAAAATCTTTGTGGTTTTGATGCGTAGGTAAGAATTGTTCTTGCTAAGCCCGTAGCAGCCACGTAAAAACTTGCAACAACAAAGTAGAGGACGTCTAACTTGTTTTTGCAGGGCATGTTGTGATGTGATATGGTCAAGACATGATGAGTTATATGTTATTGTATAAGATGATCGTGTTTTGTAAATTATCGGCAACCGGCAGGAGCCTTATGGTTGTCTCTTTATTGTATGAATTGTGAAAGCTATGTAATTGCTTTACTTTATCACTATGAGTTAGCGACAGTAGTAGTAGCAATAGTTTGCGAGACGACCATGACGCTACGATGAATATCATGGTGTCAAGCCGGTGATGATGGAGATCATGACGATGCTTTGGAGATGGAGATCAAAAGCACAAGACGATGATGGCCATATCATGTCACATATTTTGATTGCGTGTGATGTTTATCTTATTATGCTTCTTATTTTGCTTAGTACGGCGGTAGCATTATAAGATGATCCCTTACACAAAATTTCAAGGTACAAGTGTTCTCCCTGAGTATGCACCGTTGCGAAAGTTCGTCGTGCCGAGACACCACGTGATGATCGGGTGTGATAAGCTCTGCGTTCAAATACAATGGGTGTAAGACGGTTTTGCACATGCAGAATACTCGGGTTAAACTTGACGTGCCTAGCATGTACAAACATGGCCTCTGAACACTGGAGACCGAAAGGTCGAGCGTGAATCATATAGTAGATATGACCAACATAAGATGTTCACCATTGAAAACTACTCCATCTCACGTGATGATCGGACATGGTTTAGTTGATTTGGATCACGTGATCATTTAGATGACTAGAGGGATGTCTATCTAAGTGGGAGTTCTTTAGTAATATGATTAACTGAACTTTAATTTATCATGAACTTAGTCCTGATAGTTTTTGCATATATGTGTTGTTGTAGATCAATGGCCCGTGCTACCATTCCCTTGAATTTTAATGCGTTCCTAGAGAAAGCTAAGTTGAAAGATGATGGTAGCAACTACATGGACTGGGTCCGTAACTTGAGGATTATCCTCATTGCTGCACAAAAGAATTATGTCCTGGAAGCACCGCTAGGGGACAAGCCTGTTGCAGGAGAAACTCCGGACGTTATGAACGTCTGGCAAGCTCGTTCTGATGACTACTCGATAGTTGAGTGTGCCATGCTTTACGACTTAGAATCGGGACTTCAAAGATGTTTGAACGTCATGGAGCATATGAGATGTTCCAAGAGTTGAAGTTAATATTTCAAGCAAATGCCCGAATTGAGAGATATGAAATCTCCAATAAGTTCTATAGGTGCAAGATGGAAAAGAACAGTTCTATCAGTGAACACTTACTCAAAATGTCTAGGTAATACAATCACATGACTCAACTTAGTTGCAAAGTTGATGAAGATAGTGTTATTGATAGGGTTCTTCAATCACTGCCACCAAGCTATAAAGGCTTCGTGATGAACTATAATATGCAAGGGATGCAGAAGACTATTCCCGAGATCTTCGCTATGCTCAAAGCTGCGGAGGTAGAAATCAAAAAGGAGCATCAAGTGTTGATGGTTAACAAGACCACTAGTTTCAAGAAAAAGGGCAAGGAAAGAAGGGGAACTTCAAGAAGAATAGCAAGACAGTTGCTACTCCCGCGAAGAAACTCAAGTCTGGAGCCAAGCCTGAAACTGAGTGTTTCTACTGCAAAGGGACTGGACACTAGAAGCGGAACTGCCCCAAGTATTTGGCGGATAAGAAGGATGGCAAAGTAAACAAAGGTATATTTGATATACATGTTATTGATGTGTACCTTACTAATGCTTGTAGTAGCACCTGGGTATTTGATACTAGTTCGATTGCTAATATTTGTAACTCGAAACAGGGGCTATGGATTAAACGGAGATTAGCTAAGGACGAGGTGACGATGTGCGTGGGAAATGGTTCCAAAGTCGATGTGATCGCCGTCGGCACGCTACCTCTGCATCTACCTTCTGGATTAGTTTTAGACCTAAATAACTGTTATTTGGTGCCAGCGTTGAGCATGCACATTATATCTGGATCTTGTTTGTTACGAGACGGTTATTCATTTAAATCAAAGAATAATGGTTGTTCTATTTATATAAGTATTATATTTTATGGTCATGCACCCTTGATGAATGGTCTATTTTTGTTGGATTTCGATCGTAGTGATACACATATTCATAATATTGAAGCAAAAGATGCAAAGTTGATAATGATAGTGCAACTTATTTGTGGCACTACCGTTTGGGTCATATTGGTGTAAAACACATGAAGAAACTCCATGCTGATGGACTTTTGGAATCACTTGATTATGAATCACTTGGTGCTTGCGAACCATGCCTCATGGGCAAGATGACTAAAACTCCGTTCTCCAGAACAATGGAGCGAGCAACTGAGTTATTGGAAATCATACATACTGATGTAAGCGGACCATTGAGTGTTGAGGCTCGCGGTGGGTATCGTTATTTTCTGACCTTCACAAATTATTTGAGTAGATATGGGTATATCTACTTGATGAAACACAAGTCCGAAACATTTGAAAAGTTCAAAGAATTTCAGAGTGAAGTAGAGAATCATCGTAACAAGAAAATAAAGTTTCTACGATCTAATCATGGAGGCGAATATTTGAGTTACGAGTTTGGCCTTCATTTGAAACAATGTGAAATAGTTTCACAACTCACGCCACCTGGAACACCACAACGTAATGGTGTGTCGGAATGTTGTAACCGTACTTTATTAGATATAGTGCGATCTATGATGTCTCTTACCGATTTACCACTATCATTTTGGGGTTATGCTTTAGAGACAACTGCATTCACGCTAAATAGGGAACCATCTAAATCCGTTGAGACGACGCCTTATGAACTGTGGTTTGGCAAGAAACCCAAGTTGTCGTTTCTTAAAGTTTGGGGCTATGATGCTTATGTGAAAAAGCTTCAACCTGATAAGCTCGAATCCAAGCCGGAGAAATGTGTCTTCATAGGATACCCAAAGGAAACTGTTGGGTACACATTCTATCACATATCCGAAGGCAAGATATTCGTTCCTAAGAATGGATCCTTTCTAGAGAAGAAGTTTCTCTCAAAAGAAGTGAGTGGGAGGAAAGTAGAACTTGATGAGGTAATTGTACGTTCTCCCGAATTGGAAAGTAGTTCATCACAGAAACTAGTTCCAGTGATTCCTACACCAATCAGTGAGGAAGCTAATGATGATGATCATGAAACTTCAGATCAAGTTACTACTGAACCTCGTAGGTCAACCAGAGTACGTTCCGTGCCAGAGTGGTACGTTAACCCGGTTCTAGAAGTCATGTTACTAGACCATGTTGAACCTACGAACTCTGAGGAAGCGATGATGAGCCCAGATTCCGCAAAATGGCTCGAGGCATGAAATCTAAGATGGGATCCATGTATGAGAACAAAGTGGGGACTTTGGTTGACTTGCCCGATGATCGGCAAGCCATTGAAAATAAATAGATCTTCAAGAGGAAGACTGGCGCCGATGGTAATGTTACCGTCTACAAAGCTCGACTTGTTGCGAAAGGTTTTCGACAAGTTCAAGGAGTTGACTACGATGAGACTTTCTCACCCTTAGCGATGCTTAAGTCTGTCTGAATCATGTTAGCAATTGCCGCATTTTATGATTATGAAATCTGGCAAATGGATGTGAAAACTGCATTCCTTAATGGATATCTCAAAGAAGAGTTGTATATGATGCAACCAGAAGGTTTTGTCGATCCTAAAGGTGCTAACAAAGTGCGCAAGCTCCAGTGATCCATCTATGGACTGGTGCAAGCATCTCGGAGTTGGAATATACACTTTGATGAGGTGATCAAAGCATATGGTTTTATACAGACTTTTGGAGAAGCCTGTATTGACAAGAAAGTGAGTGGGAGCTCTGTAGCATTTCTGATATTATATACGGATGACATATTGTTAATTGGAAATGATATAGAATTTCTAGATGGCATAAAAGGATACTTGAATAAGAATTTTTCAATGAAAGACCCCGGTGAAGCTGCTTACATATTGGGCATCAAGATCTATAGAGATAGATCAAGACGCTTAATTGGACTTTCACAAAGCACATACCTTGATAATTTTTTGAAGAAGTTCAAAATGGATCAGTCAAAGAAAGGATTCTTGCCTATGTTACAAGGTGTGAAGTTGAGTAAGACTCAATGTCCGACCACTACAGAAGATAGAGAGAAAATGAACATCATTCCCTATGCTTCAGCCATATGATCTATCATGTATGCAATGTTGTGTACCAGACCCGATGTGTGCCTTGCTATAAGTTTAGCGTGGAGGTACCAAAGTAATCCAGGAGTGGATCACTGGACAGCGGTCAAGAACATCCTGAAGTACCTGAAAAGGACAAAGGATATGTTTCTCATTTATGGAGGTGACAAAGAGCTCGCCATAAATGGTTACGTCGATTCAACCTTTGACACTGATCCAGATGACTCTAAGTCACAAACCGGATATGTATTTTTGTTGAACGGTGGAGCTGTCAGTTGGTGCAGCTCCAAGCAGAGCGTCGTGGTGGGATCTACGTGTGAAGCAGAGTACATAGCTGCTTCGGAAGCAGCAAATGAAGGAGTCTGGATGAAGGATTTCATATCCGATCTAGGTGTAATACCTAGTGCACTGGGTCTAATAAAAATGTTTTGTGACAACACTGGAGCAATAGCCTTGGCAAAGGAATCCAGGTTTCACAAGAGAACCAAGCACATCAAGAGACGCTTCAACTCCATCCGCGATCAAGTCAAGGAGGGGGACATAGAAATTTTCAAGACACATATGGGTATGAATGTTGCAAACTCGTTGACTAAGCCTCTTCCACGAGCAAAACATGATCAACACCAAGACTCCATAGGTGTTAGAATCATTACTATGTAATCTAGATTATTGATTCTAGTGCAAGTGGGAGACTCAAGGAAATATGCCCTAGAGGCAATAATAAAGTTGTTATTTATATTTCCTTGTATATCATGATAAATGTCTTTATTCATGATAGAATTGTATTAACCGGAAACTTGATACAAGTGTGAATACATAGACAAAACAGAGTGTCCCTAGTATGCCTCTACTAGACTAGCTCGCTAATCAAAGATGGTTATGTTTCCTAACCATAGACATGTGTTGTCATTTGATCAACGGGATCACATCATTATGAGAATGATGTGATGGACAAGACCCATCTGTTAACTTAGCACTATGATCGTTTAGTTTTTCTGCTATTGCTTTCTTCATGACTTATACATATTCCTCTCACTATGTGATTATGCAACTCCCGAATACCGGAGGAACACCTTGTGTACTATCAAACGTCACAACGTAACTGGGTGATTATAAAGATTCTCTACAGGTGTCTCCAAAGATGTTTGTGGTGTTGGCATAGACCGAGAATAGGATTTGTCACTCCGAGTGTCGGAGAGGTATCTCTGGGCCCTCTCGGTAATACATATCATAATAAGCCTTGCAAGCAAATGACTAATGAGTTAGTCACGAGATGATGTAGTACGGAACGAGTAAAGAGACTTGCCGGTAACGAGATTGAACTAGGTATGATGATACCGACGATCGAATCTCGGGCAAGTAACATACCTATGACAAAGGGAACAACGTATGTTGTTATGCGGTTTGACCGATAAAGATCTTCTTAGAACAATGTTGAGGATATCGCTTATTGTTATCATCTCGGTTAGCTGGGGATTAGAGATTAATCAGAAATCGGTCGATTAATCGATTTTATCCTTCGACTGTTAATCGGCCATTTTTTTTTTGCAAATCCAAGGTTCCCAGCACTAAAATATGCTATATTGAACACAAAAACAATATTGGACAGAAGTGTTGCCTTGATTCCTAGCATTTGAACCCTCTTATAATGACAAACAAAATAGGACAACAATACATATTGCAAAACAAGGTCCACAAAACACAAATAAACATACTTTTTGCAAACATAATGTTAGGAATAGGCCCGATTTATTGGTAGATTCCTGATAAATGGCTTGTCGGAGTGATAAATCAGCCAAAACGATTAACGGTGAAGATAAGGCATAATCTTATCGGTCACCATAAGAGTAGCGATAAATCAGACGATAAATTGCTGAATCGGAAGATTTCTTGAACAGTGCGTAGAATATGTAGGAACCAATATGAGCATCCAGGTTCCGCTATTGGTTATTGACCGAAGATGAGTCTCGGTCATGTCTACATAGTTCTCGAACCCGTAGGGTCCGCACGCTTAACGTTCGATGACGATCGATATTATGAGTTTATGTGTTTTGATGTATCGAAGGTTGTTCGAATTCCCGGATGAGATCACGGACATGACGAGGAGTCTCGAAATGGTCGAGACATAAAGATTGAAATATAGGACAACTATATTTGGACACCGGAAGTGTTTTGGAGAAGTTTCGGACAAAATCGGAGTGCGGGAGGGTTATCGGACCCCCCGGGGGAACTAATGGGCCACATGGGCCATAGTGGAGAGAGAGAGGGGCGGCTAGGGCAGGCCGCGCGCCTCCTCCCCCTTGGGTCCAAATTGGACTAGGAAGGGGGTGCTGTAATGCCCCGGATGTAATACTTTCCCTTTTGGGTATATAATATATCTCCGGCTTCATCTATTTCCATTCCGGGTTCTTTGTCTTTCGGGTTTTCGTCGTTTTGTTGTGTGAGTGTGTGGCATTCATTCATATCATGTAGACATGTGCATCGCATTGCATTTGTGTTGTCGGTTGCATCCGGTTCCGCGTGTTTCTTCCCGTTGTCCGTTTCGCGTTCCGGAGCTCCCTCACGTGTCCGTGACGTCCCGTAGGCCTACTTTGTTGTTCGGGCGTTTAACGTTACCGGTGTGCCGCGAGGTTGTTGTGTGTGTTGTTGTTTTGTTGTGTGCAACCCGCCTCTCAAATCTCGTCTCGTTTGGACTCCGTTGATTTTTCCATCCGTTGTTCGTGTGGGTCCAAAGTGCCTTCACTTCGTGTCCCAGAAACACCCCTACTGCATTCTTTTATCTTCTCCTAGGCCCTTTAAAACTATCCCCGCGATCGGATCCATCGGATCGCGATCGGAGGGCTCCTAGCGCCCCTAAATCCCCCTAAACCTAGAAAAACTGCTATATATAGACCCCTCTAGGTCTATTTTGGCATCCCCTATTTTTTTTTCTCAGATCCAATCTTCCCTTCTTCTCCACTTGAAAATATCCTCTGGATCCCGAGGGCGATCCCTCGATCGACCGCAGCCGCCGGCCTTGACGCCAAGTCAACGAGGCACCGAATCCCTCCCGTCGGGGCCCAGATCGCCGGCCGCCCGCGTCTTCGCGCTCCAGCCGTCCCCTCCCGCTATGGCCCGTACGCCGCCAGCCCGGGGACCACTTCCCCGCGGCCCACATCTCCCGCGCCAGCGATTCCCGTCCCGCGAGTCGACGCTCGGCTCCGCTCCAGGCCGCAGTCGCTGCGCCGCACCAGGGAGCCCGTTCCCCCTTCGCTGGGCCGCTCCCTCCGACGCGGGCCCAGGCGCCGCCGCCGGGCCGCGCCTCCCTCCACTCGACCGCACCAGCCGCGCCGCCCGGCTGGGCCTCGCCTCAGTGGGCCACCGCGGTCCAGCCGCCGCTCCTCCGCCAGGCCTCCTCCAGCCGCGACCGGGCCAGACCGCCCGCCAGCGCCTCGGGACCCGGCCCACCGGGTCCCTCCTCCGCGGGCCTTCTCCACCGCGAGGCTCCAGCCGCCGGGTCCTCCCAGCCTCCAGATCCACGCGGGCCGCCTCGCCTCCGCGGATCGTGGGCCGCCGCCTCTCCAGCCGCCGCCTCGCGGGCCGCCAGATCAGGGCCGTGGCTGATTCTCTTCAGATCTGGATCTGTCTAGGTTGACTTCTTTTTCCTCCTAAGTCCCTGTTCTTTTGATCTGTAATGCAATGTTTGACCATGCATAACTTTTACTGTGATGCTCCGTTTTGCGCGTGTAATATGTCCAGACGTTCGTGGAGATGTGCTCTACGTTTCCTCTGTTGTTGTCATGCATGTTAGAGATCATCTAGGTGCTTGTTTTGCTGTTGCAAGAGTGCATCATGATATAAACTGCTGCTATGTGTTATTTTTATGCCACCTTTGCCATGTGATATCTTCTAGCTCGTTTGTCCGAATGATGCAAATGACATGTCCACGTGTTCGTCTTGCCACGAACTACGTGTTGCTTGTGATAGGTTGCATGGTAGATTTATTATTGCCTTGTTATCATCGTTGCAAAGTGCCATGTTCATGTGATGTGTTTTCACTTGTTATGAAATGCCATCTTGTTGAGCTCGTTGCTATCGTTGTGTTTACCTACATGATGCATGCTTGTGTGTTTCGGGATCACCTTCATGTGTACTTTGATGAGGTGCTTACCCTTTGCCATGTTTAGTTTCGAGGTGACTTAAACATGCTCCTTTTGATGCTATGATGATATTGCTGTTTTAGGACTTAGTGATTTTTTCACTAAGTCTGAAATCTGTAACGTTCCGATGCCATGTTCGTGTGATGTTCTAGGACAAAGCATGATAGTTTTGGAGTGGATTTTGATTGTTCCTTGTAGTATATATTGTTGTATTTCCATCCATGTCCTCACATGTCCATTTAAGTGGCTGTAGCATGTTTATCTTTTGCTCTAAAGTTTCAATAAAATTCTGCTGCCAGAATTTTATTGTCAAGTTCAATATGTCCAAGATCATTGCTATTGATCCGTGACTCCGTTGGGGGTGCACCTTGGACATAGTTGCTGTACTTTATGTCTAGTTTGTGTTCATGCCTTTTGCCATGTTATTTAAATGCTGTAGCTCAATTATTTTGAGCTCCGAAGATGCTATGTTGCTGTAATTTTCAGCTTTCGCTCAAATCTTGTTTCGGGCATAACTTTTAGCCCGTAACTCCGATTTCAGCGAATCTTATATCAAACTTGATCGATTTTCTTTGTAGATTAATAATATCAGATTTTTATCATGTTTTGAGGTGTTTTGCTTGAGTGATATTTTTCATGCTCCGTGTGCATCCTTAGTGCATCCATCATGCATTCATCTTTTTCGAGTGCGCATTGCATCTTGTTGATTGGTGCTTGGTGTGATTGTTTTGTTTAGAGCCGGAAGCTGAGACCGAGTACGAAGTTGAGCACGAGGTTTCCAACGAGGTTGAGCACGAGGACCCTTCTTACGATCCGAACGACTTCTCTTCAGGCAAGATGACCGAACCCCGATAACATTACTATCTTTGCCTATTGCTAGTAGTCTCGATCTATAGTTTTGCCTCGATGCCCATGATCTTCTTGTCAGCCTCCTACTTGTAGCCAATTGCCATGTTTAACCAACCTACCTATGCAAACCGTTGCTTGGCTAAGTACGCTTCGCTCAGCCCTTCTTATAGCATTGCTAGTTGCAGGTGAAGATCGAAGATGCTTGCTCCATGTTGAAGTTTGGTTGGGTTATATCACACTATATAAATGCTTAAACTGAAATCATCTATATATTGGCAAGGGTGGAAGGCTAAGCCTTTTGCTTGGTGATTTGTTCCACTCATGCCGTTAGGATCCGTATAAGCCGGTTTTATGTTCCTTGATTATGCGTTCCTAACACGGTTGGGGTGTATGGGACCCCCTCGATAAACCGCTAAGTGCTAAGTCTTTTCCAGCAAGTCCCAACATTGGTACTATTTGCCTAATAACAAACTAAACTTGCATAGGGAGTTATAAACCCTTTTTCTTAATCAACAACCCCGGGCCAGTGCTCCACATGAGTGTTGGTCCGAAACGGGCAACCTGCGGGGCCACCTCGAGGAAACTCAAGGTCTGGTAAAAACCCGTAGCTTGTCCCATCCGGTCGTGGCCTGAGACGAGATACGCGCGGCTACTATCAGAGTGTCGACACGCCGGGAGGATTTGCTGGATTAGCCTTACCTTAGCTCGGTATATCTTGAGCACGGGATTCCGAGGATACTCGGGTCTTCCCACTTTGGAGTTGCGACTCCGCGGATCGTGGGCTTGTAATGGGTCAAGTTGGAACACCCCTGCAGGGTTTTGAACTTTCGAAAGCCGTGCCCGCGGTTATGTGGCAGATGGGAGCTTGTTAATTCCGGTTGTAGATAACTTGACACAATGATACTAATACACTACCAGCGTGTGTTCCGTGACTGTCAATTTTCGAATAGGGATTCGGGAGTTGAACACGGAGGGGTTATGATTGTGGAGCTTGTAGCTAGGATCACTTCGTGATCACTTCTCGCCGAGGCCTTCTCTTCTCGCTCTCACTCACGTAAGCTAGATGCTACTTGCTGCTGCACACACTGTTTCTTTTCTTCAGCCTTATCCTCACCCAAAGGCTTTGATAGTCTTGTTACCCGGGAACGGGATTGCTGAGTCCTCTGTGGCTCACAGTTACTTCACACACCAGATGCAGGTCCAGCTGTGAGCTATCCAGGTGATGGCACCGAGCTGGATTGGGAGTACGATGAGGAGCGTAGTCGGTACTACGTGCGCTACCCGGACGATCAGTAGTGGAGTCTCTTACTAGGATTCGATCCGCCTGTGGTTTATTTATCTGAGTTCGGTACTTTGACATTTGGCTTTTGCCCTTAGAGGGTTGTGATGTTCTTAATGTATGATGTTTGAGACTTGTACTGTAATTCTGTGACGTGGCGAGTGTAAGCCAACTATTTTCAGTTTACTATCCCCTCTTTTACATGAGTTGTGCAAAGATTACCAAACTTGAGATCATTCTAGGATGGGTTTATGCCTTTAAGTCGTGCCTCGACACGTAGGAGGTATAACTCCATCCTGGGCATTACAAGTTGGTATTCAGAGCCTTCTCCGACCTAGGAGCCCCCACTGTTTGATCGAATCGTTGACGGTCGAGTCTAGGCACAAACTAAAAACTTTTTGAGTCCTATATTATATCGGAGAGTAGGATTTCTTTGCTTCTCATCCCTTTTCTCTCTGGTGAGGACTCCTGACGTCTACTCTTGTCTCTCCTATCTTCAAAATTTGCACAATTTTTTTTTAGGAATCCCGCGAGTATTCTGGGATTGTTTCGATGTTCTTGTGACAAGGATATTGTTCTCGATGCCTCCTGTTACCGAGGAGTTGAGCTTCGGGGTATCATTGTAACAAGCATATCGCGACAGTACTAAATACTTAAGACGGCCGACATCGAAAATCTCCCCTATACGGCCAGTGGCAAGATAAGCCCGACATCACCCAGTACTGGGGAGGTAGTTCGGGAGTATTGCCATAGCTTGTTATAGTGGATGCTTTTCGAAGGTCCGAGGTACACAGTTTCCGAGAAAGACTGGTTATGTGTTGAAGGATGGATACACCTGGATGTAGGTTTAGAGTTGATTGCGCGGTGCTTCCCGTGTATCCCCAACACCTGATTGCATAACTGGAATCTTTCGGAAATCTATAGGTGGGTTTTATCCAGTAGATCGTAGGCATTCTTCCAACGAATGCAGGTTAGTGAGTTCGGGGTTCGACATTGAGTGAAGGGGTTATATGACCGATGTTACCATCAGGAGTTGCATCTTAAAGGGTCCTTGGCTATGCTGATCCGGGGATTGCAAAACCTTTTCGTAACGCGTTCATATGCTTTCAGCACAAAGATGTTAGAACGAAACTCCTCTCTTGTGTTTGTTCTCGTCTGTACCTTGTTGTTTTCTTATTTTATCCTTTTGATCCCTATGTGGCTTCTCGTGTAGACTGATGTTATCAATTAACTGAGAAATTCATTCGTTCCTCTTGTTCGGATGATTTCATTCGTTCTTATTGTTCGAATGATTATTATGAAGACTTGTTGCAATTCATTCCATTGATTCAGCTTATGCCTTTTGTCAATCAATTGCTGATTCGTGGTCATCTCTTACAGGATGGCTCCGAAAAAGGTTCCGAACGCTAACCCAGAGGTGGAAGAGGTCCCAGAGCATCCTCCTTCCCCTCCTCCTCCGCCTGAGGCTTGGAGAGCAATTATGGAGACTACAGCTCAGAACACTCAGTTGATGATGCAGATGATGCAGATGATGCAAGCTAATCAAGCTAATCAGGGTGTTCCAGTGAATCAAGGCAACTTCTTCCAGCAGCACCATGCTACTCTCAACCAGTTCCTGGCTAACAATCCTAAAGCTTTCAGTTACTGTGTCGACCCTCTTGATGCTAAGGATTGGTTGACCGACATAAAGAAGCATTTTGAGTGCAGTAACGTGAAAGAAGATGACTATGTGAAGTTTGCAGCCTTCCAACTGAAAGATCAAGCAGCTGACTGGTGACAGCAGTACAAAGACTCCAGGCCAGGTCAAGTGATCTCTTGGGAGAATTTCTGCAAGGATTTCCGTTCGCACCACATTCCTACAAGTGTCATCGAGGGTATGCGTGAGCAATTCCGCAACCTCAAGCAGGGCTCCATGACAGTCTATCAGTATAATGTCAAGTTCCATAACCTCGCTCGCTATGCTAAGCAAGACATTCCTGATGCCAAGAGTAAAATCTATCAGTTCCGTGGAGGTCTCAAAGATGAACTTCAGCTTGCTCTCACTTTGTTTGAGCCCGATGAATTCGACAAGTTCTATAACATGGCTTTGAAACAAGAAGCAGCTCAGCTTAAGATGGAGGCTTCTAAGAAGAGAATTCGAGATGCTGTTCACTCTTCCTCATCGTCTCAGTTGGCTACGAAACAACAGAAATTCTGGCTTCCTCCTCCTCAAGTGATTCGAGCTCCATACAACAACTCCAACAACTTCAACAACTCCAACAACAAGAACTCTAGTGGTCGTGGTTTCTCCCACCCACCCAACCTGAGCAACCAGTCGAAGAAGCAGTTTCAGTCTCAAGGCTCCAAGTCCAGTGGCTCTCATTTCCGTCCTCTCTCAGAAGTGACTTGCAACAAATGCACTCAGAAAGGTCACTATGCCAACAGATGTCCGAATCCGAAGCGTCTTCCTCCTCCTCCACCTGTGAGTTCAGCTATTGTCAGGCATGATCCAAAGGCAGCAAGGGTCAATCTGATGAATGCAGCGCAAGCGGAGAATGCTTATGATGTCATTTTGGGTAACCTTCCAGTGAACTCTATCCCTGCTAAAGTTTTGTTTGATTCGGGTGCTTCTTGCTCTTTCATGTCATATCCTTTTGCATCCAAGAATAATGTTCACTCTGAAGCCTTGCCAAGACCTTTGAGTGTCATATCACCTGGCAAGAGATTGAGTTCTAGTATGGTGGCTCCGAATGTTTCTATTCGCATGGGTGATTATCGATTTTTGGTTTCTCCGGTGATTCTTGGTAATTCTGACATCGACCTCATCCTCGGAATGGATTGGCTTTCTCAGCATGATGCTCACATTGATTGTGCTCAAAAGGAAGTCAAGATGACTCATTCTGATGAAGATGTGATTATCTTCGCCTCCAGGGATAATACTATCCGGCTTTTCTCTCTTAATGATAAGGACGAAATTAATGCCATAAATCAAATTCCGGTGGTGAACGAATATCAAGACGTCTTTCCAGAAGAACTTCCAGGCATGCCTCCACACCGTCAGGTGGAGTTTGTCATTGAACTCGAGCCGGGCACTGAGCCTGCATGCCGGCGTCCGTACAAGCTCTCTCCGGATGAATTGAAGGAATTGAAGAAGCAGCTTGATAAGCAGGAGAGTATGGGTCTCATCAGACCGAGTACATCTCCGTGGGGCTGTGGTGTCTTATTTGTCAAGAAGAAAGATGGCACGGAGCGTCTCTGTGTTGACTACCGGCCATTGAACAAGAAGACGATTAAGAACAAGTATCCGCTCCCCAACATCAACGAACTCTTCGAGCAGCTCAAAGGAGCTAAAGTGTTCTCTAAGCTTGACCTCCGAATGGGCTACCATCAAATTCGCATTCGCGAGGAAGACATTCCCAAGACGGCCTTCAGAACGAGCTACGGTTCATACGAGTATACCGTCATGTCCTTCGGTCTCGCCAATGCTCCTCCTACCTTTTCAAGGATGATGCATTACATCTTCAACCCCTATACTGGCGAGTTTGTGCTTGTGTATCTGGATGATATTCTGGTGTTTTCCAAGAATGAAGAAGATCACGAAAAGCACTTGCGTCTGGTTCTTGATCGACTCCAAGAGCATAAATTCTATGCCAAGTTCTCAAAGTGCGAGTTTTGGCTCGATAAGGTTTTGTACCCGGGCCACATTATCTCAGCTGAAGGTATTGCGGTTAATCCCGAGAAAGTTGAAGCAATTGTTAACTGGGAAGCTCCTCAGAACGTTAAGCAGCTCCGCAGTTTTCTGGGTCTTGCCAGCTATTGCAGAAGGTTTGTTGAAAACTTCTCCAAGATTGCCAAGCCTCTTTCCAACCTGCTTCAGAAGAATGTCAAATACTTTTGGTCTCCAGAGTGTGAAGTCGCATTCAAAACCCTCAAAGAGAAGCTTGTTTCTGCTCCAGTTCTGACTCCTCCGGATGAAACCAAGCCCTATGAAGTTTTCTGTGACGCTTCTCTTCAAGGTCTTGGTGGTGTGCTTATGCAAGATAAGAGAATTGTGGCGTACACTTCTCGTCAGCTAAAGCCAAGTGAGAAGAACTATCCCACACATGATCTCGAGCTAGCAGCTGTGGTACATGCTCTGATTACGTGGAGACATCTGTTGTTGGGCAGAAAGGTCGACATCTTCACTGATCACAAGAGTTTGAAGTACATCTTCACACAGCTGCATCTGAACCTCCGCCAGACTCGTTGGGTTGAAATGATCCAAGAGTACAATCCCAGCATTGAATACACTCCAGGCAAGGCGAATGTGATTGCAGATGCTTTGAGCAGAAAAGCATATTGCAACAGCCTTCTTATCAAGCCGTACCAGCCTGAGCTTTGTGAAGCATTCAGGAAACTCAACCTCCAAGTTGTTCAGCAGGGTTTTCTTGCAAATCTCCAAATTGCTCCTACCTTGGAAGATCAAGTCCGTGAGGCCCAGCTCAGTGATACCATGGTGAAGAAAGTGAAACATGGGATTGCAAAGGGCACTCCAAAATACAAGTGCTTCCGTGTTGATGAGAGAGATACCTTGTTCTTCGAGGACAGACTCGTTGTTCCCAAAGGTGATCTCAGGAAGCTCATAATGGAAGAAGCTCATGATTCTCTCCTTTCCATTCATCCTGGCAGTTCCAAGATGTACCAAGATCTCAAGCAGTCTTACTGGTGGACACGCATGAAAAGGGAGATTGCCCAATTCATGAATGAATGTGATGTATGCAGAAGAGTGAAAGCAGAACATCAACGTCCAGCCGGTCTTCTCCAACCTCTTCCTATTCCTGAGTGGAAGTTCGACCACATTGAAATGGACTTCATCACTAGTTTTCCTAAATCCAAGCGAGGCAATGATGCTATCTTTGTGGTGATTGACAAGCTTACCAAAGTCGCTCACTTTCTTCCAGTCAAAGAATCAATCAATGCAGCTCAACTTGCAGAGCTGTACACTTCCAGAATTGTGTCCCTACATGGCATTCCTCAAGTAATATCCTCAGACCGTGGCAGCTTGTTCACATCAAGGTTCTGGGACACCTTTCAGTCCGCCATGGGCACTAAGATCAGGTTCAGCACTGCCTTTCAGCCTCAGACTAGTGGTCAAGTCGAGCGCGTGAATCAGATTCTAGAAGACATGCTCAGAGCCTGTGTCATCTCCTTCGGCATGAAATGGGAAGACTGCCTTCCATTTGCCGAGTTCTCTTACAACAACAGCTTTCAAGCAAGTGCAGGCAAAGCACCGTTTGAAATTCTCTATGGCAGAAAGTGCCGTACCCCTCTCAACTGGTCTGAAACAGGCGAACGCCAACTCCTTGGCAATGACTTGATCTCAGAAGCCGAAGAAATGTGCAAAGTCATATGTGAGAATCTCAAGGCCGCTCAGTCGCGTCAGAAGAGCTACTATGACGGCAAGCATCGTGATTTGGCTTTCGACATCGGTGATCATGTCTATCTCCGAGTTTCTCCGATGAAAGGAACCCAAAGATTCGGTATCAAAGGAAAACTTGCTCCTAGATACGTCGGGCCTTTCAAGATTCTTGGCAAAAGAGGCGATCTAGCCTATCAGCTTGAGCTCCCTCCCAACTTTGCAAATGTTCATGATGTCTTCCATGTGTCTCAACTTCGCAAATGCTTCAAGGCACCTGAGCGCATGATTCCGTTTGAGGAGATTGATCTTCAACAAGACCTTTCCTACCGAGAGCATCCAGTTGCAATTCTCGAAGAAACCGAACGCAAGACTCGCAACAAGTCCATCATGTTTCTGAAAGTCAAGTGGTCACATCACACCGACCGAGAAGCTACCTGGGAACGAGAAGATCATCTTCGTTCTGAGTACCCTTCCTTTTTCCAGTCCTAGATCTCGGGACGAGATCTTTTTGTAGTAGAGGAGAGTTTGTAATGCCCCGGATGTAATACTTTCCCTTTTGGGTATATAATATATCTCCGGCTTCATCTATTTCCATTCCGGGTTCTTTGTCTTTCGGGTTTTCGTCGTTTTGTTGTGTGAGTGTGTGGCATTCATTCATATCATGTAGACATGTGCATCGCATTGCATTTGTGTTGTCGGTTGCATCCGGTTCCGCGTGTTTCTTGCCGTTGTCCGTTTCGCGTTCCGGAGCTCCCTCACGTGTCCGTGACGTCCCGTAGGCCTACTTTGTTGTTCGGGCGTTTAACGTTACCGGTGTGCCGCGAGGTTGTTGTGTGTGTTGTTGTTTTGTTGTGTGCAACCCGCCTCTCAAATCTCGTCTCGTTTGGACTCCGTTGATTTTTCCATCCGTTGTTCGTGTGGGTCCAAAGTGCCTTCACTTCGTGTCCCAGAAACACCCCTACTGCATTCTTTTATCTTCTCCTAGGCCCTTTAAAACTATCCCCGCGATCGGATCCATCGGATCGCGATCGGAGGGCTCCTAGCGCCCCTAAATCCCCTTAAACCTAGAAAAACTGCTATATATAGACCCCTCTAGGTCTATTTTGGCATCCCCTATTTTTTTCTCAGATCCAATCTTCCCTTCTTCTCCACTTGAAAATATCCTCTGGATCCCGAGGGCGATCCCTCGATCGACCGCAGCCGCCGGCCTCGACGCCAAGTCAATGAGGCACCGAATCCCTCCCGTCGGGGCCCAGATCGCCGGCCGCCCGCGTCTTCGCGCTCCAGGCCGTCCCCTCCCGCTACGGCCCGTACGCCGCCAGCCCGGGGACCACTTCCCCGCGGCCCACATCTCCCGCGTCAGCGATTCCCGTCCCGCGAGTCGACGCTCGGCTCCGCTCCAGGCCGCAGTCGCTGCGCCGCGCCAGGGAGCCCGTTCCCCCTTCGCTGGGCCGCTCCCTCCGACGCGGGCCCAGGCGCCGCCGCCGGGCCGCGCCTCCCTCCACTCGACCGCACCAGCCGCGCCGCCCCGGCTGGGCCTCGCCTCAGTGGGCCACCGCGGTCCAGCCGCCGCTCCTCCGCCAGGCCTCCTCCAGCCGCGATCGGGCCAGACCGCCCGCCAGCGCCTCGGCCCACCGGGTCCCTCCTCCGCGGGCCTTCTCCACCGCGAGGCTCCAGCCGCCGGGTCCTCCCAGCCTCCAGATCCACGCGGGCCGCCTCGCCTCCGCGGATTGTGGGCCGCCGCCTCTCCAGCCGCCGCCTCGCGGGCCGCCAGATCAGGGTCGTGGCTGATTCTCTTCAGACCTGGATCTGTCTAGGTTGACTTCTTTTTCCTCCTAAGTCCCTGTTCTTTTGATTTGTAATGCAATGTTTGACCATGCATAACTTTTACTGTGATGCTCCATTTTGCGCGTGTAATATGTCCAGACGTTCGTGGAGATGTGCTCTACGTTTCCTCTGTTGTTGTCATGCATGTTAGAGATCATCTAGGTGCTTGTTTTGCTGTTGCAAGAGTGCATCATGATATAAACTGCTGCTATGTGTTATTTTTATGCCACCTTTGCCATGTGATATCTTCTAGCTCGTTTGTCCGAATGATGCAAATGACATGTCCACGTGTTCGTCTTGCCACGAACTACGTGTTGCTTGTGATAGGTTGCATGGTAGATTTATTATTGCCTTGTTATCATCGTTGCAAAGTGCCATGTTCATGTGATGTGTTTTCACTTGTTATGAAATGCCATCTTGTTGAGCTCGTTGCTATCGTTGTGTTTACCTACATGATGCATGCTTGTGTGTTTCGGGATCACCTTCATGTGTACTTTGATGAGGTGCTTACCCTTTGCCATGTTTAGTTTCGAGGTGACTTAAACATGCTCCTTTTGATGCTATGATGATATTGCTGTTTTAGGACTTAGTGATTTTTTCACTAAGTCTGAAATCTGTAACGTTCCGATGCCATGTTCGTGTGATGTTCTAGGACAAAGCATGATAGTTTTGGAGTGGATTTTGATTGTTCCTTGTAGTATATATTGTTGTCTTTCCATCCATGTCCTCACATGTCCATTTAAGTGGTGTAGCATGTTTATCTTTTGCTCTAAAGTTTCAATAAAATTCTGCTGCCAGAATTTTATTGTCAAGTTCAATATGTCCAAGATCATTGCTATTGATCCGTGACTCCGTTGGGGGTGCACCTTGGACATAGTTGCTGTACTTTATGTCTAGTTTGTGTTCATGCCTTTTGCCATGTTATTTAAATGATGTAGCTCAATTATTTTGAGCTCCGAAGATGCTATGTTGCTGTAATTTTCAGCTTTCGCTCAAATCTTGTTTCGGGCATAACTTTTAGCCCGTAACTCCGATTTTAGCGAATCTTATATCAAACTTGATTGATTTGCTGTGTAGATTAATAATATCAGATTGTTATCATGTTTTGAGGTGTTTTGCTTGAGTGATATTTTTCGTGCTCCGTGTGCATCCTTAGTGCATCCATCATGCATTCATCTTTTTCGAGTGCGCATTGCATCTTGTTGATTGGTGCTTGGTGTGATTGTTTTGTTTAGAGCCGGAAGCTGAGACCGAGTACGAAGTTGAGCACGAGGTTTCCAACGAGGTTGAGCACGAGGACCCTTCTTACGATCCAAACGACTTCTCTTCAGGCAAGATGACCGAACCCCGATAACATTACTATCTTTGCCTATTGCTAGTAGTCTTGATCTATAGTTTTGCCTCGATGCCCATGATCTTCTTGTCAGCCTCCTACTTGTAGCCAATTGCCATGTTTAACCAACCTACCTATGCAAACCGTTGCTTGGCTAAGTACGCTTCGCTCAGCCCTTCTTATAGCATTGCTAGTTGCAGGTGAAGATCGAAGATGCTTGCTCCATGTTGAAGTTTGGTTGGGTTATATCACACTATATAAATGCTTAAACTGAAATCATCTATATATTGGCAAGGGTGGAAGGCTAAGCCTTTTGCTTGGTGATTTGTTCCACTCATGCCGTTAGGATCCGTATAAGCCGGTTTTATGTTCCTTGATTATGCGTTCCTAACACGGTTGGGGTGTATGGGACCCCCTCGATAAACCGCTAAGTGCTAAGTCTTTTCCAGCAAGTCCCAACATTGGTACTATTTGCCTAATAACAAACTAAACTTGCATAGGGAGTTATAAACCCTTTTTCTTAATCAACAACCCCGGGCCAGTGCTCCACATGAGTGTTGGTCCGAAACGGGCAACCTGCGGGGCCACCTCGAGGAAACTCAAGGTCTGGTAAAAACCCGTAGCTTTTCCCATCCGGTCGTGGCCTGAGACGAGATACGCGCGGCTACTATCAGGGTGTCGGCACGCCGGGAGGATTTGCTGGATTAGCCTTACCTTAGCTCGGTATATCTTGAGCACGGGATTCCGAGGATACTCGGGTCTTCCCACTTTGGAGTTGCGACTCCGCGGATCGTGGGCTTGTAATGGGTCAAGTTGGAACACCCCTGCAGGGTTTTGAACTTTCGAAAGCCGTGCCCGCGGTTATGTGGCAGATGGGAGCTTGTTAATTCCGGTTGTAGATAACTTGACACAATGATACTAATACACTACCAGCGTGTGTTCCGTGACTATCAATTTCCGAATAGGGATTCGGGAGTTGAACACGGAGGGGTTATGATTGTGGAGCTTGTAGCTAGGATCACTTCGTGATCACTTCTTGCCGAGGCCTTCTCTTCTCGCTCTCACTCACGTAAGCTAGATGCTAGTTGCTGCTGCAGACACTGTTTCTTTTCTTCAGCCTTATCCTCACCCAAAGGCTTTGATAGTCTTGTTACCCGGGAACGGGATTGCTGAGTCCTCTGTGGCTCACAGTTACTTCACACACCAGATGCAGGTCCAGCTGTGAGCTATCCAGGTGATGGCACCGAGCTGGATTGGGAGTACGACGAGGAGCGTAGTCGGTACTACGTGCGCTACCCGGATGATCAGTAGTGGAGTCTCTTACTAGGATTCGATCCGCCTGTGGTTTATTTATCTGAGTTCGGTACTTTGACATTTGGCTTTTGCCCTTAGAGGGTTGTGATGTTCTTAATGTATGATGTTTGAGACTTGTACTGTAATTCTGTCACGTGGCGAGTGTAAGCCAACTATTTTCAGTTTACTATCCCCTCTTTTTCATGAGTTGTGCAAAGATTACCAAACTTGAGATCATTCTAGGATGGGTTTATGCCTTTAAGTCGTGCCTCGACACGTAGGAGGTATAACTCCATCCTGGGCATTACAAGTTGGTATTCAGAGCCTTCTCCGACCTAGGAGCCCCCACTGTTTGATCGTATCGTTGACGGTCGAGTCTAGGCACACACTAAAAACATTTTGAGTCCTATATTATATCGGAGAGTAGGATTTCTTTGCTTCTCATCCCTTTTCTCTCTGGTGAGGACTCCTGACGTCTACTCTTATCTCTCCTATCTTCAAAATTTGCACAATTTTTTTTTAGGAATCCCGCAAGTATTCTGGGATTGTTTCGATGTTCTTGTGACAAGGATATTGTTCTCGATGCCTCCTGTTACCGAGGAGTTGAGCTTCGGGGTATCATTGTAACAAGCATATCGCGACAGTACTAAATACTTAAGACGGCCGACATCGAAAATCTCCCCTATACGGCCAGTGGCAAGATAACCCCGACATCACCCAGTACTGGGGAGGTAGTTCGGGAGTATTGCCATAGCTTGTTATAGTGGATGCTTTTCGAAGGTCCGAGGTACATAGTTTCCGAGAAAGACTGGTTATGTGTTGAAGGATGGATACACCTGGATGTAGGTTTAGAGTTGATTGCGCGGTGCTTCCCGTGTATCCCCAACACCTGATTGCATAACTAGAATCTTTCGGAAATCTATAGGTGGGTTTTATCCAGTAGATCGTAGGCATTCTTCCAACGAATGCAGGTTAGTGAGTTCGGGGTTCGACATTGAGTGAAGGGGTTATATGACCGATGTTACTATCAGGAGTTGCATCTTAAAGGGTCCTTGGCTATGCTGATCCGGGGATTGCAAAACCTTTTCGTAACGCGTTCATATGCTTTCAGCACAAAGATGTTAGAACGAAACTCCTCTCTTGTGTTTGTTCTCGTCTGTACCTTGTTGTTTTCTTATTTTATCCTTTTGATCCCTATGTGGCTTCTCGTGTAGACTGATGTTATCAATTAACTGAGAAATTCATTCGTTCCTCTTGTTCGGATGATTTCATTCGTTCTTATTGTTCGAATGATTATTATGAAGACTTGTTGCAATTCATTCCATTGATTCAGCTTATGCCTTTTGTCAATCAATTGCTGATTCGTGGTCATCTCTTACAGGATGGCTCCGAAAAAGGTTCCGAACGCTAACCCAGAGGTGGAAGAGGTCCCAGAGCATCCTCCTTCCCCTCCTCCTCCGCCTGAGGCTTGGAGAGCAATTATGGAGACTACAGCTCAGAACACTCAGTTGATGATGCAGATGATGCAAGCTAATCAAGCTAATCAGGGTGTTCCAGTGAATCAAGGCAACTTCTTCCAGCAGCACCATGCTACTCTCAACCAGTTCCTGGCTAACAATCCTAAAGCTTTCAGTTACTGTGTCGACCCTCTTGATGCTGAGGATTGGTTGACCGACATAACGAAGCATTTTGAGTGCAGTAACGTGAAAGAAGATGACTATGTGAAGTTTGCAGCCTTCCAACTGAAAGATCAAGCAGCTGACTGGTGGCAGCAGTACAAAGACTCCAGGCCAGGTCAAGTGATCTCTTGGGAGAATTTCTGCAAGGATTTCCGTTCACACCACATTCCTACAAGTGTCATCGAGGGTATGCGTGAGCAATTCCGCAACCTCAAGCAGGGCTCCATGACAGTCTATCAGTATAATGTCAAGTTCCAAAACCTCGCTCGCTATGCTAAGCAAGACATTCTTGATGCCAAGAGTAAAATCTATCAGTTCCGTGGAGGTCTCAAAGATGAATTTCAGCTTGCTCTCACTTTGTTCGAGCCCGATGAATTAGACAAGTTCTATAACATGGCTTTGAAACAAGAAGCAGCTCAGCTTAAGATGGAGGCTTCTAAGAAGAGAATTCGAGATGCTGTTCACTCTTCCTCATCGTCTCAGTTGGCTGCGAAACAACAGAAATTCTGGCTTCCTCCTCCTCCAGTGATTCGAGCTCCATACAACAACTCCAACAACTTCAACAACTCCAAGAACAAGAACTCTAGTGGTCGTGGTTTCTCCCACCCACCCAACCCGAGCAACCAGTCGAAGAAGCAGTTTCAGTCTCAAGGCTCCAAGTCCAGTGGCTCTCATTTCCGTCCTCTCTCAGAAGTGACTTGCAACAAATGCACTCAGAAAGGTCACTATGCCAACAGATGTCCGAATCCGAAGCGTCTTCCTCCTCCTCCACCTGTGAGTTCAGCTATTGTCAGGCATGATCCAAAGGCAGCAAGGGTCAATCTGATGAATGCATCGCAAGCGGAGAATGCTTCTGATGTCATTTTGGGTAACCTTCCAGTGAACTCTATCCCTGCTAAAGTTTTGTTTGATTCGGGTGCTTCTTGCTCTTTCATGTCGTATCCTTTTGCATCCAAGAATAATGTTCACTCTGAAGCCTTGCCAAGACCTTTGAGTGTCATATCACCTGGCAAGAGATTGAGTTCTAGTATGGTGGCTCCGAATGTTTCTATTCGCATGGGTGATTATCGATTTTTGGCTTCTCCGGTGATTCTTGGTAATTCTGACATCGACCTCATCCTCGGAATGGATTGGCTTTCTCAGCATGATGCTCACATTGATTGTGCTCAAAAGGAAGTCAAGATGACTCATTCTGATGAAGATGTGATTATCTTCGCCTCCAGGGATAATACTATCCGGCTTTTCTCTCTTAATGATAAGGGCGAAATTAATGCCATAAATCAAATTCCGGTGGTGAACGAATATCAAGACGTCTTTCCAGAAGAACTTCCAGGCATGCCTCCACACCGTCAGGTGGAGTTTGTCATTGAACTCGAGCCGGGCACTGAGCCTGCATGCCGGCGTCCGTACAAGCTCTCTCCGGATGAATTGAAGGAATTGAAGAAGCAGCTTGATAAGCAGGAGAGTATGGGTCTCATCAGACCGAGTACATCTCCGTGGGGCTGTGGTGTCTTATTTGTCAAGAAGAAAGATGGCACGGAGCGTCTCTGTGTTGACTACCGGCCATTGAACAAGAAGACGATTAAGAACAAGTATCCGCTCCCCAACATCAACGAACTCTTCGAGCAGCTCAAAGGAGCTAAAGTGTTCTCTAAGCTTGACCTCCGAATGGGCTACCATCAAATTCGCATTCGCGAGGAAGACATTCCCAAGACGGCCTTCAGAACGAGCTACGGTTCATACGAGTATACCGTCATGTCCTTCGGTCTCGCCAATGCTCCTCCTACCTTTTCAAGGATGATGCATTACATCTTCAACCCCTATACTGGCGAGTTTGTGCTTGTGTATCTGGATGATATTCTGGTGTTTTCCAAGAATGAAGAAGATCACGAAAAGCACTTGCGTCTGGTTCTTGATCGACTCCGAGAGCATAAATTCTATGCCAAGTTCTCAAAGTGCGAGTTTTGGCTCGATAAGGTTTTGTACCTGGGCCACATTATCTCAGCTGACGGTATTGCGGTTAATCCCGAGAAAGTTGAAGCAATTGTCAACTGGGAAGCTCCTCAGTACGTTAAGCAGCTCCGCAGTTTTCTGGGTCTTGCCAGCTATTGCAGAAGGTTTGTTGAAAACTTCTCCAAGATTGCCAAGCGCCTTTCCAACCTGCTTCAGAAGAATGTCAAATACTTTTGGTCTCCAGAGTGTGAAGTCGCATTCAAAACCCTCAAAGAGAAGCTTGTTTCTGCTCCAGTTCTGACTCCTCCGGATGAAACCAAGCCCTACGAAGTTTTCTGTGACGCTTCTCTTCAAGGTCTTGGTGGTGTGCTTATGCAAGATAAGAGAATTGTGGCATACACTTCTCGTCAGCTAAAGCCAAGTGAGAAGAACTATCCCACACATGATCTCGAGCTAGCAGCTGTGGTACATGCTCTGATTACGTGGAGACATCTGTTGTTGGGCAGAAAGGTCGACATCTTCACTGATCACAAGAGTTTGAAGTACATCTTCACACAGCCGCATCTGAACCTCCGCCAGACTCGTTGGGTTGAAATGATCCAAGAGTACAATCCCAGCATTGAATACACTCCAGGCAAGGCGAATGTGATTGCAGATGCTTTGAGCAGAAAAGCATATTGCAACAGCCTTCTTATCAAGCCGTACCAGCCTGAGCTTTGTGAAGCATTCAGGAAACTCAACCTCCAAGTTGTTCAGCAGGGTTTTCTTGCAAATCTCCAAATTGCTCCTACCTTGGAAGATCAAGTCCGTGAGGCCCAGCTCAGTGATACCATGGTGAAGAAAGTGAAACATGGGATTGCAAAGGGCACTCCAAAATACAAGTGCTTCCGTGTTGATGAGAGAGATACCTTGTTCTTCGAGGACAGACTCGTTGTTCCCAAAGGTGATCTCAGGAAGCTCATAATGGAAGAAGCTCATGATTCTCTCCTTTCCATTCATCCTGGCAGTTCCAAGATGTACGAAGATCTCAAGCAGTCTTACTGGTGGACACGCATGAAAAGGGAGATTGCCCAATTCGTGAATGAATGTGATGTATGCAGAAGAGTGAAAGCAGAACATCAACGTCCAGCCGGTCTTCTCCAACCTCTTCCTATTCCTGAGTGGAAGTTCGACCACATTGAAATGGACTTCGTCACTGGTTTTCCTAAATCCAAGCGAGGCAATGATGCTATCTTTGTGGTGATTGACAAGCTTACCAAAGTCGCTCACTTTCTTCCAGTCAAAGAATCAATCAATGCAGCTCAACTTGCAGAGCTGTACACTTCCAGAATTGTGTCCCTACATGGCATTCCTCAAGTAATATCCTCAGACCGTGGCAGCTTGTTCACATCAAGGTTCTGGGACTCCTTTCAGTCCGCCATGGGCACTAAGATCAGGTTCAGCACTGCCTTTCACCCTCAGACTAGTGGTCAAGTCGAGCGCGTGAATCAGATTCTAGAAGACATGCTTAGAGCCTGTGTCATCTCCTTCGGCATGAAATGGGAAGACTGCCTTCCATTTGCCGAGTTCTCTTACAACAACAGCTTTCAAGCAAGTGCAGGCAAAGCACCGTTTGAAATTCTCTATGGCAGAAAGTGCCGTACCCCTCTCAACTGGTCTGAAACAGGCGAACGCCAACTCCTTGGCAATGACTTGATCTCAGAAGCCGAAGAAATGTGCAAAGTCATACGTGAGAATCTCAAGGCCGCTCAGTCGCGTCAGAAGAGCTACTATGACGGCAAGCATCGTGATTTGGCTTTCGACATCGGTGATCATGTCTATCTCCGAGTTTCTCCGATGAAAGGAACCCAAAGATTCGGTATCAAAGGAAAACTTGCTCCTGGATACGTCGGGCCTTTCAAGATTCTTGGCAAAAGAGGCGATCTAGCCTATCAGCTTGAGCTCCCTCCCAACTTTGCAAATGTTCATGATGTCTTCCATGTGTCTCAACTTCGCAAATGCTTCAAGGCACCTGAGCGCATGATTCCGTTTGAGGAGATTGATCTTCAACAAGACCTTTCCTACCGAGAGCATCCAGTTGCAATTCTCGAAGAAACCGAACGCAAGACTCGCAACAAGTCCATCAAGTTTCTGAAAGTCAAGTGGTCACATCACACCGACCGAGAAGCTACCTGGGAACGAGAAGATCATCTTCGTTCTGAGTACCCTTCCTTTTTCCAGTCCTAGATCTCGGGACGAGATCTTTTTGTAGTAGAGGAGAGTTTGTAATGCACCGGATGTAATACTTTCCCTTTTGGGTATATAATATATCTCCGGCTTCATCTATTTCCATTCCGGGTTCTTTGTCTTTCGGGTTTTCGTCGTTTTGTTGTGTGAGTGTGTGGCATTCATTCATATCATGTAGACATGTGCATTGCATTGCATTTGTGTTGTCGGTTGCATCCGGTTCCGCGTGTTTCTTCCCGTTGTCCGTTTCGCGTTCCGGAGCTCCCTCACGTGTCCGTGACGTCCCGTAGGCCTACTTTGTTGTTCGGGCGTTTAACGTTACCGGTGTGCCGCGAGGTTGTTGTGTGTGTTGTTGTTTTGTTGTGTGCAACCCGCCTCTCAAATCTCGTCTCGTTTGGACTCCGTTGATTTTTCCATCCGTTGTTCGTGTGGGTCCAAAGTGCCTTCACTTCGTGTCCCAGAAACACCCCTACTGCATTCTTTTATCTTCTCCTAGGCCCTTTAAAACTATCCCCGCGATCGGATCCATCGGATCGCGATCGGAGGGCTCCTAGCGCCCCTAAATCCCCCTAAACCTAGAAAAACTGCTATATATAGACCCCTCTAGGTCTATTTTGGCATCCCCTATTTTTTTTTCTCAGATCCAATCTTCCCGTCTTCTCCACTTGAAAATATCCTCTGGATCCCGAGGGCGATCCCTCGATCGACCGCAGCCGCCGGCCTCGACGCCAAGTCAACGAGGCACCGAATCCCTCCCGTCGGGGCCCAGATCGCCGGCCGCCCGCGTCTTCGCGCTCCAGGCCGTCCCCTCCCGCTACGGCCCGTACGCCGCCAGCCCGGGGACCACTTCCCCGCGGCCCACATCTCCCGCGCCAGCGATTCCCGTCTCGCGAGTCGACGCTCGGCTCCGCTCCAGGCCGCAGTCGCTGCGCCGCGCCAGGGAGCCCGTTCCCCCTTCGCTGGGCCGCTCCCTCCGACGCGGCCCCAGGCGCCGCCGCCGGGCCGCGCCTCCCTCCACTCGACCGCACCAGCCGCGCCGCCCCGGCTGGGCCTCGCCTCAGTGGGCCACCGCGGTCCAGCCGCCGCTCCTCCGCTAGGCCTCCTCCAGCCGCGACCGGGCCAGACCGCCCGCCAGCGCCTCGGCCCACCGGGTCCCTCCTCCGCGGGCCTTCTCCACCGCGAGGCTCCAGCCGCCGGGTCCTCCCAGCCTCCAGATCCACGCGGGCCGCCTCGCCTCCGCGGATCGTGGGCCGCCGCCTCTCCAGCCGCCGCCTCGCGGGCCGCCAGATCAGGGCCGTGGATGATTCTCTTCAGATTTGGATCTGTCTAGGTTGACTTCTTTTTCCTCCTAAGTCCCTGTTCTTTTGATCTGTAATGCAATGTTTGACCATGCATAACTTTTACTGTGATGCTCCGTTTTGCGCGTGTAATATGTCCAAACGTTCGTGGAGATGTGCTCTACGTTTCCTCTGTTGTTGTCATGCATGTTAGAGATCATCTAGGTGCTTGTTTTGCTGTTGCAAGAGTGCATCATGATATAAACTGCTGCTATGTGTTATTTTTATGCCACCTTTGCCATGTGATATCTTCTAGCTCGTTTGTCCGAATGATGCAAATGACATGTCCACGTGTTCGTCTTGCCACGAACTACGTGTTGCTTGTGATAGGTTGCATGGTAGATTTATTATTGCCTTGTTATCATCATTGCAAAGTGCCATGTTCATGTGATGTGTTTTCACTTGTTATGAAATGCCATCTTGTTGAGCTCGTTGCTATCGTTGTGTTTACCTACATGATGCATGCTTGTGTGTTTCGGGATCACCTTCATGTGTACTTTGATGAGGTGCTTACCCTTTGCCATGTTTAGTTTCGAGGTGACTTAAACATGCTCCTTTTGATGCTATGATGATATTGCTGTTTTAGGACTTAGTGATTTTTTCACTAAGTCTGAAATCTGTAACGTTCCGATGCCATGTTCGTGTGATGTTCTAGGACAAAGCATGATAGTTTTGGAGTGGATTTTGATTGTTCCTTGTAGTATATATTGTTGTCTTTCCATCCATGTCCTCACATGTCCATTTAAGTGGCTGTAGCATGTTTATCTTTTGCTCTAAAGTTTCAATAAAATTCTGCTGCCAGAATTTTATTGTCAAGTTCAATATGTCCAAGATCATTGCTATTGATCCGTGACTCCGTTGGGGGTGCACCTTGGACATAGTTGCTGTACTTTATGTCTAGTTTGTGTTCATGCCTTTTGACATGTTATTTAAATGTTGTAGCTCAATTATTTTGAGCTCCGAAGATGCTATGTTGCTGTAATTTTCAGCTTTCGCTCAAATCTTGTTTCGGGCATAACTTTTAGCCCGTAACTCCGATTTCAGCGAATCTTATATCAAACTTGATTGATTTTCTGTGTAGATTAATAATATCAGATTGTTATCATGTTTTGAGGTGTTTTGCTTGAGTGATATTTTTCGTGCTCCGTGTGCATCCTTAGTGCATCCTTAGTGCATCCATCATGCATTCATCTTTTTCGAGTGCGCATTGCATCTTGTTGATTGGTGCTTGGTGTGATTGTTTTGTTTAGAGCCGGAAGCTGAGACCGAGTACGAAGTTGAGCACGAGGTTTCCAACGAGGTTGAGCATGAGGACCCTTCTTACGATCCGAACGACTTCTCTTCAGGCAAGATGACCGAACCCCGATAACATTACTATCTTTGCCTATTGCTAGTAGTCTCGATCTATAGTTTTGCCTCGATGCCCATGATCTTCTTGTCAGCCTCCTACTTGTAGCCAATTGCCATGTTTAACCAACCTACCTATGCAAACCGTTGCTTGGCTAAGTACGCTTCGCTCAGCCCTTCTTATAGCATTGCTAGTTGCAGGTGAAGATCGAAGATGCTTGCTCCATGTTGAAGTTTGGTTGGGTTATATCACACTATATAAATGCTTAAACTGAAATCATCTATATATTGGCAAGGGTGGAAGGCTAAGCCTTTTGCTTGGTGATTTGTTCCACTCATGCCGTTAGGATCCGTATAAGCCGGTTTTATGTTCCTTGATTATGCGTTCCTAACACGGTTGGGGTGTATGGGACCCCCTCGATAAACCGCTAAGTGCTAAGTCTTTTCCAGCAAGTCCCAACATTGGTACTATTTGCCTAATAACAAACTAAACTTGCATAGGGAGTTATAAACCCTTTTTCTTAATCAACAACCCCGGGCCAGTGCTCCACATGAGTGTTGGTCCGAAACGGGCAACCTGCGGGGCCACCTCGAGGAAACTCAAGGTCTGGTAAAAACCCATAGCTTGTCCCATCCGGTCGTGGCCTGAGACGAGATACGCGCGGCTACTATCAGGGTGTCGGCACGCCGGGAGGATTTGCTGGATTAGCCTTACCTTAGCTCGGTATATCTTGAGCACGGGATTCCGAGGATACTCGGGTCTTCCCACTTTGGAGTTGCGACTCCGCGGATCGTGGGCTTGTAATGGGTGAAGTTGGAACACCCCTGCAGGGTTTTGAACTTTCGAAAGCCGTGCCCGCGGTTATGTGGCAGATGGGAGCTTGTTAATTCCGGTTGTAGATAACTTGACACAATGATACTTATACACTACCAGCGTGTGTTCCGTGACTGTCAATTTCCGAATAGGGATTCGGGAGTTGAACACGGAGGGGTTATGATTGTGGAGCTTGTAGCTAGGATCACTTCGTGATCACTTCTCGCCGAGGCCTTCTCTTCTCGCTCTCACTCACGTAAGCTAGATGCTAGTTGCTGCTGCAGACACTGTTTCTTTTCTTCAGCCTTATCCTCACCCAAAGGCTTTGATAGTCTTGTTACCCGGGAACGGGATTGCTGAGTCCTCTATGGCTCACAGTTACTTCACACACCAGATGCAGGTCCAGCTGTGAGCTATCCAGGTGATGGCACCGAGCTGGATTGGGAGTACAACGAGGAGCGTAGTCGGTACTACGTGCGCTACCCGGACGATCAGTAGTGGAGTCTCTTACTAGGATTCGATCCGCCTGTGGTTTATTTATCTGAGTTCGGTACTTTGACATTTGGCTTTTGCCCTTAGAGGGTTGTGATGTTCTTAATGTATGATGTTTGAGACTTGTACTGTAATTCTGTGACGTGGCGAGTGTAAGCCAACTATTTTCAGTTTACTATCCCCTCTTTTACATGAGTTGTGCAAAGATTACCAAACTTGAGATCATTCTAGGATGGGTTTATGCCTTTAAGTCGTGCCTCGACACGTAGGAGGTATAACTCCATCCTGGGCATTACAGGTGCCCTCCTTTCCTTCTCCCTCTCCCTCTCCCTCTCCTTCCTTGCCCCCCTCTCCCTCTTGGTGGACTCCTACTAGGAATAGGATTCCTATTCCTAGTAGAACTCCCCCTCTTGGGGAGCGCCTATAGGGGTCGGCCGGCCTCCCCTTGCTCCTTTATTTACGGGGGCAGGGGGCACCCTAGAACACACAAGTTGACAATTGTTTTAGCCGTGTGCGGTGCCCCCCTCCACTGTTACACACCTCGGTCATATTGTCGCTGTGCTTAGGCAAAGCCCTGCGTCGGTAACTTCATCAGCACCGTCGCCACACCAGCGTGCTGACAAAAATCTCCTCGGCCTCAGCTGGATCAAGAGTTCGAGGGACGTCACCGAGCTGAACGTGTGCAGATCGCGGAGGTGACGTGCGTTCGGTGTTTGATTGGTTGGATCGTGAAGACGTTCGACTACATCAACCGTGTTACTAAACGCTTCTGCTTTCGGTCTACGAGGGTACGTGGACACACTCTCTCGCTCGTTGCTATGCTTCTCCTAGATAGATCTTGCGTGATCGTAGGATTTTTTGAAATACTACGTTCCCCAACAGCTGCATCCCTTCCATGTTTCCACGGCAGACCAGATGGCTTTGTCGAACATACACTCCCATGATAGGTGATCGACGACTCGAGGTTTCTATTGCAGAGAATGCAGAAGTACATGTTCTTCCACCCCCATCGTTGTAGGCGATTGTTGCACCACATGCGACTGTGGTGCGGCGGCTAGTTACATTACTACTTCTTTTTGGACTATGATGGAAGAGCCTTTTGTTCGGCGGAGCGAGTCCCCGGCTAGTATGCAATGGTTTCATAGAAACAATAGTAGATATTGAATAAGGTAATTGATGAATCTTAGCTCTTTGACATGAATCATAAATGGTTTTAAAAATTTGCTCACCAACATACGAGAGCTTATTCTTCCTAAGCAATCATTCAACTAAAGAAAAATATGCATGTCCTAATTGGTCGCGCCACCGCATTGACGAGAGTTTGGCAACACCATAAGCTTGTTTATTGAATCTTCTACAGTCCGGAATTAACTAGTAAAGCCCTCGAACACATCTACCTTGATATATAATTTTCTTCATGGCCTCATCCTTGATAAAAAATAAGAAATGATGAAACTCAAGTGATGGCAATCTGATGAACGGAAAGAAGATTTTTCGAGGTACCAGGAACATGCAAGATTTTTCTAAGATGGATTTTCAGTGAGGTTTTTTTATAACTGAGTGAACAATGTGACAAATCCTCATGAAGGAAATATGCCCTAGAGGCAATAATAAAGTTGTTATTTATATTTCCTTATATCATTATAAATGTTTATTATTCATGCTAGAATTGTATTAACCGGAAACTTAGTACATGTGTGAATACATAGACAAAACAGAGTGTCCCTAGTATGCCTCTACTAGACTAGCTCATTGATCAAAGATGGTTATGTTTCCTAACCATAGACATGAGTTGTCATTTGATCAACGGGATCACATCATTAGGAGAATGATGTGATGGACAAGACCCATCCGTTAGCATAGCACTATGATCATTTAGTTTTTACTGCTATTGCTTTCTTCATGACTTATACATGTTCCTATGACTATGAGATTATGCAACTCCCGAATACCGTAGGATCACCTTGTGTGCTATCAAACGTCACAACGTAACTGGGTGATCATAAAGATGCTCTACAGGTGTCTCCGAAAGTATTCGTGGTGTTGGCATAGATCAAGATTAGGATTTGTCACTCCAAATGTCGGAGAGGTATCTCTGGGCCCTCTCGGTAACACACATCACAATAAGCCTTGCAAGCAAAAGACTAATGAGTTAGTCACGAGATGATGTGTTACGGAACGAGTAAAGAGACTAGCCGGTAACGAGATTGAACTAGGTATAGAGATACCGATGATCGAATCTCGGGCAAGTAACATACCGATGACAGATAAAAGATCTTCGTAGAATATGTAGGAGCCAATATGAACATCCAGGTTCCGCTATTGGTTATTGACCGGAGATGAGTCTCGGTCATGTCTACATAGTTCTCGAACCCGTAGGGTCCGCACGCTTAACGTTTTATGACGATCGGTATTATGAGTTTATGAGTTTTGATGTACCGAAGGGAGTTCGGAGTCCCGGATGAGATCACGGACATGACGAGGAGTCTCGGAATGTCCGGGACATAAAGATTGATATATTGGACGACTATATTCGGACACCGGAAGTGTTCCGGAAAAGTTTCGGATTTAACGGGATTGCCGAAGGGGGTTACCGGAACCCCCTACGAAGGGGGATGGTCCATAGTGGGCCTTACGGAAAAGAGAGAGGCAGCCCATAGGGCTGGCCGGCGCCCCACCTAGGGTTCCTAGTTGGACTAGGATTGGGGGGGGGGCGCCACCTCTTCCTCTTTTCCTTTCCCTCTCTTCCTTCTTTGGTGGTTCCTACTAGGAATAGGATTGCAATCCTATTCCTAGTAGGATTGCACCCCTAGCCGCACCAAACAAGGGCCGGCCGGCCTCCCCCCTTGCTCCTTTATATACGGGGGCAGGGGGGCACCCAAAGACACACAAGTTGAATTGTTCCAGCCGTGTGCGGTGCCCCCCTCCACAGAAACACACCTCGGTCATACCGTCGCGGTGCTTAGGCGAAGCCCTGCGCCGGTGAATACATCATATCCGTCACCACGCCGTCGTGCTGACGAAACTCTCCCGTGAAGCTCAACTGGATCAAGAGCTCGTGGGACGTCATCAAGCTGAACGTGTGCTGAACGCGGAGGTGCCGTACGTTCGGTGCTTGATCGGTTGAATCGCGAAGAAGTTCGACTACATCAACCGCGTCACTTGACGCTTCCGCTTCCGGTCTACGAGGGTACGTAGACACACTCTTCCCTCTCGTTGCTATGCATCTGGTAGATAGATCTTGCGTGATCGTAGGAAAATTTTAAAATACTACGTTCCCCAACAGTGGCATCATGAGCCAGGTCTATGCGTAGATGATATGCACGAGTAGAACACAATAAGTTGTGGGCGATACTAGTCATACTGCTTACCAGCATGTCATACTTTGCTTCGGCGGTATTGTGAGATGAAGCGGCCCGGACTGACATTACGCGTACGCTTACGCGAGACTAGTTTCACCGTTACGAGCACTCGTTGCTTAAAGGTGACTGGCGGGTGTCTGTCTCTCTCACTTTAGCTGAATCAAGTGTGGCTACGCCCGGTCCTTGTGAAGGTTAAAACAGCACATACTTGACGAAACATCGTTGTGGTTTTGTATGCGTAGGTAAGAACGGTTCTTGCTAAGCCCGTAGCAGCCACGTAAAACTTGCAACAACAAAGTAGAGGACGTCTAACTTGTTTTTGCAGGGCATGTTGTGATGTGATATGGTCAAGACATGATGAGTTATACGGTTTTGTATGAGATGATCATGTTTTGTAATGTTATCGGCAACTGGCAGGAGCCATATGGTTGTCGCTTTATTGTATGAAATGCAATCGCCATGTAATTGCTTTACTTTATCACTAAGCGGTAGCGATAGTCATAGAAGCAATAGTTGGCGAGACGACAACGATGCTACGATGGAGATCAAGGTGTCGCGCCGATGACGAAGGTGATCATGACGGTGCTTTGGAGATGGAGATCGAAAGCACAAGATGATGATGGCCATATCATGTCACATATTTTGATTGCATGTGATGTTTATCTTATTATGCTTCTTATTTTGCTTAGAACGACGGTAGCATTATAAGATGATCCCTTACTAAATTTCAAGGTATAAGTGTTCTCCCTGAGTATGCACCGTTGTGAAAGTTCGTCGTGCCGAGACACCACGTGATGATCGGGTGTGATAAGCTCTACGTTCAAATACAACGGGTGTAAGCCAGTTTTGCACACGCATAATACTCGGGTTAAACTTGACGAGCCTAGCTTATGCAGATATGGCCTCGGAACACTGGAGACCGAAAGGTCGAGCGTGAATCATATAGTAGATATGATCAACATAAGATGTTCACCATTGAAACTACTCCATCTCACGTGATGATCGGACATGGTTTAGTTGATTTGGATCACGTGATCATTTAGATGACCGGAGGGATGTCTATCTAAGTGGGAGTTCTTAAGTAATATGATTAATTGAACTTTAATTTATCATGAACTTAGTCCTGGTAGTATTAGCATATCTATGTTGTATATCAATAGCTCGCGATGTTGCTCCACGTTTTATTTTTTATATGTTCCTAGAGAAAACCAAGTTGAAAGATGTTAGTAGCAACGATGCGGAATTGTTCAGTGATCTAAGGATTATCCTCATTGCTGCACAGAAGAATTATGTCCTTGATGCACCGCTAGGTGACAGACCTATTGCAGGAGCAGATGTAGACGTTATGAACGTTTTGACAAAAGCTCGATATGATGACTACTTGATAGTTTAGTGCACCATACTTTACGGCTTATAACCGGGACTTCAAAACGTTTTGAAACGCCACGGAGCATATGAGATGTTCCAAGAGTTGAAATTAGTATTTCATACTCATGCCCTTGTCGAGAGGTATAAGACCTCTGACAGTACTTTGCCTACAAGATGGAGGAGAATAGCTCAACCAGTGAGCATGTGCTCAGATTGTCTGGGTAGTACAATTGCTTGAATCAAGTGGGAGTTAATCTTCCAGATAAGATAGTAATTGACAAAATTCTCTAGACACTATCACCAAGTTAGTAGAACTTCGTGATGAACTATAATATGCAAGGGATGACGAAAGTAATTCCCGAGCTCTTCACGATGCTGAAATCGGCGAAGGTAGAAATCAAGAAAGAGCATCAAATGTTGATGGTTAACCAGACCACTTGTTTCAAGTAAAGGGCAAAGGGATAGAAGGGGAACTTCAAGAAGAATGACAAGCAAGTTGTCACTCCCGTGAAGAAACCCAAAGCTAAACTCAAGCCTGAAACTAAGTGCTTCTACTGCAAAGAAAATGGTCACTAGAAGTGGAACTGCCCTAGATACTTGGCGGATAAGAAGGATGGCAAAGTGAACAAAGGTATATTTGATATACAGATTATTGATGTGTATTTTACTAGTGTTCATAGCAACCCCTCGGTATTTGATACTGGTTCAGTTGCTAAAGAGTAGTAACTCGAAATAGGAGTTTCATAATAAACAGAAACTAGTTAAAGGATGAAGTGATGATGTGTATTGGAAGCAGTTCCAAGATTGATATGATCATCATCACTCCCTATACTTTCGGGATTAGTGTTGAACCTAAATAAGTGTTATTTGGTGTTTGTGTTGAACATGAATATGATTTGATCATGTTTATTGCAATACGGTTATTCATGTAAGTTAGAGAATAATTGTTATTCTGTTTACATGAATAAAACCTTCTATGGTCATACACCCAATGAAAATGGTTTGTTGGATCTCGATCGTGTGATACACATATTCATAATATTGAAACCAAAAGATGCAAGGTTAATAATGATAGTGCAACTTATTTGTGGCACTGCCGTTTAGGTCATAATGGTGTAAAGCGCATGAAGAAACTCCATAGTGATGGACTTTTGGAATCACTTGATTATGAATCACTTGGTGCTTGCGAACCATGCCTCATGGGCAAGATGACTAAAACTCCGTTCTCCGGAACAATTGAGCGAGCAACAGATTTGTTGGAGATCATACATACAGATGTATGTGGACCAATGAGTGTTGAAGCTCGTGGCGGGTATCGCTATTTTCTGACCTTCACTGATGATTTGAGCAGATATGGGTATATCTACTTAATGAAGCACAAGTCTGAAACATTTGAAAAGTTCAAAGAATTTCAGAGTGAAGTGGAGAATCATCGTAACAAGAAAATAAGAGTTTCTACGATATGATCGTAGAGGTAAAATATTTGAGTTAGCGAGTTTGGCCTTCAGTAAAAACCAATGTGAAATAGTTTCACTACTCACGCCACCTGGAACACCACAGTGTAATGGTGTGTCCAAACGTCGTAACATTACTTTATTGGATATGGTGCGATCTATGATGTCTCTTACCGATTTACCACTATCGCTTTTGGGGTTATGCATTAGAGACAGCTACATTCACGTTAAATAGGGCACCATCTAAAATCCGTGGAGATGACACCGTATGAACTGTGGTTTGACGAGAAACCTAAGCTGTCATTTTTAAGTTTGGGACTGCGATGCTTATGTGAAAAAGTTTCAACATGATAAGCTCGAAACCAAATCGGAGAAGTAAATCTTCACAGGATACCCAAAAGAAACTGTTGGGCACACCTTCTATCACATATCCGAAGGCAAGGTCTTTGTTGCTAAGAGCAGATCCTTTCTAGAGAAGGAGTTTCTCTCGAAAGAAGTGAGTGGGAGGAAAGTAGAACTTGATGAGGTAATTGTACCTTCTCCCGAATTGGACAGTGGAACATCATATAAACTAGTTCCAGTGATTCCTACACCAATTAGTGAGGAAGCTAATGATGATGATCATGAAACTTCAGATCAAGTTTCTGCTGAACGTCGTAGATCAACCAGAGTACGTTCCGCACCAGAGTGGTACGGCAACCCAGTTCTGGAAGTCATGTTACTAGACCATGATGAACCTGCGAACTATGAGGAAGCGATGATGAGCCCAGATTCCGCAAAATGGCTTGAGGCCATGAAATCTGAGATGGGATCCATGTATGAGAACAAAGTGTGGACTTTGGTTGACTTGCCCGATGATCGGCAAGCCATCGAAAATAAATGGATCTTCAAGAGGAAGACCGACGCAGACGGTAATGTTACTGTTTACAAAGCTCGACTTGTTGCGAAAGGTTTTCGACAAGTTCAAGGAGTTGACTACGATGAGACTTTCTCACCCGTAGCGATGCTTAAGTCTGTCCGAATCATATTAGCAATTGCCGCATTTTATGAAATCTGGCAAATGGATAACAAAACTACATTCTTTAATGTATTTATTAAAGAAAAATTGTATATGATGCAACCCGAAGGTTTTGTCAATCCAAAATGTGCTAACAAAATGTGCAAGCTCCAGCGATCCATCTATGGACTGGTGCAAGCATCTCGGAGTTGGAATATACGCTTTGATAAGTTGATCAAAGCATACAGATTTATACATACTTACGGTGAAGCCTGTATTTACAAGAAGTGAGTGGGAGCACTACAACCTTTCTGATAAGTATATGTGAATGACATATTGTCGATCGGAAATGATGTAGAATTTTCTGGAAAGCATAAAGGAGTGTTTGAAAGGAGTTTTTCAAAGAAAGACCTTGGTGAAGCTGCTTACATATTGGGCATCAAAATCTATAGAGATAGATCAAGACGCTTGATAAGACTTTCGATAAGTACATACCTTGATAAGATTTTGAAGTAGTTCAAAATGGATCAGTCAAAGAAGGAGTTCTTGCCTGACTTGTAAGGTGTGAAGTTGAGTAAGACTCAAAGCCAGACCACGGCTGAAAAATATAGAGAGAATGAAAGTCATTCCCTATGCCTCAGCCATAGGTTCTATAAAGTATGCCATGCTGTGTACCAAACATGTTGTGTACCTTGCCATGAGTTTGTCAAGGGGGTAGAATAGTGATCCAGGAGTAGATCACTATACAGCGGTCAAAATTATCCTTAGTAACTGGATGACTAAGGAAATGTTTCTCGATTATGGAGGTGATAAAGAGTTTGTCGTAAAGGGTTACGCCGATGCAAGCTTTTGACACTAAATCCAGATGACTCTAAGTATCAATATGGATGCGTATTGAAAGTGGGAGCAATTAGCTAGAGTAGCTCTATGCAGAGCATTGTAGACATAGAAATTTGCAAAATACATACGGATCTGAATGTGACAGACCCGTTGACTAAACTTCTCTCACAAGCAAAACATGATCACACCTTATTACTCTTGGGTATTAATCACATAGCGATGTGAACTAGATTATTGACTCTAGTAAACCCTTTGGGTGTTGGTCACATGGCGATGTGAACTATGGGTGTTATTCACATAACGATGTGAACTATCGGTATTAATTCACATGGCGATGTGAGCTAGATTATTTACTCTAGTGCAAGTGGGAGACTGAAGGAAATATGCCCTAGAGGCAATAATAAAGTTGTTATTTATATTTCCTTATATCATGATAAATGTTTATTATTCATGCTAGATTTGTATTAACCGGAAACTTAGTACATGTGTGAATACATAGACAAAACAGAGTGTCCCTAGTATGCCTCTACTAGACTAGCTCATTGATCAAAGATGGTTATGTTTCCTAACCATAGACATGAGTTGTCATTTGATCAACGGGATCACATCATTAGGAGAATGATGTGATGGACAAGACCCATCCGTTAGCATAGCACTATGATCGTTTAGTTTTTACTGCTATTGCTTTCTTCATGACTTATACATGTTCCTATGACTATGAGATTATGCAACTCCCGAATACCGTAGGATCACCTTGTGTGCTATCAAACGTCACAACGTAACTGGGTGATCATAAATATGCTCTACAGGTGTCTCCGAAAGTATTCGTGGTGTTGGCATAGATCAAGATTAGGATTTGTCACTCCAAATGTCGGAGAGGTATCTCTGGGCCCTCTCGGTAACACACATCACAATAAGCCTTGCAAGCAAAAGACTAATGAGTTAGTCACGAGATGATGTGTTATGGAACGAGTAAAGAGACTTGCCGGTAACGAGATTGAACTAGGTGTAGAGATACCGACGATCGAATCTCGGGCAAGTAACATACCGATGACAAAAGGAACAACGTATGTTGTTATGCGGTTTTTGACCGATAAAAGATCTTCGTAGAATATGTAGGAGCCAATATGAACATCCAGGTTCCGCTATTGGTTATTGACCGGAGATGAGTCTCGGTCATGTCTACATAGTTCTCGAACCCGTAGGGTCCGCACGCTTAACGTTTGATGACGATCGGTATTATGAGTTTATGAGTTTTGATGTACCAAAGGTAGTTCGGAGTCCCGGATGAGATCACGGACATGACGAGGAGTCTCGGAATGTCCGAGACATAAAGATTGATATATTGGACGACTATATTCGGACACCGGAAGTGTTCCGGAAAAGTTTCGGATTTAACGGGATTGCCGAAGGGGGTTACCGGAACCCCCTACGAAGGGGGATGGTCCATAGTGGGCCTTATGGAAAAGAGAGAGGCAGCCCATAGGGCTGGCCGGTGCCCCACCTAGGGTTCCTAGTTGGACTAGGATTGGGGGGGGGGGGGGGGGGCCCCCCC
>LR738712.1:490201560-490224728 GCA_902687465.1 Secale cereale
AGACTCTAGCAAGAAAAGTGGCAGCTTTTAACATACTTGATGTTGGAGTGGAGTTTTAGCACATGTTTAACTTTCACAATACACAACAAGCATGTATGACAAGAGAATATAGGTATTGTGAAGTAAAGCATGCAACTTTGACCACTTGACTAAAGCAAAAAACTAGCCTTTTCCCAATTTTAATTCTTGGCGGATTTTAGCAACTAAGCACAAGTCAAGTAATCAACCTACACATGCAATTCTAAGAGTATGGCGACGGAAAGTAAACACAATTGCATATGAAGGTAAAAGGGAGGAGTTTAGAAGGAGCAAACGCAAGTGAAGACAATGATGTTTTTTGTCTTGGTTCCGATAGGTGGTGCTATCGTACATCCAAGTTGATGGAGACTTCAACCCACGAAGGGTAACGGCTGCGCGAGTCCATGGAGGGCTCCACCCACGAAGGGTCCACGAAGAAGCAACCTTGTCTATCCCACCATGGCCATCGCCCACGAAGGACTTGCCTCACTAGCGGCAGATCTTCACGAAGTAGGCGATATCCTTGCCCTTACAAACTCCTTGGTTCAACTCCACAATCTTGTCGGAGGCTCCCAAGTGACACCTAACCAATCTAGGAGACACCACTTTCCAAAAGGTAATAAACGGTGTATTGATGATGAACTCCTTGCTCAAATGCTTCAAGTGGTAGTCTCCCCAACACTCAAACAGCTCCTGACAGATTTGAATATGGTGGAAGAAGGATTTGAGTGGAAAGCAACTTGGGGGAGGCTAGAGAACAAGATTCATATGGTAGAAGTGGAATATCTTGATGTCAACACTTGAGTAGGTGTCTCTCTCTCAGAACATGAATGATGGAAGTGTAGGTATGTTCTGATGGCTCTCTCCACGGATGAATAGTGGGTGGAGGGGTATATATAGCCTCCACACGAAATCTAACCGTTACACACGATTTACCAAACTCGGTGGGACCGATCCGAAGAACTCGGTCGGACCGATTTAGTTCATAATGTGACCGTTAGGTATTTCGGTGCGACCAATATGATCAACTCGGTGGGACCGATTTCATTAGGGTTAGGGCATAACGTAATCTCGGTGGGACCGATTACACAAACTTGGTGAGACCGATTTTGGTAATAAGCACACAGAGAGTTGGCCAGGCAAACTCGGTGGGACCGATTCGCTCATTTCGGTGAGACCGAAATGTTACAAAGAGGCAACAGATAGTTTGCATTACAGACTCGGTGGGACCGATTCACATCTTGGTTAGACCAAAAAATATTGCAACAGGCAACAAAGAGTTTGCAATCCCATCTCGGTGAGACCGAGATCCCTTTCAGTGAGACCAAAATGATTAGGTTTTCTAGCAATGGCTATGTCAAATGAACTCCGTTGCCTCGGATAGATATTTTTGGTGGGGCCGAGTTTGACTTTTGGTTTGGGACATATGTGGATGTGAGAAAGTGGTTGAGGGTTTTGGAGCATATCACTAAGCATCATGAGCAAGCAAGCCATTAAGCAACACCTCATCCCCTTTTAATAGTATTGGCTTTCCTATGGACTCAATGTGATCTTGGATCAATGAAATAGAAAATGTAGAGTCCTTTGCTTTGAGCTTGAGCCAATCCATTCGTCTTTATCATTTTGAGGGGGTTCCACATCCTCTAGTCCATGCCACTCCATCTGTTGAGCTCGTCTGAAATATACTAGATGGAAACATTAGTCCAACAAGAGATATGTTGACATTAATTACCAAAATCACCCAGGGAGCACTTGTGCTTTCAATCTCCCCCTTTTTGGTAATTGATGACAACATACATCAAAGCTATAGATAAAGATATTAATAATATCAGTTAAAGCTTTGGAAGAACATGTAACATGCATAGGCTCCCCCTACATGTATGCAATCATGTAAACGAGGAATATAAGAACATATGAAAGCATGGGCATGACATAGCAAGCAAAGAGTTACATGTATCTTGGCTATATGCATCAGAGCAAATGATATGAATATATGAAGTGTATCCTCATGTTCATGATTCCTTCTTGCAAACAATATGTACATTAGTAAGAAATCTTCATGCTCATGAGTGTGATGCATATACTTACCTTGCGATCTTGAGATGACTTAAGATGGGATGAACCTGAGTAAACAAGGTTAGATAACACAGGTACATCTACTAGACATAATAACAAAAGAGCCACAGGGGTACCAAGATTGGGATAACATGTAGAGTGTGAGTACTAGGTACTCTTGAATACAGACATGTTCCCAAAGGTAAACGATACACAATGAATTCAAAGACCTTCTTCCCTAGCAGTCTTTCTCCCCCGGATCTTATATTGGATAATGGAAGAAAGTAGGGAAACAAAATCAGAGCAAAACAGATCAGATCAATAACATAGACATGTCTTTCCCCTCATAAAGACATGTAACTACTCTCCTCTTGAACACCAGGCATCTGGGGCAAGTGATTTTACTCCCTTAAGCTTTGAGCTCTCTCTCTCTCCCTGAAGCTTTGATGTGAGCTCTCTCTCCCCCTTTGACATCAATTTCCAAGAAGGGATCATCTGGAGTGTGAGTCAAAATAGGTTTGATCCTCGAGTCACAAAGGAGAGCTGGATATACATGAGATGTTGGTAGAGGACAAGTATCATTGAGTGGAGCTGGAACATATATGCAGGATGCAAGTGTCAAATTATCTCCTCAGTATTGAAACCGGGAGCACCGAGTGGTTTTCTTCAGTGGCACCGAAATAGTTCGGTTCGACCGAAGGAAGTAAATCGATGGGACCGAGTTTAACACTGAGAGAACAATTTTTCATTTAAGCTCTCTAGGCAAATAGGATCTCACAAGGATTTGCAAGGAATTAACTGGAAGATTTGCAATGAATTTGATGCAGAAAATGCAAAAAAAAGTGTCGAGGTGAAGTTTTTTTTTGTTAAGAGAAGGGGAACAAAATGCAAGTGTCAAATGCAAGAAACACAAGAAAAACCTTAGAGAACTTCATCTAGAATTGGTCGGCGACAAAGTCACCTATGTTAGAGTATATTGACTTAGGAGTCAAGTGAAGACACTTGATCATAGGTCATACTCATCGTTTAAGCTCAAAATGGGGTTGCCATTTTTTGGTTAAGCATTTTGATGTATTCACATCTTGTTGAGCTGCTTTGAACCATGACTTGTGGCAAAGCTTCTCTAAGATGTAATAACATACCTTGGGTAGTGGTGTTGGTCTTGATCATGTAGTTGAACTTGTGTGGGTTGCTCAAGGTTGATGAGGCTCATCAAGGATTTGGAGCACCATTCTTAATTTGAGTTCATCTACCTACATGGGTTAGATTTGCAAGGAAGAACACTTGTGTATCCATAATGCCAATCATGAAAATTTGATACCAAATGAAATTTGATATAGAGAAATTGTCAAAGGATACGTTGAAGGTTTTCATGCTTCCTTGTCTTCAACCACCACACTGTAGGGACTTGGTGATGTAGAGATTGCTCAATATATGAGTGAGTTGCAATCTCATGGATTTAGATTCATCCAAGTGCCTACAAGAGTTAGATAGCATGCAAGGGTACAAGTATATCCAAGACATAACTTCATAAGGGAACAGTCAAGGATTAGTTAAAGGCTTATCCCTTGCATGTATCAAATGGAGTTCCTACTCCAAGTTTGAGGCACCAATAATGTTCAATTCACCTCTCAACCCGCAAAACACTTTCTCATCAAGTGGTTTAGTAAATATATCCGCTAATTGCTTATTGGTGCGAACATGTTTAAGATTAATATCACCCTTAGCAACATGATCTCGAATGAAATGATGACGAACTTCAATATGTTTAGTTCGAGAGTGTTGCACATGATTGTGAGCAATCTTAATGGCACTTTAATTGTCACAAAGCAATGGTACATGTTTCACATATATCCCATAATCTTTAAGAGTTCGAGTCATCCAAAGCAATTGAGCACAACATGAACCAGCGGCAATGTATTCCGCTTCGGCGGTAGATAATGATACCGAGATTTGTTTCTTGGAAGACCAAGACACAAGAGATCTACCAAGAAATTGACAAGTACCCGAAGTAGACTTTCTATCAACCTTGTCACCGGCATAGTCCGAGTCGGAGTAGCCAACAAGATCAAAAGAGGACCTCTTAGGATACCAAATGCCAAAATTTGGTGTATGAATTGGGTATCTCACTATCCTTTTCACGGCCTTAAGATGGCATTCTTTAGGAGCCGCTTGGTATCGTGCACACATGCACACACTTAGCATAATATCGGGACAGGAGGCACATAGATATAACAATGAACCAATCATAGAGCGGTAAATCTTTTGATCAACCGGTTCGCCATCCTTAGTTAAGTCAAGATGTCCACTAGTAGGCATGGGTGTAGTCATATCTTTGCATTCTTGCATGTTGAACTTCTTGAACAAGTCCTTGGTATACTTTGTTTGAGAAACAAAGGTACCCTCCTTAGTTTGCTTGATTTGCAAGCCAAGAATGAACTTGAGTTCACTCATCATAGACATCTCAAACTTTTCTGACATTAGCTTTCCAAACCTTTCACTAAAATGGGGGTTAGTAGAACCAAATATGATATCATCAACATAAATTTGGCACACAAATAATTCACCATTAACCCTTTTAGTAAAAAGAGTGGAGTCTATTTTTCCAATTTCAAAGCCTTTTTCAACTTGGTTAAGCATTTATACCATGCTCTAGGAGCTTGTTTAAGACCATATAGGGCTTTGTGTAGTTTGTAAACATGATCAGGTTTCTTGGGATCAACAAAACCGGGAGGTTGTTTAACGTAATCTTCCTCCTCAATTTCACTGTTGAGAAAAGCACTTTTAATGTCCATTTGGTACAAGGTGATATCATGGTGATTAGCATAGGCAAGCAAGATGCGAACGGATTCAAGTCTAGCAACGGGGGCGTATGTCTCACCGTAGTCCATACCTTCGACTTGAGTGTAGCCTTGGGCGACGAGACGTACTTTGTTGCGGACAACTTGACCATCTTCGTCTTGCTTGTTGCGAAACACCCATTTGGTACCGATGATGTTGTGGTTGTTGTCGGGCTTTTCGACCAATGTCCACATTTGATTTCTCTCGAAGTTGTGCAGCTCTTCGTGCATGGCGTTCACCCAATCTGGATCATCAAGAGCATTTTCAACCTTCATAGGTTCAAGGTTAGATATGAAAGAGTAATGTTCACAAAAATTATCTAAACGAGATTTAGACCGAGTGATTCTCCCGGTTTGGATATCATTGTAGATTTTCTCTACGGGATGATCTCTAGCAATTCTTGCTCTAACTCGTGAAAGCTTTTGCTTGGGTCGGGGTGGAACATCTTCTTCATCGTCTTCTTCCTCTTCTTGTCCTTCTTCATTGTTGTTGGTGTTGTTGTCCCCTTGTGGAGGTGGAGAAGGAGGTTGATGAGGTTCATCTTGATGCACATCCTCGTTTCCTTCGTCATGGCGTGTCCCACTTGTGGATGCCTCCAAGTCAACTTGAGGTTCACCTTGTCGTGAGGTAGGATCTTCCACATGGACGGACGAAATACTCTCTTTCACCTCCGTTGGAGGGAACTTGCCAATAGACAAGTCTTGGATTTCTTTCGAAGGATCTTTATCTCCTACATAAATTGGAAATTGCTCTACTTGCGAGCCGTTAGATTCATCAAACTTCACATCTACCATCTCTTCAACCTTTCGGGTGAAATTGTTGTAGACACGGTATGTGTGAGAGTTTGAGTCGCAACCAAGTAGGAAACCTTCATGAGATTAAGGAGCAAATTTAGAATGACGATGCTTATCAAGAATGTAGCACTTTGAGCCGAATACTCGAAAGTATCCAACTTGGGGTTTGTTACCGGTGAGAAGCTCGTATGCCGTCTTGCCGAGAAGCTTGTGAAGATACAAGCGATTTGTTGCATGACAAGCTGTCTCAACCGCTTCCGCCCAAAAGTGTCTTGGCGTCTTGTATTCATCAAGCATCGTTCTTGCCATCTCGACGAGTGTCCGATTCTTCCTCTCAACAACTCCATTTTGTTGAGGCGTGTACGTAGCCGAGAACTCATGTGAAATCCCTTCTTCGTCAAGAAAGGTACCCACATTTGCGTTCTTGAACTCCGTTTCGTTGTCGCTGCGAACCTTCTTGATCTTTACTTCAAATTGATTTTGGGCCTTCCTAGCAAAGTTTTGGAAGATCTTTTGGACATGCGATTTTTCATCAAGAAAGAACACCCACGTAAATCTTGAAAAATCATCAACAATGACTAATCCAAAAGAGTTACCACCGAGGCTTTTGTAAGCGTTGGGACCAAGAAGATCCATATGAAGTAGCTGAAGTGGTCTTCTAGTAGTCATGATGTTCTTCATGAGATGACTTCCTCCAACTTGTTTTCCTGCTTGACAAGCACTACAAAGTCTATCCTTGTCAAATATAACATCTTTAACACCAAGTATATGATCACCTTTAGTTAGCTTATCAAGATTTCGCATACCGACATGACCTAACCTTCTATGCCACAACCAACCTTTAGAAGATTTAGCAATTAAGCAAGTGTGGGGTTGGGATTTCTTAGTGAAGTCAACAATGTATAGGTCACCTCTACGTATGCCGGTAAGACCATGTTGTGATTATCTCCATGAAAGACTTGGCAATCAACATGAGTAAATAGCACATTTAAACCAAAATCAGCCAATCTAGACACGGAGATAAGATTATATCCGAGGGATTCTACAAGCATGACATTCTTAATTGAGCTATCATTGGATATGGCCACCTTACCAAGGCCAATAACTTTACCCTTAGAGTTGTCACCAAAGGTAACATACTTTCGTGGACCATCATTTCTAGCAAGCTCAACAAACATGTCCTTATCTCCGGTCATGTGATCCATGCAACCACTATCAAGCACCCATTCCTTTCCTCCGGCTGTGTAACCACGGAGATTTGCCATAAGACCAAAATATCTCATTTGTTCATCAAGTTCATCTTCATCGTAGTATCCATGTTCCTCATCGTCATGTGATTGATCAACACCTAGAGAGAGTGATTCATTAGCAGTATGACCGTAACAATGTTCATCTATATGAAATCTAATAATTTCGGAAATAATATTGATAATTATTCCAACGTCTCCTTTGGCAAGCATGAGTTCACGAAGCTCAAACAGACAATCACCGAACTTAGGATCACTAGTACTCATCTTATTTAAGGCAATAGACTTATGGACAATCTCATCAAGATTTTTCAAGGAATAATTTGGAAATTGTTCCGCTAAAAATCTCCATATGGTGTAAGCACAATCTAGAGCAGGTAAGCTAGCAATCAAGTTTTTGGGCAATCCTCTAATAATAAGATTGATAGTTCTAAGATTGCGAATCATGTCAAGTTTCTCATTGAGAGTAGGATTCGAAGCATCAATGGGGGGCATGCAAGGATTAATAATTTATTTTTTCAAATGATATTCATTCAAAATCTCAAGCATCTCATTTTTCCATTCCTGAAAGTACTCTCCATCAAGCATAGGTACTCTACGTCTAATACTCCCCAGCGTAGACTCATCCATCTTCCTCCAATGGTGATTAAACCAAAGTAATGGAGACGAATGCTCTGATACGAATTGAAAGGATCGAGAAGAGAATGTGTCTACAGGGGGGGGGGGTGAATAGACTCTAGCAAGAAAAGTGGAAACTTTTAACATACTTGATGTTGGAGTGGAGTTTTAGCACATGTTTAACTTTCACAATACACAACAAGCATGTATGACAAGAGAATATAGGTATTGTGAAGTAAAGCATGCAACTTTGACCACTTGACTAATGAAAAAAACTAGACTTTTCCCAATTTTAATTCTTGGAAGATTTTAGCCACTAAGCACAAGTCAAGTAATCAACCTACAGATGCAATTCTAAGAGTATAGCAGCGAAAAGTAAACACAATTGCATATGAAGGTAAAAGGGAAGAGTTTAGAAGGAGCAAATGCAAGTGAAGACAATGATGTTTTTTGTCTTGGTTCCGATAGGTGGTGTTATCGTAGATCCAAGTTGATGGAGACTTCAACCCACGAAGGGTAACGGCTGCGCGAGGCCACGGAGGGCTCCACCCACGAAGGGTCCATGAAGAAGCAACCTTTTCTATCCCACCATGGTCATCACCCACGAAGGACTTGCCTCACTAGCGGTAGATCTTCACGAAGTAGCCGATCTCCTTGCCCTTAAAAACTCCTTGGTTCAACTCCACAATCTTGTCGGAGGCTCCTAAGTGACACCTAACCAATCTAGGAGACACCACTCTCCAAAAGGTAATAAACGGTGTGTTGATGATGAACTCCTTGCTCAAATGCTTCAAGTGGTAGTCTCCCCAACACTCAAACAGCTCCTCACAAATTTGGATATGGTGGAAGAAGGATTTGAGTGGAAAGCAACTTGGGGAAGGCTAGAGAACAAGATTCATATGGTAGAAGTGGAATATCTTGATCTCAACACTTGAGTAGGTGGTTCTCTCTCAGAACATGAATGATGGAAATGTAGGTATGTTCTGATGGCTCTCTCCACGAATGAAGAGTGGGTGGAGGGGTATATATAGCATCCACAAAAAATATAACCGTTACACACAATTTACCAAACTCGGTGGGACCGATTTAAAGAACTCGGTCAGACCGATTTAGTTCATAATGTGACCGTTAGGTGTTTCGGTGGGACCGATATGATCAACTCGGTGGGACCGATTTCATTAGGGTTAGGGCATAACGTAATCTTGGTGGGACCGATTACACAAACTCGGTGAGACCGATTTTGGTAATAAGCACACAGAGAGTTGGTCAGGCAAACTCGGTGGGACCGATTCGCTCATTTTGGTGAGACCGAAATGTTACGACGAGGCAACAGAGAGTTTGCATTATAGACTCGATGGTACCGAATGCACATCTTAGTTAGACCGAAAATATTGCAACAGGCGAAAGAGAGTTTGCAATCCCATCTCGGTGAGACCAAGATCCCTTTCGGTGAGATCGAAATGATTAAGTTTTCTTGCAATGGCTATGTCAAATGAACTCGGTGGCGCCGGATAGATATTTTCGGTGGGGCCGGGTTTGAATTTTGGTTTGGGACATATGTGGATGTGAGAAAGTGGTTGATGGTTTTGGAGCATATCACTAAGCATCATGAGCAAGCAAGCCATTAAGCAACACCTCATCCCCTTTTAATAGTATTGGCTTTCTGGGTGATTTTGGTAATTAATGTCAACATATCTCTTGTTGGACTAATGTTTCCATCTAGTATATTTCAGACAAGTTCAACAGATGGAGTGGCATGGACTAGAGGATGTGGAACCCCCTCAAAATGATAAAGGATTGGCTCAAGCTCAAAGCTAAGGACTCTACATTTTCTATTTCAGTGATCCAAGATCACATTGAGTCCATAGGGAAGCCAATACTATTAAAAGGGGATGAGGTGTTGCTTAATGGCTTGCTTTATCATGATGCTTAGTGATATGCTCCAAAACCCTCAACCACTTTCTCACATCCACATATGTCCCAAACCAAAAGTCAAACTCGGCCCCACCGAAAATATCTATCCAGCGCCACCAAGTTCATTTGACATAGCCACTGGTAGAAAACCTAATCATTTCGGTCTCACCAAAAGGGATCTCGGTCTCACCGAGATGGGATTGCAAACTCTCTATTGCCTGTTGCAATATTTTCGGTCTAACCAAGATGTGCAATCGGTCCCATCGAGTCTGTAATGCAAACTCTCTGTTGCCTCGTCGTAACATTTCGGTCTCACCAAAATGAGCGAATCGGTCCCACCGAGTTTGCCTGATCAACTCTTTGTGTGCTTATTACCAAAATCGGTCTCACCGAGTTTGTGTAATCGGTTCCACCAAGATTACGTTATGCCCTAACCCTAATGAAATCGGTCCCACCGAGTTGATCATATCGGTCCCACCGAAATACCTAACAGTCACATTATGAACTAAATCGGTCTGACCGAGTTCTTTGAATCGGTCCCACCGAGTTTGGTAAATTGTGTGTAACGGTTAGATTTTGTGTGGAGGCTATATATACCCCTTCACCCACTCTTCACTCGCGGAGAGAGCCATCAGAACATACCTACACTTCCATCATTCATGTTCTGAGAGAGAACCACCTACTCAAGTGTTGAGATCAAGATATTCCACTTCTACCATATGAATCTTGTTCTCTAGCCTTCCCCAAGTTGCTTTCCACTCAAATCCTTCTTCCACCATATCCAAATCTGTGAGGACCTATTTGAGTGCTGGGGAGACTATCACTTGAAGCATTTGAGCAAGGAGTTCATCATCAACACATTATTTATTACCTTTGGGAGAGTGGTCTCTCCTAGATTGGTTAGGTGTCACTTGGGAGCCTCCGTCAAGATTGTGGAGTTGAACTAAGGAGTTTGCAAGGGCAAGGAGATCGCCTACTTCGTGAATATCTACCCCTAGTGAGGCAAGTCCTTCATGGGCGATGGCCATGGTGGGATAGACAAGGTTGCTTCTTCGTGGACCCTTCATGGGTGGAGCCCTCCGTGGACTCGCGCAGCCGCTACCCTTCGTGGGCTGAAGTCTCCATCAACTTGGATGCTTGAGATTTTGAATGAATATCATTTGAACAAATACATTGATAATCCTTGCATGCCCCCATTGATGCTTCGAATCCTACTCTCTGTGAGAAACTTGATATGATTCGCAATCTTAGAACTATCAATCTTATTATTAGAGGATTGCCAAAAAACTTGATTGCTAGCTTACATGCTCTAGATTGTGCTTACACCATATGGAGATTTGTAAAGGAATGATCTATGTGAGCCAGAGGATGTAGTTGGTGCTGGAGAGTATCTACGTAACTTTTCCATTGAGGTTGGTCTTGAGGAACCAAAGGAAGACATGCCTTGCGCTTGAGGTAGAGATGGGAAAGCTAGATGGTAGTGAAAAGGAAAGCTCGCTTACGATGCGTGACATGCGGAAATTGTCTTAGCCTCAATGTGAGGGGACGTGCTGCATGTTATAGTGCAATGGGCACAATTCCCTGATGGCGCATACAATTGAGATGTGTCAGAAGATTACAATAGAGAGGGAGATCACATAGAGAGATAAGGCTAGCTATGGTTACAAGGGATATGGAGATAAACTTGTGCACCTAACAACCTAGCCTATACTCTATATCATGATATATTATGTGTTTAACACAAGGGCGACGCTGGCAGCCGCCTCCTCCTCCTCCAAGAAAGAAAGTTAGGGTTCGTGCTTCTCGTCGGCACCGGCGCAGGTCCACCTCATCTCTAGTGGCCCTAGGGCCATGGAGGAGCGGTGGATCCTTGCAACGACCGGCGGGAGGGCTCCGTTTTTAGTCGTTTTTTAATCTTGCTAGGGTTTGTGTTCTGCCCAGGAAGGCGAGACGGCGGTGGCTCCCTGAAGATGGAATAAAGGTCTCCCGCCTAGCCCCCGTTCCGGCGGTGCGTCTAGCATCATTGGTGTGTGTGTGTAGGTGCGTCTCCGGCATATTTATCTTTGGTGGATTTTCTCGAATCTCGTCGTTGTTTGTCTACGTTCATGTGTCTTTGGTTTGGATCCTTCTGATCTATGTTATTCTTCATCGGCGGCGGTTGTTGTTCTGGGGTGCTGGTCCTATGTGGCCTTAGCACGACAACTTCCCGACTGTCTACTACAACAAGGTGTGCCCGGCTTCGGCGATGGAGGGGCGATGACGGCGGCGCGCCTTCGACTCACTTCAGTGCTTGTAGTCGTCGCTAGGTGGTCTGCTGATCTGGATGTAATTTTTATTTCTGGTGTTCGTTGTAGTGGCATGATTGAAAATGAATAGATCGAAAGTTTTCCCGCAAAAAACAAACAAACAAGGGCAACGCTACGCGTCGGCCGGCTGATCTTTGAAAAAGGATCTGCCATCTCCACAACCATTTGATCTGGCACCATTCAACGATCGATCTTTTCCTCATCATTGCAACAAATGCATTGTTGCAGAGCCCTTTGCGATAGACCTCATGTTGCAGAAACATTTGCAACAGAGATTGTGTTGCAGAAAAAATGTCTTAACTTTTTCAGAACATGAATGTTGTTGCGGAAGGGCTTCTGCTACACAAGTGATGTTATAGATTTTTTCCGTCTAAATCTTTTTTGCAATATGCGTTGTTGTGGAAGGAGTTCTGCAGCACACATGATGTTGCAGAAAAATTGTCAAGTGGCAGAGGCACGCGTGCTGGAGGTCTGGCCAGCTAATTAGAGGTTGTGCATCATTGGATCAAACTTAAATCTAACGGCTGCACACGCAGCGGAAATCTACAGATGATTGGTCGGCTGAATCTAGTTTACACAACGAAAATTGAACCGAAAAAATTATATTGTTTCTTTGTTGCTTCATTTAACAAAAATAGAGCCAAAGGGCGCCCACTTGTTTCAGAAAATGTATTTCACATTTTTGAAGAAAAAAACTTAAAAATATTTAGAGAATATATAGGTTGCACAAGAAAAAACTGCTCTCGTTGGTCACCATAAAGAGTGCTTCAAAATACACGTCAAAGCACAAAAATATTTTTATGTAGCAGCATAGGATCACTTCCCAACTTCCAAAAAAGAAAACGTCCAAACAGATCCACATGCATCACATATTTGTCTAAGGTCTGACAAGTCAATAATTAAAGAGCAATACAGTAGAGGTAACATAAGTGACAGTGAAGAAGCTGACAAGAGGTCTTGGATGCTATTATTTATGATTGTTCCATGCTATTATTTATGAAGTCTTGGATGTTTAATGGGCTTTATTATACAATTTTATATGATTTTTGGGACTAACCTATGAACCCAGAGCCCAGTGCCAGTTTCTGTTTTTCTCCTGTTTTAGGGTTTTACAGAAAAGGAATATCAAACGGAGTCCAATTGACGAGCCAATTTTTTATGATTTTTTCTGGACCAAAAGAAGCCCCCGAAGCAAAAGAGTTGGGACAGGAGAGCGATGGGTTGCCCTCAAGGGTGGAGGGCGCGCCCTGGGAAGGGGGGCGCGCCCCCCTATCTCGAGGACGGCCCGTAGCCCCCCTTTGCTTGGCCCTGACTCCAAAAATTCCTATAAATACTGAAACCTTCGAAAATTAACCTAGATCGGGAGTTCCGCCACCAAAAGCCTGTGTAGCCATCGAAAACCAATCTAGACCCCGTTTCGGCACCCTACCGGAGGGGGGAACCCTCACCGATGGCCATCTTCATCATCCCGGCGCTCTCCATGACGAGGAGGGAGTAGTCCACCCTCGGGGCTGAGGGTATGTACCAGTAGCTATGTGTTTGATCTCTCTCTCTCGTGTTCTTGAGATGGCACAATCTTGATGTATCGCGAGCTTTGCTATTCTAGTTGGATCTTATGATGCTTCTCACCCTCTACTCTCTTGTAATGGATTGAGTTTTCCCGTTGAAGGTTAGTGATTCCCTTAGCATGCACGTATGGTGAACCGCTATGTGACAAAGTTAGAGCATGAGGTATTTGTAGAGTGCCAACCTTTGTGTGGAGGTCGGGGGCGCGCGATGGTTAACTCCTACCAACCTCCCCCCTAGGATCATGCTTTGATTGCTTTGTTTTGATGACTCGTAGATTTTTGCAATAAGTATATGAGTTCTTATGACTAATGTTGGTTCCATGGATTATACGCACTCTCACCCTTCCACCATTGCTAGCCTCTCTTGTACCGCACTATTTTCGCCGGTGCCATAAACCCACTATATATCCTTCCTCAAAACAGCCACCATATTGTTCCTCAAAACAACCACCATACCTACCTATCATGGCATTTCCATAGCCATTCCGAGATATATTTCCATGCAACTTTACACCGTTCCGTTCATATGACACGCGTCATATTGTCATATTGCCATGCATGATCATGTAGTTGACATCGTATTTGTGGCAAAGCCACCATGCATAATTTTTCATACATGTCACTCTTGATTCATTGCACATCCTGGTACACCGCTGGAGGCATTCATATAGAGTCATACTTGTTCTAGTATCAAGTTGTAATATCGATTTGTAAATCAATAAAAGTGTGATGATCATTATTAGAGCATTGTCCCGTGTGAGGAAACAAAAAAAAATCAAAAAAATAGATAAAGGCCAAATAAAAAAAGACGGCCCAAAAAAATAGAGAGGGACTAAAAAAAAGAGAAGCCCCTCCAAAAAATGAGAGAAAAGAGAGAAGGGACAATGCTACTATCCTTTTCCACACTTGTGCTTCAAAGTAGCACCATGTACTTCATGACAGAGAGTCTCATGTTTAGTCACTTTCATATACTAGTGGGAATTTTCATTATAGAACTTGGCTTGCATATTCCAACGATGGGCTTCCTCAAATGCCCTAGGTCTTCGTGAGCAAGCAAGTTGGACGCACACCCACTAGTTTCTTTTGTTGAAATTTCGTACATTTTTAGCTCTAGTGCATCTGTTGATGGCAATCCCTACTCACTCACATTGATATCTATTGATGGACATCTCCATAGCCCGTTGATACGCCTAGTTGATATGAGTCTATCTTCCTCCTTTTTGTCTTCTCCACAACCACCTCTATTCCACCCATAGTGCTATCTCCATGGCTCACGCTCATGTATTGCGTGAAAGTTGAAAGGTTTGAAAAGATAGAGTATGAAAAAAAATGGTTGGCTGAAATCGGGGTTGTGCATAATATGAATATTTTGTGTGATGAAGAGGGAGCATAGCCAGACTATATGATTTGGTAGGGATAACTTTCTTTAGCCATAGTATTTTGAGAAGACATGATTGCTTTGTTAGTATGCTTGAAGTATTGTTATTTCTTATGTCAATATAGACTTTTATCTTGAATCTTTCAGATCTGAACATTTGTGCCACAATTAAGAGAATTACATTGAAAAAGTATATTGGTTAGCATCCCACATCGAAAATTCTTTCTTTATCATTTACCTACTCAAGGACGAGCAGGAATTAAGCTTGGGGATGCTTGATACGTCTCCAACGTATCTATAATTTTTGATTGTTCCATGCTATTATTTATGAAGTCTTGGATGTGTAATGGGCTTTATTATACACTTTTATATGATTTTTGGGACAAACCTATTAAGCCAGAGCCCAGTGTCAGTTTCTGTTTTTCTCCTGTTTTAGGGTTTTACAGAAAAGGAATATCAAACGGAGTCCAATTGACGAGCCAATTTTTTATGATTTTTTCTGGACCAAAAGAAGCCCCCGAAGCAAAAGAGTTGGGCCAGGAGAGCCACGGGCTACCCTCGAGGGTGGAGGGCGCGCCCTGGGAAGGGGGGCGCGCCCCCCTATCTCGAGGACGGCCCGTAGCCCCCCTTTGCTTGGCCCTCACTCCAAAAATTCCTATAAATACTGAAACCTTCGGAAATTAACCTAGATCAGGAGTTCCGCCGCCGAAAGCCTCTGTAGCCACCGAAAACCAATCTAGACCCCATTCCAGCACCCTGCCGGAGGGGGGAACCCTCACCGGTGGCCATCTTCATCATCCCGGTGCTCTCCATGACGAGGAGGGAGTAGTCCACCCTCGGGGCTGAGGGTATGTACCAGTAGCTATGTGTTTGATCTCTCTCTCTCTGTATCTCTCTCGTGTTTTTGAGATGGCACGATCTTGATGTATCACGAGCTTTGCTATTCTAGTTGGATCTTATGATGCTTCTCCCCCTCTACTCTCTTGTAATGGATTGAGTTTTCCCTTTGAAGTTATCTTATCGGATTGAGTCTCTAAGGATTTGAGAACACTTGATGTATGTCTTGCACGTGCTTACCTGTGGTGACAATGGGATATCATGTGATCCACTTGATGTATGTTTTGGTGATCAACTTGCGGGTTCCGTGACCTTGGGAATCTATGCATAGGGGTTGGCACACATTTTTGTCTTGACTCTCCGATAGAAACTTTGGGGCACTCTTTGAAGTTCTATGTGTTGGTTGAATATATGTTTCTGAGATTGTGTGATGCATATCATATAATCATGCCCACGGATACTTGAGGGGACAATGGAGTATCTAGGTGACATTAGGGTTTTGATTGATTCGTGTCTTAAGGTGTTATTCTAGTACGAACTCTATGATAGATTGAATGTTACTACGGACTCTTGAATATATCGATCAGAAAGAATAGCTTTGAGGTGGTTTCGTACCCTACCATAATCTATTTGTTTGTTCTCCACTATTAGTGACTTTGGAGTGACTCTTTGTTGCATGTTGAGGGCTAGTAATATGATCCAATTATGTTATCCTTGTTGAGAGAACTTGCACTAGTGAAAGTATGAACCCTAGGCCTTGTTTCCTATCATTGCAACTCCATTTATGCTCACGTTTACCACTTGCTACCTCACTGTTTTTTAATATTTTCAGCTTACAAAAACCTACATCTACCATCCATATTGCACTTGTATCACCATCTCTTCGCCGAACTAGTGCACCTATACAATTTACCATTGTATTGGGTGTGTTGGGGACACAAGAAACTCTTTGTTATTTGGTTGCATGGTTGTTTGAGAGAGACCATCTTCATCCTATGCCTCCCACGGATTGATAAACCTTAGGCCATCCACTTGAGGGAAATTTGCTACTCTCCTACAAACCTCTGCACTTGGAGGCCCAACAACGTCTACAAGAAGAAGGGTGCGTAGTAGACATCAGGGGGGTTGCTTGCTACGAGGGGGCACTGCTAAGGGCATGTTTGGTTACATTGCTAATCCAACCTGGCCCGGCGAGCCTGTCTCTAGTGAGCCGGTTTGAGGGGATGCAAGCAAAAAAAAAAAACAGATGTACTTAGTTTGGTTGCCTGCCTGCCCCTATTTGCATGAGACAACAATTTTTAATCCGACGTTTGGTTGCTCGCATTGCATTAGGCACACATATGACATGGTGTTTGGTTGCAACCTGCATAAGGTGTTGTCACCACTTCTAACTAGTGGTGAGCTTACCACACACAATCTGAACATGTAGCGCCAACTAGTTAAACAAATGAGAGTTCATCCTAACTCCTATCAAATGACATTTAAACAAATGACAGTTCACCCTAACTACTTCCTCTTCCTCTTCTTCTTCTTCTGCTCCTGCTTCTGCTTCTGCTATTGCTTCTTCTTCTTCTTCTTCTTCTTCTTCTTCTTCTTCTTCTTCTTCCATCTTCTTCAAATCCTGCACTGACCTGTGTTAATCCACATTGCCTCTGCCCACTCCAACCTTTTGTTCTTCCAAGTATCATTGTCAAATGCCTCCACACCATGGCCGGAGCTAACAACATCGTCAGGCTGGACCTCTTCCTCCTTAGGAACGTGTTCATCAAAGCCCCACTGGAGGATCCAGTTATGCAGAATGCAACAAGCAAAAACAAGCTTAACCTGAGTGGAGTATGGATGGAATGGCTTCTGATTCAGGATCTTAAACCCATTATTCAGGGCTCCAAATGCCCTCTCAACAGTTACTCTAAGGCTGGAGTGTCTGAGATTAAACAACTCATGTGCAGTCCTAGGGTAGTTCCTACCAGAGAACTCATTGAGATGGTACCTGGTTTTCCTGAAGGGTGGAAGAATACCCGCCGACATGCATAGCCAGCATTTGCAAGGTAGAACTTGCCTTCGGGTATGTTGATCCCATCAGGTCGAATCATGCTGTCTGATACGTCCAAAATGTATCTATAATTTCTGCTTGCTCCATGCCTCTTTTGGGTGATATTGCTATGATATTTATACACTTCCATACACTTTTGATCATATTTGGACTAACCTATTAACTCAGTGCACCCCAGTGCCAGTTTATGTTTTCTGCTGTTTTTGTATTTCAGGTTTTCCCATTACGAGAACTGCCAGAAAAATCCCGGAAAAATTATATAAAAAATCAGCGTTCCAGAAGCTTCCCAGCAGCCAAAGTACAGCTGGAGGGGGGCCACCAGGGCTCCAGGCGCCCTGGTGGCGCGCCCCCCCTGGCCGCGCCGGGGGGGCGCCTGGGCCCCCCGAGCCTCCGCTAATGCCCCCCTTTGGCATATATATATATCGTGTCCCGAAACCCTCGAGACGGGAACCCTTTTTCGCGATCTCATCTCTGTTCCGCCGCCGCTGCGCTTCCAAGATCGGGAGCGCCAGGAGAACTCTTCCCGGCACCCTGCCGGAGGGGAGGATCACCACCGGGAGCCTCCCCACCACCATGGACGCCTCCCGGATGAGTTGTGAGTAGTCTCCCTTGGACCATGGGTCCATGACCAGTAGCTATGTGATGTTCTCCTCCCGTTCTTGTGCTTCACTAATTAGTCCTCGTGAGCTGCCCTACATGATCGAGGCACATATGTAATCCTTATGCTGTTGCTATGATGAGTTTGCTGGGATCCGATGGATTGTGAGATTATGTTCAGATTGTGTTTGAGTAATATATTTGATCTACCTCTTTTATATTTATGTTCGTAAGTAATTCTTGCATGTTCTCCGTTGTTATTTATTGCTTTGGCCAAGTAGTAGGTAGTGACTCCAAGAGGGAACGTTATGCTTGATTGTGGGTTCATGCCCCTCGATGACTAGCTTGAGTGACAGAAACATGAGTCTAGGGGATGTGCTGTTGCCACAAGGGGAAAAACAACGGTGCTTGTGCCCGTGGGTGCAAGGATTGTTTACTTTACGCAAAGTTCTTTTAATGCAGTTGTCTGTTGCTTTGAGTTTACACTATGGGTGGGACTCGCAACTTAATACCAGCGAGATGTTCTGGATAGATATCTCAAGGTGGATGATTAGTAGTAGATGCAGATGGATTTCGGTCTACTTGCCTTGGCGTACTGCCCATGCTTTGAACCTCTACCTTTCTTGTAACATAGTTAGCATTGGTTTGCGCACATAATTCTGTCAATTGCCCAGCTGTAATTCGTTCACCTCACATAGCTGTTTTATCGTCCTTTGGGAGAGAGACATCACTAGTGAACATCATGGGACTTCGGTCCATATTACCATCATTGATCACATCCGCTATTTACTATCAGCTTTTACTTACTATTGCAGCAATACCTATCACTATTATCACTTGCGTTTGATCCTTTGTAAACGACAAGGCCGGAGGGATTGACAACCTCTCTGTACTCGTTGGGAGCAAAGTTATTTGTATCTGTGTGCAGGTCCACGTTGATTGCTAATATCTGGCGCCGTTAGCAGTTGACACCTTCTTGTTGAAACTGGGAGTCTCAGGGAAATCGATCCTTGGTATCTTTGCCAAGGGAAAACTTCCGCTACACTGCATCTCAAACCTTCCACTTGGGGTAACCAACGAGGGGCGAGAAGCCATCAAGCAAAGTTTTCTGGCGCCGTTGCCGGGGACTCCACTCTTCAGGATAGGGGAGTTGCACGCTATCTTTTACCTTTGCTTTTTAGTCTTGTTAGTTTACCTTTCAGTTTTTGCTTTAGTGTCTTCTATCAAAAATTACAAAAAAAAATTATTTGCTTTTCTGCTAGTAGTCCTTTCTGTTTAGTCAAGCATGTTAGGATTTGGTGCTTTGAGGGAATCTGAAGTCCTAGATTTCCATCAAAAGGATGGAGAAAATATGAAGAAGGCATGGGACAGAATTTCTGATGCACAAAGGAGAATTATGCCTTGGATACCTATAGAAAATGCGCTTAGAAATTTTTACCATGGTCTTTTCAAATGGTGTAAACACTCTCTTGATATTATAGCTGAAGGAGATTTCCTAGAGTGTGATGAAGCTAGAGCTCTTGAAATTATACATGGTCTATCTAGTTACTTTGTTTATGATCATAACTTTGATACTGTCATAGATAGACTTGCTACTATTGAGAAAAGAATGGATGCTCTAGACTTGATGAAGGTAGAGAAACCCAAACCCAATAAGAAAGACATTTTGGAAATAGACAATGTTTGGGAGCCTTTTGTTAGGATTAGCATCTCTAATCAAGACTTCCTTGCTTATTGTGATATTGGATCTATGGTTTCTACTATGCCAAAAATTGTTCATGATTCTTTAAAATTTAACATGGATAGATTGCCATCCTATCATGAACACACTAATGGAGATATTTCTGAAATCTAGGGAAGAATAAAAGACGTGCCAGTTAAATTCCTTAAAGGGATTACAATGGTTGATTTCTTCATCATGGAGCCAAACCAAGGAAATATAGTGCTTGGAAGGGACTTCCTCCGAGCGGCAAAAGGCTTCATCGATATAGGTAAGGGACAAATCCGCTTACGCGGGAAGGCAAAAGGTGTGTACCCCTTTCCTAGAAGGAACAAGAGTGAACTTGTTGAGGAACCATTTGAAGTAATTTATAGCTCCGATTATTATGATGGTCATTGATTCCTCTTTGCATTATGCCTAGCTTAAAGGCATAAAAGAAAGCGCTTTTGGGAGGCAGCCCACATGAATAAAATTTTATTTTGCTTTTGTTGTGTCTTGATGTTGTTACTACAGTAGCATCATCATTGTATCTTTACTTTTCAATTGTGTGCCAAGTGTAGCCTCTGATTGCAAGAAAGTTCAAAAGTTGTGACGTGCTGTCCAGGAAACAGATTCTGTCCTTGGATAGAAAAATTCGTATAAAATCACCAGATCATCTTTTTGGTCTGAATTTTTTCGACAGCGTGCTCTATACAATTGTCTTTTGTGCGTATGTTCTAAGTTTTTTGATTAGAGTTGCAGAAGTGCCCCGAAAAAATCATTTACTACCTGCTGTTCTGTTTTTCACAGATTCTGTCCTGTTTTGCCTTTCCTTCATTTTGCAAACCTAGAGCTTGCTTTTTCTTTGCAAAAACCTTTTGGCAATCTTGAGAAACAGTAGATCTTCAAGAATATCTTTATTTCCAGCAAGGAACAATTATTTTATTATGGGTACGAACCTCGCTAATCAGATTATGATGAGTTATGTATGAAGGGAGTTTTCAAGTGTGCGAGGGAAGATGATAAAAAGATTCAGGAGTGTCAAACGCTCAAGCTTGGGGATGCCCCCATGCACCCCCAAGAAATAATCAAGGAGACTCAAGCGTCTAAGCTTGGGGATGCCCCCGTGCATCCCCTTCTCCATCAACATTATCAGTTCGTCTTTCGTTCCACTATATTTTTATCACTTCATGTGTTATGTGCTATGCTTGGAGCGTCTTGCTTTTAGTTTCGTTTTTAGTTTTCTTTAGCTTTTCGTAACGAGTCGGAACTCAGCTTTCTTTATGTGGGAGAGAAACACGCTCCACTTCTACCTAGAACATAACATAGAATTTTCATGTCTATCTTTGCTGTGTGTGTTTTTTGTCTTTCAATAGCTACTATCATGCTTAGCTTTTAGTTTTCATGCTTATCTTTTTAAAGAGCTTTTGTTTAGTTGGTTGCTTGAACTCTCTTTAGTTATCATGCTTATCTTATTAAGAGAGTTTGCTTCTGTTGCATTGGTTGATATGTCTATGATAAAAATGCTACGTGCATAATGGTGCTTAGTAGTTCATGTTTTCTTATGGTTAGTCTCAAATAGCTGGGCGGTTTCCAATGTGTTATTGGAGTACCAACATGATTTGTTTGCCTATGATGTGGTATGATTTAGTAATATCTTCCTTCAAGAATTTATTTTGATTGACTTGGCATATGCTCACGCATATTTAAGACTGTAAAGAAAGTCTGTCAAGCCTTGATGATCTTTTATTTCTGAGTAGCGATATAACTACCATGCCCGATTCAATGTTGCTTTGACACTCTGCATGATTATGACCGTCATTGCTCTCTTAGTTGGTCGCTCCCAGTCTTTTGCTAACCTTCGCCTGTACTAAGCGGACTGACTGCTTGTGCATCCAAATTCCTTTAAACCAGTTATGCCATATGAGTCCACCATACCTTCCTACATGGTATTTACCTGCCATTCCTAACGAAGACTTTCATGTACCATCTCGAAATAATTCAAAAAGAAAAAAAGAAAAAAATGCATTCCTATTTTGTGCCTCTGTTGTAAGTTCATGAGGAAGTAGTGGTTAATTCATGACCTTTTTAAGTTGGACAAGCTTCACCCCGGGATTGCATGTATAATGTGCAAACCCGTAATACGAGAAGGAACTGGCATTGAGTGCGCCCGGCTCAAAATTAATATAACAAACAAACCCTCCTTCACGCTTTGTTCATGAGAAATCAGAAAACTTTGGCAGTGATAAACAAAGGAGATTAAGAGGATGTGATCGTCCTCATTCGGGAGCCGTTCCTCGAAACTTGTCCATCTCAAGAAGTGATTGAGTTATCTGCTAGCATTCGTTGACGAAACATGCATGATCTAAGAAAAAAAATTATTACTTCTGTTTTTAAAACCAAGAGCTCTGGTACATGCTTTGTCTTTGTTTCCGACTACGGGTTTTCAACCTTGCCAACAAAAGCCACGGTTCGAGAGTCTCCACCTTCTTTTAAAGCACCAACTACTGAGAGCATGATTGTCATTCTGAGTGTAATGTGCATTGTCCCAAAGTAGCATTGTCTTTTGCATGATTATGATATCATTTATTCTGAAATCATTGTATCTAGTCATCACTTAAACCTTGGAGGTGCCCCTGCATTTATGTTTTGCTTCACTAAAGGGGGCAAGCGAGATATCACTTTATCATATTTGCACACCATGCTCATTGCAAATCTATTTGATGTTTCAGTATCATGTTGTAAAACTTTCAGTTCTTTGTGATTTTCTCATGAGGCAACTTAATTACTACAGATTCATTGTCTCAGTAAGCTTTTGTCATATGACTATGAAAGAGTCCTATATGGTTAATAGCATGTCACCACAGAAATTATTCTTGTTATCATTTACCTACTCAAGGACGAGCATGAATTAAGCGTGGAGATGTTGATACGTCCAAAACGCATCTATAATTTCTGCTTGCTCCATGCCTCTTTTGGGTGATATTGCTATGATATTTATACACTTCCATACACTTTTGATCATATTTGGATTAACCTATTAACTCAGTGCACCCCTGTGTCAGTTTCTGTTTTCTGCTGTTTTTGTATTTCAGGTTTTCCCATTACGAGAACTGCCAGAAAAATCCCGGAAAAATTATATAAAAAATCAGCGTTCCAGAAGCTTCCCAGCAGCCAAAGTATAGCTGGAGGGGGGCCACCAGGGCTCCAGGCGCCCTGGTGGCGCGGCCCCCCTGGCCGCGC
>LR738712.1:490224738-490300340 GCA_902687465.1 Secale cereale
GGGGGGGGGGGGCGCCTGGGCCCCCCGAGCCTCCGCTGATGCCCCCCTTTGGCATATATTTATATCGTGTCCCGAAACCCTCGAGACGGGAACCCTTTTTCACGATCTCATCTTTGTTCCGCCGCCGCCGCGCTTCCAAGATCGGGAGCGCCAGGAGAACTCTTCCCGGCACCCTGCCGGAGGGGAGGATCACCACCGGGAGCCTCTCCACCACCATGGACGCCTCCCGGATGAGTTGTGAGTAGTCTCCCTTGGACCATGGGTCCATGACCAGTAGCTATGTGATGTTCTCCTCCCATTCTTGTGCTTCACTAATTAGTCCTCGTGAGCTGTCCTACATGATCGAGGCACATATGTAATCCTTATGCTGTTGCTATGATGAGTTTGCTGGGATCCGATGGATTGTGAGATTATGTTCAGATTGTGTTTGAGTAATATATTTGATCTACCTCTTTTATATTTATGTTCGTAAGTAATTCTTGCATGTTCTCCGTTGTTATTTATTGCTTTGGCCAAGTAGTAGGTAGTTACTCCAAGAGGGAACGTTATGCTTGATTGTGGGTTCATGCCCCTCGATGACTAGCTTGAGTGACAGAAACATGAGTCTAGGGGATGTGCTGTTGCCACAAGGGGGAAAACAACGGTGCTTGTGCCCGCGGGTGCAAGGATTGTTTACTTTACGCAAAGTTCTTTTAATGCAGTTGTCTGTTGCTTTGAGTTTACACTATGGGTGGGACTCGCAACTTAATACCAGCGAGATGTTCTGGATAGATATCTCAAGGTGGATGATTAGTAGTAGATGCAGATGGATTTCGGTCTACTTGCCTTGGCGTACCGCCCATGCTTTGAACCTCTACCTTTCTTGTAACATAGTTAGCATTGGTTTGCGCACATAATTCTATCAATTGCCCAGCTGTAATTCGTTCACCTCACATAGCTGTTTTATCGTCTTTTGGGAGAGAGACATCACTAGTGAACATCATGGGACCCCGGTCCATATTACCATCATTGATCACATCCGCTATTTACTTTCAACTTTTACTTACTATTGCAGCAATACCTATCACTATTATCACTTGCGTTTGATCCTTTGTAAACGACAAGGCCGGAGGGATTGACAACCTCTCTGTACTCGTTGGGAGCAAAGTTATTTGTATCTGTGTGCAGGTGCACGTTAATTGCTAATATCTGGCGCCGTTAGCAGTTGACACCTTCTTGTTGAAACTGGGAGTCTCAGGGAAATCGATCCTTGGTATCTTTGCCAAGGGAAAACTTCCGCTACACTGCATCTCAAGCCTTCCACTTGGGGTAACCAACGAGCGGCGAGAAGCCATCACTGTCACTGAGAATGTTAGCATCCTGCGCTGACCCCTCCCAGCCAGCCAACACATATGTGAACTTCAGATCAAAGTCAACAGCAGCAAGCACATTCTGGCTTGTGTAGAGCTTCCTACCCCTATATGCTGCAGACTATGACCTAGTAACTCTGGAAGTGACATGAGTACCATCTATTGCCCCAATGCAATCCTGGAAATGGCATCACAAGCCTATGTTAGTGCTCAACTTGAACAATACAAGCATATCAAGCCATGAAAAGTGTATATTGTCAATGCTCACCTTGAAGTATGGATACCATCTTGGGCTTCCGCGAATCTTGGGTGGAGTCTGAGCAGATGGTCTCCTGATCATCTCTCCTCTAAGCTCCCCAATAGCAAAAAGCACCTGCTTGAAGTACCTAGAGATGTTATCCATTGATCTCCCGAACGTGTTGTCAATTACCAGGAAGCTCTGGTTATGGCCAACAACATGGAGGAACATGGCCACTTGCTCTTCAACATTGGTGTTGATGCTATCTTGTAGCAGCCCCCTACTCCTGAAGGTCTCGACAAGCCTGGCAAATGGTGCTCTTTTCATTCAAAGCATCCACAGAGCCTCGACGTCATTGCAGTTGTAGATGTAGTTCAGATTTTGGATCCTCTCCTGTTCCTGAACAAACGATGGACCATAGCAGATCAAAGGACTCCCAGCATGACGGAAAACTCTCTGGTGCATGAACATGACCCATGCCTGAATCACACTAATCAGTGATGCTGCCTCAATTATGAGCCTCATTCGTGCGCCCATAACCTAGTCGACATTGATGGTTCGTTCAGTGGGAAATCGATTCTATACCTAGCCTAACGGCCTAACCACCGAGTTAACAAAGGGGGGAGGGGGTGCTTCTTACCGACATCGGAGACGAGGACAGCGTAGGGGTAGCCATGGCACAGACTAGGTCGACCAGACGATGGCCAACAACAAGGGGAGCACCAGATCCGCCGCCTCTTCCTCCGCCGCCTTAGCCGCCGCCGCCTCTAGCGCATATCTAAAATCGCAGCCGCCGCCGATGGTGAGGCAGTAGGGAAGAAAGGGGGGTATGGGCTATGGGTGAGCGAGTGAAAGGGGGGTGAGGCTAGATTTGGCGCTAGGACGGCGTGCCAGATTTCCATCTCCCGCCATCCCCCTCGCCCTCGCATCGCACCCGCCCGTGCGACCTTGCGCCGCAGTCAGCCTGGCTAGCAAGAAACTACCGATCCGAGCGTGTCCAGCGAGCCAGGCTCTGGGCAGCTTTGAGAAGCATGTGATGCAGGACCAATAGTGAATCCAGGCAACCAAACAGGCCACCTACCTCTCGCGCAGGCCTGGTTGGGCTCGATGTGGGCAACCAAACATGCCCTAAATCTCCTCCTCACTCGTATCTGAGTCATCGTCGAGACCTGAACACAGAGGTAATGCTCCATAATTTAGTTAACAACCATACAACTAAGTGCTCAGACAAACAAGCTGATTTGTACTCCCTCTATAAACTAATATAAGAGCATTTAGGTCACTACTTTAGTGATCTATAAACACTATTATATTAGTTTACAAAGGGAGTATTCCACTAAGCCAAATTGATAAGCATTCCGCGCCCTAAACACTAGAATGAAACAGTATGCGCTTGGATGTTCTACATACCCGTGTCATGCAGTTCGGAATGCGACCTGAATCAATTGAAACAGGATTGCGATCATTAGGATCTGAAACATATAATGCAGAAAGACATTTGTAATGCAGAAATACTTTTGGTCTTTCTAGGGTAAATCAACAAGCATATAATGAGATAGATCATTAAGCGTTGTTGTTGAAGAACTCGTCGTCCATGTGGTGTCATGAGATGATTGGTGTGGATATGGTCATTGTTGTAGTTTGCTGATCATAGATTTGATCGCTTTTTTTCCTCGTCTACGTAGAGCCCTGGTCTTATAGGGCTATGCTATCTACTGACGTGTTTTTGTGTGTGTGCATTGGTGTTGTTGTGTGCATCCTAGCTATGCAGAGGCCGGGTGTGTACTCATTATGTTATGTATTCTCTTGATGCTCCATTTTAAACCAATAAAATCCACCCTTTATCAAAAAAGGGTAAAGCAGCAAGCATATCATGCAAGAAGGATCAATCCACATAGGTTAAGAAATAGGATCACCTCATGATGATGGCAGCTCTGTTATGGAAATCATCCACCGACTTCCACTGAGTTAATAAACTAGTCTCCTTGATATGAAATCCGTCACACCATTGAAATCAAGAAAAGATATATTGATAGTGAATTTAAACTCCCAGAATAAGACCAACTTATCAGGACCAAAGATAAGTAATATAAATTTGGCCAGAAGTACACATGAGTATCGACGTATTTGATGTTGGCCAATTTGCTATTGGTGAAATATAAGTTCAGTGGTTCAATTAGCAGAACAATTCAAGCAGTCTTACTTGTGGTGTACCTAATTCATATTCTGCGAGAATTGAAGTGCCTATACCATGTGATCCTAACAACTAGATATGTACGATTGTTGCTTCTGGATCAGGGCACATATATGCAAAGCATGCTTCTAGTAGGTGATTCATACTTTTGGCATTGGCCTTCTGTTTTGTGATTCCATATATGATCCTGCATTGTTTTTAAGGTGTTGCTTAGGTATTTTTTCCAGACCAAAAATGTATTGCTCCCCTAATTCAAGAAATTTTACAGGTACAAAGTAAGAGAGGCCTTTTGTGGTGGTGGATCTGCACTGGTAGAGTGGAGATTGGAGACAGGGCGCACTCACTAGGTGATTACGTTACACGATAGTCTCAAATTCTAAGTAGGGGCCATCACAATTACAATATTTGAATTTGTTGTGGCTTAAAAAGCATTCTAGGAAACCATTGGAATTTTGAATTTGTATACGGTGTTCATTTCAATGCTTGGATACTCTTTTTAGTCTGGATATAAATTTTGTCCCTAGTCAAACTTCCTATTTGGTGATGAAACATACGGAGGTACCAAAAGCATGACATCGTCACTTTTCAGACGTTATTGTTTCTTTTTTAGTTTCAAGCATCCTCATTCATGAAAGATAGTTGAATTCTCATGTCCCCCTCCTGATGATTTTATTGAGGTAAATGTGTCATGTTACACCGAAAAATGAAGGTATGTCCCTCGCGCATATCGAGCAGTTTGCTGACCTTTGGGAAAAATTATCAACGGTAGCCCTTGAGGAAGATGTGGAAGACTCGATTATTTGGAAGTTCACTAAGAATAGGATTTATTCTGCTTAATCGGCATTCAAGACGCAATTTGAAGGTCTCATATCCTCCGATCTTGTTAAGTCTGCGTGGAGGGTCTGGGCTCCCCCGAGGTGCAAATTCTTTGCTTGGCTCGTTCTTCAAAATAGAATCTTGACATCAGACCGCTTGATCCATCGTGGCTGGCCCAACTGCGGCTTGTGCCCTCTTTGTAAGCAAGCACAGGAGTCCGCTGCTCACCTACTCTTCCGATGCTGCTTCACATTGCGCATTTGGAATGACATTCTTCTGTGGCTTGGAATGCACCACATCTCTACTACTACATGGACGGCGAGCGCTTTGGTCAGAGAATGGTGGACCAACAACCTTCAGATTCGTATCGGCTCTCCCAAAGCCCTTGCCTCATTGATGGTGCTCATCTCTTGGGAGGTTTGGTCCGAAAGAAACACTAGAGTCTTCCGCAACGTGGTGGTTCCATCGGTGGTCATCATCAACAAGATCAAGCATGAGGCGTCGCTTTGGGCTTTGGCCGGTGCCAAGCACTTGAGCATTGTAATGCCGCGAGAGTAATTTTTCCTTCGTTGGCCGCTTGCGGCTTCTGTCTAAAACGTTCTTCCTTAATTAATGAAATGACAAGTCTTTTTGCCTTGTTTAAAAAAAGACAATTGAAGGCCAGGATAGTGATAGTGCTGCTCAAGTGTGATTAATGCAAATGGAGAATACATAAAATGCTGCTTTGGATATGATATGTTTGACATGAAGTTGTTTGGACTTGTGCCATCCTCGAGCGAGTGACTAAACTGACGAAGAGGTCATCAAGCTTTCCATCATGTTCAACCAGATATAATGAAGCTTCAGATATAATGCAACATATATTTTATGGATGTGTCTAGGTCTCAGTCTTAGTCAAGTGATATAGTATATGGAAAGTAAAAGGAAAAACTGAAAAGAATTTTTTGTGTGAATCTCGATGCAAGATCAATGAAATATAACATTGACTGAGACATAGCGAAGTCTAAGTCGACTGAGACTTAGCAATACTGATATTTTATATCCGTAAGGAAAGCGGGAAAGCGTTATTTGTATGTGCTCCATCACATCAAATAAACATTTGAAAATAATTTAGAGAAGAAACAATCCCCAAAATAGTTAAGAGAGAGTGGGAAGGAGATGGTACCAACCAGGCTGAGGACTCATCTTGGTGACTTTCGCCCTCGGCCACTGCCCAACATAGACCAGGCGGGAGGTGCGAATTTTGGTCGGCAGCCACCCAATGCTGAAGTCCTGGCAGCACACAACCTTTTTCTTTGTGATATCGATGGCGAAGATGTATGTGTCCAAGAAGAAGTAGACCTTGTTGGCATTCATGGGGTGGACCAGCGCCAAAGCAGGGACGACCCCCGGATGCAACCGGGCATCATCACTATAGCTCCTCTCCTTCCAAACCAAGGTCGATCGGGCTTCCCCATGTCGCGTTTGACGGATCACTGGAGGACATCGTCCACATGCTAACCACCGGCTTCGCAGATGCACCATGGATCTGAACGTAGCGCAGCTGGCCGTCGCTCACCTTTAAGCAGCGGTGTATGTCAGGGTTCCAGCCGTAGGAAAGCGAGTCAGGGACAGACGGGAACATGATCTGGTAAAATTTGGGCATTTCAGCGAAGGGGTCGCAGGCGAGGATGCAGTAGGAGAGATCAAACCACCAGAGGAAGCCTCGGTGGGACAGGATGTCGTCTCCGTGCCACGGTCTTCTGACCGTGATGCCGGAGCACTTGCACTTCTTCTCGTGGTCGCGTAGAAAAGTTCCTACCCAGATTTAGAAAAGTTCCTACCCACCCGTTCTGTATATAGAAAGATTCCTCTACACAGTGCGTTGATTTTTCTCCACATGGTCCGACCAAACATGTCAACGCAACAATGACGTAACATGCATTAATTTCAGTACGAGAAAATTCAAAAATCTATAACTTTCAAACTGCATGGCGGAACTATGATCCGTTTTCACCGTTGGGTTCCTCATGACGAACGCTTCAAAGCTAGATCCCATATGAATATGTTCTAAAGTTTTTTAAAGCAACTTCGATGCTAGATGAGGCAACTTCAGTGCTAAACATGAGCAACTTTGATACTAGATTAATTGCATCGTGTGTATTAGTGAATTCACCTAGTAGCCTACTAATAGTTGTGTGCAATATTCTAATAGATGGTTACCATGGTTGCCAAGTTTCATACATTGAAAACTAATTTGTAGATAGTTTAGTTGCCAACGATACTACGTAATTTGTTTACCATAGAGTGCAAAGTTGTCTAATATGCCCTCTAAGTTGTCTACCTCAGAAAACAACTTTCGTATATTGGTACGAAGTTGCCCACGGATGATCCCCAATTGCCTAGAAGACTATGAAATTTGTCCATCAAGGGACATAAGTTGCCTATAATGTCAAAAAGTTTTTGTGGCATCTAAGGTTTCTACCACGATACCAAAATTCGAAACTATTTGGGGATGGATGGCATGAGAACTTTTTTGTTTCCTTTTCTAGGGTAGCCTACGCGCCTACGCTAATGAACGTGTGTGTTTTGGGTAGCTAGGTCGCGGGTATTGACTAGTTGCAAAAGTGGGGACATATGAGAAGTTGCATAGGGGGTGATGAGAAATTTCATATGGGTGGACCAGACAGTTGCCCGCAAAACTACACAAGTTGTTCATAATTTTGGCATGAGTTGCCTTGAAATCTCCAGATATAATGATGAAAAACACACATGAGTTGCTTGTTGAATGCACTGGAGTTGCATGAAAACACCCTAAAAGTTGCTTACCTTTTTTTGTGTGATACCCGAGTGCACAACATTGTCCTTGTTTTGCCTCCAATAGTACCATCAATGGTGAACTTGGACATTTTCATATGTGGTTGCTTTTTTTCTAGATACCAACTTAGAGTACACATGTGTTGTCTCGTGAGTGCACTAGAGTTGTCTAAATACACCCAAAAAGTTGTTAACTTTTTTGTGTGCCACTCGAGTGCATAACAATCTCAAAGTTTTCTACCACAACCAGCAAGTATTTTATCATAAGTAGCTTCATCTCCAAGTTGATAGTGATACAGGAAACTTACTTTCCGAGGTAGCCTAACATTATCCTAGCTTGCCTGCCATGACTAGTGATTAGCCTAACATTATCCTATGTTGCATACAATACATTTTCGATGTGGTAAGCAACTTAGTTTCATATATAGGCAACTTAGAAACATTGACGGACAACATTTTAATATATTGTAGGAAACTGAAATAGTAATGACAGACAACATAGCATCATTGATAGGCAACTTCATAGTTTTTTTAGGCAACTTAGGAAATACAATGATAAGAAACTTCATAATATTATAGGCAACTAATTTGCAAAGTTAGACAAATAAGCATCAATGGTAGGTAACTAATTATTAATAGAAGGTAACTAGCCATCGATGGTTGGCCAATTTCATAGTATTGTAGGCAACTGGGCATCAATGATAGGCAACTGAACATCCACGGTAGGCCACTGAGCAACAATGATAGGCAAGTTGTGATAATGTTAGCAAAATCCATTAATACACATAGTTGGTTATATGTAGCACTAAAGGTGCCTCACGTTTTTGCGTGACTTTCTCATTTTTACACAAACCAACCTAATAGGTAGCCCTATACTAGGCAAAAAATGAAGTTGTCTTCCTATAGCACTAAAGTTGCCTCCATCGGACCCAAAGTTGCCACAAAAAAAGTTTGACGAATCCTATCGATATGAGATCTAGTTTTGAAGAACTCGTCGCGAGAAATCCAGATGTGAAAACGAACTGGATTTCGGTGCTTAAATCAAAAGTTCAGTTTTTTAATTTTTTTGAACCCACAAATAAATGCATGTCACGGAAATATTTTTTTAGTGAACCACGTCACGCACGTCAACCGCTCCTTCCATATTTGATAAAATGCTCGATCCTAACAACGGGCGCTCGGGCACCTTCTAGCCACGTCCAACAAAAAAAATCACAATTTATAAAATGTTCAGAAACTTTTATAAATATATGTGGTTTCAAATATTTGTTCAAAATTTAAAAAAAAAATCCAATTCTTGAAAATTCGTACACAATTTCAAGAAACATTCTCGTTTAAAAAAAATTCACAAATTCGAAAACAAATTAAGAATTCCAAAACATGTACGTGTTTCCAAAACCGATTAGGAATTTTGTTTGCTGATTAAATTTTTTATTTGGAATTACAAAGAATGTTCTTGTTTTTCAAAATGTTTTGAAAATTTTAAAATATATTGACCTTTCAAAATGCGTTCAAATTTCATAAAATGTTCCTGCTTTCCAAAACTTGGTCACAAATTGTAAAGATGTACTAATTTTCAAAATTTGTTCTTGTTTTTCAAAAAATATTTGTGGTTTCAAATTGTGTTCGTATATTAGAGGGTTGTTGATTTTTTCCAAAATTTGTTTGTGCTTTTCAGAAATTATTCATGTTTTTCGAAAAAGATTTTGGAGTTTCATAAAAATCGCTACGGTGACTGTTCTTTGTCATTATAGTATCCGGTTCGGTCGCTACAGTAACTAGCACGGTTCGCAAGTACACATGTTTGATCTTCCTCTAGGGTGATTTTTGCGGGCACTCTTCAACGGATTGTGCGCTGCCGCGTGGTGCGCCCACCCAGCGCCACGTGTCGCACGCTAAGAGCATCCTTGGGATCTTTTTTTCTGCATTAGTTTCAAGTTTTTTTCCTTGGTTTTGGATTTTGCTTGGTTTCTTATGGGTTTTTATGTTTTTTCTTATTTCTTTTCCTCCCGTAAAGCACACCGTGTGAAAAAGTACAATATTGTTTCATGGTTGTGCTTTTCGAAATGTTAAAATCACATATATGCTTCCAAAAAAAAGTGAAAAGCATAGTTGTGCTTCATGTATGCTTAGCATGGCGTTCTTTAGTAAAATTATAGAAATTAATAGAAACTTCATGTCCTCCAAACTTAATGTAAACTTTTTTTTTTTTTTTTGCAATCAACAACAAACTACAAGTATTCAAGAAAGGTGTGCCGAAGATTATGGGACAAAAGTTAGCTCGACCAGTTCAAAGTATTATGAAATTAGTAGAATACTTAGTCTTCAACACAGAACTTCAATATCTCTAACAATGTCCTATAGGTGAAATATTGAACCTGTCTACCATTTTAATACTCCCTCCGTCCCAAAATAAGTGTCTTAACCTTAGTACAAATTTGTATTAAACTTAGTACAAAGTTGAGACACTTATTTTGGGATGAAGGGAGTAGTCAAATTAGTTTATTTTGTTGCACAATGTGAAATATCTCCAGCAACCCTTGATAAAGAGAAAAAGAAACGACGCTTGTACTGGCTCCAATATCACACAACCCATGATAGCAATAAGCACCAATCTTAATAGAGATAACAGGACACCAACAGTTGCTTCCTGACAAAATTGGATAACATGCCCATCAATGTCATTAGCAAACAAACATTTAATCATAACTATTTGAGGTTGTGGTCAGTTTGATCATAAGGTTCGTCATACTTCTGTTTACTTCTATGGGGCACTGTAGTTGCCAAAGTGATTGAGTATCACAGAAGAATCGGTTCTAACTGAACAAAATACTTACTACACCTGAAGGCTGTGATCTTCTGAACAATTAGGCATCATGTTCCGAAGTTCCAGCAAACAATTGTGGAAGGTTGACGAACGAGTGTGTGAAGGTTTCAGAAGTCTACCTTGAAGACTTGTCTGGGTGATTGTGAGAGGTCTAAGTGACCTTAGTTCAAGGAGAATACGGTGAAGGCTTAGTCTTCTCAGTTTAATCTCAGCCTCTCCAACCAGACGTATAGTTGTCAGAACAACTGGAACTGGTCCAAGAAAGCATGTGTCTTCGTCAAGCAACTGATGATATCACTTCACTACCATTTACTTATGTACTATGTCGTGAAGACTTTGCTTGATTTCTGTCTAAAAATTTTTAGTTTCTTTGTGTTGTCATGCTCTATTTTGTCTTTTGTCTTGCTATACTTAAGTGTGTTTCCTTGTATGTGCGTCTGTTTTACTTATACTGCTACCTCGTATGCATGCTACCTTATGTTTTGATGACTTTGTCTTCGTACTAATTGCATGTGGATGAACTGTAGTTTGGAACCCAAAGTTGGATGCCATCACCCGATAAGAATTTTCTATACACATGTGTTGTGAGTTGGTAACTCTAGCAACGAACTCCGAGGAATGTTGTACTGTCATCGAAAATTATTAGTGCTACTAAGCAAGTGAAAGAACTATTGGATACATGCACAACCAATGCCGAAGAAAGAGGCCATGTCCGAGTGACACGAGCATCAAATGAATTGTCGTGTGCTGCACATGTGTCTCAAACATCAAATGATTGTTGAGTGATGCATGTCTGAAGAAAAAAGTGAAGGAAATATGCCGTAGATGCAATAATGAAATTATTATTTTATATTTCCTTATTCATGATAAATGTATATTATGCATGCTAGAATTGTATTAATCGGATCCCTTGATACATATGTGAATACATAGACAAACATTGTGTCCCTAGTGAGCCTCTACTTGACTAGTTCGTTGATCAAAGATGGTTAAAGTTTCCTAACCATGGACATGAGTTGTCGTTTGATAATGGGATCACATCATTAGAATAATGATGTAATGGACAAGACCCTTTCGTTAGCTTAGCATAATGATCGTTCAGTTTATTGCTATTTCTTTCTTCATGTCAAATACTCATTCCTCCGACTATGAGATTATGCAACTCCCGGATACCGGAGTGTAACATCCCAAATTTTCAATTTGGAATGTTATACTTAGATCATCATATGCGTATCATATTTTATTTGCCTTTTGGTTTGGATCCTAAAAAATCATAAGCAACTCAAGGACCCACGGAGAGAGTTGGGGATTTTATTATTTTTGTATTTGAATTTTCTCAAATAATGAAAAGAGGATCATTTGGTTTTAATTATTTTCTCTCCGAAATATTTCAATATCAAAATATATGAGAGGAGATAATATGACTTCTAAAAAATAAAAGAAATATTGGAGGAAAAATGTTAAAATCAAATAAATAATTTTATTTAGATTTTATTGCTATTTTATTCGAATTAGAAACAAAATATGCATTTTTCAAAACTGCATTTTAGGCTAAGAAAATGTTCACTTTGGTCTAAATATTTTATTTAGACGCTGAAAATTGTTTTTGGCATTTTAAGGTTTTTTTATATTTATTTACGATCTTTTTCTTCTCTTTTTCTTCGGCGGAAGTTATTTAAAAATAAGGTTTTACCGCCCGACTCGGCCGAAGGCCCAGCCGAGCAAGCCGGCCCGCCCGAGCCACCGCCTCCGTCGCCGTGAGCCGCCCGGACTCCGGCGGGAGTCCGAAGCTGCCCCGCCACCGCCTTGCCCCTTCCCCAAGGCGCCCGACCCCCTCCCCTCCTATAAAAGCCGCCGCCCCCTCCTCGAGCCACATCGCCGCCGCCGTCGCCCCGCCGCGGCGAAGCCTGCGCCGCCGCCACTCGCCGCACCGACCCGTCAAACCCGCCGCCCGACCCGACCCACGAGGTAAACCGCCATTATTTATTTATTTATTAGATCGATTTTTTTACAAACCCTAGTTTTGGTTTTTTTGATCGGTTCGGTTCGTCGTTTTTCATTTTTTTCGGTTTCGTTATTTAGCAAGCGTTCGCTCATTAGTTCATTTTATCGAATACGTTCATCCATCCATCTCTGTTAACGAACGTTCGCACCGTAGTTTTTCTTTTTATTTTATTTTTCGGCGAGGGTCCTATCCATGATTATTTTTATCGCAGATTAGCCCCTGAACTTCAAACCCTTGCCGTTTCTAAACCGTTCGTCCAAACCCAGTGAAACCAATGCCAAAATCTTCGTCTAGAGCCCCTCTTTCTATTTAATCAACTTTGAATTCGAAGTTCTTTTGACTGTAGTTTCAGTTCCGTAGCTCCGTTTCGATCGATTCTTTTTGCAAATCAAAGCTCTTTAGTTGAACTTTCAGATTTGATCTTATTATTTGAGTTTTACCCATGCATGTTTGTTTGAGTGCTTATGTATGGTATTGTTTGATTGCGATAGAATTCCCGGAGTGCAAAGCGTGCTACTACGAGTCACTAGGTTTCAGCGATCGTCAGCAAGGCAAGTTCATACTTTGATCATACTTTCCAATAGCCAGTTTTACTGCATTAGTTATATCCCCAAACACTTGCATGAGTAGGATTGGTTGCATAATATGTTGCTTTGTATTTCATGAGGTAGGAACCCAATGACTTGAGATTAACCCAAGGGAATTTACGCTTTGTGACTTATTGCTTAGCCATGCATGTAGACGTGGATTGGTGTGAGTGATTTCATGAAAGTTGTGAGTGTAATAACAACTAAGGGTTCTTTAAGGTGGAATTTAATACACATCTAGGTGGATTGGTTGCAGGGCATCTGGAGAATCCAGTGTTGTCCTAGGAAATCCCGGAGGACCTGTGTGATTATCCTATGGAATGCCACCCAGGATCAAAGGGATCATATATCTTTCCTGCCTAGAAACTTCCGTGTGCAGGCATAATGCCATTATGGGCTCTGGCATAGTTGAGTATGTTGTGTGACCTTCCGTGGTAGACTAGCAGATGTAGCGGATGTAGGTGGTACGGTCTACCCAGGGTTAAGAGTTAATGCTTCAGAAAGACTATGTCTCGGTCATCCGTTTCTCAAACACCATGCAGTGCGAGAAATTAAAATGGAGGAGATCGAGTCTTGTGGGGAAAAGTGCACAAACTTCTGTAGAGTGTACAAACTATTCATGAGTAGTCGTGTCCCTGGTTATGGAATTTCTTGAGTATCCTGGTATTTGAATTATGGACTGATCTCATCACTTTATTAAATTGTTGGGCTAATAACGACTTTGGTTTGGGATTGAGATGGAGGAACCATACTCAATTGTTCATGCTTAAATTTAACTAAGTAATTAAATTAATACATTCCTTTGTTGTAGGAAAAAAATAGCTTTTTTGCAAAAATGAACCTTACAACCTCTACCAGCCAAATATGCATGTAGTTGTAGGCCTTTGCTCTTTATCATTACAGTGTGTTCTTGCCAGCATATTCAATGTGCTGACCTACATGGCTGCAACATATCATGTTGCAAAGTTTTCAAACATATATTAAGGTGCGACAGGTCGTTGTCATGCACTCAATGTTTGCCGTGGAGTTGGATGGACTCAACTACTCTTCATAGCTTCCGCAATTTATTTTATTTGATGGCCTTCAGCCATTATCGTGTAATGGATATTGTCTCTTGCTAGGCTTCTCACCCCTCGTTGGTTACCCCAAGTGGAAGGTGTGAGATGTAGTGTTGCGGAAGTTTTTCCCTTGGCAAAGATACCAAGGATCGAATCCCCAGAGACTCCTAGGTTCAACAAGAAGGTGTCAACTGCTACGGCGCCAGATATTAGCAATCAACATGGAACTGCACACAGATACAAATAACTTTGCTCCCAACGAGTACAGAGAGGTTGTCAATCCCTCCGGCCTTGTAGTTCACAAAGGATTAAACGCAAGTGATAGTAGTGATAGATATAATTGCAATAGTAAATAAAAGCGAAAAGTAAATAGCGTATGTGATCAATGATGGTAATATGGACCGGAGTCTCATGATGTTCACTAGTGATGTCTCTCTCCCAAAAGACGATAAAACAGCTATGTGAGGTAAACGAATTACAACTGGGCAATTGACAGGACCATGTGCGCAAACTAATGCTGACTATATTGCAAGAAAGGTTGAGGTTCAAAGCATGGGCGGTACGCCAAAGTAAGTAGACAGAAATCCATCAATATCTACTACTAATCATCCACCTTGAGATATCTATCCAGAACATCTCGCTGGTATTAAGTTGAGAGTCCCACCCATAGTGTAAACTCAATGCAACAGACAACTGCATTAAAAGAACTTTGCGTAAAGTAAACAATCCTTGCACCCGCGGGCACAAGCACCGTTGTTTCCCCCCTTGTGGCAACAACACATCCCCTAGACTCATGTTTCTGTCACTCAAACTAGTCATCGAGGGGCATGAACCCACAATCAAGCATAACGTTCCCTCTTGGAGTCACTACCTATTACTTGGCCAAAGCAATAAATAACAACGGAGAACATGCAAGAATTACTTACGAACATAAATATAAAAGAGGTAGATTAAATATATTACTCAAGCACAATCTGAACATAATCTAATAATCCATCGGATCCCAGCAAACTCATCATAGCAACAGCATAAGGATTACATATGTGCCTCGATCATGTAGGGCAGCTCACGAGGACTAATTAGTGAAGCACAAGAACGGGAGGAGAACATCACATAGCTACTGGTCATGGACCCATGGTCCAAGGGAGACTACTCACAACTCATCCGGGAGGCGTCCATGGTGGTGGAGAGGCTCCCGGTGGTGATCCTCCTCTCCGGCAGGGTGCCGGGAAGAGTTCTCCTGGTGCTCCCGATCTTGGAAGCGGCGGCGGCGGCGGAACAGAGATGAGATCGCGAAAAAAGTTCCTCCATCAAGGGTTTCGGGAGACGCTTTAAATATATGCCAAAGGGGGGCATCGGAGGAGCCTCGGGGGGCCCAGGCGCCCCCCCGGCGCGGCCTAGGGGGGGGGGGCGCCGCCAGGGCGCCTGGAGCCCTGGTGGGCCCCCGACTGTCCTTCGGGCGCACGATAGTTTCTGGAACGCTGATTTTTTATATAATTTTTCTGGATTTTTCCTGGCAGTTCTCGTAATGTGAAAACCTGAAATGCAAAAACAGCCGAAAACAGAAACTGGCACTGGGGTGCACTGAGTTAATAGTTTAGTCCAAATATGATCAAAAGTGTATGGAAGTGTATAAATATCATAGCAATATCACCCAAAAGAGGCATGGAGCAAGCAAAAATTATAGATATGTTTTGGACGTATCAACATCCCCAAGCTTAATTCCTGCTCGTCCTCGAGTAGGTAAATGATAACAAGAATAATTTCTGTGGTGACATGCTATTAACCATATAGGACTTTTTCATAGTCATATGACAAAAGCTTACTGAGACAATGAATCTATAGTAATTAAGTTGCCTCATGAGAAAATCACAAAGGACTGAAAGTTTTACAATATGATACTGAAACATCAAATAGATTTGCAATGAACATGATGTGCAAATATGATAAAGTGATATCTAGCTTGCCCCCTTTAGTGAAGCAAAACATAAATGCAGGGGCACCTCCAAGGTTTAAGTGATGACTAGATACAATGATTTCAGAGTAAACGATATCACAATCATGCAAAAGACAATGCTACTTTGGGACAATGCACATTACACTCAGAATGACAATCATGCTCTCAGTAGTTGGTGCTTTAAAAAGAAGGTGGAGACTCTCGAACCGTGGCTTTTGTTGGCAAGGTTGAAAACCCGTAGTCGGAAACAAAGACAAAACATGTACCAGAGCTCTTGGCTTTAAAACGGAGGTAATAATTTATTTTAGATCATGCATGTTTCGTCAACGAATGCTAGCAGACAACTCAATCACTTTTTGAGATGGACAAGTTTCGAGGAACGGCTCCCGAATGAGGACGATCACATCATTTTAATCTCCTTTGTTTATCACTGCCAAAGTTTTCTGATTTCTCATGAACAAAGCGTGAAGGAGGGTTTGTTTGTTATATTATCTTTTTGAGCCGGGCGCACTCAATGCCAGTTCCTTCTCGTATTATGGGTTTGCACATTATACATGCAATCCTGGGGTGAAGCTTGTCCAACTTAAAAAGGTCATGAATTAACCACTACTTCCTCATGAACTTACAACAGAGGCACAAAATAGGAATGCTTTTTTCTTTGAATAATTTCGAGATGGCACATGCAAGTCTCCGTTAGGAATGGCAGGTAAATACCATCTAGGAAGGTATGGTGGACTCATATGGCATAACTGGATTAAAGGATGTGGATGCACAAGCAGTCAGTCCGCTTAGTACAGGCGAAGGTTAGCAAAAGACTGGGAGCGACCAACTAAGAGAGCAATGACGGTCATAATCATGCAGAGCGACAAAGCAACATTGAATCAAGCATGGTAGTTATATCGCTACTCAGAAACAAAAGATCATCAAGGCTTGACAGACTTTCTTTACAGTCTTAAATATGCGTGAGCGTACGCCAAGTCAATCAAAATAAATTCTCGAAGGAAGATATTACTAAACCATACCACATCATAGGCAAACAAATCATGTTGGTACTCCAATAACACATTGGGAACCCTCCAGCTATTTGAGACTAACCATAAGAAAACATGAACTACTAAGCGCCATCATGCACGTAGCATCTTTATCATAGACATATCAACCAATGCAACGGAAGCAAACTCTCTTAATAAGGTGAGCATGGTAATTAAAGAGAGTTCAAGCAACCAACTAAACAAAAGCTCTTTGAAAAGATAGGCATGAAAGCTAAAAGCTGAACATGATAGTAGCTATTAAAAGACAAAGAACACACACATCAAGGATAGACATGAAAATTCTATGTTATGTTCTAGGTAGAAGTGGAGCGTGTTTCTCTCCCACATAAAGAAAGCTGAGTTCCGACTCGTTATGAAAAACTAAAGAAAACTAAAAGCAAGACGCTCCAAGCATAGCATATAACACATGAAGTGATTAAAATATAGTGGAACGAAAGACGAACTGATAATGTTGATGGAGAAGGGGATGCACGGGGGCATCCCCAAGCTTAGACGCTTGAGTCTCCTTGAATATTTCTTGGGGGTGCATGGGGGCATCCCCAAGCTTGAGCGCTTGACACTCCTGAATCTTTTTATCATCTTCCCTCGCACACTTGAAAACTCCCTTCATACATAACTCATCATAATCTGATTAGCGAGGTTAGTACCCATAATAAAATAATTATACCTTGCTGGAAATAAAGATATTCTTGAAGGTCTACTGTTTCTCAAGATTGCCAAAAGGTTTTTGCAAAGAAAAAGCAAGCTCTTGGTTTGCTAAATGAAGGAAAGGCAAAACAGGACAGAATCTGTGAAAAATAGAATAGCAGGTAGTAATTGATTTGTTCGGGGCACTTCTGCAACTCTAATAAAAAAACTCAGAACATACGCACGAAAGACAATTATATAGAGCACGCTGTAGAAAGAATTCAGACCAAAAAGATGATCTGGAGATTTTATACGAATTTTTCTATCCAAGGACATAATCTGTTTCCTGGACAGCACCTCACAACTTTTGAACTTTCTAGCAATCAGAGGCTACACTTGGCACAAAATTGAAAAGCAAAGATACAATGATGATGCTACAGTAGTAACAACATCAAGACACAACAAAAGCAAAATAAATTTATTCATGTGGGCTGCCTCCCAAAAGCGCTTTCTTTTATGCCTTTAAGCTAGGCATAATGCATATAGATCAAGTCTTATCAAGAGTAAAAGAATAGCTAGCCCATACAACGGACTCAAAAGGTAACTTGATCTTCTTTCGAGGGAAGTGTTCCATCCCTTTCTTGAGAGGAAACTGAAATTTTATATTCCCCTCTTTCATGTCAATGATAGCACCAACGGTGCGTAAAAAGGGACGTCCCAAAATAATTGGACAAGAAGGATCACATTCAATATCCATAATAGTAAAATCAACGGGAACATAATTATCATTGACAACGATAAGAACATCATCGATCCTCCCCAAAGGTTTCTTTATGGAAGAATCAACGAGACAAACACCAAAAGAACAAGAATCATAAGGTTTCAATTTAAGCATATCATATATTCTTTTGGGCATAACAGAGGTACTAGCTCCAACATCACATAATGCATAGCAAGAGAAGTCATTCAATTTAATTTTTATCATAGGATCCCAACCATCTTCTAGCTTTCTAGGTATGGAGGCTTCTACTCTAAGTTTCTCCTCCCTAGCTTTGATGAGAGCATTAGTGATATGCTCAGTGAAGGCAAGGTTAAGCGTGCTAGTGCGGGGATCTCTAGACATCTTGTGAAGGAAATCAATAACTTCGGTAAGAGTGCAATTATCAAAATCAAGGTCACTAGCATCAAGTAAAGTGGTAGTGGTCTCCTTTAGGTTCACATGTTTGGTAGTTTCTATAGTCATAGCATCACCATTAATAGGTCCAATGGGACCAGGAGTACATTGGGTGCTAAGAGTTTGGATATCCTCAACAACTTGGATAGTAGCAATAGTGTGGTGGGTAGGAAGGCTCTTAATTCTATCCTCTTCCTCCCTTTCTCTAGCCCATCTTTCTTTAAGTTTAGCCATCATCCTAATATTTTCATTAATTTGCACTTGAGTAGCATTAATAGGAGTGACCTTCCTCTCCTCAAGAGGAGAAGTTTTAATTTTAAGCAATTCTATCTCATTGGCTAAATGGTCTACCTTCAAAGAGAGATCATCTAGTTTATGTAGTTTTTCTTCTACACTCTTATTAAAGGCTTTTTGGGTAGTGATGAAATCTTTAAGCATAATCTCTAGTTCGGTAGTGGAGTTCTTGGTACTAGGATAAGCACTGTTGTTCCCATAAGAATTAGAGGGGAACGGTCTAGGATTGCTACCAAAATTACTCCTATAAGCATTGTTATTAAAAAACATTTCTAGAGATAAAGTTCACATCTACTTGTTCTTGAGCAATCAAAGAATTTAAAGGAACATCACAAGGATCAACAGAGGATCGCTTCGAAAGTAGAGACATGATCAGGTCAACTTTTTCATTAAGGGAGGAAATTTCCTCGACAGAGTTTACCTTCCTACCTGTTGGAGCGCGTTCGGTGTGCCATTGGGAATAGTTGGTCATCATCTCATCGAGAAGCTTCGTGGCAGCACCAAGTGTAGTTGACATAAAGGTTCCTCCCACAGCCGAATCTAACAAGTTCCGCGAGGTAAAGTTCAAGCCTGCATAAAAAGTTTGGATAACCATCCAAGTAGTCAAACCATGAGTAGGGCAGTTCTTGATAAGAGATTTCATACGTTCCCAAGCTTGGGCAACGTGTTCATTATCCAATTGTTTAAAATTCATTATGTTACTTCTCAGTTGGATAATTTTAGCAGGTGGATAGTATTTTCCAATAAAAGCATCTTTGCACTTGTCCCATGAATCTATGCTATTTCTAGGCAAAGACTGAAACCAAATTTCAGCTCCTCCTCTCAAGGAGAAAGGAAAAAGCTTAAGCTTAACAATATTACCATCTATTTCTTGGTACTTTTGCATATCACAAAGTTCAACAAAGTTGTTCAAGTGTAAAGCAGCATCATCTCCAGCACCGGAGAATTGATCTTTCATAACTAGATTCAGTAAAGCAGGTTTAATTTCATATGAAGGTGCTGAAGTGGCAGGTGTAGTGATAGGTGTGCTGATAAAGTCATCGTTGTTGTGACTAGTGAAGTCACACAACTTGGTGTTCTCGGTGGAACCCATAGTAGCAAGCAAGCAAGATAACTATTTTTGTGATTTTCGATAAAAAGGTACTAAAGCAAAAACTGAAAGGTAAACTAACAAGACTAAAAGCAAAGGTAAAAGATAGCGTGCAACTCCCCTATCTTGAAGAGTGGAGTCCCCGGCAACGGCGCCAGAAAAACTCTTGCTAGGCTTCTCGCCCCTCGTTGGTTACCCCAAGTGGAAGGTGTGAGATGTAGTGTTGCAGAAGTTTTTCCCTTGGCAAAGATACCAAGGATCGAATCCCCAGAGACTCCTAGGTTCAACAAGAAGGTGTCAACTGCTACGGCGCCAGATATTAGCAATCAACGTGGACCTGCACACAGATACAAATAACTTTGCTCCCAACGAGTACAGAGAGGTTGTCAATCCCTCCGGCCTTGTAGTTCACAAAGGATTAAACACAAGTGATAGTAGTGATAGATATAATTGCAATAGTAAATAAAAGCGACAAGTAAATAGCGGATGTGATCAATGATGGTAATATGGACCGGAGTCTCATGATGTTCACTAGTGATGTCTCTCTCCCAAAAGACGATAAAACAGCTATGTGAGGTAAACGAATTACAGCTGCGCAATTGACAGGACCATGTGCGCAAACCAATGCTGACTACATTGCAAGAAGGTTGAGGTTCAAAGCATGGGCGGTATGCCAAAGTAAGTAGACCAAAATCCATCAATATCTACTACTAATCATCCACCTTGAGATATCTATCCAGAACATCTCACTGGTATTAAGTTGCGAGTCCCACCCATAGTGTAAACTCAATGCAACATACAACTGCATTAAAAGAACTTTGCGTAAAGTAAACAATCCTTGCACCCGCAGGCACAAGCACCGTTGTTTTCCCCCTTGTGGCAACAACACATCCCCTAGACTCATGTTTCTGTCACTCAAACTAGTCATCGAGGGGCATGAACCCACAATCAAGCATAATGTTCCCTCTTGGAGTCACTACCTATTACTTGGCCAAAGCAATAAATAACAATGGAGAACATGCAAGAATTACTTACGAACATAAATATAAAAGAGGTAGATCAAATATATTACTCAAGCACAATCTGAACATAATCTAATAATCCATCGGATCCCAGCAAACTCATCATAGCAACAGCATAAGGATTACATATGTGCCTCGATCATGTAGGCCAGCTCACGAGGACTAATTAGTGAAGCACAAGAACGGGAGGAGAACATCACATAGCTACTGGTCATGGACCCATGGTCCAAGGGAGACTACTCACAACTCATCCGGGAGGCGTCCATGGTGGTGGAGAGGCTCCCGGTGGTGATCCTCCTCTCCGGCAGGGTGCCGGGAAGAGTTCTCCTGGTGCTCCCGATCTTGGAAGCGGCGGCGGCGGCGGAACAGAGATGAGATCGCAAAAAAAGTTCCTCCATCTAGGGTTTCGGGAGACGCTTTAAATATATGCCAAAGGGGGGCATCGGAGGAGCCTCGGGGGACCCAGGCGCGGCCCAGGGGGGGAGGGGGCGCGCCGCCAGGGCGCCTGGAGCCCTGGTGGCCCCCCCGGCTGTCCTTCGGGCGCACGGTAGTTTCTGGAACGCTGATTTTTTATATAATTTTTCTGGATTTTTCCTGGCAGTTCTCGTAACGTGAAAACCTGAAATACAAAAACAGCCGAAAACAGAAACTGGCACTGGGGTGCACTGAGTTAATAGGTTAGTCCAAATATGATCAAAAGTGTATGGAAGTGTATAAATATCATAGCAATATCTCCCAAAAGAGGCGTGGAGCAAGCAGAAATTATAGATACGTTTTGGACGTATCACCTCTTCGAGGACTTTCGATGTAATAAAGTGTGATTGAATCTCTGTTATAAATCCTCGAGTACTATGTGTGTCAGCATATCGATCTAGTTATGACACTGAGCACAGAGACTTCGGTTCATTGGAATCGTGGTCGCTACATGATGGTATCAGAGCACATGTTGACTGTAGGACGCGACCAGTAGGATAAAGCCATAGGATGTTCTTCTCTTCTCATTCTACTTCTTCTCTACTCATTCTAATTCCTCTCTATTTTATTTTCTATAGATGTCGGACCCAATGAGCAAGTTCACTCAGCCAGACGATGACACCCCTTTCGGAAAGCACTTGAAGGAAGTCACTAGATACTTGCACATTGGAATACCAAGTATCACTGGAGATCACTACGCAACATCGCCGGAAGAGGAATGCTGGAAGATCAAAGTTAGTGTACCTGGGAGGACTATTGCACCATTCCTGGAGCCACTGGAGCTAGAATTCGACGCACCGACATGGAGCTTGGGAAAGAGTATGGCAGCTCACATCACATTTGGACGCATATGTGAAGTGTACAACAAGGACCTTGAAGACACCATTTACCAGATTTGTGGACGTCGAGACGAGCAATGGGAGATGCTACGCACCAGGAAGGACGGATCCATTGCAGCATACATCCAGGAGATGGACCAACATATTCGACGCTACGAAAATAAGATGTGCGCACTTATGCAGAAGACCAACATGGTGATAACCCGAAATTGCGAACTAGAAGAAGAACTCAAGACAATACGAGATGGATATGTGATACGTCTCCGCCGTATCTATAATTTTTGATTGTTCCCTGCCAATATTCTACAACTTTCATATACTTTTGGCAACTTTTTATACTATTTTTTGGGACTAACATATTGATCCAGTGCCTAGTGCCAGTTCCTGTTTGTTGCATGTTTTTTGTTTTGTAGAATATCCATATCAAACGGGGTCCAAACGGGATAAAAATGGACGGAGATTTTTTTTGGAATATATGTGAATTTTGGGAAGCGGAACCAACGTGAGACGATGCCCGAGTGGCCCATGAGGCTGAGGGGCGCGCCCAGGGGGCAGGTGCGCCCCGGGCCCTCGTGGCCACTCCGTAAGGCGGTTGATGCCCTTCTTTCTCCACAAGAAAGCTAATATCCGGATAAAAACCGTGTCCAAAAATCAGCCCAATCGGAGTTACGGATCTCCGGGAATTTAAGAAACGATGAAGGGCCAGAATCTCGGAACGCAGAAACAGAGAGAGACAGAGAGAAATATCCAATCTCGGAGGGGCTCTCGCCCCTCCCACGCCATGGGGACCATGGACCAGAGGGGAAACCCTTCTCCCATCTAGGGAGATGGTCAAGGAAGAAGAAGAAGGAGGGGGGCTCTCTCCCCCTCGCTTCCGGTGGCACCGGAGTGCCGCCGGGACCATCATCATCACTGCAATCTACACCAACAACTTCACCGTCGTCATCACCAACTCTTCCCCCCTCTATGCACTGGTGTAACCCCTCTTCTACTCGCTGTAATCTCTACTTAAACATGGTGCTCAACGCTACATATTATTTCCCAATGAAGTATGTCTATCCAACGATGTTTGAGTAGATCCGTTTTGTCCTATGGGTTAATTGATGATCGTGATTGGTTTGCGTTGCATGTTTATTATTGGTGCTGTCCTATGGTGCTCTCCGTGTCGCGCAAGCGTGAGGGATCCCCGCTGTAGGGTTTGCAATATGTTCATGATTTGCTTATGGTGGGTGGCCTGAGTGACAGAAGCACAGACCCGAGTAAGTAGGTTATTTGCGTACGGGAATAAGAGGACTTGATACTTTAATGCTATGGTTGGGTTTTACCTTAATGATCTTTAGTAGTTGCGGATGCTTGCTAGAGTTCCAATCGTAAGTGCATATGATCCAAGAAGAGAAAGTATGTTAGCTTATGCCTCTCCCTCAAATAAAATTGCAATAGTGATTACCGGTCTAGTTATCAATTGCCTAGGGACAAATAACTTTCTCGTGACAAAAAACTCTCTACTAAAAATAATTTAGTTGTATCTTTATATTAATAGCCCCTAGTTTTATTTACGTGCTCTTTATATTCTTGCAAACCTATCCCATAGAAACAACAAAGTACTTCTAGTTTCATACTTGTTCTAGGTGAAGTAAACGTCAAGCGTACGTAGAGTTGTATCGGTGGTCGATAGAACTTGAAGGAATATTTGTTCTGCCTTTAGCTCCTCGTTGGGTTCGACACTCTTACTTATCAAAAGAGGGTACAACTGATCCCCTACACTTGTGGGTTATCAAGACCTTTTTCTGGCGCCGTTGCCTGGGAGCAATAGCGTGGGGTGAATATTCTCGTGTGTGCTTGTTTGCTTTATCACTAAGTAGACTTTATTTGATGTTCTAAGTTGTTCTCTATCTTTAGTTATGGATATGGAACACAAAATACCAAAAAAATTAGGTGTACTTGCTACTCATGGAGATGGGGAAGCTCCTAAAACCCTCGATGCTCATTATGTGAAAGATATTATGTACTACTTTGAAAATCCTGAGAAAACCCCATTCAACTATATAATGGGAGTAACATTGGATCAACGTGAATACTTTAGGGATTATCGCTTGACACATAAAGGGAAACTATTATGGGATCAAATTTATATGTTGTGTTGGTATGCTCGGGATTTATGCTTGAGATATGATTATAGTTGTTGTTCTAGGATGAAGGCTCCACACCTTACCTTTTCATGCAAATTTAATGATGATGAAACCTTAGCTTCATATGCTAATGGTATATATGATTATTATGATGTGGAACAAATAGAAGAATTCATTGCTTTTAAGGGTGCTTATGAAATTGAGTCTCTGTTTAAAAAATATGATGCTTTTGATGATGATGTTTATAGGCCTGAAAATCTTGCTATGTTGAAATATTGCTATTTGAATTATGAATATAACTCCAATATCGATGCGTTTATTGAGAAGGTCTCCGCTGTACAAGAAAAGACTAATATTTTGCAGGAGTCTATGTAAGAAGAAATTGATGACATTGTGAGCTCATTGGATGAAAAGATGAGGATGAGAGCGAAGAACAAAAGGAGGAAGAGCGGATTGATCACCGGTGTCCACCTTCTAATGAGAGTAACTCGTTATCTCATACATTGTTTAATTTCCCTTCATGCTTACCGAAGGATGAATGCTATGATGATTGTTATGATCCCGTTGATTCTTTCGAAATATCCCTTTTTGATGATGCTTGCTATGCTTGTGGACAAGAAGCCAATATGAATTATGCTTATGGAGATGAACTTGCTATAGTTCCTTATGTTAAACATGAGATAGTTGCTATTGCACCCACACATGATAGTCCTATTATCTTTTTGAATTCTCCAAACTACACTATATTGGAGAAGTTTGCACTTATTAATGATTATATTGATGGGTTGCCTTTTTCTATTACACATGATGATTTTGATGAGTATAATATGCATGTTCTTGATGATCCTACTTGCAATTATTATGAGAGAGGAACAATATCCCCGCCTCTGTATGTTTCCAACACAGTAAAATTGCAAGAAATTGCGTATACTATGCATTGACCTTTACTTGATGTGCATGAATTGTTCTTGTATGACATGTCTATGCATAGGAAGAGAGTTAGAATTTGTTTTTGCATGACACATATCACTTTGTGCTCACTACTAAATGCCAAATCATTGCTAATTAAAATTGGCTTTGATATACCTTGGGATCCGGGTGGATCCATTACTTGAGCACTATATGCCTAGCTTAATGGCTTTAAAGAAAGCGCTGCTAGGGAGACAACTCAGAAGTTTTAGAGAGTCATTTATTTCTATTGTGTGCTTTTATAAAGTTTTAAAACAAAAAAATAAAGAGGGGAACCTAAAAAATTTTCAAAAAGAAAAGTGGAAGTAAGAAGGACGAGCACCGTTGAAATGTGGGAGCTCCTTGAACTTTGTTCATGCCCATGGAAACTTTGAAAATCTTGAATTACAGAAACTTTTCAAAAAAATAAATTATCCCCTTGTACAATTCCATTGTATTATAGAAATAATGTGCCAAGAGTTTCCTTTAGGATGATTAAACTGCTTGTTGGCTTGTGTGGTGCAAAAATAGAAACTTTGGCTGTAGTGCGCAATTTTACATTTTTACCGGAACGTCGAAAGGATCTGAAACTTTTTGCAAAGTCTTTCTATACAAATTGTTGATTTTTCCTAAGTTTTCCAGAATTTTTAGAGTTACAGAAGTATGGTTAATGTTCGGATTACTACGGACTTCCTGTTTTCACAGATTGCTGTTATAGCTTCATTATTTGCATATGTTTGAATTCTTGTTGATGCCTCCTTGACTTGGGGCCATAGAATTGTGATAGCATACAATAGGTAATGTTCGTTTATAATTATACAATAATGTTAGAGCAGTACATGATGGGATTTTATTGATCATATGCACTAACCCCGCCACTAAAAGTTCGGTTAAGTTTTGTGTGAATGAAGTGTTCGAAGATCGAGGAGGTCTCGAGGCAAGGAGAAGGAGGAGAGGCAAGAGTTCAAGCTTGGGGATGCCCGAGGCACCCCAAGTAAATATTCAAGGAGACCCAAACGTCTAAGCTTGGGGATGCACCGGAAGGCATCCCATCTTTCTTCAACAAGTATCGGTATGTTTTCGGATTCGTTTCGTTCACATGTTATGCATACACTCTTGGAGCGTCATGTGCTTTTTATTTTTCCTTTTTGCACCATGCTGCTATGAGATAGTCCTTGGTTGATTTATAGAATGCTCTTTGCAATTCACTTATATCTTTTTAGTATGGCTTTATAGAATGCTTCATGTGCTTCACTTATATCATTTGAAGTTTGGATTGCCTGTTTCTCTTCACATAGAAAACCGCCATTTGTAGAATGCTCCTTTGCTTCATTTATATTTGTTAGAGCGTGGGCATATCTTTTGTAGAAAGAATTTAAACTCTCTTGCTTCACTTATATCTATTTGGAGAGTTGACAGGAATTGGTCATTCACATGGTTAGTCATAAAATCCTACATAAACTTGTAGATCGCTGAATATGATAAGTTTGATTCCTTGCAATAGTTTTGCGATATAAAGATGGTGATATTAGAGTCATGCTAGTGGGTAGTTGTGGATTGTAGAAATAGTTGTATTGAGCTTTGTGATTCCCGAAGCATGCACGTAAGGTGAACCGTTATGTGACGAAGTCGGAGCATGATTTATTTTTTGATTGTCATCCTTTGTGTCGAGGTCGGGATCGCACGATGGTTAACTCCTACCAATCCTTCCCCTAGGAGCATGCGTGTAGTACTTTGTTTCGATGGCTAATAAATTTTTGCAATAAGTATGTGAGTTCTTTATGACTAATGTTGAGTCCATGGATTATACGCACTCTCACCCTTCCACCTTTGCTAGCCTCTCTTATACCGCACAACTTTTGCCGGTACCATACACCCACCATATACCTTCCTCAAAAAAGCCACCATACCTATCTATCATGTCATTTCCATAGCCATTCCGAGATATAATGCCATGTAACTCCACCATTCCGTTTATTATGACACACACCATCATTGTCATATTGCCTTGCATGATCGTAAGATAGCTAGCATGATGTTTCTATGGTTTGTCCATTTTTTGATGTCATTGCTACGCTAGATCATTGCACATCCCGGTACACCGCCGGAGGCATTCACATAGAGTCATATTTTGTTCTAGCTTCGAGTTGTAATCTTTGAGTTGTAAGTAAATAAAAGTGTGATGATCTTCATTATTAGAGCATTGTCCCGTGTGAGGAAACAAAAAAAAACAAAAAAGAGAGAAAGGCCAAATAAAAAAAGAGATGCCCCCCAAAAAAGAGGGGGGGGGCTAAAAAAAGCCCCTCCAAAAAAATGAGAGAAAAGGAGAGAAGGGACAATGTTACTATCCTTTTACCACACTTGTGCTTCATCATAGCACCATGTTCTTCATGATAGAGAGTCTCCTATGTTGTCACTTTCATATACCAGTGGGAATTTTCATTATAGAACTTGGCTTGTATATTCCAACGACGGGCTTCCTCAAATGCCCTAGGTCTTCATGAGCAAGCAAGTTGATGCACACCCACTAGTTTTCTTTTTGAGCTTTCATACACTTATAGCTCTAGTGCATTTGTTACATGGCAATCCCTACTCACTCACATTGATATTGATTGATGGACATCTCCATAGTCCATTGATTTGCCTAGTTAATGTGAGACTTTCTCCCTCCTTTTTCCTATCACCACCTTCTATTCCGCCCATAGTGCTATGTCCATGGCTCACGCTCATGTATTGCGTGAAAGTTGAAAATGTTTGAGAATATTAAAGTATGAAACATTTGCTTGGCTAAAACCGGGGTTGTGAATTATTTAAATAATTTGTGTGGTGAAGATGGAGCATCTCCAGACCATATGATTTTGTAGGGATAACTTTCTTTGGCCATGTTATTTTGAAAAGACATGATTGCTTTATTAGTATACTTGAAGTATTATTGTCTTATTGTCAAATGATAGACTATTGCTTTGAATCACTCGTGTTTTAATATTCATGCCATGATTAGATTACATGATCAAGATTATGCTAGGTAGCATTCCACATCCAAAATTATCTTCTTATCATTTACCTATTGGAGGACGAGCAGGAATTAAGCTTGGGGATGCTGATACGTCTCCGTCGTATCTATAATTTTTGATTGTTCCATGCCAATATTCTACAACTTTCATATACTTTTGGCAACTTTTTATACTATTTTTTGGGACTAACATATTGATCCAGTGCCCAGTGCTAGTTCCTTTTTGTTGCATGTTTTTGTTTTGCATAGTATCTATATCAAACGGAGTCCAAACGGGATAAAAACGGACGGATATTTTTTTGGAATATATGTGAATTTTGGGAAGCGGAACCAACGTGAGACGATGCCCGAGTGGCCCACGAGGGTGAGGGGCACGCCCTTGGCCCTCGCGGACACTCCTTAAGGCGGTTGATGCTCTTCTTTCTCTGCAAGAAAGCTAATATCTGGATAAAAATCGTGTCAAAAAATCAGCCCAATCGGAGTTACGGATCTCCGGGAATTTAAGAAACGGTGAAGGGCCAGAATCTGGGAACGCAAAAACAGAGAGAGACAGAGAGACATATCAAATCTCGGAGGGGCTCTCGCCCCTCCCATGCCATGGGGACCATGGACCAGAGGGGAAACCCTTCTCCCATCTAGGGAGAAGGTCAAGGAAGAAGAAGAAGGAGGGGGGCTCTCTCCCCCTCGCTTCCGGTGGCACCGGAGTGCCGTCGGGGCCATCATCGTCACCGCAATCTACAGCAACAACTTCACCGCCGTCATCACCACCTCTTCCCCCTGTATGCAGCGGTGTAACCCCTCTTCTACCCTCTGTAATCTCTCCTTAAACATGGTGCTCAACGCTATATATTATTTCCCACTGATGTATGGCTATCCTATGATGTTTGAGTAGATCCGTTTTGTCCTATGGGTTAATTGATGACCGTGATTGGTTTGAGTTGCATGTTTTATTATTGGTGCTGTCCTATGGTGCTCTCCGTGTCGTGCAAGCATGAGGGATCCCTGCTGTAGGGTTTGCAATATGTTCATGATTTGCTTATGGTGGGTGGCGTGAGTGACACAAGAACATACCCGAGTAAGTAGGTTATTTGCGTATGGGAATAAGAGGACTTGATACTTTAATGATATGGTTGGGTTTTACCTTAATGATCTTTAGTAGTTGCGGATGCTTGCTAGAGTTCCAATCATAAGTGCATATGATCCAAGAAAAGAAAGTTTGTTAGCTTATGCCTCTCCCTCAAATAAAATTGCAATAGTGATTTTTTGGTCTAGTTATCGATTGCCTAGGGACAAATAACTTTCTCGTGACAAAAAGCTCTCTACTAAAACTAATTTAGTTGTATCTTTATCTTAACAACACCTAGTTTTATTTACATGCTCTTTATATTCTTGCAAACCTATCCCACAAAAACCACAAAGTACTTCTAGTTTCATACTTGTTCTAGGTGAAGTAAACGTCAAGCATGTGTAGAGTTGTATCGGTGGTCGATAGAACTTGAGGGAATATTTGTTCTGCCTTTAGCTCGTCGTTGGGTTCGACACTCTTACTTATCGAAAGAGGCTACAACTGATCCTCTACACTTGTGGGTTACCAATATGAAGAGGAAATTGCCGTACTATTGGAGCAGAATAAAGCACTGAAGAAGAAGGTTGGAACTTTCACAGTGAAGCCGGAACCGGAGATAGGAATTACTATGGAGAACTGCATACTGATAGACGACACCGACAGTGATGGAAGTGACTATGAAGACGAAGCTGGAGCAGATATCATGGAGTCTTCAGATGACAGTGATTAGATGACCACCCTATAATCATTAGTATTAATCCGATTAGTTAGAATCGTTTGCTAGCTTTGTAATAGGATCTTTGTTTGCTCTTGTTTGAAATTGAGTGATATGATATGAAATTGTTTGTCTCATGCGCATATGGGTAGTGATTTCCCTTAGACCTCATTCTATTCTAATCTCTCCCCTCTAAACCCCTCAGATGCCTCCGAGATGTGAGCCCGGATTTAAGTTTCCCCCTGAGCTCACCCAGTTGATCCAGCAGCAGAACACTTTGATACAACTCCTTGTCCAGAACCAGAACAACAACACCAACAACAACAACAACAACAACAACAACAACAACAACAACAACAACAACAACAACAACAACAACAACAAAAACAACAACAACCCACCTCCACCTCCCCATGACAACTTGACCTGATTCTTAAGGTTGCAACCGACGGTGTTCTCTAGTAGCACCGAGCCTATAGTTGCAGATGACTCACTCCGTAAGATGGACAAAGAGCTAGCAACTGCAGGATGCACAGATGCAGAGAGAGTGCGGTTCGCTGCCCATCATCTTGAGGGACCAGCAACCGCTTGGTGGGAGAACTACACTGCTACCTACCCACTTGCTGCGATTACTTGGGATCAGTTTCAGCAAGCCTTTCACACTGCACATGTCTCAGCAGGAGCCATGAGCCTGAAGAAGCATGAGTTTCGCAACTTGCGCCAACGAAACCGTACTGTGGGGCAGTACATGGATGACTTTAGGCAGTTAGCTCGCTACGCGCCACATGATGTGTCCACTGACGCCGCGAAGCAGGAGAAGTTTCTAGAAGGACTCAATGATGAGATGAGTATGCAGTTGATGGTAGCAACCTACAACAACTATCAAGAGCTAGTGGACAAAGTTATTATACTGGAAGGAAAGCAGCAACAGAATTGACAACCGCAAAAGGAAGTATGGAGCTGGGAAGTTTAACTCTGGAGCCCAGCAGAAGCCCTGCTATACCCCATACTTTGGAGGACACAACCATCCCACGCATAACCATGGAGGCCATTCTAATAATGGAGAGAATGCACACAACCACAGTGGTGCTAGGAATGGCAATGGGAATGGAGGAAACAACAATCAGAATCGTTCCACTCCTTCAACACCCGCCAAGAAGGATCTGAGTCACATTACTTGTTTTAAGTGCGGGAAGACCGGACACTACTCTACTGAGTGCCCCGAGTCAAAGAATGGGAATGGAAATGGAAGCTCAGGAAAGAAGCCCAACCCATTCACTAGAGGACAAGTGAACCACGTCAATGTGGAGGAGATTGATGAGCAGCCCGACGCAGTTGTCGGTAAGTTTTTGATTAATGTGTTTACTGCCCTTGTTCTTTTTGACACTGGCGCATCGCATTCGTACATATCAAGGGGTTTTGTGGAAAAGTATAAGTTGCCCATCGTAGCCCATAGGACACCCATGTTAGTAAGTTCCCATGGAGCAGAGTATATGGCAAGCCATGGATGCTACCAAGTGCCATTGACCATTGGAAGACATGTATTTCCCACGGACCTTATTCTTTTGGAATCCCAATGTTTGGATGTGGTCATAGGAATGGATTGGCTATCCAACTTTGGAGGAAACATCGATTGCGCCAGTAGATCAATTCTTCTCACCACCTCGGAAGGAAAGAGGATCAAGTATGTGTCGAGACACACACCCAGGAAAGCGCATGTGAATGCACTCACGGGAGTTGTTCAGGAAGAAGCTCCAGTTGTGAAGGATTACCCTGATGTATTCCCGGAGGAGTTACCCGGCATGCCACCGGATAGAGACATAGAGTTCTTAATTGAACTATTACCAGGCACTGGACCAATATCTAAGAGACCATACCGGATGCCCGCTAATGATCTGGAGGAGATCAAGAAGCAAATCAAGGAGTTAATGGATAAGGGTTACATACGACCAAGTTCATCGCCGTGGGGAGCCCCAGTGCTCCTAGTCGAGAAGAAGGATGGATCATTGAGAATGGTTGTTGACTATCGTGCACTGAACGAGGTTACAATCAAGAATAAGTACCCACTGCCGATGATCAAAGATCTGTTTGACCAGCTGCAAGGAGCCAAGGTATTCTCTAAGATCGATTTGTGGTCAGGATATCATCAGCTGAAGATCCGAGAATAGGATATACCCAAGACAACTTTTACCACAAGGTACGTGCTTTATGAGTATACAATTATGTCATTTGGTTTTGACTAACGCTCCTGTCTATTTCATGAGTATGATGAACAAGGTATTCATGGAGTTCTGGGATAAGTTTGTGGTAGTATTCATTGATGACATATTGATATACTCCAAGAATGAAGAGGAGCACAAGGAACATTTGCGTTTAATTTTCGAGAAGCTCCGAGAACATCAGTTATACGCCAAGTTCAGTAAGTGTGAGTTTTGGTTGAAGGAAGTTGGATTCCTTGGGCATGTTGTATCAGGAGACGGTATATCCGTAGACCCCGCCAAGGTTGAGGCAGTCATAGAACGGAAGGCACTGATACGTCTCCAATGTATCTACTTTTCCAAACACTTTTGCCCTTGTTTTGGAATCTAACTTGCATGATTTGAATGGAACTAACCCGGACTGACACTGTTTTCAGCAGAACTGCCATGGTGTTGTTTTTGTGCAGAAATAAAAAGTTCTCGGAATCGCGTGAAAATCAACGGAGAATTATTTCAGAAAATATAAAAAATACCCGCAAGAAGATCCACACCTGGGGGCCCACGGGCTGTCCTCGAGGGTGGGGGGCGCGCCCCTCTTCCCAGGGCGTGCCCCCTCCCTCGAGGGCACCCCGATGCCCCACCGACGTATCCCCAGGTCCTACATATTCCGTTTCGTGGAGAAAAAAATTCAAGGAGAGGGAATTATCACGTTTTACGAGACGGAGCCACCGCCAAGCCCTAATCTCTCTCGGGAGGGCTGACCTGGAGTCCGTTCGGGGCTCCGGAGAGTGGATATTGTCGCCATCGTCATCATCAACCTTCCTCCATCATCAATTCCATGATGCTCACCGCCGTGTGTGAGTAATTCCATTGTAGGCTTGCTGGACGGTGATGGGTTGGACGGGATCTATCATGTAATCGAGTTAGTTTTGTTAGGGTTTGGTCCCTAGTATCCACTATGTTCTGAGATTGATGTTGCTATGACTTTGCTATGCTTAATGCTTGTCACTAGGGCCCGAGTGCCATGATTTCAGATCTGAAACTATTATGTTTTCATGAATATATGTGTGTTCTTGATCATATATTGCAAGTCTATAGTCACCTACTATGTGTTATGATTCGGCAACCCCGAAGTGACAATAATCGGGATCACTCCCGGTGATGACCATAGTTTGAGGAGTTCATGTATTCACTATGTGTTAATGCTTTGGTCCGATACTCTATTAAAAGGATGCCTTAATATCCCTTAGTTTCCAATAGGACCCCGCTGCCACGGGAGGGTAGGACAAAAGATGTCATGCAAGTTCTTTTCCATAAGCACGTATGACTATATTCGGAATACATGCCTACATTGCATTGATGAACTGGAGCTAGTTCTGTGTCACCCTTGGTTATAACTTCTACATGATGAATTGCATCCAACGTAATTTCCCATCACCGATCCAATGCCTACGAGCTTTACCTATATTGCTAGTTGCTATTTACTTTTCCGTTGCTATTATCACAAAAACTACAAAACACTACCGTTACTTTTATTGCTGCTACCGCCACTATCATACTACTTTGCTACTAAACTATCTGACTGCAGATACTAAGTTTCCAGGTGTGGTTGAATTGACAACTCAGCTGCTAATAATTAAGAGTATTCTTTGGCTCCCCTTGTGTCGAATCAACAAATTTGGGTTTAATACTTTACCCTCGAAAACTATTGCGATCCCCTACACTTGTGGGTCATCAAGACTATTTTCTGGCGCCGTTGCCGGGGAGCATAGCTCTATTCTTTAAGTCACTTTGGATTTATATCTGCTTATCACTATGAAGAATTTGAAAGACTCAAAAACCAAGATCTTACCCTCAACTACAAGGGGAGGTAAGGAACTGCCATCTAGCTCTGCACTAGATTCTCCTTCTATTATGAGTAAACTTGCGACACCTACTCCTGCTATTGAATCTGATATGTCGTATGTTCTTGATGATGCTACTTATGCTATGTATGATGAAACTACCTCTATGCCTGATACTGTGCCACTAGGTGAATTTCTAGATGAACAAATTGCTAAGGTTAGGGAGAGTGCAAATGTTGATGGTATTTATGAAAGTGATGATGAAACTACTCCCAATAGATATGAATTGCCTGTTGTGCCTGAGGGTTATGTTATGGATGAAGAAACTGCTAGAGACTTTCTTGCTTGCAATGATAGATATGATCTTAAGAAGTTATTAGCTAAGTTGAAAGAAAAGTCCTTGAATGCTAGAATGAAACATGATACTACTTTTTCTACTTCACCTATATGTGTCACTGATAAGGATTATGAATTCTCTGTTGATCCTGAGTTAATTACTTTGGTTGAATCTGATCCTTTCCATGGCTATGAGTCTGAAATTGTTGTGGCACATCTTACCAAGTTGAATGATATAGCCACCCTGTTTACCAATGATGAAAAGATTCGCTACTACTATATCCTTAAGTTGTTTTCGTTCTCGTTAAGGGTGATGCTAAGACTTGGTTTAATTCTCTCGATCCTGGTTGTGTGCGTAGTCCCCAGGATATGATGTATTACTTTTCTGCTAAATATTTTCCCGCTAATAAGAAACAAGCTGCCTTACGGGAAATATATAACTTTGCTCAAACTGAAGAAGAGAGTCTCCCACAAGCTTGGGGGAGGCTTCTCCAGTTACTTAATGCTTTGCCTGATCATCCTCTTGAGATGCATGATATACTTGATGTCTTTTATAATGGACTAACCGATGCTTCCAGAGACCACCTGGATAGTTGTGCTGGTTGTGTTTTCAGGGAAAGAATAGTGGAACAAGCTGAATTACTATTGAATAATATGCTAGCCCATGAAAATAATTGGACACTTCCTGAATCAGCCCCTAAGCCAACTCCGAAGAAAAGAGGTGTTCTATTTCTCAGTCCTGAAGATATGCAAGAGGCAAAGAAATCTATGAAAGAAAAAGGTATTAAAGCTGAAGATGTTAAGAATTTACCACCTATTGAGGAAATACATGGTCTTGATAACCCGACACAGGTAGTAAAGGTAAATTCTCTTTATAGATTTGATGAAGGTGATATTCCTCGTTATAAGTCTGCTAGCCAATGCTTAGATGAGTTTGACAATTTTATTGTGAAACAAGAAAACTTCAATGCTTATGTTGGTAGACAATTACAACACAATGCTTGTATGATTGAACACTTGAGTGATTATCTGTCTAGTGCTAAAGATGAACTGAAACTTATTAGTATACATGCTTCCATGGTCGCCACTCAAGTAGAACAAGTACTTAAGGCTCAGAATGATTTGCTCAATGAACTAAATAGTAAGAATAATGATAATGCCATTAGAGTTGTGACTAGAGGTGGTAGAATGACTTAGGAACCGTTGTATCCTGAAGGTCACCCTAGGAGAATTGAGCAAGATTCTCAGAGCGCTAATATAGATGCACCTAGTTCTTCTAAGAAGAAGAAAAAGAAAAATGATAGGACTTTGCATGCTTCTCGTGAACCTGTAGCTCACCCACCCGAGAATCCCAATGATATATCTGTTTCTGATGCTGAGACACAATCTGGTAATGAACATGAACCTAGTGCTAATATTAATGATGATGTTCATGATAATGCTCAACCTAGCAATGATAATGATGTAGAGATTGAACCTGCTGTTGATCTTGATAACCCACAATCAAAGAATCAACGTTATGATAAGAGAGATTTTGTTGCTAGGAAACACGGTAGGGAAAGAGAACCATGGGTTCAGAAACCCATGCCTTTTCCTCCAAAACCATCCAAGAAAAAGGATGATGAGGACTTTGAGCGCTTTGCTGAAATGATTAGACCTATCTTTTTGCGTATGCGTTTGACTGATGTGCTTAAAACAAATCCTTATGCCAAGTACATGAAAGATATTATCACAAACAAAAGAAAGATACCTGATGTAGAAATCTCCACCATGCTTGCCAATTACACTTTTGAGGGTGGAATGCCTAAGAAATTAGGGGATCCAGGAGTACCTACTATACCTTGCTCCATTAAGAGAAATTGTGTTAAAACTGCTTTGTGTGATCTTGGAGCTGGTGTTAGTGTTATGCCTCTCTCTTTATATCGTAGACTTGACTTGAGTAAGTTGACACCTACTGAAATATGTTTGCAAATGGCCGATAAATCAACTGCTATACCTGTCGATATTTGTGAGGATGTGGCTGTTGTAGTTGCAAATGTTACTATTTTAACGGACTTTGTTATACTTGATATTCCCGAGGACGATACTATGTCTATTATTCTTGGAAGACCTTTTCTAAATACTACATCGGCTGTTATTGATTGCAACAAAGGCAATGTCACTTTTCATGTCAATGGTAATGAGCATACGGTACACTTTTCGAGGAAACAACCTTAGGCCTACAGTATCAATTATATTGGAAAAACTTCAACAATTACTATTGGAGGTTTTGAGTTTCCTATTCCTACTATCAAGAAGGCATATAACATACTTATTGTTGGGGACATACATATCCCCATTGAGGTAACATAGTGTTATTCAAAAATTCTCCGGTTTCATGTTACTCGGAAAGAGTTTATTAACAAGACCTGGTCAACCTTGTTAATGGATTCCTTTTGACAAACATGGGATAGGTGAATCTTGATAGCACAAACCTTTTGTACCCTCCTTTTAGTTTTTGCTAATTAGGTTAAATAAAAGAAAAATAGCATTATATGTCTGTTTCCAGACTTATCCGTGCAATAAAAAAATATCCCAAAAATAAAAGTTCTCCAAATGCCATAAAAATGAAATATGATTTTTTCTAGAATATTTAAGAAAATATGGCACTGAACACACAACGAGGGGAGCCAGCACGTGGCCTCGAGGGCACAGGGCGCGCCCCCATTCACAGGGCGCGTCCCCTGCCTCGAGGGCCCCACGTGCCCCCCCTCCACTTATCCTTTCACCCATGCTCTTCTGCTTCCTCCCAAAAAAAATCCCAAACCAGCTCAAACCCGAGTTCTGGCTCATTTTGCTGCCATTTTCGATCTCCTTGCTCAAAGCACCATTCACCAAACTGTTTGGGGAGATTGTTCCTTGGTATGTGACTCCTCCATTGGTCCAATTAGTTTTTGTTCTAGTGCTTTATTTATTGCAAATTTGTGCTGCTGTGGTGACCTTGTTCTTGAGCTTGCATGTCAAATTTTCTTGGTCCCAAGTAGTTCTAATGCATGATATAACTTCTAGGCACTTATAGGAGTTGTTGCTATCGTTCTTGTTGAGTTTGGTTAACTTTTATTGTCAGTTACTAAAAATTTCAGAAAAATGTCTAGGAAAAACTTCCAAGGTGGTCCTTCAAGGAAGCAAGGACCGAGGCTTGCGTTCCGTGAGCCCGACGATGAACCACCGAGGGATACTGATGTACAGCCTTGTGAATGGCCGTCAGATGAATTTATGAGTCAAGCGGGCATCAAAGATGAATTTTACGCATATGTGCGTAACGCTGACCTCGAGGACTTCATGCAAGATAAGTGCCTCCAATACCGTGGCTTGACTGATAGCTTTGTGAGAAGGTTTAAATTTTCATCTTCACGTAATTATCACACTGTCTTGTTTGATCTATATGATAAATCTTATACCATGGACTTAGAGGATTTTAATGAAGCCTGCAAGCTCCCACAGTGGGGCAGTATGAGTGATCCTCGTAAATCTGAATTTAGAGAATTCCTAGCTAGTATTACAGTGGGGGAATCCAGGGACATCACACAAGCCACCACTGGGAGCATACATTTTCCTGCTATTCATTACTTTGCTCTCTTTATCGGTAGATGCTTAAATGGTAAAGATGAGGCTTGTCACATGTGTGTCCCTGATCTTAGCATTCTCAGGAGTGATGTACTAGGTGATAGGCAATATAATCTGGGAGCTATTGTTGCATGTAGGCTATACCATAATTGTTCGAATGGAGATTTATTTGGTGGGATCTATGCTACTCGCATAGCCCGCTACCTTGGTGTATCTGTGCACCCGTATGATGACCCCTTACCTACTGCTTATTTAGACTGTAATGCTATGGCTAGTCACCGATTTATAGAGTGGGATAATCAAATTCTCAAATATCGACTAATCTTTAACCGGCAGCATGACATCCCTATTGTTCTTCCTGCCCCTACTTTGTTTAACTTTCAGGAAAAGGGGAGATACACTATGTCGGGGGAAACTGTCCTCCCACGAGCACCTATGGGACCGGAGCCCCTTCTACGTTGCGGTAAGGGAGCGGAGGGAGCGCGGAGAGCAGATCGAGGAGCGCACGCGGGCAGTTTACCCAGGTTCGGGCCGCGATGACGCGTAAAACCCTACTCCTGCTTTGGTTGTATTTGTTGAGCTCGGGAGCTTGAAGATCTACAGTACCAGCTACACCGAGCGAGGGAGTGAGCGAGTTTCTGGGATCGAACCCCCTCTACGTTGTGCATGGGCCTCCTTTTATAGCTCAAAGGGGTCACCGACAGGTGTCATCGTAGAGGAGGGTAAAAATGTAAAATCGGTGGTGGTTGTAATAGTGTTTGAACAGTGTATGAACAGTGGTCTTCACCTAACTTTGACGGTGGGGGACAAGGGCATTGAATGCCCATCGCCGTCGCCCCAAAAGCGCCCGTCCATGCGTCTCCGTTCGCCACGGCGATAGCCTCGTCACCGCAACTTGCCACCGTGTACCCCAGGCTGCATAGCCATCTGCCACGTGCCCCCTGGAAGGGCCACAGGGCAACGCGTGGCCAGATGAGCTGGAGCGCAGGCACACAGCGTAAGCCTCCCCGGCAAGCACCTTGCCGGGGTCGCAACCTCGCCGGGCCCGGAAGCTTGCCGCTCTCCGGGTCCTGTCGGGGCACATGACGTGCCGCGATATATTTTCTTGAAGTACCGTTCTTTTGGCCTTCCTGGCAAGCTCCTCTTGCCAGGGTCTTGTGCTGGAATGATGACTTTGAGCCTGGTGCGGCCTTCCCGGCAAGCTCCTTTTGCCGGGGTCTTGTCTTCTGACTTGAATACTTTGTTCTTGAATGGCTTAAAAAGGGGTCTGGAGCGGGCCTTGGCGGACACGTGGTGAGCCAGACCATGGGACGCTGCTACTGCCCGTGCACAAGTCGGGATACTAAGGTACCCCTACTTTAGTACACCGACAGGAGCCCCGGGCCTGGGCCACACACGGTGCCGAGCGCTGTTGGGCCAGGCCCAGAACAGTGCACGGGCACACGCGGCCCACGGCGCGCCGTTTCCTACTCCAGATTCGCCGCATCCCTCCCTAACGGCATGCGTCGATTGCGGCGTCGTGGGAGAGATCGTGGCCTGCTTGTTTAATGGGGAAATGCGGAACGTCCCCCACTTCCCCCTTAAAAGCGGAGGAAGCAGGGGCAATTTCCCCCATTACCTTCATTGCGCCTTGAGTTCTCAGAAACCCCCGCCACCCTCTGCCTCCCCTCAGGTTGACAGAGAGCCGAGCTCCACCCTTCCTCCGCTGTCCCCAGCATCCGCGGCGCCGTCGACCACCCCCTCCCCCTTGCCGCTCCCGCCATGGCTCCGAAAAGCGACAAGGTGAAGAGCGACAAGGCGAAGAAGGAGAAGTCCGAGCAGGCGGCGAAGCTGGCGGCTATGCGGAGAAAGATGGTGGTCTTCCCGCCGAGGCTCGGCCCGAGGGAGCTGCGGGACAAGTACTACCTGTTCTGGGCGAGGGAGACGAAAGATCATCCCCGCACCCAAGTCCTCCCCGCCGTGGCCGTCGACATGTTCCCGGGAGGTTACCACTTTTTCGCTGCATTCTTCTATTGCGGTCTCTGTCCTCCGTACTCGGAGTTCTTCTGCGATGTGATGAATACGTACGGCTTCCGTCTCTTAGATTTCACCCCAAATGCCGTTCTCACCTTGGCCGTTTTTGCACATCTGTGCGAAAACTATGTCGGAGTCCACCCAAACGTAGCTCTTTTCCGCCACTTCTTCACGCCTAGAGTAGAATCTGGATCCCCACTCTCCGGCGGCATCTCCTGGATCTTCAGGCTGAACAAGATGGAGGCGTACTTGATCGGGGAGCTCCGCGGCAAGTGGGAGGAGTGGAGGGCAGACTGGTGTTGGATCCTGGAAAAAGAGCCCGAGCAGTTTACCTTGCCGCGCCAGACTGCAATAGTCCGCGGCAAGGATTGGAGCGACTTGGCCCCGGAGGACGACAAGTTGCAGATCGCCCTAACTAGGATTCTTCGTCTCCGGGCTGCCAATCTGACTGTGGGTGAAGTTGGAGCTGATTTCCTCCGCCGCCGCATTGCCCCTCTGCAGGAAAGGAAGAGGCCTGCTTGGGAGTTCGGCAACGCGGCAGACCGCATGAGGCTGCACCCCGGGTTGAACTACAACTTCACCGTCTTGGAGTTGAAGGGGATGGTCCGGGAGGTGTTTAAACACGACCCCAAGCACCCGGAGTGGTTCAAACCGTCGACCGGAGTAGTCCCTTTGTGCAATAACACCGCCCTCAGTGCCATCCGCGCGGCAATGCCTGAGTGCGACTCCCACGGGGTCGTCCCCACTTGGCTGATGCCTCCAGAGGAGACCGTGCAGGCTTTCTTCGACAACTTGGTTGAAAAACCACGCAACGCCGATGAGAGGAAGGGGCTCACCCGGGAGACCACCGCGCGAGATGTGGCGTACATTGCCTCCAGGATGGAGGAGGCCGCCGCGGCAGCAACGGCAGGCGAGTTTGGATACACTGTGGATGAAGCGGAGGCGGCGGACGCGGTGAGCCAGGCCGAGGAGGAGGAAATCCTCAAGCTGCTGCAGATCATGCCCGAGGAGTTTGCCGGGGAACCTACCGGGGAGCCTGCCGGGATTGGCGAGGCTGCCGGGCAGGGTACTGAGTCCAGCGGGCCTGCCGAGGAGGAGGAGGAAGAGGCCGAGTCCGGTGATTCCGATGAAGACTCCGGCGGGTCTCTGAATCTTGACGACGACGCCTCCTCATCCTCGGAGAACTCTCCACCGCCACCAAGCCCTCCGGCACAGCATAAGAAGCGTCTCCGCAAGGCAGCTGAGACGACGAGGCCACAGGCGCCCCGACAGCAACCGAAGCGCCGGGCGACGCGCGCCACCACGACGAGCAAGGTCGTCAAGGAGGCGTCCCGTGCCCGAGCGACAAGCGGAGGGGGATATTCCCGGAGTGGCTCTGGGGTTCCTTCTGCACCTCGGTCCTCAGCGACGACCGGTGCTGGGTCTTCGCAGCCTGCAGCCCCGGAGCCCGCCAAGCGCCCGAGGGAGCCTTCTCCTCCAGCTCCTCGCTCTGGAGCGTGCGAGGCGGGGTTTGACTTCTCCGCCCTCAGCTCCGATGAAGAGGAGGAAGAGTAAGTACTTGCAATTTATATTTCCTTTGATTTTGTCTTGATTTCTCTTGCTTGATTCTGATCTTGTTTTGGCTTCCAGGACCTTGACCCAGAGGACGGCGAAGAGGGCCAAGATCCCTGTGGTCGATCTTGAGGATGACGAGCCCGTCGCAGCGGCAGGGGACGCGCCAGCGACGGACTTGCCGAACCAGCCTGCTGCTCCGGAGAGCAGCCCCCAGCGCAGCCCCCGACGTAAGTTCGGTGTTCATTTTTCTACTTGATGGGCGCGCTTGAGTTTTTAATCCTTATTGATATCTTGATGTCTTGATGTCTTGTGCAGAAGTGGAGCCGCAGCCGCAGGAACACCAGGAGGTCGCCCCAATGAGCTGCTTGCTCCACCCTCCCCGCCAAGGACGACCTCCCCGGCAAGGGACGGTGCTCCGCCAAGGATGGGTACTCCGCCAAGGGCGAGCACCCCGCGAAGGGTGGACTCCTCGCCAAGGGAGGGCACCGGAGGCCCTCTGCCGGCGGGGGCTTCTTCTACGCCGCCAAGGGATAACTCCCCGGCGAGGGACCCCGTCATCGAGGAGGCCCGCGCAGGTAAGCCCTTGTACTTTCTTCTTATTGGATTCTTCTTTTTGGATATTTGCTTGACAACTTTTTCTTTTCTTTTTCTTCTGCTGTCAGACCCGCCCGCTCCGGAGCCGATGGAGACGGAAACCATCGCCGAGGAGGAGGTGCGCGGCGAGACTGGCGACGGCACCGCCGCGGAAGGAATGGCCGGTGCCGACGAGCCAGCCGCCGAGGAGACTGCCCCAACCACCGACGCCGCGGCTGGGGAAGGGACCGGCGGCCATACCGCTGGCCCGGAGGCCGCGGGAGCGCCGGACGCTGCACCGGCCGCCGACCCCTGCGCCTCCGCACCTGGGGCGGGCATTTATCTGGAGGCCGCCAACGGGGTCTTCATCCAAGTCCCGTGGGCGTCTTCATCAAGGGCGCCCGCGGAGGGAGAAACGTTCGACGAAGAAGTCCTCGCCTCCGCCGGGTTGAAGGTTGTCGATGCGCCCGGCAGCAGTGACGAGCCCGAAGAGGAGCGACTCCTTCGCCGGCTCTTGTCCTTGTACCGGGCCAGGCAGGCGAAGTTGGAGTCTCGGGAGGCTCTGGCTGCCAAGGCCGGTGCTGACCTGGAGAAGCGCGCCACGGAGCTCCGTGCCGCCAACCAGGCGGCCCTCCGAAACTTGGCGGAGGAGCGCGAAGAGCTTGCCGGATCACACCAAGCATTCCTCCTCGAGAAGGCCGAGGTGGAGGAGCAACAGCGTCTGGCCGCCGAGGAGCTGTCTCGGTGGGAAGGGGAGCTCAACCAGCGGAAGGTCGACCTCGACAGCCACGAGGATGACCTCACCACTCGGGAGCAGGCTATTGGCGGGGCTCTGCAAGAGGCGAGGGATGCCGCCGCTGCCGCAAAGACCGCCAAGAGGGATCTGGAGGCCAGGGTGGCGCAGATGGAGTTGTACTTGAAGGCGAGCGAGGACAGAGTCACCGCACTCAACATGGAGCGGGAGAAGGATGCCCACACCAACTTGGAGCTGCAAATCCGCCTCTCCGAGAAGGGTAAAGAGCTCACCGACGCCAGGGACTCCATCGCCGACTTGGATATGAAGGTTTCCACCCTCACCGGCTCGCTCGACGCCGCCCGGGACCGTGAGACGAAGCTGAAGGACGAACTCCGCACCGAGAGGACCTTGCTGGAGAGCGCCGCCGTCTCGCAGTAGCACTTCCAGCGGACGGTGGAGCAATGGACCGAGGAGCTCGTCGCCTCCGCCGTCAACATCGATATGGAGATGGTGGCGCTGAGGGCGGAGCACCTCGCGTACTCCCCCGACGAGAACCTCCCCCACAGTGCCAAGCTGAGCTTGTTCCTCAGGGGGGTGGCCCGGCCCTTGCGCGGTTACGGGAGAAGATCCCCGTGCAGCTGGCCGACGAGGCGCGCCGGCTTTGCATGGGCACTATGGAGCGGGTGTTGACGAAAATCGTCTACCGCAACCCCGGGATCAACCTTGTCAACGTCCTCCGGACCCTGCCTTCCGAAGCCGATCAGGAGGCGTTGAAGGTCCAAGTCGCCCACATCATCGCCAAGGTGGGCAAGATCCAGAGGATCGAGAGAGACCGAAGAGATTAGGCACCTTGCTTCCCTCTCCACTGTGAATTAAGTCATAGGCAGTAGTTGTTTAGAACAGCGGCAAGTTATCTCTGTAATATATACTTTTGTTTCGGGTAATCAATGCAGTGTTATCTTCCTTGCTTTAGTTCCTTCACTTCGTATGCTTTCTGCCCTACGCTTCCAGGGAACTTGCCGGCAAATGGACCCTTGCTGCGAGCGCTGAGTGCAGGACTCTTAGCAGCCTGCTTGCAATGCCTTTGCCGGCAAGAAACCTTGCCGCAGCTAGTCGCAACACACTTAGATTGCTGAGCGAACTCGAAAACGAAGTAAGGGCGCGACACTTGTCGCAGCTCACTTAAGCCGTTGAGCGTGCTCGAAACAAAATAAGGGCGCGGCTAGCCGCGGGTAGGTTCCTCCGCGCACAGGTTTTCCATACAAAGTGTGGTTGTTCAAGGAAGACAACTAAAAATTTAAAAATTTGAATGCTCAAACTTTGGTAACTTAGCTTTTATGGGTTGTTTGCTTCCCGGCAAGGCTTAGCTTCTCTTGAACAGCACGTGGTCCATACTTCTATCTCCTTCCCCCCCGGCAAACTTGTGCGCGAGGAACACTTCTTCTGCTTCAGAGAGAAAGGCAAAAAGAGGAGGAAATACAAATATGGAGCCTCGCAGCTTGTTACTGCTTACCGGGGATATGTGCTGCACAAAATGTCAGAAGATACATGCAAGTGAGAAAGAAAGGCATGAAATGACAAATGGTGCAATGTACAAAAGTTTTACTGATGCACGGGGTCTGCGCCCGGCTTTGTACAAAGGTTTACATGCAACAGCGGCAAGACTTGTACAAAAGGTGGTTGCCGGAGCGGATCACGGCAACCGCGCCTCATGGGTGAAACTTGCGAAGATGCTCGATGTTCCAGGAGTTGCTCACCGGTATGCCTTCTTCGGTCTCAAGGCGGACATCGCCGGGCCTTGTGACTTGTCTCACCTGATAAGGGCCTTCCCACTTCGGCGTCAACTTGTTGGAATTCTTGGCGGACTGAACACGCCGAAGAACAAGGTCCCCTACCTCGAGACTCCTGGCCTTGACCTTGCGGCTATGATAGCGACGCAAGGCTTGCTGGTATCGAGCAGCTCGTACAGCAGCCTGGAGACGGTCCTCCTCGAGGAGCAATGCATCATCTTGCCGCAGTTGCTCTTGCTCGAGCTCGTCGTAAGCGAGCACTCGAGGAGACCCGTATACGAGTTCCGTGGGGAGAACTGCCTCTGCTCCATAGACAAGAGCAAAGGGTGTCTGTCCGGTGGCTCGATTTGGTGTCGTTCTGATTGACCAAAGAGCCGCCGGCAACTCTTCTATCCAGTTTCTTCCGCACTTCTGCAGCCTGTCGAAGGTTCTTGTCTTGAGCCCGCGCAGCACTTTAGCATTGGCCCTCTCTGTTTGACCATTGCTCCTTGGGTGAGCAACGGAAGCAAAGCAGACCTTGGCGCCAAGGTCTTGGACGTACTGCATGAAGGTGCGACTTGTGAACTGTGTGCCGTTGTCGGTGATGATCCTGTTAGGGATTCCGAAACGGCAAACAATTGACCTGAAGAACTTCACTGCTGACTGTGCTGTCACCTTTCTCACTGGTTCCACTTCTGGCCACTTTGTGAACTTGTCGATTGCAACGTACAAGTACTCAAAGCCCCCGACTGCACGGGGAAAGGGGCCGAGGATATCGAGCCCCCAGACCGAGAAGGGCCAGGACAAAGGGATCGTCTGGAGAGCTTGAGCTGGCTGGTGAATCTGCTTTGCATGGAACTGGCACGCTTCACACTTGGTTACTTGTGCAGTTGCATCTTGGAGGGCTTCTGGCCAAAAGAAACCTTGCCGGAACGCCTTCCCGGCAAGTGCTCTTGCGCCAATGTGATGACCACATATGCCTCCGTGTATCTCTGCCAATAGCTTCTGTCCGTCTTCCCGGGAAATGCACTTTAATCTGACACCATTGAGTCTTCTTCTGTACAGTTCATTTCCGACGAACTGATACATACTTGACTGTCTGGTAATCCTCTCTATCTCTTCTGGTTCTTCGGGAAGTTCTCCAGTTTGAAGAAAACGGACGATTTGCTGCGCCCATGCTAGAGCCTGAGGCTCGACAACAAGGACTAAAGGCATCAGGGCTGCTGTGGGAACCTCAGCTTCTACGACAAGAACCTGTGATTCTGCCGGAGCTGAGTGTTCCCCGGCAAGCCTGCCGGGGCAAGGCTTGTCGGGAACGCCTGCTTCAACTGTACAGACCCTTGGGTCCGCAGGAGCAGACTGTTCCTCAGCATCTTGGTTGTTGATCTTGGGGACTTTGACGGCAGTCTCTTGAAGATCCGCCGGCAAGTAGTCACCGGAGACCAACTTCCTCTTCTTGCTTTGCCCAACTGATGGTGTAACGGATGGCTGAGTTAGCTTGAGCACGAAGATCCCTGGTTCCACAGGTAACTTCATTGCAGCACACTTTGAGAGGCCATCTGCGATATCATTCTGAGCTCTTGGAACGTGCTCCATCTGTAGGCCTTCAAAGTGTTCTTCAAGCTTCCTCACTTCATCGACATAAGCTTCCATCAGAGGGCTCTGGTAACTCTTGTTCACTTGTCGGACCACCAACTGTGAGTCTCCCCGCACAATCAACTTCTTGATCCCAAGTTCGGCCACAATTCTGAGACCGGCAAGCAAACCTTCATACTCTGCAGTATTGTTTGTCGCTTGCTCCTTGGGAAAGTGCATTTGAACAACATACTTGAGGTGCTCTCCGGTGGGCGCTATGAGTAACACGCCAGCGCCGGCGCCTTGCAGCGAGAAGGCACCATCAAAGTACATTATCCACTCCTTGCTTGCTTCTTGGACGGGGATGTTTATCTCTGGAACTTCTTCATCTGGTGTTGGAGTCCATTCTGTTATGAATTCTGCCAAAGCTCTACTCTGGATAGTTGAGGTACTCTCAAACTTGAGACCAAAGCTTGACAGCTCCAGTGCCCACTCGACGATCCTGCCTGTTGCTTCTGGATTCTGCAATATCCTCTTCAACGGAAAGCGAGTGACCACTGTTATCTTGTGTGCTTGGAAGTAATGGCGCAACTTTCTTGAGGCCATGAGGAGGCCGAAAAGTAACTTCTGCACTCCAGAGTATCTTGATCTAGCCCCCTGCAAGAGGGAACTTACAAAATAAACTGGGCGCTGCACCATCTTCTTTCGCACTTCTCCTTGCTCTTGCGCAGACTTGTCCTTGTCGGGGCCAGAGCTTGTCGGGGAAGCCCCCTGCTTGCCGCTGGATGCGCTTGCCGGGGATGTGGGTTCCTCATCCGCCTCCCTCTCCGCTACTAACGCAGCACTAACCACTTGATTGGTCGCCGCTAAGTACAGCATCAACTTCTCTTGTGGCCTAGGTGCGACAAGTATTGGAGTAGAGGATAGGTATCCTTTCAAGTCTTGCAGCGCAGCCTCCGCTTCCGGAGTCCATTTCATAGGACCTGCCTTTTTCAAGATTTTGAAGAAAGGCAGGGCGCGTTCTGCAGACTTTGAAATGAACCTGCTGAGGGCAGCCACACAACCGGCAAGTCTCCTTACGTCCTTGACGCGCTTCGGGGCTTCAATCTGCTCGATGGCTTTAATCTTGTCGGGATTGGCTTCAATCCCCCGCTGGGACACGAAGAACCCGAGAAGCTTGCCGGAGGGGACTCCGAAGACGCACTTCTCGGGGTTCAACTTGAGTTGTATCTTGCGCAGATTCTCAAAGGTTTCTTCCAAGTCTCGAATCAGGGTGTTCTTGCTCTTGCTCTTGACCACTATATCATCCATGTAGGCTTCTACATTCTTGTGTATCTGTGGCTCAAAAGCAGTGTGTACCACCCTTGCAAGTGTTGAGCCTGCATTCTTCAATCCAAAGGGCATGCGTACGAAGCAATATGTGCCACATGGAGTAATGAACGCAGTCTTCTCCTCATCTTCCTCAGCCATGAATATCTGGTGGTAACCTGAGTATGCATCGAGAAATGAAAGCAACTCACATCCAGCCGTGGAGTCCACAATCTGGTCAATGCGTGGCAAGGGAAATGTATCCTTAGGACAAGCTTTATTCACATCGGTGAAGTCTATACAAAGTCTCCACTTCCCATTAGCCTTGCGCACGACAACTGGATTGGCCAACCATGTGGGATGTAGTACACCTCTAACCAGGCCTGCTGCTTCCAACTTCTTGATTTCTTCAGCTATAAACTCTTGGCGCTCCACTGCTTGCTTCCTGACCTTCTGCTTGACGGGCCGTGCTTGAGGACAAACAGCAAGCTTGTGCTCAATTACCTCCCTGGGAACACCGGGGATGTCAGATGGTTGCCATGCAAACACATCGACATTCGCCCGCAGGAAGGCAACGAGCGCGCTTTCCTATTTAGGGTCGAGCGTAGCACTGATGGTGAAGGTACCACCAGTGCTATCCTCCTTGGCGGACACCTTCTTGGTTGCCGGTGGAGCTGCCATTCCTTTCTTACACTTGCCGGTGGAGCTCGATGGTGCGTCCTCAACGGCAGCGCTGCACTCCGAAGAGGTGCGTTTGCCGGAGTGGGCCCCAGAGTTCTTGCCAGACTTGGTCTTGGTCTTCCCCCCGGGAGCTTCAGCGGCAAGTGTTTTGCTGTCTGCCGCGGCTGCTGCATCCCGGTAGATCTTGTCGGCGCAGATAAGCGCATCCTTCTTGTCGCCGGGGACAAAGATGACGCTTATCGGCCCCGGCATCTTGAGCATGTTGTACGCGTAGTGGGAAGCTGCCATGAACTTGGCGAGCGCAGGACGGCCAAGTATCCCATTGTATGGCAATGGGATATCGGCGACGTCGAACGTGATCCTCTCCGTCCTGAAGTTGAGCTCTCCACCAAAGGTCACTGGCAGCGTGATCTTCCCCTTCGGCTTGCTCCTTCCCGGGTTTATTCCTTGGAACGTCCCGGTTTCCTCGAGCTCGCCGTCGGGGATCTGCAGTTTCTTGATCACAGTGGAGGAGATCAAGTTGAGGCCGGCCCCGCCGTCAACCAACATCTTGGTGACCTTGAGGTTGCGGATAGTTGGTGAAACCAACATCGGCAAACACCCGACCGCAGTTGTGCGGTTAGGGTAGTCCTCAAGGTCGAAGATGATGGGCGTGCCGGACCATTTCAGCAGCCTGCGCGAATCGACGGGTGGCTCAGCTGCATTCACTTCCCGCACCCATTGCTTGAGTTGGCGGTGGGAAGTGTGCAGAGAGGCACCTCCATCGACGCACAGGACTTCTGTGGCCTTCTGGAACTCCTGCTCGCTGTTGTCTCCTTCATCCATATCCTCATCGTCGTCTTCGTCTTCATCCTTGTCGCGGCCCCGGGGAGGTCTGTCTCCTTGCCGCTGCTTGGCCTTGCCGCGGCATCCTCCCCGGCCATTGAACAGCCGCTTCTTGCTTGGCTCTCCTCCGCCTCCTTGGGCCTTCTCCTTGTTGCGACGCTCGTATTCAGCCTTCTGCTGTTCTACGAGGTACTCTACTCTCTTGCAGTTCTGGAGATCGTGGCCCTTGGTGCGGTGGATCTTACAGTACTGCTAGTCGGCTGCCGCTACAGGGGCGGGCTCCTTGCCGGAGCCACCAGCCTGTGTCTTCTTGGCGGGAGCCTCCTTGCCGGACTGCTCGACAACTAGTACCTCCTTGTTCTTCTTCTTCTTGTTTCGCCGCCAGCCTTTCCTTGCCGGGGCGGCATCCTCGCTGTCACTTCCTCCTGCGCCGGTATCCTCTCCGGGGAGTCTCCTCCCCTCTTCAGCGCGTGCACATTTGTCAGCCAGAGCGTAAAGCTCGCTGACGTCCCGGATCTTGGTCATGGCCATCTCCTCCCTCATCCGGCGGTTACGCACGTTCTGGTGGAACGCGTTGATAACCGCGGCAGGGTGGACATCGGGAATGTTGTGCTGAACGCGGCTGAACCTTTGGATGTACTTGCGCAGGGACTCTCCCTCCTTCTGGGCAAGGATGTGGAGATCGCTCTCCTGGCCGTGGGGTTTGTGGCCACCTGTGAAGGCGCCGACGAACTGGTGGCATAAATCCGCCCATGAAGAAATGGAGTTCTCCGGCAAGTGCATAAGCCAAGACCTGACGTTTGGCTTAAGCACGAGCGGGAAATAGTTGGCTAGGATCTTCTCGTCGCGTCCCCCGGCAGCCTGTACCGCTATGGTGTAGATGCTGAGGAACTCCGAGGGATGGGTCTTGCCGTCGTACTTCTCGGATACGTCGGGCTTAAAGTTCTTCATGATGGGCCACTTGACTTGCCGCAGCTCTCGGGTGAACGCAGGGCAGCCTGCCGCGTACGGCAAGTCGCCTGGTTCACCGGGCGCGTGCATGTCGACAGCGGTCCCGGCGCGCTGATCAGATTGCCTTCGAGCTTCTCATCGACGCTCGATGCGTGTTCGAGCGTCTTCTTGTCGCCTGTCGTCGAGGACTTGGCGCTGATCGCGGCGAGCCCGCGGATCCGACGATGCCGTGGAGTCGTCATCGACGTTGATCCGGCGGGGCGGCGATTTCTGCTTCCGCGGCGGGGAGTGCACGGTAGTTGCACCCCCGGCGGTCTTGTCTCCATCGGCCTTCGCTTGGTCGACTTGCCGCGGGCGTGATGTTGCCGGTTGCTGCAGCGTGTCGTTGTTGGCGAAGGCGATGAGGCTCTGGATCGTAGCCCTCCAGTCTTCGGCCTTGTCTGCCGCTGGAGGGAAGTCGAGGAGTAGCTGAGCCCTGGCTAGGGCTTCTGCTGGAGAGGAGGGAAACGGTGGCGAACGGTGCGAGGAGCGAGATATGCTCGGACTTTTAACGGGGTTAGAAGGAGCAGGGTCTCGCCCCGGCGACCGCGCCTTGCTCGTACCAGCGCGCTGGCCTTGAGCGTCCTGCGACCCACCGGTTTAGGCTTGTCCGAGCAGACGGATGGCACCGTGGGTACCGCGTCGCTGCTGGCCCGGCACCTCCTGAGAGGGACGGGGTGCGTGCACGGACACCGAGGCTTTGGAGTTCGCCCGGTCGTCCGTCTTGTCCTTGGACTTGGCGGCGCCGTGGGTTTCCCCACCGGCGTCCACCCTTCCGCCAGCGTCTCCTCCACCAACCGTCGGTTCCGATGGTGGTGGGATCGACGCGGACGGGCCTCCGACCTTCGAGGCCTTCTTCTTCGGAGGCATGTTGACGTAGCCGATGAAGTTGACGAAGTTGGAGAGGTTGATGAAGAATGCGCCCGCGTGAGCGCCGGATCAGGTTCGCACAACCTCAACGCCCCCTACCTGGTGCGCCAAAGATGTCGGGGGAAACTGTCCTCCCACGAGCACCTATGGGACTGGAGCCCCTTCTACGTTGCGGTAAGGGAGCGGAGGGAGCGCGGAGAGCAGATCAAGGAGCGCACGCGGGCAGTTTGCCCAGGTTCGGGCCACGATGACGCGTAAAACCCTACTCCTGCTTTGGTTGTATTTAGTTCTTGAGCTCGGGAGCTTGAAGATCTACAGTACCAGCTACACCGAGCGAGGGAGTGAGCGAGTTTCTGGGATCAAACCCCCTCTACGTTGTGCATGGGCCTCCTTTTATAGCTCAAAGGGGTCACCGACAGGTGTCATCGTAGAGGAGGGTAAAAATGTAAAATCGGTGGTGGTTGTAACAGTGTTTGAATAGTGTATGAACAGTGGTCTTCACCTAACTTTGACGGTGGGGGACAAGGGCATTGAATGCCCGTCGCCGTCGCCCCAAAAGCGCCCGTCCATGCATCTCCGTTCGCCACGGCGATAGCCTCGTCACCGCAGCTTGCCACCGTGTACCCCAGGCTGCACAACCATCTGCCACGTGCCCCCTGGAAGGGCCCCAGGGCAACGCGTGGCCAGATGAGCTGGAGCGCAGGCACACAACGTAAGCCTCCCCGGCAAGCACCTTGCCGGGGTCGCAACCTCGCCGGGCCCGGAAGCTTGCCGCTCTCCGTGTCCTGTCGGGGCACATGACGTGCCGCGATATATTTTCTTGAAGTGCCGTTCTTTTGGCCTTCCTGGCAAGCTCCTCTTGCCAGGGTCTTGTGCTGGAATGATGACTTTGAGCCTGGTGCGGCCTTCCCGGCAAGCTCCTCTTGCCCGGGTCTTGTCTTCTGACTTGAATACTTTGTTCTTGAATGGCTTAAAAAGGGGTCTGGAGCGGGCCTTGGCGGACACGTGGTGAGCCAGACCACGGGACACTGCTACTGCCCGTGCACAAGTCGGGATACTAAGGTACCCCTACTTTAGTACACCGACACACTATAACTATGGAGGAGGCAAATGCCCATTATAACATGACGGAGGCAGCCCGCCTTCGAGCCACAACTCAGCAGGCAGCATCTGCTGCATCACAGTATGACCCCAACTACAACTTTGGATATCCGTCAGGCCAGTACTGGCCATAGACCAACTTAGGCCAAAAGCCTAAGCTTGTGGGAGTACGTGTTTCTCACCGACTTACATTCATGTTCACACACTTATTCTAGCTGTTGGTGCTCACACTCTTTCACTGTACCATCCATGCTTAGTTTAAATTTCTTTTTCTTAGTCTTTTTCTTGTGTGGTAGAAAAACCTAGAAAAACAAAAAATATTAGTTGTAGCTTCTAGCTAGTTTACTTTCTTTGCTTGTAGTAGTAACTAAAAAAATGAAAACCCAAAAAGATTTCCCGTTCTTCTTTTGCTTGTTGGGAGCTTTCCCGTGTAAATAGTCTCCTTTCTTTTCTTTAGGGGTTAAGAGTAGAAGACCATGATTAAAAATGCTTAGTGGCTCTCATATGCTTTGTTGTTGATTTAACCTTGAGCCATATTACCTTGTCTTCTCTCTTGTATCAAATGCCTGCAGATTCCAGCTTAGTCCAATGCACGTGCACTATTATTATTTTCCACACCGTTCTGTCATGCGAGTGAAAGGCAATAAGGATGATATTTGATGAACTAATTGAGATGAGAAAAGCTGGTATGAACTCGACCTCTCTTGTTTTTGTAAATATGATAGCTCGTCGTTCTTGATTCAGCTTGTTATGAATGAAACATGTTTGCAATAACAATTAGAGATCATAGGTGCTTATGCCATGCTTAATTAGCTGAGAGTTTATAATGGTCTATCTTGCGTGTCAACATGATATTAAAATGGTTGTGATGTGGTATGATGGGTGGTATCCTCCTCTGAACGATTTAAGTGACTTGACTTGGCACATGTTCACGCATGTAGTTGAAACAAATCAATATAGCCTTCACAATATTTATGTTCATGGTGATTTATATCCTACTCATGCTTATATTCATTGTTGATTAATTTTAATGCATGTTCATGACCGTTGTTGCTCTCTAGCTGGTCGCTTCCCAGTCTCTTCCTAGCCTTCACCTGTACTAAGCGGGAATACTGCTTGTGCATCCACTTCCATAAACCCCAAAGTTATTCCATATGAGTCCACCATACCTTCCTATATGTGGTATTTACCTGCCGTTCCAAGTAAATTTGTATGTGCCAAACTCTAAACCTTCAAATGAAATTCTGTTTTGTATGCTCGAACAGCTCATGTATCAACTAGGGTTGTCTATATCTTCCATGCTAGATGGGTTATTCTCACGATGAGTGGACTCCGCTCATCATTCATGAGAAAATGGCTGGTAACCGGGATGCCCAGTCCCATGCTCAAAATCATAATAATTAAACAAAACTCCCCCAGGGCTGTTGCTTCTTTGGACAGTAACCCGTGGATTCGGCTGGCCGTGGAGTGTGCTTGTTGGTGGATTGGGGAAGTATAAACTTTACCATTCTGTTTGGGAACCGCCTATAATGTGCATAGCATGGGAGATATCGAGATTCTTGGTTGTTATGTTGACAATGAAAGTATACCGCTCAAAAAGTTATTCAATCTCTATTTAAAAATCGAGCTCTGGCACCTCTACAAATCCATGCTTCCCTCTGCGAAGGGCCTATCTATTTACTTTTATGCAGAGTCATCATCCTCTTATCCAAAAGCACCAGTAGGAGAGCACCTCTGTCGTTGCATGTATTACTATTAATTTGCATTGAGTATGATCATGACTGGATCTCTTTTACCATGAATTACAATGTCTAGTCAGTCCTTGATCTTTAAAGGTGCTCTGCATTTATGTTTTGCGGTCTAAGAAAGGGCTAGCGAGATACCATCCTGTTATATCATATCATGATTGTTTTGAGAAGTGTTGTCATCCGAGGTTTATTATTATTGCTCGCTAGTTGATTATGCTATTGATGAGAGTAGTCTTGGGACCTGAAAGTTATTGTGAATATGGTTAGTTCATGATCTTGTTGAAAACCTGAATGCTAGCTTACATATTTACAACAACAAGAGCAAACAGAGTTTGTCAAAGTTTTTCTTTATCACTTTCAGTTTATCAACTGAATTGCTTGAGGACAAGCGAAGGTTTAAGCTTGGGGGAGTTGGTACGTCTCCAATGTATCTACTTTGCCAAACACTTTTGCCCTTGTTTTGGACTCTAACTTGCATGATTTGAATGGAACTAACACGGACTGACACTGTTTTCAGCAGAACTGCCATGGTGTTGTTTTTGTGCAGAAATAAAAAGTTCTCGGAATTGCCTGAAATCAACGGAGAATTATTTCAGAAAATATAAAAAATACTTGCAAGAAGATCCACACCTGGGGGCCCACGTGCTGTCCTCGAGGGTGGGGGGCGCGCCCCCCTTCCCAGGGCACGCCCCTGCCTCGAGGGCACCCCAATGCCCCACCGATGTATCCCCAGGTCCTATATATTCCGTTTCGTGGAGAAAAAAATCAAGGAGAAGGAATTATCACGTTTTACGAGACAAAGCTGCCGCCAAGCTCTAATCTCTCTTGGGAGGGCTGATCTGGAGTCCGTTCGAGGCTCCGGAGAGTGGAGATCGTCGCCATCGTCATCATCAACCTTCCTCCATCACCAATTCCATGATGCTCACCACCGTGTGTGAGTAATTCCATTGTAGGCTTGCTGGACAGTGATGTGTTGGATGGGATCTATCATGTAATCGAGTTAGTTTTGTTAGGGTTTGATCCCTAGTATCTACTATGTTCTGAGATTGATGTTGCTATGACTTTGCTATGCTTAATGCTTGTCACTAGGGCCCGAGTGCCATGATTTCAGATCTGAACCTATTATGTTTTCATGAATATATGTGTGTTCTTGATCCTATCTTGCAAGTCTATAGTCACCTACTATGTGTTATGATCCGGCAACCCCGAAGTGACAATAATCGGGATCACTCCCGGTGATGACCATAGTTTGAGGAGTTCATGTATTCACTATGTGTTAATGCTTTGGTCTGGTACTCTATTAAAAGGATGCCTTAATATCCCTTAGTTTCCTATAGGACCCCGCTGCCACGGGAGGGTAGGACAAAAGATGGCATGCAAGTTCTTTTCCATAAGCACGTATGACTATATTCGGAATACATACCTACATTGCATTGATGATCTGGAGCTAGTTCTGTGTCACCCTAGGTTATAACTTCTACATGATGAATTGCATCCAACATAATTTCCCATCACCGATCCAATGCCTACGAGCTTTACCTATATTGCTAGTTGCTATTTACTTTTCCATTGCTATTATCACAAAACTACAAAAACACTACCGTTACTTTTATTGCTGCTACCGCCACTATCATACTACTTTGCTACTAAACTATCTTGCTGCAGATACTAAGTTTCCAGGTGTGGTTGAATTGACAACTCAGTTGCTAATACTTAAGAGTATTCTTTGGCTCCCCTTGTGTCGAATCAACAAATTTGGGTTTAATACTTTACCCTCGAAAACTGTTGCGATCCCCTACACTTGTGGGTCATCAGGCACCCACCTCAGTTGGTGAAATTCCTAGTTTTCTTGGACTCGCATGATATTACCGGAGATTTATTGAGAATTTCTCGAAGATTGTGAAACCCATGACAGAGTTATTGAAGAAGGAGACTAAGTATAAGTGGACCGAACAGTGTGAGGCTAGTTTTCAGGAGTTGAAGAAACGTTTGGTTACAACCCCAGTGCTGATTCTTCTGGATATACGCAAGGATTTCCAAGTGTATTGTGATGCTTCTCGTCAAGGACTTGGAGGTGTTCTTATGCAAGACTGAAGAGTTGTGTCGTACGCATCACGCCAACTTCGACCACATGAGTTGAATTATGCTATGCATGATTTGAAGTTAGTAGCCGTATTGCACACACTCAAAACCTGGAGACATTTTCTTATTGGAACCCGTTGTGATGTATACACGGATCATAACAGTTTGAAGTATATCTTCACGCAGAAGGAGATGAATCTTAGACAAAGGAGATGGCTTGAACTCATAAAGGATTACGACATGAGGTTGCATTATCATCCAGGAAAAGCCAATGTTGTGGCAGATGCTCTAAGCCGCAAGAGTAATGTAAACACCATCGTTTCCGGAGATTTACCCCAGGAGTTAGTTGATGATCTTAGGGATTTGCAGATGGAAATAGTCCCTAGAGGTTATGTTGCCACATTGGAAATTCAGTCCACATTGTTGGGAAGGATTCGAGAAGCCTAGAAGATGGACAAAGAGATTACATAAATAAAGGAAAGAATGGCCGAAGGAAAGGCAGAAGGATTTCATGAGGATGAATACGAAACACTTTGGTTTGAAAAGCGTATCTACGTGCCCAATGATCCCGAGATTAGGAAGTTGATTCTCCAAGAGGCTCATGATTCGCCATATTCGATTCACCCAGGCAATACCAAGATGTACTCGGATTTGAAGCAGAATTTCTGGCGGACCAGAATGAAGAAGGACATTGCCGAGTATGTAGCAGTGTGCGACGTTTGCCAGAGAATCAAGGCTGAACACTAGAAACCGACATGGTTATTACAACCATTACCTATACCCGAATGGAAGTGGGACAAACTTGGAATGGATTTCATCACGGGACTACCCAGGACACGTTCACGGTATGATTCTATTTGAGTGATAGTTGATCGTTTGGCGAAAGTAGCTCACTTTATCCCCATGAAGACCACTTATAGGAGTGCTAAGTTGGCCAAGATATACATGACTAGGATCGTATGTCTGCATGGAGTTCTGAGGACCATTGTATCAGATAGAGGAACACCGTTTACCTCAAAGTTTTGGAAGCAGTTGCACGAGACTTTAGGTACTAGGCTTGAATTTAGTACATCCTTTCATCCACAGACAGATGGACAAATCGAGAGAGTCAACCAGATTCTGGAGGACATGCTGAGAGCTTGTGCGCTCAATTATGGATCTAGTTGGGATGATAACTTGTCACACCCTGCATTTTGTAACATGTTATTTGCATCAATGAAGCATGAAAATTTGGACCAACAATGTTTTTTGGCATCATTTGGCTTTTATTTGGAATTGAATTTTTCCATCGTGTGCTTTTTATGTGCTCATTAAAGTCAACTATTACCTCATGTAGAATTCATCTCCATACCCATAACTTCTGCCCAATGATCATGCCAAGTGTTATATAGCAGTATAGTATTTTCTTACAAAATTAATTTGGCCAAAATGTATTTTTTAAATTTAGTATTCCAAAAACCCCTGAATTAAGGTTTGCACTGCAAGTGCTTGATTTAGGGTGAGAAAATTATTTCAAAAAGTATATTTGAGACCTAGAAGTCATAGGACTCCCAGAAACCAGAAAAAATATAATTTTAAAAGTTATTCTCCTATTTTATTTAAAAGCTTTTTCTTAAGGCCAGAAATGGTCTTTAATAGGGAAAAATTATTTAAGTATTTCAAAAATATTTGCCAAAATTCAGGGAGACTCAAAGGACATATATTGTCCATATATAAGAGTTTAAACACTTGGTCATGTTCAAAAAAATGGTCTAATCTCTCAAAACCCCTTTCTGGATATTTCAAGCTTTTGAAATATTTACAAAGGAAGTATTCTCCAAACATTCCAGGAAAATTCTATTATGTCACATATGGCATATATGATGATCTTGCCAAGTCCCATGCCTTGGGAAGCAAGAAAACATCCCCAAAACCCTTCAAAACCATTCTATCCATATTTGAAGTTTGAGCAACTTTACATTGCCAAACTTGTCCAAATGCTCTCAAACTTGGTGCACATGTTAGAATGGCCTAATAAGGCATCTAGACCAAATGGCACAAGATTTGGAGTAGAGCAACTTGATCATAATACCCCAAAACCCTTTCTGTTCAAATGTAAATTTGAACAACCTTACATTACCAACTTTTTACCTGGTGCTTCAAACTTTGTGGGCATGATCATAACCCCAAATGATGTAACTACACAAGTGGTGCATCAAGGGGAGATGATTAGCTTGACTCAAACAAGATGAAGCCATTTATGTTGATTTCTAGGGTTCACCAAAGCTACATTGGCTAGTTTCTTCAAATGAGCCCAAATTTGGTGAAACACCCTATTTTCTTATAACATTCAATCCTGTTAAGTGTCATGGCAAGTGGAGATCATTTGCTTTATCAAAACTTGATCAAACACCTTCTGCAGTTTTACCAAAACTACCATCTTGGTCACTTTTACTATTTACCTTGGCCTCAACTTTCTACCACAGCTTCATCTAGTTACTATCTACCTCCAGTAACTCCCCCATGTCTCTAGCTCCATGATTGAAGGGTAAAAACCCTAGTTCACCCTGCTGGACAGCCATTTTCTACCAGGTCACCAGCTTCTCTTCTCTCTCACAGCATCTCCAGAGCATCCAAAGCTACAGACGAACTGCTTGCATCACCCTGGACCCCCCAGACACGGTGGACACGCCCAGAGGGCCAATGGCATGCCATGGCATGCAATTAGGCCGCTCCAGAGCGCGCTACAGTGCGCCCCCGCACTGTAGCTTCGCCCAATCCAGCGCAGCCGACAGCCTCGAGCTCTCCCCTCGCGCCTACCAACGCGCCTCGACGTCCGCAGCCTCCACCGGTGCTGTCCCCCTCCTCTCTCTCCCTCTAGTGACCACCTTCACACGCGCGCCGGTCGCCCACGACCTCCACTCGTCGGGCTCACACGCGCGCGCTGCCTGGAGCGTCCCTCGCTCCTCCTCTCCCCTCAACTAAGCGTGGAACACGTCCATGATCCTCCCGGGCTCGATCACAGGCACCAGAACAGCCTCTGGCCTCGCCTGCAACCTCGCCGGCGCATGAGTCCACGGTGGACCGTGGGCGCGGCTATATAAGCCCCCCCCCCCCGAGCTCCCCACTCAGCACCAGCGGCCTCAACACACTCACAGCAACACGCCAGCACCACTCGTTCATCCCCGAAGAGCCCCAGTGCTCGGGATCGACCGGAGCTCCGCCGCGTCGGGCCATCGGCGATCTCGGAGTACATGCCTCCTCCGCCCTTCCTTTTCCCAATTTGGAACCACCACACACCACTGATACTTTCCCCTCGCTTTCCCCTCCCTGTAGCAGTCGGAATCGGCCGGAGCGACGACCTCCCGAAGCTCCTCCGCCGTCCCACCTCGCCGCCGGCGAACCAGGCCTCCCCGGCGAGTCGCACCACCACCACTGCAACCGCGACTCGTTGCTGAGTCAGTCCCTGCCCTCCGTTTGCCTCGCCATGGCCCCTATCGACGCCGGTGAGCTCGTCGTCGCCGTGGCCGAGAGGTTGAAGATGACAGGCGGGCCCCGCCTGTCATCCTCACCTCTCTCTCTCTCCCCTCGCAGCCGCTGACCGCTGGGCCCCGCCCGTCAGGTTTAAAACCCTGACGTGCACGCGCTGGCGCCCGAGCGGCTGGGCTGGATGCCCTGGGCCGTGCACTGTGGCCGCTCTGGCCCAGTGGCACAGTGCCATTTCTTTTTATTCTTTCTATAAATAATTCAATTAAATTTACAGAAATGAATATTTGTCCAAATTAATTAATTCCAACTCCTAAATTCTTGTAATATTCCAACCTATTTAATGGTGTCACTTTCACACATATCTATGAAATTTTTCTGTTCTGTTCAAATTTAAATTCAAATTTGAGCAATAAAACTCCTGTTCAAAAATCCCTAGATTCCATTCTGTAACTCCAAAACTCCAACTAATAATTTTCTCCATCTTAGTTTTCCCTCTAGTATTTAACAAAAATAAGTTGACATTTTTCTGAGCACTTTGATTTCTCTGTTTTCATTATGGTCTTATTTTTCCATTGTTATCTTGCGACGATTAGATCCCGTATTTGACGAAGTTGCTGAAGAAGGAGAAGGAGAAGGATTAGAAGACTTTGAAGACCAAGCCAATCCAGGCAAGCAGCCCTTTGACCATGATACACTTGTGTTCTTCGGAACCTGTTTGTCTCCGAATGCATAGTGATAGAATGACGGTGGTGATCTAGTTGAAACCACCACATGATGCATGCTTACTCATGATCTTGCTATGTGCTAGATGTCATGCAAATGGTTAGTAGTGATGCTTAGTGATGCATGTGTGACATGAAACCTTTGTGGTTGAAATATTTGCATAAACCCCATCGGGTGCCCCTAATGCCCGAGGGTGATGTTGAGTTAGGCCATCACTTGAGGAAGAAGTGATGTGCCGGTAAAATCTTGTGCATGGGTGAAATAATGGATTAGATTTATGAGTGACTACCGTCCCAACCCAACATGTGCAACCACTCTACCCCTTATGGGACGGGGCTTTATTGAATACTTAGGTCGATACTAGCATGGTGCCCGCATTACTAGTGACGGGAAGACTTGAGGTCTTTCCCGGGACGGGGTCCTGCCTGGATAGACGGCCATGACTGTTTTTACAGGGCACCGGACACACTGTTGGTCCCTTCGGGTACGCGTGACATTGAAAGTAGGGCAAGTCCCGTGATCTATTGTTTGTACTCGAGGGCCGTGTACCAACGAGTGGACTCTATGTTAGTGTCGTCTAAGGAAAGATAATGACCGGGTGCTTCCCCCGAGTACTTGAGGTACTGCGGGATCGTGGGTGACACGAAAGCTTCCCGAATCTTGTGGGTAAAGTGCGCAACCTCTGTAGAGTGTAAAACTATTCGAATAGCCGTGTCCACGGTCATGGACAGTTGGGTGGTGCTACTTAAACTATGTCCAGAATTTTACCGCATCGATGAAAGTATGTGTGTGATGAGTCAAGGTGGTGACTTGACTCGATGAGTTGAATCATATTCATGTTGATATCGGTAACCTGTTTTCAGGGTTACGTGAACTCATTGATGCATACACTTGACGGTAGAATATGTATTCTAGCCCATTGCTAGATTGCTCAGTATTGTTCAAGTGCATTGTTACTTTGAACCACATCATGGGTTGCTTGCGAGTACATTCAAAGTACTCATTGGCTTGCCACTGGTTATTTAATTGGCCAGGCATGGAGGAACATGAATATGATGAAGAGTTCTTTGGAGACGAACATGCGAACTAGGATGCTATCCCAGTCAGAATGCCTGTAGGGTTAAGGCAGATGGCATGGGTTCTACCTATCATCGAAGACTTCCGCTATTTGAGTTATTTGCTATTCAGCCCATGAGGCTTTATCTATGTAAGACTTGGCCATAATGGCCATAATTTGTGTAAGACGATATGTATGGATGTAAGACTCTTGTTATTCAGCTTCTGTGTGTTCACTGAGCATTGATCTCTGGGATCACTGTACACGTGCATTCGGTGATCTCGACTTCTAAGTCGGGGTCCCCACAGAGCTGGTATCAGAGCCATCCTAACTGTAGGAAGCCTTAGTTAGCATGGGCGTTAGTTAGATGAGACCCCTTTTCAAAAACCATCTGAACCTCTCTTCTTTTCTAAACCTGAGATTTCATCAGCTTATTAACCCTTCCTATTCCACATTTGTAGATGGCTGCTGTACACGAAGAGCACCTGACCACTGGGTTTCCCTTGCTTCTCGAGGATAGCCTCCAGGAGTGTCAGTTCCACCGAGCGCCCATCCTCACCTACCTTGAGCATTGGGTTAGCGACACTAAGGTGGAGTACCATGTGGAAGTGATCGTGAAGGCAAACGATCCTCCCACAAGTTGGTTCTTCGAGGGACCCCAGATGGCAACACTACCACTCGCTGTCGAGGCTGCTGCACTCAAGGCACTAACCCGTCTCCGTGAGTTTCTTCCGGAGATGGCAGCCAAGGTGACAACCCGCTTCTTACCTTACCGGAAGGAAGGTGAAGATGAAAGAAGCGCACTAGCCCCTCCACTGAAGGAAGGACTCTCGCTTCGATTCCAGACCTACTTCAGTTTATGTGCCGACAGCTTGGCACAAGACTTGGCCACGGAATCAATGAAGCTTCGAGAAGAACTTCACAAGACCAAGGCACTTCTTCGCCGAGCTCAAGAGAAGACAAATAGGATCAAGAAGGAAGGAGCACCTTCCGGACAGTCCGCTATCGCATACCGAGGCGGAAGGCCCTCCGAAGATGTATCTTCCAAGAATGAAGAACCACCTCGGCGACGCCGGATGACGGCAAGGGAATATCGCAAGCTATTCCCTGCACCACCGACGAAGCACCGTCGTATCTAACTCCTCCACTACCCCACACCCTCAAGTGACAAGGGGGCCCAGACAGATGAAGACAAGGAGGAAGACCCAGAAGAGCCGGAATACGCGACCGAGCATTCCGCCGCTTAGGCATTATTGCTACTCGGATATGCCAGTTGTGACCTCTTCGGTAGGATAGGTCGTGTAACCCCTATGCGCAGTCGAGTCCTTGTATGGTTCATATGAAACCATCTAGTGTTGCTTTTGTTGTGTTTGGATGTATGTCTTATTCTTCCTTCGGGAACATGTAAACGACTACATCACCCATTTGGATTTTAATGAAAGTGTTTTGGCCTTTCGGCCTTTGCATGATTTGATTAGTGTCACACCCACCCCCTTACTAGGCACCCATCTATCTTGCTTTCCCTCTTCCAAGTCATGAGACCTTTTACCGCTCCAACAGGATGCCTGTTGTAACTCGTACTGGTACCTCTACCCAGCAGCCTGAAGCCGGAGCATCCGCTCAGTCAGAGGCAGGCCACGACCAAACCAACGACCAAGCTCCACCACCACCACCTCCTCCGAATATGGACAAGGCTCAGCTTCTCCAAGATTTCCGAGAGGAACGCCAAGCCAACAACGCAGCCCTCCAGTTGATTGCTCAAGCTGTCACCAACAACCGCCAGCCGGCAGGGAATGGCAATGGACGTTCCACATTGGAAGAGTTCAAGAAGCATGCACCGCCAACCTTTATCGAGACTGCTGAACCCCTGGATGCAGACGACTGGGTCCGCACCATTGGGGACATACTGGAACTAGTCGGATGCACCGAAGACCGCGAGAAGGTGGCTTATGCAGCCCACTGCCTCGGGGGGACTGCTAGAGCTTGGTGGGATGGATTCAAGGTCATGCATGCTGAACAAGACATCACTTGGGTCAACTTCAAGGCAGAATTCCGCAAGGCCCACATTCCTTCCGGAATCATGGCTATCAAAAAGTGTGAGTTCCGAGCCCTGATGCAAGGAAGTGGCACTGTCAAGGAGTACATGCAGAAGTTCAGTGTTCTGTCAAGGTATGCCCCTGAAGATGTCAGCACTGATGCTGCAAAAAGGGAGCGCTTCATGGAAGGCCTCAATCCGACTCTGCAGTATTCGCTTGTCGTGTGCGACTGCCCAACCTTCCCTGACCTGGTGAACAAAGCACTTATGCTTGAAGACAAGCGGCGTGCTTTGGAAGACACTCGCAAGCGCAAGATGGTCAGCAAGGGAAGTTCCAGCAACCAGAAGCCTCGTCCGTGGCAGTCAGCCCCGGCCAAGCCAACCTATCAGCAACCAAGAGCTCCTGCACCTCGCACCAACTTTCAGCCTCAGCAGTATGCCAACCCAAGGCCAGCTTTCAAGCCCAATAACAGTGGTGGCAACAAGATCAACAATCCAAACCAAGTCACTTGCTTTGGATGTGGTCAGTCAGGACACATCTCAAGGGTGTGCCCCAACAAGAAGCCAGATGTCCCACGCCCCAATGCGCAGAACCAAGGACAAGGCCGCGGGATGCCACCAAGGAACCCAGCTCCTCGCAACCCGCCTAACCATGGGAAGGGGCGTGTGAATCACGGCACTGCTGAAGAAGCCCAGGAAGACCCGGACGTCGTACTGGGTACGTTCCTCGTCGACTCAGCACCTGCAACTGTCTTGTTTGATTCTGGAGCAACGCATTATTTTGTCACTCAAAGATTTGCATTAAAAAGTGGCATGACCCCTACACCCCTGAATAACCCTATGGTGGTACAAACCCCCGGAGCAGAGATGAGAGCCAAGATAGGCTGTAAGGGAGTCAATATTACCATTAACGGTGTAGATTTCCTAGCAGACCTCATCGTCCTGAGATCACAAGGCTTGGATGTGATCCTAGGCATGAATTGGCTCAGCAAGCACCAAGGCTTATTAGACTGTGCCAATCGGACAGTCACTGTGACAAATGACCAGGAGTCGAAGTCAAGTTTGCTTCCAACTCCTCTTCCGCTCAAGCCGCTCGAGTCAACTGTCTGTCTGAAGTTGGGCTAGAGCAAGTACCGGTGGTATGCGAGTATCCTGATGTCTTTCCGGATGAACTACCGGGAATGCCCCCTGACCGTGACATTGAGTTCATCATCGAGCTCGTGCCCGGAGCAGGACCCATCTATAAGAAGCCTTATAGAATGGGGACGGAAGAATTAGCCGAGTTGAAGAAGCAACTGGAAGAGCAGCTGAGGAAGGGATTTATCCGCCCAAGTGCCTCCCCTTGGGGATCACCTGTTCTGTTTGTGGCAAAGAGAGACGGTACCATCCGCTTATGCATTGACTACCGTTCCCTCAATGAAGTTACAATCAAGAACAAATACCCACTTCCCAAGATTGAAGACCTGTTTGATCAGCTCAGCGGAGCCAAGGTGTTCTCCAAGATCGACCTCAGATCTGGGTACTACCAGCTGAAGATCAGACCCCAAGATATTCCGAAGACGGCATTCGTAACCAGATATGGCCTGTACGAGTGCACGGTCATGTCCTTTGGGTTAACCAATGCCCCAGCTCATTTCATGTATCTCATGAATAAAGTCTTCATGGAATATTTGGACAAGTTCATTGTTGTCTTCATCGATGACATTCTTGTCTTCTCGAAGACGGAGGAAGAGCACGAGCAACATTTTAGGATGGTCCTAGACAAGCTTCGGGAGCACCAACTGTATGCCAAATTCAGCAAGTGTGAGTTCTGGCTGCATAAAGTTGGATTCTTAGGTCATGTCTTGACCGAAGAAGGATTGTCAGTTGATCCCGCAAAGATCGAAGCTGTGACCCAATGGCAATCTCCAACGACCGTCAAGGAAGTCAGAAGCTTCCTCGGACTTGCGGGCTATTACCGCAAATTCGTGGAAGGATTCTCTAGCATTGCACGGCCAATGACTCAGCTCCTCAAGAAGGACAAAAAGTTCGAGTGGACGCCAAAATGCGAAGAAAGCTTCCAAGAGCTCAAGAAGAGATTGACCACTGCCCCAGTCCTGGCAACACTTGATATTCACAAGGAGTTCGTGATATATTGTGATGCCTCCCGAACTGGATTGGGAAGCGTTCTGATGCAAGAAGGCCGAGTCATAGCCTACCTCTCCAGGCAGCTACGACCTCATGAGGAGAACTACGCTACTCACAATCTTGAGTTAGCGGCAGTAGTTCATGCCTTGAAGACATGGCGGCATTACCTCCTAGGGAAACGGTGTGATATATACACAGACCACAAAAGTCTGAAGTACATTTTCACCCAAAAGGAATTGAACATGAGGCAGCGAAGATGGTTGGAACTCATCAAAGACTATGACCTCAGTGTTCAATATCACCCCGGGAAGGCTAACGTGGTAGCCGATGCCTTAAGCAGGAAGGCTTGCTCTTTGAATGCCATTATTCAAGAAAGGCAGCCAGCCTTGTTTAAGGAACTCGAACAATTCAGTTTGGAATTGGTCACCCCTGGATTTCTGGATCATTTGGAAGTCAGACCAACCCTGATGGACGAAGTCAAGAAGGCACAAGATGGACATACAAGCATTGAAGGCATCAAGAAGAAGATGAAGCTAGGCAAGGCCCCAGGGTTCTCCGAAGACGAGCACGGGATTGTTTGGTACAAAGGTCGCATCTGCGTACCAAACAAGATGGAGCTGAAGAACCTGATCCTACAAGAAGCCGACGACACTCCGTATTCCATCCACCCCGGAGGAACCAAGATGTATCAAGACCTAAAGGCAAGATTCTGGTGGCACTGGATGAAAAGAGAGATTGCAACCTACGTTGCAAAGTGTGATGTGTGCCAAAGGGTCAAGGTTGAATATCAGCGGCCTGCTGGATTGCTTCAACCACTCAAGGTTCCAGAGTGGAAGTGGGATAAAGTCGGAATGGACTTCATCACCAGAATACCAAGGTCAAATAGGGGACATGACTCTATCTGGGTCATAGTCGATCATTTGACCAAGGTGGCCCATTTCATTCCTGTCAAGACCACTTATGATGGCAACCGGCTGGCAGCTCTCTACATCGATAGAGTCGTAAGCCTTCATGGCATTCCCAAGGAGATTGTGTCAGATCGAGGAACCCAGTTCACCTCAAGGTTCTGGAAGAAGTTCCAAGAAGCCTTGGGAACCAAGTTATATTTCAGCACAGCTTTCCACCCACAGACCGGAGGTCAGACAAAACGAGTAAATCAAATTCTCGAAGACATGCTCCGAGCCTGCGTCTTGGCATATGGAGCCAAGTGGGAAGATTGTCTCCCTTTTGCCGAGTTCTCCTATAACAACAGTTATCAGTCGAGCCTTCAGATGTCACCATTTGAGGTGTTGTACGGACGCAGATGTCGCACACCCCTCAACTGGTCGGAGACTGGAGAAGGGCTAGTCTTTGGACCGGACATTCTCCGTGCAGTAGAAGAGCAAGTCCAACTAGTCAGAGAACGTTTGAAGGCAGCCAAGTCAAGGCAGAAGAGCTATGCTGACACTCACCGTCGGGACATGAGTTTCCATGTCGGGGACCATGTGTACCTGCGGGTAACTCCTCTCAAGGGAACCAAGCGTTTCCACGTCAAGGGGAAGCTCGCACCAAGGTTCATTGGACCCTTTGAGATCACTGCACGACGAGGAGAAGTGGCTTACCAGTTGGAACTACCGCCTGAGCTATCCGATGTGCACAACGTATTCCATGTGTCACAACTCCGGAAATGTCTCCAAGTTCCGAACAAGCCTAATCTCTACAAGGATGTTGATCACCAAGCCATTGATCTGCAGCCTGATTTGACCTACCGCAAGAAGCCCATTTGCATTCTGGATGAAGCAGAACGACGGACGCGAAGCCTTACCATCAAGTACTTCAAGGTCCAGTGGAGCAACCACACGGAAGCAGAAGCAACCTGGGAACGTGAAGACTATCTTAGATCCGAGTTTCCCGATCTCTTTTAAGACCTAGTTTAGGAATCTCGGGGACGAGATTCTTGTAAGGGGGGTAGGTCTGTCACACCCTGCATTTTGTAACATGTTATTTGCATCAATGAAGCATGAAAATTTGGACCAACAATTTTTTTTGGCATCATTTGGCTTTTATTTGGAATTGAGTTTTTCCATCGTGTGCTTTTTATGTGCTCATTAAAGTCAACTATTACCTCATGTAGAATTCATCTCCATACCCAAAACTTCTGCCCAATGATCATGCCAAGTGTTATATAGCAGTATAGTATTTTCTTACAAAATTAATTTGGCCAAAATGTATTTTTTAAATTTACTATTCCAAAAACCCTTGAATTAAGGTTTGCACTGCAAGTGCTTGATTTAGGGTGAGAAAATTATTTCAAAAAGTTTATTTGAGACCTAGTAGTCATAGGACTCCCAGAAACCAGAAAAATATAATTTTAAAAGTTATTCTCCTATTTTATTTAAAAGCTTTTTCTTAAGGCCAGAAATGGTCTTTAATAGGGAAAAACTATTTGAGTATTTCAAAAATATTTGCCAAAATTCAGGGAGACTCAAAGGACATATATTGTCCATATATAAGAGTTTCAACACTTGGTCATGTTCAAAATAATGGTCTAATCTCTCCAAAACCCTTTCTAGATATTTCAAGCTTTTGAAATATTTACAAAGGAAGTATTCTCCAAAAATTCCAGGAAAATTCTATTATGTCACATATGGCATATATGATGATCTTGCCAAGTCCCATGCCTTGGGAAGCAAGAAAACATCCCCAAAACCCTTTAAAACCATTCTGTCCATATTTGAAGTTTGAGCAACTTTACATTGCCAAACTTGTCCAAATGTTCTCAAACTTGGTGCACATGTTAGAATGGCCTAATAAGGCATCTAGACCAAATGGCACAAGATTTGGAGTAGACCAACTTGATCAGAATACCCCAAAACCCTTTCTGTTCAAATGTAAATTTGAACAACTTTACATTACCAACTTTTTACCTAGTGCTTCAAACTTTGTGGGCATGATCATAACCCCAAATCATGAAACTACACCAAGTGGTGCATCAAGGGGAGATGATGAGCATGACCCAAAAAAGATGAAGCCATTTCTGTTGATTTCTAGGGTTCACCAAAGTTACATTGGCTAGTTTCTTCAAATGAGCCCAAATTTGGTGAAACACCCTATTTTCTTATAACATTCAATCCTGTTAAGTGTCATGGCAAGTGGAGATCATTTGCTTTATCAAAACTTGATCAAACACCTTCTGCAGTTTTACCAAAACTACCATCTTGGTCACTTTTACTATTTACCTTGGCCTCAACTTTCTACCATAGCTTCATCTAGTTACTATCTACCTCCAGTAACTCCCCCATGTCTCCAGCTCCATGATTGAAGGGTAAAAACCCTAGTTCACCCTGCTGGACAGCCATTTTCTACCAAGTCACCAGCTTCTCTTCTCTCTCACAGCATCTCCAGAGCATCCAAAGCTACAGACGAACTGCTTGCATCACCCTGGACCGCCCAGACACGGTGGACACGCCCAGAGGGCCAATGTCATGCCATGGAATGCAATTAGGCCGCTCCAGAGCGCGCTACAGTGCGCCCCCGCACTGTAGCTTCGCCCAATCCAGCGCAGCCGACAGCCTCGAGCTCTCCCCTCGCGCCTCCCAACGCGCCTCGACGTCCGCAGCCTCCACCGGTGCTGTCCCCCTCCTCTTTCTCCCTCCAGTGATCGCCTTCACACGCGCGCCGGTCGCCCGCGACCTCCACTCGTCGGTCTCACATGCGCGCGCTGCCTGGAGCGTCCCCCGCTCCTCCTCTCCCCTCAACTAAGCCTGGAACACGTCCACGATCCTCCCCGGCTTGATCACAGGCACCAGAACAGTCTCTGGCCTCGCCTGCAACCTCGCCGGCGCACGAGTCCACGGTGGACCGTGGGCGCGGCTATATAAGCCCCCCCGAGCTCCCTACTCAGCACCAGCGGCCTCAACACACTCACAGCAACACGCCAGCACCACTCGTTCATCCCCGAAGAGCCCCAGTGCTCGGGATCGACCGGAGCTCCGCCGCGTCGGGCCACCGACGATCTCGCAGTACAGGCCTCCTCCGCCCTTCCTTTTGCCCGATTTGGAACCACCACACACCACTGATTCTTTCCCCTCGCTTTCCCCTCCCTGTAGCAGTCGGAATCGGCCGGAGCGACGACCTCCCGAAGCTCCTCCGCCGTCCCACCTCGTCGCCGGTGAACCAGGCCTCCCCGGCGAGTCGCACCACCACCACTGCAACCGCGACTCGTTGCTGAGTCCGTCCCTGCCCTCCGTTTGCCTCGCCGTGGCCCCTATCGACGCCGGTAAGCTCGCCGTCGCCATGGCCGAGAGGTTGAAGATGACAGGCGGGCCCCGCCTGTCATCCCCACCTCTCTCTCTCTCCCCTCGCAGCCGCTGACCGCTGGGCCCCGCCCGTCAGGTTTAAAACCCTGACGTGCACGCGCTGGCACCCGAGCGGCTGGGCTGGATGCCCTGGGCCGTGCACTGTGGCCGCTCTGGCCCAGTGGCACAGTGCCATTTCTTTTTATTCTTTCTATAAATAATTCAATTAATTTTACATAAATGAATAATTGTCCAAATAAATTAATTCCAACTCCTAAATTCTTGTAATATTCCAACCTATTTAATGGTGTCACTTTCACACATATCTATGAAACTTTTCTGTTCTGTTCAAACTTAAATCCAAATTTGAGCAATAAAACTCCTGTTCAAAAATCCCTATATTTCATTCTGTAACTCCAAAACTCCAACTAATAATTTTCTCCATCTTAGTTTTCCCTCTAGTATTTAACAAAAATAAGTTGACATTTTTCTGAGCACTTTGATTTCTCTGTTTTCATTATGGTCTTATTTTTCCGTTGTTATCTTGCGACGATTAGATCCCGTATTTGACGAAGTTGCTGAAGAAGGAGAAGGAGAAGGATTAGAAGACTTTGAAGACCAAGCCAATCCAGGCAAGCAGCCCTTTGACCATGATACACTTGTGTTCTTTGGAACCCGTTTGTCTCCGAATGCATAGTGATAGAATGACGGTGGTGATCTAGTTGAAACCACCACATGATGCATGCTTACTCATGATTTTGCTATGTGCTAGATGTCATGCAAACGGTTAGTAGTGATGCTTAGTGATGCATGTGTGACATGAAATCTTTGTGGTTGAAATATTTGCATAAACCCCATCGAGTGCCCCTAATGCCCGAGGGTGATGTTGAGTTAGGTCATCACTTGAGGAAGAAGTGATGTGCCGGTAAAATCTTGTGCATGGGTGAAATAATGGATTAGATTTATGTCTGACTACCGTCCCAACCAAACATGTCCAACCACTCACCCCTTATGGGACGGGGCTTTATTGAATACTTAGGTCGATACTAGCATGGTGCCCGCATTACTAGTGACGGGAAGACTTGCGGTCTTTCCCGGGACGGGGTCGTGCTTGGATAGACGGCCATCACTGTTTTACAAGGCACCGGACACACCGTTGGTCCCTTCGGGTACGCGTGACATTGAAAGTAGGGCAAGTCCCGTGATCTATTGTTTGTACTCGAGGGCCGTGTACCAACGAGTGGACTCTATGTTAGTGTCGTCTAAGGAAAGATAATGACCGGGTGCTTCCCTCGAGTACTTGAGGTACTGCGGGATCGTGGGTGACACGAAAGCTTCCCGGATCTTGTGGGTAAAGTGCGCAACCTCTGCAGAGTGTAAAACTATTCGAATAGTCGTGTCCACGGTCATGGACAGTTGGGTGGTGCTACTTAAACTATGTCCATAATTTTACCGCATCGATGAAAGTATGTGTGTGATGAGTCAAGGTGGTGACTTAACTCGATGAGTTGAATCATATTCATGTTGATATCGGTAACCTGTTTTCAGGGTTACGTGAACTCATTGATGCATACACTTGACGGTAGAATATTTATTCTAGCCCATTGCTAGATTGCTCAGTATTGTTCAAGTGCATTGTTACTTTGAACCACATCATGGGTTGCTTGCGAGTACATTCAAAGTACTCATTGGCTTGCCACTGGTTATTTAATTGGCCAGGCATGGAGGAACATGAATACGATGAAGAGTTCTTTGGAGACGAACATGCGAACTAGGATGCTATCCCAGTCAGAATGCCTGTAGGGTTAAGGCAGATGGCATGGGTTCTACCTATCATCGAAGACTTCCGCTATTTGAGTTATTTGCTATTCAGCCCGTGAGGCTTTATCTATGTAAGACTTGGCCATAATGGCCATAATTTGTGTAAGACGATATGTATGGGTGTAAGACTCTTGTTATTCAGCTTCTGTGTGTCCAGTGAGCATTGATCTCTAGGATCACTACACACGTGCATTCGGTGATCTCGACTTCTAAGTCGGGGTCCCCACATAACTTGCCGTACGCAGAGTTTTATTACAACAACAGTTATCAAACCAGTTTGCAAATGGCCCCTTTCGAGGCTTTGTATGGAAGGAGGTGCAGAACACCGTTGATGTGGGATGAAGTTGGAGACCGTCCGTTATTTGGACCCGATTTGATCAAAGAGTCAGAAGAGAAGGTCAAACTGATCCGCGATAGACTTAAGGTAGCCCAGTCCAGGTAGAAGAGTTATGCGGATACGAAACGCAAGGAGGTGATCTACGAAGTTGGAGATAGAGCGTATCTTCATGTGTCCCCGCTGCGAGGACTTAAGCATTTCAGAGTTAAGGGTAAATTGGCACCAAGATTTGTGGGACCGTACAAAGTTTTGGAGCGCAAAGGGGAAGTAGCTTATCAGCTAGAGTTGCCCGAGACTTTGTCCGGAGTTCACGATGTGTTTCACATATGTCAGTTGAAGAAGTGTCACGCAGTGATGGCCGATATTCCGTTACGTGATACAGTGCCCCTAGAAGCAATTCAGTTAGAGAGCGACCTCACTTACGAAGAGAAGCCCGTTAAGATTCTTGAGTTTGCCGACAAAGTTACCCGTAGTAAAGTTATCAAGTTCTGCAAAGTACAGTGAAGCCATCATACAGAGGACGAAGCCATGTGGGAACAAGAGGATGATCTATGCCAAGACCACCCACACCTATTTTCTAGCCAACCCGAATCTCGAGGGCGAGATTCATCTTTAGGGGGGGTAGGTTTGTAACATCCCAAATTTTCAATTTGGAATGTTATACATAGATCATCATATGCATATCATATTTTTGTTGTTGTTTGGTTTGGATCCTAAAACAATCCTAAGCAACTCAATGACCCACGGAGAGAGTGGGGGATTTTATTATTTTCGTATTTGAATTTTCTCAAATATTGAAAAGAGGATCATTTGGTTTTAATTATTTTTGCTCTGAAATATTTCAATATCAAAATATATGAGAGGAGATAATATGACTTCTCCAAAATAAAATAAATATTGGAGGAAAAATGTTAAAATCAGATAAATAATTTTATTTGGATTTTATTGCTATTTTATTCGAATTAGAAAAAATATATGCATTTTTCAAAACTGCATTTTAGGCCAAGAAAATGTTCACTTTGTTCTAAATATTTTATTTAGACGATGAAAATTGTTTTTGGCATTTTTAGAATTTTTTAGGATTTTTCTCTTCTCTTTTTCCTCGGCGGAAGTTATTTAAAAAACGGTTTTCCCGCCCGACTGGGCCGAAGGCCCGGCCGAGCAGGCCGGCCCACCCGAGCCACCGCCTCCGTCGCGGAGCCGCCCGGACTCTGGCGGGAGTCCGAAGCCGCCCCGCCGCCGCCTTGCCCCCTTCCCCAAGGCGCCCGACCCCCTCCCCTCCTATAAAAGCCGCCGCCCCCTCTCGAGCCACACCGTCGTCGCCCCGCCGCCACGAAGCCCGCGTCGCCGCCACTCACTGCACCGACCCGCCGCCTGACCCGACCCGCGATTCGAACCCGACCCATGAGGTAAACCGCCGTTTTTAATTTATTAGATCGGTTTTTTTAGAAACCCTAGTTTCGGTTTTTTCAGATCGGTTCGGCTCGTTTCGTTTTTCGTTTTTTTCGGTTGCGTTATTTAGCGAGCGTTCGCTCGTTGGTTCGTTTTATCGAATACGTTCGTCCGTTCGTCTCTGTTAACGAACGTTCGCACCGTAGTTTTTTTCTTTTTCGGCCAGGGACCTATCCGAGATTATTTTTATCGCAGATTAGCCCCTGAACTTCAAACCCTCACCGTTTCTAAACCGTTCATCCAAATCCAGTGAAGCCAATGCCAAAATCTTCGTCTCGAGCCCCTCTTTCTGTTTAATATACTTAGAATTTGAAGTTCTTTGACCGTAGTTTCAGTTCCGTAGCTCTGTTTCGATCGATTCTTTTTGCAAATCGAAGCTCTTTAGTTGAACTTTCAGATTTGATCTTATTATTTGAGTTTTACCCGTGCATCTTTGTTTGAGTGCTTAAGTATGCTATTGTTTGATTGTGATATAATTCTCGGAGTGCGAAGCGTGCTACTAGGAGTCACTAGGTTTCAGTGATCGTCAGCAAGGCAAGTCCATACTTTGTTCATACTTTCCAATACCCTGTTTTACTGCATTAGTTATATTCCCAAACACTTGAATGAGTAGGACTGGTTGCATAATATGTTGCTTTGTAGTTCATGAGGTAGGAACCCAATGACTTGAGATTAACCCAAGGGAATTTACGCTTTGTGACTTATTGCTTAGCCATGCATGTAGACGTGGATTGGTATGAGTGATTTCATGGAAGTTGTGAGTGTAATAACAACTAAGGGTTCTTTAAGGTGGAATTTAATACACATCTGGGTGGATTGGTTGCAGGGCACCTGGAGAATCCAGTGTTGTCCTAGGAAATCCCGGAGGACCCGTGTGATTATCCTATGGAATGCCACCTAGGCTCAAAGGGATCATATATCTTTCATGCCTAGAAACTTCCGTGTGCAGCCACAATGCCATTATGGGCTCTGGCACAGTTGAGTATGTTGTGTGACCTCTTTCCGTGGTAGACTAGCAGATGTAGCGGATGTTGGTGCTACAATCTACCCAGGGTTAAGAGTTAATACTTCAGAAAGACTGTGTCTCGATCATCCGTTTCTCAAACACCATTTAGTGCGAGAAATTAAAACGGAGGAGATCGAGTCTTGTAGGGAAAAGTGCACAAACCTCTGCAGAGTGTACACACTATTCATGAGTAGCTGTGTCGCCGGTTATGGACTTTCTTGAGTATCCTGGTATTTGAATTATGGACTGATCTCATCACTTCATTAAATTGTTGGGTTGATAACGACTTTGGTTTAGGATTGAAACGGAGGAACCATACTCAATTGTTCATGCTTAAATTTAACTAAGTAGTCAAATTAATACTTCCTTTGTTGTAGGGAAAATTTAGCTTTTTTGCAAAAATGAACCTTACAACCTCCACCAGCCAAATATGCATGTAGTTGTAGGCCTTTGCTCTTTATCATTACAGTGTGTTCTTGCCAGCATATTCAATGTGCTGACCTACATGGCTGCAACGTGTCATGTTGCAGAGTTTTCAGATGGACATTAAGGTGCGATAGGTCGTTGTCATGCACTCAATGTTTGTCGTGAAGTTGGATGGACTCAACTACTCTTCATAGCTTCCGCAGTTTATTTTATTAGATGGCCTTCAATCATTATCGTGTAATGGATATTGCCTCTTTGAGGACTTTCGATGTAATAAAGTGTGATTGAATCTCTGTTATAAATCCTCGAGTACTGTGTGCATCAGCATACCGATCCAGGGATGACACTGAGCACAGAGACTTCAGTTCATTGGAATCGTGGTCGCTACACGGAGGAATGCCTTGTGTGCTATCAAACGTCACCACATAACTGGGTGATTATCAAGATGCTCTACAGGTATCTCCGAGAGTGTTTGTTGAGTTGGCATAGATCGAGATTAGGATTTGTCACTCCGATTATCGGAGAGGTATCTTTGGGCCCTCTTGGTAATGCACAACATAAGAAGCCTTGCACGCAAAGTGACTAATGGGTTAGTTACAAGATGATGTATTACGGAACGAGTAAAGAGACTTGCCGGTAACGAGATTGAACTAGGTATGAAGATACCGACGATTGAGATCACGGACATGGCGGGGAGTCTCAAAATGGTTGAGAGATAAAGATTGATATATAGGACGATAGTATTCAGAAAGCGGAATTTTCCGAAGTGTATCGGATAATTATCGGAGTACCGG
>LR738712.1:490300442-490316775 GCA_902687465.1 Secale cereale
GGGGGGTTAGCGGAACCCCCGGGGGAGGTATATGGGCCATATGGGCCATAAGGGGGGTTCGGACACCTTCCTTTCTCTCTTCCTCCTTCCTTCTTCTCCATACAATATATGGTAGGGGGGGGGGCGAATTGGGGAAGACCCCAAGTAGGATTTGACCTACTTGGGGCGCCCCTTGGCTGCCTCTCCCCCCTCCAACCTATATATATGTGGGGAGGGGGCACCTAGAACACGCAACATCAATTGTTAGCCGTGTGCGGCGCCCCCCTCCATAGTTTACTCCCACGGTCATCTTTGTAGTGCTCGGGCGAAGCCCTATGCGGATCACATCACCATCACCGTCACCACACCGTCATGCTGACGGAACTCATTCACTTCATCGACATCTTGTTGGATCAAGAGGACGAGGGACATCATCGAGCTGAACGTGTGCGGAACTCGGAGGTGCCGTACGTTCGGTGCTTGATCGGTCGGAGCCAGAAGAAGTTTGACTACATCAACCGCGTTGTCAAACACTTACGCTTTCGGTCTACGAGGGTAGGTAGACACACTCTCCCCCTCTCGTTGCTATACATCTCCTAGATAGATCTTGCGTGTGCGTAGGAATTTTTTGAAATTGCATGCTATGTTCCCCAAACAGTGGCATCATGAGCTAGGTCTATACGTAGATGATATGCACGAGTAGAACACAAAGAGTTGTGGACGGTGATAGTCATACTGCTTACCACCAACGTCTTATTTTGATTCGGCGTTATTGTGGGATGAAGCAGCCCGGACCAACCTTACATGACCGCGTTCATGAGACTGGTTCCACCGACAGACACGCAACTAGTTTTGCATAAAGGTGGCTGGCGGTGTCTGTTTCTCCTACTTTAATTGAATCAAATTTGGCTGCGGCCGGTCCTTGAAGAAGGTTAAAACAACAAACTTGATGAAACACCGTTGTGGTTTTGTGCCGTAGGTAAGAATGGCTCATGCTAAGAGCCCGTAGCATCCACGTAAAACATGCAACAACAAAGTAGAGGACGTCTAACTTGTTTTTAAAGAGCATGTTGTGATGTGATATGGTCAAGATGCGATGAGTTATATGTTATTGTATGCTATGATCATGTTTTGTAAGATATCTAACAACTGGCAGGAGCCTTTTGGTTGTCTCTTTATTGTATGAAATGCAAACACCATGTAATTGCTTTACTTTATCACTATGAGTTAGCGATAGTTGTAGAAGCAATAGTTGGCAAGAGGACCACGAAGCTACGATGAAGATGAAGGTGTCGATCCGGTGACAATGGAGATCACGACGATGCTTTGGAGATGGAGATCAAAAGCACAAGATGATGATGGCCATGTCCTGTCACATATTTTGATTGCATGTGATGTTTATCTATTATGCATCTTATTTTGCTTAGTACGTCGGTAGCAATATAAGATGATCGCTTAACTAAATTTCAAGGTAAAAGTGCTCTCCCTGAGTATGCACCGTTGCTACAGCTCGTCGTGTTGAAACACCACATGATGATCGGGTGTGATAGACTCTACGTTCACATACAATGGGTGCAAGACAGTTTTGCACATGCGGAATACTCAGGTTAAACTTGACGAGCCTAGCATGTACATACATGGTCTCGGAACACTGGAGACTGAAAGGTCGAACGTGAATCATATAGTAGATATGATCAACATAGAGATGTTCACCATTGATGATTACTCCATCTCACATGATGATCGGACATGGTTTAGTTGATTTGGATCACGTATCATTTAGATGACTTGAGGGATGTCTATCTAAGTGAGAGTTCCTAAGTAATTTGATTAATTGAACTTAATTTATCATGAACTTAGTCCTGATAGTATTTGCATATCTATGTTGTAGATCAATGGCCCGTGCTACCGTTCCCTTGAATTTTAATGCATTCCTAGCACTGGTACGCGTCGGAGCTATACAAACGGTTTTAACCCCTTTCCACGATGAAATTTGGAACTGTCTCCAAGTGAGTGTGGGTGATAGGGGGGGGGTCCTTCCCACACGAACCAGAAACCGTCGGGGATAGGCCCTCCCGACGCACATGCTGGGGCAAAATGAGCTCGTGTGCAATCGGGCGAGGCATCGAAACCCAAACATATCCGTTCGTATGTACATCCCACACGGTGAATCCCAGAAATACATCTCCGTTTGTATGTATAACACACATAGTCAATCCAAGGAATACGTTTCTATTCTTATGTACATCCCGCACAGTCAATCCAGGGAAAACGTTTACGTTCGTATGTACATCCCACACAGTCAATCCAGGGAAAACGTTTCCGTTTGAATGTATACCCCACATAGTCAATCCAGGGAAAATGTTTACGTTCGTATATACATCCCACACAGTCAATCCAGGGAAAACATTTCCGTTCGTATGAACATCCCACACAGGTTTATTTATAGGCTCGTGCGTCACACGTGCTCTACCTTGGTTAACCGTTTCTTTTATCAACTACATCATACACGATTTGATGAAGAAAACTGTGTGGCATTGGGCTATCCATCACAAGCGCTTTTACTACTAGAATCGCTTGCAAAGTTCCATGAAACATTTAGCAGGTTTAACAATTTACAATTAATAATTCTAGTATTACGCAAATTCACATTTCATATCGAACAATTGTTTGCCAATTTCATATCAGGCACATAAATATATTTTAACATCACAGTACGATAGCTACCTGAAAACAACACAATACAACATATAGCTAGTTCAACTTCATCAGAACAATATATTCATTTCCCTAATCGATATCATCCAGGATCGTCTTATCCACCTCTGCTCTCAGTTTAGTAAGAACCTGTTTTGCACTGGCCAACTAGGAAAGTGCCTTCTTCTTCGCCAACACCATCTTAGCAAAGTCTGATTTAAATTTTTTTTGCTCATTCTCCACCTTCCTCTTTTTATCCTGCATATTCAAATATTCTTCAGCGTTGACAACACTTGCTCTAAGCCTACCTCTGTTCTCTTCCTCATACATGCTCCAGAGCTTTGCTAGGCACATCTTCAAAGACCGTGGCCACTCTTGATCAACCCACTCCAAGTAAGAACACTTCTGTGCATCGTATAATATTTAAAAATAGACGAGTACCAATTATAAGGGAAATGGGTTTATAGCAACATAGAAAATCACCAATGCTTATTTTAAAAAACTGAAGAAACATGTTAATTATGACTTATCTTCACAAAAAGATCAATGTGCAAATGAATTAATTGGTACTGTGACAACAACCAAATTCTGAAACATCATAAGCTATAATTAACAACAACAATGCTACAAGTTCTTACTCATGTACAATAAATAACAAATTGAACATTTTATGAGGAAGGTAAATAAAACTACAACAGCATAGCGACAGTGTTTGGATGACATCAAATTGATACTAGCAAGTGTGTACATGCACAAATTTAGTAACATAGATCTAATAACACTAAGGCCTTCCACTATGTATGTCAAAACTGGTGTAAAGACAACTGTTGCTACATCTCGCACCGGTGCCCTGCACTGGCGAGCCGAGCTGATGAAGCGGAAAAAAAATCTGGGACCCAGACTCCGAAGCACCTAGTTGCTCCGATGCCCAGTTCCTTCGTGCCATAATGATTTAGTATTTTACTGGTTGGCTGCTTGGATGTGTGGACCAAAGTTGGCTACACAAACTGCTGAAGTGGTGCCAAATAATTTTCTAATGGAACTGCTGATGAGATGGCAACAATTTTAGATACTAGGTACAAACTGTGATACTGTCTTAGGATGCGTTTGGTTGAAGGTGGGGTTGGGACCGTGACAGTGTCTGAATCACATCTAACAAATGATTTGTAACAACGAAAGACGGTCTAACCCTCTATGCAGATGCCAAAAACTTCCTCCTATTGTCCACAGATTCAAACGCAACTAGCTTCACACATGGAGATTGATGGTGACAACGAGCAGATAGATCTTCAGCCACCCTGCTCCATTCGTTCCAACTGATGGTCCTAGGGAGCTACAAGAGGAAGAAATGACTCAAATCGACTGTCGGGTAAAAATTCTTCATTCCAAGTCATAGCCTGAGAGAGAGAAGAGAGGCATACCCAGGTGGTGAAGGAGTCATCATCGAAGGAGGAACCGCTGGAGAGGTCTTTGAAGAAGACCATGGCAACCTCGGCGGTAGGATGCGAGACGACAAGAGCGAGGAAGCAAGCGAGGAAGCGGCTATAGGTTAGGAAATAAGGAAGGAAGGAGGAAATGGGAGAAATGTGACTTGTGGTCGGGGAGAAAAGGGGGTGGGGAAGGGGGGGGGGGGTAGATATTTCGGCGGTATGCCAAAAGTTTCGATATGTGGAGGTAAACTTTGCGCGGGGTGCTGCCGGAGACCATTCATTTTGAACGATTGTGTGCATTGCAAACGATTCTTCTGCTTTACGCGCATGGGATGAGCTTGATAATTCAAATTTTGGTGGAAATATCCCCAGGTACGTCATTGCATGATTTAACATCGCTGGCTAATTTGGGCACACAAAAGAGCGTACAGCAGAGAGACCACACTTACTGAATCGAGCAATTTTAGTAATTAAACAGAGCCAATTGACCTAAACATTGCTCTTACAAAAGTCCAGCATTAAAAATAAAGCCTAAGTACGCATAATTTTAACAAATCCGCCACCGCGCTGGCCTATGCATCGCCGATGTGAGATGAGATGTCGATGACTTGTCCTGGCGACATACCGCCGTTGGTGGACTCAGCGTTCCCCCTGCTGAAGTCGACCGCGTCCACATCCTCGTCCTTGGCGCCGCCCTCAAGGTTGTAGTACTCGTAGTAGTGGTTGCGCCAGAGCTCGCGTTGGTACTCCACCGCCGATTCCTCGATGGACATACTCTTCTCTACCTCGACTTCGGCCGCACCCAACTCCTCCTATCAGCGCTCCTCGATCTCCGCCGCCTCCTGCATCTATAACTCCCGCTCGACGACCTCATGAGGAAGCAGGTGCTCCATGGCCACCGCTACCTTTTCGGACGTGGGTTGCATGCTGGATTCCGAGGTGGCCTGGAATATCTTGGCGTAGATGGCCTCAATCCGGGCCAGGTTGACATCGACGGCACGGACGACAGCGAGAGCGCTCTCGGCATTTGCAGCCGCCGTTGCAGCAGTAGCTACAGCCATCTCAACTGCTGCAGCAGCCCTATCGGTTGCCGCAGACACCCTCTCGGTGGAAGCAGCCGCGCTCAATGCGGATGCGGCAACACTGTCGGTGTAGGCGGCCGCTCTCTCGGCGCAGGAGGCGGCGCTCGAGGGGGGCGCAACCATCGTACGGGCCTTCATGAAGCGTTTCCACGATGTCATCTTTGCAAGAAGGGGGTGCGGGAATGGGAATCGAGATTCATGGATTCGGGGGTTGCCGGCACTGGAGCAGATGAGACAGCGAAGCTTAAGGAGGAAGACTTAAATAGACCCAGAAATTTTCATCGCAAACGGTTCTTACAAAACAACTATGTGTGATGTTGTGGATATTTTTTATTAGCTGTGAAAGACGAGTGGCAACGGATGGTGTTTTAAATGTACGAGCAGTTTTTTAGTACTAATACAACTGTCATGTCAATTTTTGGAAAATTTTAGGGGTCATTTGACCTTTTAAGATAGTTAAGTGATTTTCTAGCCATTTAATGATCGTAATTGAAATTTGAACTACGTGTACATGCAACAGCAAACCATAACGTTATGAAAAGTCATTTTTATGTACTTGTATGCGATTTAATTCCATGTGCAGTAAATTGGAAGGAATTTTCAAACATATTGGTCTAACGTCTATGACACAATTAAGCATGGAGTGCCATGGCATTTAAATTCCATTTTTTAAAAGATCATAAACAAATGAAACCTTGGTTGATGTAATGTCAGCCCACCAAGATGATGCGGTAAAAAAATTGGCATGTTTGACGAAAGTTTGGGCACACACCCCTCAAAAACCGAAGAAACTCACTAGAAGGCTCGTGGTCTCGAGAGGGAACAATGCATGTTTGATGACGAACGGGAGATAGCTTCCTCTTACGGCCTTCAATTTTTTTCTACGTGTAACGTGTACTAATACAACTGTCATGTCAATTTTTGGAAAATTTCAGGGGTCATTTGACCTTTTGAAGACATTTAAGTGATTTTCTAGTCATTTATTGACCGTAATTCAAATTAGAACTAGATGTGCATGCAACGGCTAACCTTAATGGTATGAAAAGTCATATTTTGTGTACTTGTATGCGATTTAATTCCATGTGCAGAAAATTGGAAGGAATTTTCAAACATATTGGTCTAACGGCTATAACACAATTAAGCATGCAGTGCCATGGCATTTAAATTCCATAAAATTAAAAAAAGATCAGAAACACATGAAACCTTTGTTGATGTAATGTCATGCCACCAAGATGATGCGGTAAAAAATTGGCATGTTTGATGAAAGTTTGGACACACACCCCTCACAAACCGGAGCAACTCACTAGAAGACTCGTGGTTCCGAGAGGGAATAATGCATGTTTAATGATGAACGGGTGATAGCTTCCTCTTACGGCCTTCAATTTTTTCTACGTGTAACATGCACTAATACAACTGTCATGTCAAATTTAGGAAAATTTCAGGGGTCATTTGACCTTTTGAAGACATTTAAGTGATTTTCTAGCCATTTAATGATCGTAATTCAAATTAGAACTACATCTACATGCAACTGCTAACCATAACGGTTTGAAAAAAAATCATATTTGTGTACTTATGTGTGAGTTAATTCCATGTGCAGTAAATTAGAAGGAATTTTCAAACGTATTGGTCTCACGGCATGGACACATATGTATGCATGGAATGCCATTGCATTTAAATTCCAAAAAAATAAAAAATGATCAGAAAAACATGAAACCTTGCTTGATGTAATGCCATGCCACCAAGATGACGTGGTAAAAAAATTGGCATGTTTGACGAAAGTTTGGACACACACCCCTCACAAACCGGAGCAACACACTAGAAGGCTCGTGGTTCCGAGTGGGAACAATGCATGTTTGATGACGAACGGGAGATAGCTTCCTCTTACAACCTTCAAATTTTTTCTACGTGTAAAATGCACTAATACAACTGTCATGTGAAAAATTGGAAAATTTGAGGGATCATTTGACCCTTTGAAGACATTTAAGTGATTTTCTAGCCATTTAATGACCGCAATTCAAATTTGAACTACATCTACATGCAACGGGTAACCATAACGGTTTGAAAAATCATATTTTTGTGTACTTGTGTGCGAGTTAATTCCATGTGCTGTAAATTAGAAGGAATTTTCAAACATATTGTTCTCACGGCATGGACACATATGTATGCATGGAGTGCCATGGCATTTGGATTCCAAAAAATTAAAAAATGATAAGAAAAACATGAAACCTTGCTTGATGTAATGTCATGCCACCAAGATGATGTGGTAAAAAATTTTGGCATGTTTGACGAAAGTTTGGACAAACACCCCGCACAAACCGGTGTAACTCACTAGAAGACTAGTGGTTCCGAGAGGGAACAATGCATGTTTGATGACGAATGGGAGATAGCTTCCCCTTACGACCTTCATTTTTTTCTATGTTTAACGTGCTCTAATACAACTGTCATGTGAAAATTTGGAAAATTTCACGGGTCATTTGACCTTTTAAAGACATTTCAGTGATTTTCTAGCCATTTAATGACCGCAATTCAAATTTGAACTACATCTACATGCAACGGCTAACCATAACGGTTTGAAAAATCATATTTGTTTACTTGTGTGCGAGTTAATTCCATGTGCAGTAAATAAGAAGGAAATTTCAAACATATTGGTCTCACGGCATGGGCACATGTACATGCATGGAGTGCCATGGCATTTAGATTCCAAAAAATAAAAAAATGATCAGAAAAACATGAAACCTTGCTTGATGTAATGTCATGCCACCAAGATGATGTGGTAAAAAAAATTGGTCTGTTTGACAAAAGTTTGGACACACATCCCTCACAAACCGGAGCAACTCACTAGATGGCTAGTGGTTCCGAGAGGTAACAATGCATGTTCGATGACGAACGGGAGATAGCTTCCCCTTATGGCCTTCAATTTTTTTTCTACGTTTAACATGCACTAATACAACTGTCATGTGAAAATTTGGAAATTTTCGGGGCTCATTTGACCTTTTAAAGACATTTAAGTGATTTTTCTAGCTATTTAATGACCGTAATTCAAATTTGAACTACATCTACATGCAACGGCTAACCATAACGGTTTGAAAAATCATATTTTTGTGTACTTATGTGCGAGTTAAAAAATCTTCAAATGATGTAAATATCCGGTGTTCAAAAAATAAAATGTAAAGATCTGGCAGGACAACCGGCCCCCACAGGATTGACACTCTGTTTCGCGCCTCGAGGTTTGGAAGGTGAATGGCGGGGGTTATTAATAACACACGGTTCTGTATTGAAAACCGCCAGCTATTATGTTCACACACGGATTCTAATGCGGGAATCATGTGTAATTCAAACTACAGTTGTAACGCCCCGGACACACCCGCCGGTGGTCGTTACTCCTGGCGGGATCTAGACTGGCCCCACATATCAATACTAGTCTTTTCTGCGCACTTTGTCCTCACTCGTGCGCACCCGGGAGCAACTTCCCGGTCGGTCACCCATCCTGAAACTACTCCAAGCTGAGCACGCTTAACTTTGGAGTTCTATCCGAATGGGCTCCCGGAAAAGAAGGAATTCCTTATTGATATGAGTAGTCTATCATCCCTAATAAGCCAGGCCATCACAACAGTACTCAAAAATTCCGGCGATCGACGGGTGTACTGTTCCCGTCGATCTAGATTCTGGCCGCCAAAAAATACCACCTTGCTCACGTTGTCCCGCCTGCATTCTCATCTACATCCTCCCCTCACACGCCCTCTCTCTCTCTCAAAGCTCTGCCATGGCGCCGTTGATCTTCCCATGCGCCGACGAGGAGTCGCCGCCCCCCGAGGATGCTCAGTCGAAGAGCAGCGACGAGGACGACCCCTACGTGCCGCCGGATGAGGTTGCGCCAGACCCCCCAACTTTGGATAGGTTTTGGGGCTAGTACAATCTATGTCTGTGGAAGTCACTACCGCCGACTAAGAAAGCCAGGCAAGTGGTGTTCAAGAAGGAGATGGCAGAGGAGGAAGCCAGGTACCAGGCGACATGTGAAGCCCGTGATGCCGCCTGGAAAAAGGAGAAGGTGGAGCTTCGGGGGCGGGTGCATCATCATGCGGAGGAAGTGTACGAAGATGAGTACTTCGCGAGGAAGGTCGAAGGCGCTAGGCACCTCATCGCTGCATGGAGGTGGGCCGATAAGCTCCAGCATGCCATCAATGAGGAGCTCATGTGGGCGCCCAACAAAATGGCAAGATCGTCCACTCTTGTACGCCAGCAAGAGGTAGATCAGTATGTCAAGCACTGCGAGGCGGAGGAGGCGGAGTACTGCCTCCATGCTGGGAAGACGCCGCGCATCAGGAGTGATTATTAGTTTTAGTATTGTTCATTTTCAATTTTATGCATTGTACCTAGTAGTTAAGTATCATCACATATATGTGATGATATTATATATATATTCTGTGATGAACTAATGAACACTACGGAACCCGTCGGTGATGAATTCATCAATCGCAAACAGTTGCATACTAGCAAGCGTTTGCCCACAATACACATGGCTTATTCCATCACAAACAGGTCGGATGGATCAACTATATGCCATGTATCGCACATTCTTAAAAATTAATGCGGTAGACCTTCTGTAACATGTGTTAAAAAAACAAAAACAATTCAAAACAAGGACCTTGAGGTTAAATCCACTGATGGGATGTGTCATAAATGTCCTTAATGGACCTTTAAGATACATCCCATCAGTGGGATTAACATCAAGACAACTTTCCATCTGGTCACCCATCTCATGGCTGCTCCATCCTGAGCACAGTTAACTTGAGAGTTCTCTTAGATGAGCTATTGGTCGAACATCAAGTCCTTGCTGATATAGGATGCCCTCTTCGCATCCTTATGGCGTACCCGGATGACCGCCCTCGCCCAATGGCCAATAGATGTTGTCTAGACAGAGCATATCACATACGCCTTATTAGAAGCAATTGCCAGTGTTATTATCGGTGTTCACACACATTTCTGTTTACACACCTGCTTGCCGCACATCACACACATCTTGTTATATTGAACCGTTTATGTTCTCTTGTCTCAATGCAAATAGTTCATCCGAGTGAACCACATGCCGTATATCGCACACACCTTGATCTAGCTGACCGCTTCTTTTGTGTTGCCTAATCACAAACAGTTCATCTGAGTCAACCATATGTTGTATATCGCACACACCTTCATCTATCTGCCCGTTTCTTTTGTTCCTCCTCATCACAAACAGTTAATTGACCTGAACCGTATGCCCTACATTGCACACGCAACTAAAATATAAACCGTGTTTGATGCATCCGTCATCGCAAACGTTTTGCAACTTTTTGACGGGTTTTTACACAACCATTTTCTATTATTGCATCGCACACAGTTTCGTCGAAGGGTCTCTGATCATAGTGTCGCGTTAGCAGCATCCTGCAGTAGTGTAGAGAAAGCTAAGTTGAAAGATGATGGTAGCAACTACAAGGACTGGGTCCGTAACTTGAGGATTATCCTCATTGGTGCACAAAAGAATTATGTACTTGATGCACTGCTAGGTGAAAGGCCTGCTGCAGGAGCAGATGCTGATGTTTTGAACATCTGGCAAGCTCGACCTGATGACTACTCGATAGTTCAGTGTGCCATGCTTTACGGCTTAGAATCGGGACTTCAAAGACGTTTTGAACGCCATGGAGCATATGAGATGTTCCAAGAGTTGAAGTTAATATTTCAAGCAAATGCCCGAGTTGAGAGATATGATGTCTCCAACAAGTTCTATAATTGCGAGATGGAGGAGAACGGTTATGTCATTGAACACATACTCAGAATGTCTGGATATCATAATCACATGACTCAGCTGGGAGTTAATCTTCCAGATGATAGTGTTATTGAGAGAGTTCTCTGCTACCTCTTGAGCTTGCGTTGTATTCCCTCGAAGAGGAAAGGGAGATGCAGCACAGTAGCGTAAGTATTTCCCTCAGTTTTTGAGAACCAAGGTATCAATCCAGTAGGAGACCATGCGCGAGTCCCTCGCACCTGCACAAACAAATAAGAACTTCGCAGCCAACGCGATAAGGGGTTGTCAATCCCTTTACTGTCACTTACGAGAGTGAGATCTGATCGAGATGATAGTTTATATTTTTGGTTTAATAAAACAACAAATAAAGCGGTAAAAGTAAAGTAGATGTAGATTGATATGTTGAGAATAGACCCGGGGGCCATAGTGTTCTCTAGTGGCTTCTCTCGTGATAGCGATATTCTACGATGCGTAAACAAATTACTGTCGAGCAATTGATAGAAAAGCGAATAATTATGAGACTATCTAGGCATGATCATTGTATATAGGCATCACGTCCGAGACAAGTAGACCGACTCCGGCATGCATCTACTACTATTACTCCACACATCGACCGCTATCCAGCATGCATCTAGTGTATTGAGTTCATAAGAACAGAGTAACGCCTTAAGCAAGATGACATGATGTTGAGGGATAAACTCAAGCAATATGATGAAAACCCCATCTTTTTATCCTGGATGGCAATAATACAATACATGCCTTGCTGCCCCTACTGTCACTGGGAAAGGACACCGCAAGATTGAACCCAAAGCCAAGCACTTCTCCCATTGCAAGAATTATAGATCTAGTAGGCCAAACCAAACCAATAATTCGAAGATACTTGCAAGGATATTATGAGCACACATAAAAAGTTCAGAGAAGAACCAAATATCTTTCATAGATAACCTTGATCATAAACTCACAATTCATCGGATCTCGACAAACACACCTCAAAAAGAGATTACATCGAATAGATCTCCTCGAAGACTGAGGAGAACTTTGTATTGAGATCCAGAGAGAGAGAAGAAGCCATCTAGATACTAGCTATGGACCCGAAGGTCTATGGAAAACTACTCACAACTCATGGTGAGGGCGATGATGATGATGATGAAGGCCTTCATGATGGATCCCCCTCCCGGAACTTGCTCCAAGATGGGATCTCCACGGGAACAAAAGCTACGGCGGTGGAATTAGGGTTTTCTCTCTGCGTATGGAGTTTCTGGGGTACGTGGATATATATATATAGGAAAAAGGAGGGCACCGGGGGCGACAAGAGGAAGCCTCGAGGTAGGGGGCGCGCCCTGGGAAGGGGGGCGTGCCCCCCACCCTCGAGGACAGCCCCTCTGTCCCCTGACTTGGTCCTGAAGTTTCCTGTGCGTGATTTTCTCCAAAAATATCTCTCGCGAAGGTTTCATTCCGTTTGGACTCCGTTTGATATTCTTTTTCTGCAAAACCCTGAAATAGGCAAAAAAACAACAATCTGGACTGGGCCTTTGGGTTAGTAGGTTAGTCCCAAAAATGATATAAAAGTGAATGATAAAGCCCATTAAACATCCAAGACTTCATAAATAATAGCATGGAGCAATAAAAAATTATAGATATGTTGGAGACGTATCAAGCATCCCCAAGCTTAATTCCTGCTCGTCCTCGAGTAGGTAAATAATAAAGAAAGAATTTTTGATGTGGAATGCTAACCAATATAGTTTTTCAATATAATTCTCTTAATTGTGGCATGAATGTTGAGATCTGAAAGATTCAAGATAAAAGTCTATATTGACATAAGAAATAACAATACTTCAAGCAATACTAACAAAGCAATCATGTCTTCTCAAAATACTATGGCTAAAGAAAGTTATCCCTACAAAATCATATAGTGTTGGCTATGCTCCCTCGTTATCACACAAAAATATTCATATCATGCACAACCCCGATTTCAGCCAAGCATTTGTTTTCATACTCTATCTTTTCAAACCTTTCAACTTTCACGCAATACATGAGCGTAAGCCATGGATATAACACTATGGGTGGAATAGAGGTGGTTGTGGAGAAGACAAAAAGGAGGGAGATAGTCTCACATCGACCTGGCGTATCAACGAGCTATGGAGATGCCCATCAATAGATATCAATGTGAGTGAGTAGGGATTGCCATGCAACGGATGCACTTAGAGCTAAATATGAATGAAAGCTCAACAAAAGAAACTAGTGGGTGTGCATCCAACTTGCTTGCTCATGAAGACCTAGGGCATTTGAGGAAGTCCATCGTTGGAATATACAAGCCAAGTTCTATAATGAAAATTCTCACTAGTATATGAAAGTGACTAAACATGAGACTCTCTACAATGAAGAACATGGTGCTACTTTGAAGCACAAGTGTGGAAAAAGATAGTAGCAATTGTCCCTTTTTTCCTTCTCCCCCTTTTTGGGCCTTTCTTTTTTTCTTTGGCCTTTCCTTTTTTTTCTTGTTTTTTCTTTTCCTTTTTTTGCGGAGGGGCTTTATAGATTTAGCCTTTCCTCCCATGGGACAATGCTCTAGTAATGATGATCATCACACTTTCATTACAACACGAAATTACAACTTGATACTACAACAACAAAGTATGACTCTATATGAATGCCTCCGGCGGTGTACCGGTATGTGCAACGAAACAAGAGTGACATGTAGAAAAATTATGCATGGTGGCCTTGCCACAAGTACGATGTCAACTACATAATCATGCATGGCAATATGACAATATGATGCGTGTCATATAAACGGAACGGTGGAAAGTCGCATGGAAATATATCTCGGAATGGCTATGGAAATGCCATGATAGGTAGGTATGGTGGCTGTTTTAAGGAAGGATATATAGTGGGTTTATGGTACCGGTGAAAGTTGCGCGGTACAAGAGAGGCTAGCAATGGTGGAAGGGTGAGAGTGTGTATAATCCATGGACTCAACATTAGTCAGAAGAACTCATATACTTATTCCAAAAATTTACGAGTCATCAAAACAAAGCAATCAACGCATGCTCCTAGGGGGGAGGTTGGTAGGAGTTAACCATCGCGCACCCCCGACCTCCACACAAAGGTTGGCACTCTTACAAATACCTCATGCTCTAACTTCGTCACATAACGGTTCACCATACGTGCATGATACGGGAATCACTAACCTTAACACAAGTATTTCTCAATTTCATAATAACTCCACTAGCATGACTCTAATATCACTACCCTCATGTCTCAAAACAATTATCAAGCATCCAACATCCCATTCTATTCAATGCACTTAGTGTGAATTTTTTTACTACATTGACATTGGATGTTTATCATGTGAAGACTAGTTCCTTTAGCCTAAACACTTTACCATGCTGTTTTAATAGACTCTCAAATATATCTAAGTGAAGCATGAGAGTTCAACAATTTCTACAAAATATTACCACCACCGTGCTTTAAAAGATACTAGATCGTTGATGGCGCGCGTTGCTGCGCCCGTCTATTTTGGCTCTTATAACTGTTAGGAATATAAACCTAATTTATATACTTTTGTTTTCAGTGTTTTGAACTTTTGCACTCTCTTGAAACTTAGGGTAGTCCACTCCAGTTTTCCAAAATAATGATATGTAACTGAAGAGAGGAATATATGATTGGTTTCCAAGGTATTGTCTTCATTTTTTTTCTCATAGGTCTAATGGACTTGTAGTTGGTTCGAGTTTCAGTCTCAAACATGTATGGTTTTGAATTAAAATGGTTGGTGGATACATGATTGCAATTGATCATGACATGACTCTTAAAGAAACTCTCTCGCAAAGGCTCATATCATAAGATCCAAAAATAGCAATATTGTGGAAAAAAATCAAGATCGAGCAAGACAAATAATAAATGGTACTGGGGTTAAGGAATGTGAAGAACTGAAATATATAAATATATACTCAAATAAAATCTTTTTTTGCATTTCTATATATTATAGTTCATGAGAAGAGAATATGCACAAAATGGAAACAACAAAATGTACAAGTAGATGGAGAATTAAACAACCAATATTAATGAAGCCAAAACTCTGAGAATAGATAATTCAGCAAGAATCATAACTTCCAAGATTATATAAGCTTGAAGTTGGTTTTCTCAGGTTAATAACTCGGCTTAACAGGGTAGTCAAAGTTCACTTAATTGTTGTTTTCAAAGCTAAATGCTCAACAATCAGATAATACAAAGAAGGAACGTGTAACACCTTTGATCTCTTCCAGCCATCAATATCAATACTTCCAAATCCATGGACCTACAATTGAAGCATAGGAAAATGGTAAAATTAAATTAAAAAATGACTATAAGAGGATATACCATCAAGAATGGAAACAAGGCACATGCAATACAAGTTCCATGGAAGTTCAGTGGCCCGAAGATCCCTCGAGAAGGGACACAATATTAAAATACATCCACACTTACATTGAACTTTATGCTGGAACTGATATTCAGTGTTGAAAAGGAGGAAATAAAATGATCTCATGACAGCACTCTGCATTTAGAGTCCACGATTGGCGCGGCATATGAGCCAGTTTCTACATTCTCGTTGGCTTCACTCTTCTCCATTCACAAAAAGTAACAAGTGTTCACTAATTAATATTTTGAGAGAAGCAGAATTGTACTGATAGAAGAACATCATATGAGCCAGTTTCTACATTCTCATTGGCTTCACTTTTCTCCATTCACAAAAAGTAACAAGTGTTCACTAATTAATATTTCGAGAGAAGCAGAATTGTACTGATAGAAGAAATATACAATGGATAGACAGGATATTTGGAAGAAGATACATGATAAAAGTAGAGGTCTTATAATTCAGACCCGTTCTCCTAATCGTCCTCTCAACAGAATTGTACTGATAGAAGAAATATACAATGGATAGATAGGACATTTGGAAGAAGATACATGATAAAAGTAGAGGTCTTATAATTCAGACCCGTTCTCCTAATCGTCCTCTCAACAGAATTGTACTGATAGAAGAAATATACAATGGATAGATAGGACATTTGGATGAAGATACATGATAAAAGTAGATGTCTTATAATTATCATCCGGTGATTGCTTAGCCGATTAAAATGATATATATATATATATATATATAGGGTGAGTCTATTCTCATAACACCCCTTAAGACCTTATTCTCATCACAAAAAAAGCTTATTCTCCTAACACCCGCACCCGAACGACATCGCCCTCCCTCCTCCCAGCCCGCGCCGCCCCGCCTCCTTCCAGCCCGCGCCGCCCTCCCTCCTCCCAGCCGCGCCGCCCCGCCTCCTGCTCCTCCCGGCTGGCGCCGCCCCGCCTCCTCCCCATCCCGGTCGGCGCCGCCC
>LR738712.1:490316785-490382505 GCA_902687465.1 Secale cereale
AAAAAGTAATGCGGTTCACTTGGTGATCAAAAAAAAATAAAAACACATCGGAAAAGCAGCTCACTTCTCAAACATGAAAATGCAAAAAAAAAAAATAGCGGAATCTCAAAAAAAATTGTTACCAAAACAACACAAAAAGAGTAATGCGGTTCACTTCGTGATCAAAAAACAAAACACACATCGGAAAGCAGCTCACTTCTCAAACACTTCTCAACGCGCGCAAAAACGGCCGCTGCAGTTCGTAGTCAGCCGCACGATTTTCAAATTTAACTAAAAACCGTAACGAATCTCAAAAACATTTCAACATATGAAAGTTGCGCCTCGTTCGTAGCTTTCCAACGGTATATTACACGCCTTGTTCCGACAAACGGTTAAAAAACTAGAGTGAAAACAGTACCGAAAATTTGAACAAATTCGAAAAAAACAATTCCTCGATTTAGTAAATTCAAAACTGCTCTTAAACCGTAGCGAATTAGAAAAAATAATAGATACGAAAAAGATGCGTGGCGACGATACCTTTCCAACGGTGTATCATATGTTTCGTTCCGACGAGCGGTTTAGAAAAAAAACGCAAAAAAACGCTCGCTGCCATTCATTGTGAGCCGCACGATTTTCGAAACTGCTCTTAAACCGTGCGGAATCTTGAAAAGTGTTCAACATGGAGAATATGCGTCTACTCCAGAGCTTTTCAACGGTATATTACACGCATAATTCCGATAAACGGTTAAAAAACTAGAGCAAAAAAGGTACCGAAAAAACAACACGTAAAGTTTTTTCAACATGAAGTTCGCTGGTCTCTGTGGTGCGGTGCGTTTAGCTCTCCAATACAATTTTGCAATGCAGTTCGGAAGTGTTATGAGAATATTATTCTCATAATGTTATGAGAATAGACCGGCTGTATATATATATATATATATATATATATATATATATATATATATATATATATATATATAAAGACAACTATATACCAAAAATTTAATGGGCTTGTGAAGCTATCGAGCGAATGAGAAAATCTATGATGTAATTTGTATACAGATGCACTGAGAGAAATATACAGATTTTATAAGAATCTAACCTGTAGCTAGACTGCGTGTGAATTGTTGTGACCTAAATAAGTACACATGCTCCAAAGTAAAGGAGTGCAGCTCTCCATTCAGAATTTACTCTTAACAGGATATGAACGTAACTCTGCATGAATAACACAAGCATAGTCATCTATTCAAGATTACTCCCGATAAATTATTTATATTGCCCAAACATCCGGTAGATCATGGTAAAAATAGAGGACTTATAATCATCGCATGTGGATGTTGAGTAGATTAAAATGATACAGATAAACCGACAACTATACCACTAATTCAATGTGCTTGTGTTACCGCGATACAAAAGAAGCTATTGAGAGAATGACAAAATCTATATGATGCAATTTGCATGCAGAATTAAAGACGCACTAAGAGAAATGCATGGATTTTATAAGAATCTAAACTGCAGCTACACTGCATACATTATTGCGAACTGAATAATACATACCCCAATCTAAATAAGTGCACCTCTCCATCCGTCCTTTACTCTTCACAAGCTATGAATGTAACTCTGCAGGAATAACACAAGTAGTCTGCAAACATGTGTGAATGCAGATACAAGGATTAGGTAAATCAATATATCAACAATATAATCAGAGATAAGCACACAATCCTCTATTCAAGATTCCTTCCCAAAAATTACTTCTGTTGCTTAGACATCCCGTGGATCAAGAATATCCAAAGCAATAGATTGGAAGAGAAAAATCTGACTCGTTCATGATTTCTTCAGAGCATTTTTTCAAACAGGCGAGAGCCTTGATGCGTGAGAGTGTGCAGCAGAGGAGAGGAGCCAGAAGTGGAGGTGAAATACATGCACTGGGAGGCGTACCTAGAATCCGCCCTTGGCCGCACTTCAACAACGGAGCTGGACATCGCAAATCCTAAAATCAAGTACCCGTCCAACAGAATCAAAATCCATCCATTTGATAAAGACGAGAGGGAGACATTGTGAAGCATCCGCCTTATTTTAGTTCAGGCCCGTTCTCCTAATCGTCTTCTCAACTTCGCCCGGCATAGACCAGTGCAATAGGGCGGAACCGGCGCCCACGAGTGACTTGGTACGATGTGGGAGGCGTGATCCCACTACATACACGGATGGGGAAGAATAACGGATCTGGCGGCGGCGGGAGCGAAAGAGACGAGAGGTCAGGATGAGAGGGAAAGTGGGAATAAGCCTGTACGAGCACCGCACCTCCAGTCAATTAACTCCTCCAAGTAGATGACATGGGATACAACGACAGGGACGAGGAGAGCGGAGCGGTGGCGGCACATCGCCTAGGTCGCGAGAGAGACGAAAGGATGGGAACAACGAACGGTCTCTCTGGTCCTCTCCATCGATGTGGTTCTTTTCTCGACAGAAGCCGAGTATTTTTTTTAGATCCGACAGAAGCCGAGTTGAGCTGGCTGCGGTAGACGAAGGCCCAAACGGGCTGGCGGCTGGCTGACGGCCCACTGCACCAGAGGCCTTCGTTTAGGCCTCTGGAGTAGCAGCCCACAGGACTGTTGGGCCATTTTTTACGCAGTGCGCTACAGATCGTTGTACAGATGAAATCCGACGGCCAGAAATGATCAGATCGTGAAAACGAACGGCCGAAAACTCAATTCTCCGTGAAGGCTCGCTTTAGGTGCGGTTATACTGTCCTTAATAAGTGAAGCGCTAGAGCAAAAACTATTCAACTCAATAGATATAAGTGAAGCACATAGAGTGTTCTAATAATTTCTAGGACGTATTTAACTCTCTCAAATAGGTGTGTCCAGCAAGGATGATTCTGGCAAACTAACAAGCAAAGACTCAAATTATACAAGACGCTCCAAGAAAAAATATATCATGTTGCGAATAAAAATATAGCTCCAAGTATAGTTACCGATGGATGAAGACGAAAGAGGGGATGCCTTCCCGGGACATCCCCAAGCTAAGGCTTTTGATTATCTTGCATTTACTTGGGGTGCCATGGGCATCCCCAAGCTTAGGACTTTGCTACTCCTTGTTCCATAGTCCATCAAAGCAATACTCAAAACTTGAAAACTTCACAACACAAAACTTAGACAAAAATTCTTGTGAGCTCTGTTAGTATACGAAAGCAAACCACTACTCAAAGGTATGACAATGAATTCATTCTTTGTTTATATTGGTGTTAAACCTACTGTACTCCAACTTCTCTATGGTTCATATCCTCCAATATTACTCATAGATGCGTCGGAATAAGCAAACAACACACGAAAAACAGAATCTGTCAAAGACAGAACAGTCTGTAGTAATCTGCAGAGTTCGCCTACTTCTGGAACTCCAAAATATTAAATCTAAATTGGAAAATTTGCGCAATTTGTCTACCAAAAAGCATAAAAAAGAATCAACTAAAAATCACGCTCCAGTAAAATCCCACGACTACTTTAGCGAGCGCTAACGATTCTGTTTTTCACATCAAGATCATATAAACTTCACACAAGTCTTCCCAAAGGTTCTACTTGGCACAAACACTATACAAAACATGAAACCACATCTAATCACAGGCTAGATGCAATATTTATTCCCTAACAGCAACAAAAGCAAAAAAACATAAAATTGGGTTGCCTCCCAACAAGCGCTATCGTTTTACGCCCCTAGCTAGGCACGATACAAGATAGATCTAGGTATTGCCATCTTTGGAAGGCAATCCATAAGTGGCTCTCATGATATATTCATATGGTAATTTGATTTTATTTCTAGGAAAGTTTTCCATGCCTTTCCTTAACGGAAATTGGAATCTAATATTTCCTTCCTTCATATCAATAATTGCACCGATCGTTCTAAGGAAAAGTCTACCAAGAATAATAGGACATGAAGGATTGCAATCTATATCAAGAACAATGAAATCTACGGGCACATAATTCCTATTAGCAACAATAAGAACATCACTAATTCTTCCCATAGGTTTCTTTATAGTGGAATCCGCAAGATGCAAATTTAAAGAACAATCATCAAGCTCATGGAACCCTAGCAAATCACACAAAGTTTTTGGGATAGTGGAGACACTAGCACCCAAATCACACAAAGCATAGCATTCATGATCTTTTATCTTTATTTTTATAGTAGGTTCCCACTCATCATAAAGCTTTCTAGGTATATAAACTTCCAACTCAAGTCTTTCTTCATAAGATTGCATCAAAGCATCAACTATGTGTTTAGTGAAAGCTTTATTTTGACTATAAGCATGCGGAGAATTTAGCACGGATCGCAACAAGGAAATACAATCAATCAAAGAGCAATTATCATAATTGAATCCCTGAAATCCAAAGTAGTGGGTTCATCACTATGCAAAGTTTTAATCTCTTCGTTCCCACTTTTAGAAATTTTAGCATCAAGATCTAAAAACTCCGAATCATTGGGACACCTTAAAGTAGAACCATCTCCAATCCTATTCTCATCAAGATCAATACTAGAAAACAAGGATCTAATAGGAGACACATCAATAACTTTCATATCTTCATCTTTATTTTCATGATAACTAGAAGAACACGATTTAATATAATCTTCTCTTTTAGCATGCATTCTAGCGGTTCTTTCTTTGCATTCATCAATGGAAATTCTCATGGCTTTGAGAGACTCATTGATATCATGCTTATGTGGGATAGATCTAAGTTTCAAAGAATCAACATCAAGAGTAATTCTATCCACACTTCTAGCCAATTCATCAACCTTAAGCAATTTCTCTTCAAGCAAAGCATTGAAATTCTTTTGCGAGATCATAAACTCTTTAACACTAGTTTCAAATTCACAAGGCATCTTTCCATAAGAGTTGTTGTAGCAATTACCATAATTATTAGAGGAATTACTAGGAAAATGCCTAGGATTAAAATTACCTCTATAAGCATTGTTACCAAAATTATTCCTACCAACAAAATTCACATCCAAAGATTCATTGTTATTCTCAATCAAAGTGGACAAAGGCATATCATTAGGATCAGAAGAAGCACTCTTAGCAGCAAACAATTTCATAAGTTCATCCATCTTTCCACTCAAAACACTAATTTCTTCGATAGCATGCACTTTTTTACTAGTAGATCTTTCGGTGTGCCACTGAGAATAATTAACCTTAATATTATCTAGGAGTTTGGTAGCTTCTCCTAAGCTAGTTTCCATGAAAGTGCCTCCAGCGGCCGAATCTAAAAGATTTCTAGAAGCAAAATTCAAGCCAACATAAAAGTTCTGAATAATCATCCATAGATTCAAACCATGTGTAGGGCAATTACATATCATAAATTTCATTCTCTCCCAAGCTTGCGCAACATGCTCATGATCTAATTGCTTAAAATTCATAATATCGTTTCTAAGAGAGATGATCTTAGCAGGAGGGAAATACTTAGAGATAAAAGCACCTTTGCACTTATTCCACGAATCAATACTATTTCTAGGCAAAGAGGAGAACCAAGTTTTAGCACGATCTCTAAGTCAAAAAGGAAATAACGTCTATTTAACAATATCGTTATCCGTATCCCTTTTGTTTTGCATATCACACAAATCAAGAAAGTTGTTTAGATGGGTAGCGGCATCTTCACTAGAAAGGCCGGAGAATTGATCTTTGATGACAAGATTCAACAAAGCAACATTGAATAGTTTTATGATCCCTTTGAGCCTGGGTGGCATTCCATAGGACAATCACACGGAACCCCAGGATTTCCTAGGACAACACTGGATTCTCCAGGTGCCCTGCAACCAATCCACCCAGATGTGTATTCAAGTAGCCACCTTAAGTTGAATCATTAATTAATAACTCACATCTGTCATGGATTTCACTCAAACCCAAACCACGTCTAGGAGCATAGCATGGCAACCTAAGCATAACGTAGAAGTAACTCCCAAGGGTTTGAAAATAATGCAGGTAATAGGTTCTACCTCAATCTACTTCCCAGACCCACAAGTTAAGAGATCCTACTCATGCAATGTGTGAGGGTTTGATCTAATGCATAAAAACTGGGTAATAAAGGGGTATGATCAAAGTGTTGCTTGCCTTGCTGATGATTCGCAAAACCTAGAGACTCGTAGTAGCACGCTTCGCGGTCCGGGTATTCTATCGCAAACAAACAATAGCATACATAAGCAATCAAGCAAAGATGCACAAACAGAACTCCAAATAAGAAGATCTAACTAGAAAGTTCAAATTAAGAACTCCGGTTTGCAAAAAGAATCAAATCAAACGGGGCAATGAAACTCAAACTGCCAAACAAACAAGATCCGTTTACTAGATTGTTCTAAGGTCAAATTTTACATTAGCAAAACCTTGTTCAAGTTGGTTAAATGGAAAGAGGGCGTCGAGACGAAGATCTGGGTTTTTGAATCACCTGATTCCGACTCTCGAGCGAAAAGAAAAATGAAAAACAAGATCAGGGCAGAAATCACGATCGAAAATAATCACGGATAAAAGCCCCAAAAAGAAAACTGACGAACAGGCTAACGAACGAACGTTCGCTGTGTGTAACTGACGGGTGAACAACGTTCGTTAAAACGAACATACGGACGAACGTCCGCAAACTGGCTAAACCGTAAGAAAACCGAACCAATCTATTTAAAAAAAATAGATCTAGGTTTAAAAAAACCGAACTGTCTAAAAGGAAAAACCGGCCCTTACCTAGACGGGTCGGGCGGCAGTTAACGGAGCGGGTCGCGGGCACGGCGGCGGGGCATGGCGGCGGCGGCTCCGGCGGGGCAAGGCGCGGTGGCGGTGGTTGGCGCGGCGGCGGAATGCGATGCGGCGACGGGCACGGTACCGGCGGCGGAGTGCGGCGCGACGGCGGGCACGGCAGCGGCGGCGGGCTACGGGGACGGGCGGTGTGGAGGCGGCGAGAGGGCAGCTCGGCTTATATAGGAGCCAGGGGGTGCTTGCTTGCGCAAGGGGGCCGCGAGGCGGACTCGACGGTAGCTCGGACTCCGGCGGGAGTCCGGCTCGGCCACGGCGACGAAGGCGGCGGCGCTACGGGCCAGCTGGGCCTTCGGCCCAGTTCGGTCCGTACTGAAACTTTTTTTAAATAACCTGACGCGGAAAATACGAAAATAAAATACTAAACGAGCTCCAAAAATTCCGAAATATATTTTCACCGTTCTCTAATAAACTATAGGACAAACTGAACATTTTTCCCGGACCTAAATGCAATTTTGAAAAACGCGCATTTTTTCCTATGCAAATAAATTCGAATAAAACCAAAAGTGATTTTAATATTTTTCCTCCAATAATTCTTTTATTTTGGAGATGTCATATTATCTCCGCTCGTATATTTTATCAAGAAATATTTTTAGGAAGAGAAAAAAAATAAAAACCAACGTGATTCCCGTACCGGTATTCGAGAAAACTGAAATACGAAAACGGTAGAATTCCCAACTCTCTCCGTAGGTCCTTGAGTTGCTTAGAATTTTCGAGGATCGCCACGCACAAAATGCAATTAAATATGCAATGCAATATGATCTATGTATAACATTCCAAATTGAAAATTTGGGATGTTACAAACCTACCCCCCTTAGAATGAATCTCGCCCTCGAGATTCGGTTTGGCTAGAGAACAGGTGTGGGTGGTCCTTGCGTAGATCATCTTCTCTTTCCCAGGTGGCTTCTTCCTCGGTGTGGTGATTCCACTGAACTTTGCAAAACTTGATTACCTTATTGCGGGTGACTCTACTCGAAAACTCGAGGATCTTAACGGGTTTCTCCTCGTAAGTCAGATCACTATCCAACTGAATTGCTTCCAGGGGTACTGTGTCTCTTAAAGGAATATCGGCCATCTCTGCATGACACTTCTTAAGCTAGGAAACGTGAAACACATCGTGCACTCCTGACAATCCTTTGGGTAACTCCAATTTGTAGGCAACCACTCCCATGCGTTCCAAAACACGGTAAGGTCCCACAAATCTCGGGGCTAACTTTCCCTTAACTCCGAAACGTTTAACTCCTCGCAGAGGCGATACTCTTAGGTACACTCTGTCTCCAATTTCATAGGCTACTTCCTTGCGCTTCGAGTCTGCATAACTCTTCTGCCTAGACAGAGCTACCTTCTGTCTACCTCGAATCAGCTTAACCTTCTCTTCTGATTCTTTGATTAGGTCTGGTCCAAATAACTGACGGTCTCCAACTTCATCCCACATTAACGGCATTCGGCATCTCCTTCCGTACAAAGCTTCGAATGGTGCCATCTTCAGACTGGCCTGGTAACTGTTGTTGTACGAAAACTCCGTGTAGGGCAAGTTGTCATCCCAGCTAGATCCATAATCTAACGCACAAGCTCTCAACATGTCTTCCAGAATCTGATTGACTCTCTCTGTCTGTCCATCTGTCTGCGGATGAAAAGCTGTACTGAATTCCAGCCTCGTTCCCAAAGTCTGGTGTAACTGATGCCAAAACTTTTAGGTGAACTGTGTTCCTCTATCTGATACAATGGTCCTCCGAACTCCATGCAGACATAGGATCCTGGTCATGTATTTCTTGGCCAACTTCGCACTGGTATACATGGTTTTCACGGGGATAAGTTGGGCTACCTTGGTCAAGCGATCCACTACTACCCAGATTGAGTCTTATCCTGATTTGGTCCTGGGCAATCCGGTGATAAAGTCCATGCCAAGCTTTTCCCACTTCCATTCGGGTATCGGCATAGGCTGTAGTAATCCTGCTGGCTTCTGATGTTCCACCTTTACTCTCTGGCATACATCACATACGGCTACATACTCGGCAATATCCTTCTTCATTCCCGTCCACCAGAAATGTTCCTTCAAATCCAAATACATCTTAGTGTTTTTTAGGTGTATCGAGTATGGCGAATCATGTGCTTCCTACAGTATCAACTTCCTGATCTCCGGGTTGTTGGGCACATAGATTCAATCCTCAAACCACAAGGTGTCATGTTCATCTTCACGAAATCCCTTGGCTTTTCCTTCACTCATCCTCTCCTTTATCTCGGCAATCTCTTTGTCATCCTTCTGGGCTTCGTGTATCTTTCCCAGCAGTGTTGACTGGACCTCCAATGTTGCAACAAATCCTCTAGGAACTATCTCCGAACGAAGCTCCCTGAGATCTTCTGCTAACTCCTGTGGCAATTCCCCCTTTACTAGGGTATTTGCATAACTCTTTTGGCTCAAAGCGTCTGCAACGACATTGTCCCTTCCTGGGCGATAGTGCAGCTTCATATCATAATCCTTTATAAGCTCCAACCATCTCCTTTGTCTGAGGTTCAGCTCCTTCTGAGTGAAAATGTACTTCAAACTCTTGTGATCCGTGTACACATCACAACGATTTCCAATAAGAAAATGTCTCCAAGTTTTGAGCGCATGAACAACTGCGGGTAGCTCCAAATCATGCGTCACATAATTCAACTCGTGCGGTCGCAGTTGACGAGATGCATAAGAAACAACTCTTCCATCCTGCATGAGTACTCCTCCAAGTCCTAAGCGTGAAGCATTGTAGTATACATGGAAATCCTTGTGTATATCGGGCAGGATCAGCACTGGGGCTGTCGTCAACCGTTTCTTCAACTCCTGGAAACTTTCTTCGCACTCTTCCATCCAATGGAACTTTGTTTCCTTCTTCAACAATGTCTTCATCGGTTTTCCAATCTTGGAGAAATTTTCTATGAATCTCCGGTAATATCCCGCGAGTCCAAGAAAACTACGGATTTCTCTGACTGTAGTGGGTGCCAACCATTCAGTGACTGCTTGCACTTTGATGGGTTCCACTGCTATACCTTCTCCTGATATAACATGCCCGAAGAATCCAACTTCCTTCAACCAAAATTCGCATTTGCTAAACTTGGCGTACAACTGATGTTCTCTGAGCTTCTCCAGTACCATACGTAAATGCTCCGCGTGTTCCTCTTCGTTCTTCGAGTACACCAAAATATCATCAATGAATACCACAACAAACTTATCCAAGAACTCCATGAACACCTTATTCATCATACTCATGAAATAGGCAGGGGCGTTAGGCAATCCAAATGACATAACTGTATACTCATATAGCCCATACCTTGTGGTGAAGGCTGTCTTAGGTATATCCTTCTCTCAGATCTTCAACTGGTGGTATCCAGATCGTAGATCGATCTTGGAGAATACTTTAGCTCCTTGAAGTTGATCAAACAAATCATTGATCATCGGCAACGGGTACTTATTCTTGATCGTCACTTCATTCAGTGCACGATAATCAACGACCATCCTTAAAGATCCATCCTTCTTCTCGACCAAAAGCACTGGGACTCCCGAAGGTGATGAACTTCGGCGAATAAATCCTTTCTCCAGTAACTCCTTAATCTGCTTCTTGATCTCCTCCAGATCATTTGATGGCATCCGATGCGGTCTCTTTGATATTGGTCCGGTGCCAGGCAATAACTCTATCAAAAACTCAATATCCCTATCCGGCGGCATGCCGGGTAGCTGCTCTGGAAAAACATCCGGGTAACCCTTTACTACAGGCACTTCCTCCTGAACAACACCCGTGAGAGAATGTACTTGTGTCCTTATAGGCGAATGCCTAGATACATACTTGATCCTTTTTCCCTCCGAGGTGGTAAGCAAAATGGACTTGATGGCACAATCGATGTTCCCTCCATACATCGATAGCCAATCCATACCTAGTATCACATCCAATCCTTGTGACTCCAAAACTATCAGGTCTGAGGGGAAAACATGGCATCCTATGACCAATGGCATCTAAAAACATCCTTGATGTGCCATATACTCCGCTCCTGGAGAACTTACTAACATGGGGGTCTTAAGGACTTGGGTGGGCAACTTATGTCTATTTATGAATCCCCTTGAAATGTATGAATGCGATGCACCAGTATCGAAAAGAACTATTGCAGTAAATGACTTAACCAAAAACTTACCGACAATAGCATCTGGTTGCTCTTCAACCTCCTCCACGGTCACATGGTTCACTTGTCCTTTATTGAACGGGTTGGGCTTCTTCCCGGTGCTTCCATTGCCGTTCCCATTCTTAGCTTCAGGGCACTCCGTGGCATAGTGTCCATTCTTCCCGCATTTGAAACAGGTGACGTGGCTCAAATCCCTTTTCGCGGGTGTGGATGGAGTAGAGCGGTTCAGATTATTGTTTGCTCCATTGTCATTCCCATTCTTGGAGCCATTGTGGTTGTGAGAACTTCCTCCAGTGTGGGTGTGGCTTCCATGGTTATGGGTGTATCCTCCCGAATTCGGGGTGAATCGGGGCTTCTGCTAGGTTCCAGAATTATTCCTTCCTTGTCCATACTTCCTCTTGCGGCTCTCAATCTGCTGCTGCTTCCCTTCAATCATAAGAGCCTTATCTACCAATTCTTGGTAGTTGTTGAAGGTTGCCACCATCAACTATACGCTCATCTCATCATTCAGCCCTTCCATAAACCTCTCCTGCTTTGCGGCATCTGTGGCCACATCATCTGGGGCATAACGAGATAGGGTACTCAACTCATCTATGTAGTGAGCCACAGTACGATTTCCTTGGCGCAAATTGCGAAACTCCCGCTTCTTCATGCTCATAACTCTAGCTGAGACATGGGCAGCGCGAAAAGCTTGCTAAAACTGACCCCAAGTGACATTGGCTACAGGGAAAGTGGATGTGTAATTCTCCCACCATGCTGTTGCTGGTCCTGACAACTGATGTGCGGCAAATCACACCTTCTCAGCATCCGTGCAATTGGCGGTGGTCAAGTCCCTTCCAATCTTGCGCAACCAGTCATCAGCAACTATTGGTTCAATGCTGCTAGCAAACACCGGTGGTTGCAACCTTAAGAAACGTGTCAGGTTGTCCACGGGTGGGGGTGGTGGAGGGTTGTTGTTGTTGTTCTGGTTGTTCTGAGTGTTCTGGACAAGAAGTTGCATCAAAGTGTTCTGCTGCTGGATCAACTGAGTGAGCTCAGGGGGAAACTGAAATCCGGGCTCACGTCTCGAAGGCATCTGAGGGGTGTAGAGGGAAGAGATTAGAATAGAAATGAGGTCTAAGGGAAAATCACTACCCATATGCACATGAGACAAACACAAACATATCACACCAATCAATTTCAAACAAGGGCTTACAAAGATCTAACTAACGTTACAAAAGTGCTCTAAATTCTACTTTATGGGGGAAAACTACTAGTCATAGGGTGGTCATCTAGAAATTTTGATCGGCGGAAGATTCCATGATGTCTGCTCCAGCTTCATCTTCGTAGTCTTTGTCATCACTATCATTGGGGTCTGAGTCTGTGTTGTCGATGAGGATGTAGTCTTCAGAACGAATCTCCTTGGGTTCTTCTTCCTCTTCTTCTCCTCCTCGTGCTGGATCTCCCATGAATACTCCTAGCTTCCTTGTCAAATCATCATTCTTCTTCACAAGTATCATCATCTCCTCCCCGTATCCATCACGTGTAGACTTGAGTTCCTCTTCTAGCTCCAAGTTCCTGGTTAGTGCCTTCTTCAAATCTATCATCCCTGCGCATATCTGGTGCTCCTGTCGACGAATGTGCTGGTTTAACTCCTGGATGAATGCTGCAATGGACCTGTCCTTCCGGGTACTGATCATGTCCCATCGCTCATCTCGGCGTCCACAAATCTGGTAGATAGTGTCCTTTAGCTCCTGCTTGTAGACTTCTCCAATACGTCCCATAGTGATGTGAGCTGCCATACTCTTGCCTAGGCTCCAGGTTGGTGCATCGAAAGAAAACTCTATTGGCTCAGTGGATGGTGCGAACGTCCTCCCGGGAATTTGAACTTGAATACTCCATCGCTCCTCTTCTGGTAAAGTGGCGGTGTAGGTCCCGGTGAAGCTTGGTATTTCTATGTTTGGGTACCTAGTGACTTCCTTCAAGTGTCGTCCAAAAGGTGTGTCTTCATCCGGTTGAGTGAACTTGCTCCTTGGGTCCACCATCCTAAAAGAGAGTACAAAATGGAGAGGAGTCAGAAATGAGTAGAGAAGAGTGACCTAGGGTTTATCTTAGTGGTCGTGTCCTACAGTCAACGTGGGCTCTGATACGATCTTGTAGCAACCACGATCCGAATGGACCGAAGTCTCTGTGTTCTGTGTCATCCCTGGATCGGTAATGCTGACACACACAGTACTTGAAGGATTTATAACAGAGTGGCAATCACACACTTATTACGTCAAATGTCTCAAACGAGAACTTATTACAAAAGTCTATGGCCTAAGGCCATCTAACTAAATAACAACGGAAGGCTTGGAAGATAAGTGAGTCCATCAACTCCAACGGCATAGCTGAGTGCATGACAAGCGACCTAGCACGTCTTACTCCTCATCTGAAAAGTCTGCAACGTAACATGTTTCAGCCCGAAACGGTCCAGCACATGGAATATGCAGGCAAGATAACACAGTAGATGCAAGTAACAGAATAAAGGCTAACACTATATGCATATTTGGCTGGTGGAGGCTCTAAGGTTAAAGTTTTTGCATAAAGCCAATTTTTTCCAACAACAAAGGAATAAGTTTTATTTTAACTATCATGGTAGTTAAAACATCATTGAGAAGGTACCCCCAACTCAATCCCAATTAAAGTAATCATTAACCCAACAATTTAATTTTAGAGTGATAAGATCAACCAATAATTCCAGTACCGGATACTCAAGAATTGTCCATAACCGGGGACACGGCTAATCATGATCAGTTTGTACACTCTGCATAGGTTTGCGCACTTTCCCCACAAGACTCGATCTCCTCTGTTGGATTTCTCGCACTGCATGGCGTTTGAGAAACGGATGACCGAGACACAGTCTTTCAGAAGCATTTACTCTTTACCCCGGGTGGACCGGTACACCTACTTTCCCCTACATCTGCTAGTCCACCACTGAAAGAGCTCACACAACTTACTCATACTATGCCAGAGCCCATAATGGCATTGTGGCTGCAAACGGAAGTTGCTAGCATGAATAGTTTTATGATCCCTTTGAGCCTGGGTGGCATTCCATAGGACAATCACACGGAACCCCGGGATTTCTTAGGACAACACTGGATTCTCTAGGTGCCCTGCAACCAACCCACCTATATGTGTATTCAAGTAGCCACCTTAAGTTGAACCATTAATTAATAACTCACATATGTCATGGATTTCACTCAAACCCAAACCACGTCTACGAGCATATCATGGCAACCTAAGCATAACGTAGAAGTCACTCCCAAGGGTTTGAAAATAATGCAGGTAATAGGTTCTACCTCAATATACTTCCCAGACCCACAAGTTAAGAGATCCTACTCATGCAATGTGTGAGGGTTTGATCTAATGCATAAAACTGGGTAATAAAGAGGTATCATCAAAGTGTTACTTGCATTGCTGATGATTCGCAAAACCTAGAGACTCTTAGTAGCACGCTTCGCAGTCCGGGTATTCTATCGCAAACAAACAATATCATACATAAGCAATCAAGCAAAGATGCACAAACAGAACTCCAAATAAGATGATCTAACCAGAAAGTTCTACTTAAGAACTCTGGTTTGCAAAAAGAATCAAATCAAACGGGTCAACGAAATTCAAACTGTGAAAGAAACAAGATCCGTTTACTAGATTGTTCTAAGGTCAAATGTTACAGTAGCAAAACCTTGTTCAAGTTGGTTAAACGGAAAGAGGGCGTCGAGACGAAGATCTGGGATTTTGAATCACCTGATTGCGACTCTCGAGCGAAAAGAAAAACGAAAAACAAGATCAGGGTAGAAATCGCGATCGAAAATAATCACGGATAAAGGCCCCGAAAAGAAAACTGACGAACAGGCTAACGAACGAATGTTTGCTCTCTGTAACTAACGGGCGAACAACGTTCGTTAAAACGAACGTACGAACGAACGTCCGCAAACTAGCTAAACCGAAAGAAAACCGAACCGATCTATTTAAAAAAATAGATCTAGGTTTTAAAAAAAAACTGAACGGTCTAAAAGGAAAAACCGGCCCTTACCTAGACGGGTCAGGTGGCGGTTAACAGAGCGGGTCGCGGGCATGGCGGCGTTACACGGCGGCGGCCTGCGCGGGCAGCGGCGGCTCCGGCGGGGCACGGCACAGCGACGGGCGGCTGGCGCGGCGGCGGTGACTGGCACGGCGGCGGAGTGCGGCACGACGGTGGGCACGGCAGCGGCGGCGGAGTGCGACGCGGCGGCGGGCACGGCAGCGGCGGCGGGCTGCGGAGACTGGCGGTGCTGGCGGCGGCGGTTGTGGCACCCCGGATCAGAGCGACCGGTTTACCTTGCATTGCCAGCCCAGAGACCTAGTCTTCTGGCAACACACAACCTCTTGGTACAGGAAATAGCCGCTTTATTGATACTAGCGGATCAAAGTTTTACAATACAACAGTTAGCGAGGCCAAGCGGCACACACGATGCGGCTAGACAATATGTACATTATTTAATGAACATAAAAGGGCCTCGGGCATAAACTACGCAGCCGCGGAACGTCGTCGTAGCGGAACTCCATTTCACAGGGACACCGATGTGGATACGGACTAGACTCAGACGGCACTCCTTCCTAGTGGAACTTTCTTGAAATCTGGCATGACACGCCAGGTCAGTACTTTGAATGTACTTGCAAGCTTACAGCAAAATAGAATCATAATGACAATCAATACCATGATGATTAGTCAATATTAAATATGCAGCAATAGACTTAAGGTAAATTTTAATATCATGCTATGCTCATGACTGTGCATAAATAAAACCTCAGTCTATCTTGCTCATGATAATTTATCATAACCACCAACTTATCCAACTTAACCAGATATAACTCGTGATCCTTCTGGCGATCACAACCCTGCCCATACTGGGTCTCAAAACAGCTCAGAATCTCTTAAAATCTTATTCTCGTATCACTCGTGATCCTTTTGGCGATCACAAACCCACCAATACTGGGTCTCAAAGCATCTCATAAGATCTTCCATCAACTTAACATATCACCAGAAATTTAGAACTTCGTAAGCAAAATTTTATTATTTGTTGACCCATGGTGTGACCTACTTTCGAGCGTGTCCGTGACCGTGGACTCGGCTATCGATAGATTAATACACTCTGCAGAGGTAGTGCACTGTACCCACACCACGGAACCCATGGCCTCTTTATCCCATTCGGGTGGACCAATGGCATTCCGACGAAACCCGTCCATTGTCATGACACTCCTCCGGCCACTCCGACTCGTTCCCTCACTGGAATAGTCCTGGGTGGCCCCTGTGTCTACCCAAGACACACCTGCCACCGTCGTGGCCAAACAAAAATAACGGTCCCAAACGGGAACTCGGTACCATAAAACTAACTACGAGCGCACAAGGTTATGTCTGCTTACCGGGCCATGGTACTGCACGCCCATACCCTACCCTATCTGGAGGTACCGCCAGGAGGCATGTCAATGGACAAAATCAAGACCTTCCCATAAAGGTAAATGTGGTTGCACCGGGAAAGACTCGATTCAGTGGCACCATGACCCGGTCAATATTTTATTCAAGTTGAGTTATTATCAGTTTCAACTTAGAAAGAAATAAAGTAACCGGTGTCATACAATGCCATGCAATATACCAAAGTGCAGTACATAAGTAAAATGCCATGCAACGATAAAACTTAGTCAACTATCATCTCAACTTCAATATTACTCTGGTTATACTTGACTTCCAACAAAATCTAACTTAGCGAAGTTTTATCATAGTTAATTTATGCAAGAGAAAATAACTTCGTGTATGTATGTCCGTAATCATTCAAAATCTCCCAACTTTATTTTAAGTATCTTAATGACTTAAGACAAACTCCAACTTTCTATAAAGTGAAATGAAACTAATAACTACAGCAACCAAAAGAACTATTCAACAAAATATTTAACATGCATAAAACAAATCATTTGTTCAAGTTGGAAAAATCACAAATATTGAACTGGCATTATGAAAATGTTGATGTGTCTTGCCTTAGTTCAAATGAGGCTCACAAGCCTCCTGGTGATCCTCAAGACAAGTCGCTGCTTCTGAAAACAAATAAAAGTCCAAAAAGTTATTATCAAGATTCATTCAAAAATTCACCAGAAAATCTATACAACACCAAATGGATTCATTTTTGGTGTGCTGCAAGATTACTTCACCATAAACACAATGCAAAAAGAATCAATTCATTTGGACTTAGGGTTAAAAAGTTACAACATTTTGAAGTTTTCTGGAATTAATTTAAATTCAGAAGTTTAAATAAAAGAATAGGGGGGTGACGTCGAAGGCGTAAACGCCCCGAGAGCCACCAATTATACTGCTTCACGTGGGGGTGGAGATACTGACTAGCGGGCCCCGCTAGTCAGGTGAGAGGGAGAGAGAGATGGGCAGAGGCGGCCGTCGTTTCGCCGGAGCGTACACCGGCGACGTTGCCCCTTGGTTCAAACGGAGAGGATAGATCGACGGGGATGGTTGAGGCGCACCTGCCTGTACCCGTGGGATGGCTGGAGGTGGACGGACGGTGACGGAATGGAGCTCGGAGGCGGAGGAAGAACAGAGGACTCGCCGGAGTTGGGGAAGACGACGAGCTACGACACCTCCAGCAGCTCCAGCTAGGCGAAGCAGCTTCACCAGAGAGTGGCGGAGCCACTGGTGCAGTCTCCTCGGACGGAGGGAGTCGGGAGCTACCTTGATGACCCGAGGGGGGTTGCCGGTGAGCTCGGCTCAGGAACGGTGGCCTGAGGCCTGCCCGGCAGGGCCACGTGGTTCTACACTATCTGGAGTCGTGTGGGAGTGGAGCGGTGTACTCGAACTGGCTGGGGAAGGGCCTATTTATAGGCGAGCGAGAGGGGGGAATTGGTGCTCCGCCGGCGACACCTGGTCGCACCCGGCGACGAAAGGGCGCCAGTGAGAGGGGGAGGAAGAAGACGGGGTCACAAGGGCGCTGTGGCTGCGCGGAGACGAACACAGGGACGCTGGAGATGGCGACGAGCACAGTGCGCACCGCACTGTGCCTTGGCCGGACTGCGCCCATGCTCGCTGCGGCGAGCTCCGGCATCGGCGAGCGCCAGGTCTGCACTGTGAAGCTGAGGACGATGATGGGGGTGGGGTTTGGCGCGGTTGGGCAGGCTCGGAAGCGAGCACGCGCTCTACAGAGCGCTGGCGACATCCAGAGCGCGCCGGCTGCATGCCATGGCATGACGCACACGCGTGGTCACCGTACGAACCCGTGTCTGGGGGTTGACTTGGTGACAAAAACCTTGTCTGGCTTGTTGTTCGTGGTAGATAGGTAAGTTACCCAGGGTAGGTTTGACTCCAGACGCAGTAGAATGAGATTAACTGGCCTGGTAAGTTTCTGGACAGAAACTTTGAGAGCTTGCTGTGGTAAAATGGTGAATAGTTGGAGGCTATGCTTTGGAGGCTAGTCATGAGTTACTAAGGTGAATAGGCACAAGAATTTTCAGGAGGATTGGAGCAAGTAAAATGGTAGTTGGTGTAGAAACTACCATTTCTGCCTAGAATGGAAAAGATTTCCGGTGGCAAAAATATCCCAAGAAGTAGTGCAATATTTTTGCTCAGGAATGTGCCTTAGGGTCCAAAGAATATTTAGGAATTTCCTCAGAATTTTTGGAGCCAGAAAAATAGGGGTTGCTTTGGAGCACCAAGAATTTAGCTAGGGTTTTAGGGAGAAAGATGAATATTTTTCAAATATGAAAAATATTTCAAGGAGTATATTGGGGTGGTCCAGAGATAGATAATGGTTTGAGATGGATGGGAGGCACTTGGGTGAAAGCCAAGGGTACCCAAGTGGTTTAAGTCCAAATGAAATGATTCAAAAACACCAAGGTTTAAAATAAATTGAAATAAATCTTTGGCAAATAAAAGAGGGCAAAAATGAGACTGTCACAAACCTCCCCCACTTAGAATGAACCTCATCCTTGAGATTTGGTTGCTTGGTTCTGACTCGATGTGATGCTCCCACTGGACTTTATAAAAGAGGGCAAAAATGAGACTGTCACAAACCTCCCCCACTTAGAATAAAAGAGGATAATATGCCTGTAGGAACTCTTCTTGTTGCCAGGTTGATTCTGACTCGATGTGATGCTCCCACTGGACTTTATAAAACTTCCGTACTTTACTGCGGGTGACCCTTTCCATCTGATATATAATTTTGAACGTCCTTTCTGCATACGTTAAATCCTCCACCAAATCTATGTCGGTTACTGCAGTCTTTTTCTCAAGCGGGGATATGCATCGCCTCAACTGTGAGACGTGGAATACATCGTGCACATCTGACAATTCCGGGGGTAACTCCAACTGGTAAGCAACAGTGCCCACTTGAGAAATAATTGGGAAGGGACCAATAAATCTAGGTGCCAACTTACCACGTGTTTGGAATCTCTTGACTTCTTTCATAGGAGTGACTCAGAGGTATATGTGCTCTCCAGGTTCAAAACTGACCTGTCGGTGCCTCGCATCGTAATAACTCTTTTGTCGAGACTTGGCCAACTGTTATCTGTCTCTGATTTCCTTGACTTGTTTCTCGGCTTCCATCATGAGGTCCGTTCCGAAAATACGGCTATCTCCCGTCTGGGACCAGTTTAACGGGGTACGGCATTTGCGGCCATATAAAGCCTCGTATGGTGACATCTTTAGACTGGTTTGGAAGCTGTTGTTGTAGGAGAACTCGGCGTATGGTAGACAATCTTCCCATTTGGATCCTTGGGCCAAGACGCAAGCTCGCAGCATATCTTGAAATATTTGGTTCACTCGCTCTGTCTGTCCATCTGTTTGAGGATGATAGGCTGTACTATATCTGAGGGCTGTTCCCAAAGCTTGATGGAGACGTGTCCAAAAAGCGGATGTAAAGAGTGAACCTCGGTCAGAAGTGATGATTCGAGGTACTCCATGTAGACTGACTATTCTGGACACATACAGTTGTGCGAGTTGGTCTGCTCGATAGGTGGTCCGGACTGGAATAAAATGGGCTACCTTGGTTAGAGTGTCCATGATGACCCATATCGCATTATTGCCCCGCTGAGTCTTGGGTAATCCCGTGATGAAATCCATGCAAACATCATCCCATTTCCACTGTGAAACTGGCAACGGTTGAAGAAGTCCGGCTGGCTTCTGATGTTCTGCCTTTACCTTGTTGCATATGTCGCAACAAGCCACAAAATAGGCAATATCCTTTTTCATGCCATCCCACCAGAATATTTGGCGAAGGTCTTCATACATTTTTGTTCCCTTAGGGTGAATGGAATATGAGGACTCGTGAGCTTCTGTCAAGATCTTCCTTTTTAGGTCTGTCTGATTTGGTACACAAATCCTTCCGCGAAATCGGAGAGTCCCATGGTGATCTTTTGAGAATTCCGGTTCACGTTCTGCCTGCAGGTCCTGGGCATGCTTTTGTAGGACAGTATCATCTGGCTGGGCCTTGCGGATTTCTTCTTCAAGTGTGGGGGTAACTTCCAGTGTGTTAGGGAGACCAGCCTCAACGATGTTCAGATGGATTTGAGCAATCTCCTCTTGAAGTTCAACGGGCAAGGAATTTAATATAGTATTCAAACTGACCGGCTTTCGACTGAGTGCATCAGCCACCACGTTGGCTTTACCCGGGTGGTAGTTTATCCCCAAATCATAATCTTTGACCAGTTCAAGCCACCTTCGCTGACGGAGATTTAAATCAGGTTGAGTGAAGATATACTTGAGGCTTTTGTGATCGGTAAAAATTTGGCACTTCTTTCCATTGAGATAATGTCTCCATATTTTGAGAGCATGCACCACTGCGGCCAATTCCAGATCATGCGTAGGGTAATTCCCCTCGTGTGGTCACAACTGTCGTGATGCATAAGGCACCACCTTGCCGTCTTGCATGAGTACGCAGCCAATTCCTTGTCTGGATGCGTCACAGTAGACATCAAAACTGCGGTATATGTCTGGAAGAGTTAATATGGGAGCGGTGGTCAGACGTTTCTTTAGCTCACTGAAGCTTTGCTCACAGTCTTGTGTCCATTCAAACTTCTTGTCCTTTTTGAGTAGCTCGGTCATGGGCTTGGCGATCTTGGAGAATCCTTCAATGAAACGGCTGTAATATCCCGCCAGTCCAAGGAAGCTTCGGATCTGAGATACGGTTGTGGGTGGCAACCAGTTGAGCACATCTTTCACCTTGCTGGGGTCTACGGCTATACCTTCGGCGGATAGCACATGTCCAAGAAATCCGACTTGTTTAAGCCAAAACTCACATTTGCTGAACTTGGCGTAAAGCTGATGGCCTCTGAGTCGCTCAATACTGCTCGGAGATGTCCCTTGTGATCTTCTTCACTTTCTGAATATATGAGTATGTCATCAATAAAGACTACCACGAACTTATCGAGGAAGTCCATGAACACTTTATTCATCATGTGCATGAAGAAGGCAGGGGCATTAGTAATACCAAAGGACATGACTGTATATTCGTAAAGACCGTATCGAGTGGTGAATGTGGTCTTAGGAATATCTTCCTTTTTAATCTTGAGCTAATGGTATCCGGTCCTTAAGTCAATCTTGGAAAATACCTTGGCCCCACTGTGCTGATCGAACAGATCATCAATCCTTGGCAGCGGGTATTTATTTTTGATGCTGACATCATTCAGCTGCCGATAATCTACACACATGCAGAGGCTGCCATCCTTTTTGTTTACAAAGAGTGCAGGCGATCCCCAGGGCGAGGAATTTGGGCGGATGTACCCTTTCTAGAGCATTTCATCGAGCTGCTTCTTTAATTCCACCACTTATGATGAGGGCATCCTGTAATATTTCTTGAATAGCGGTGCGGTTCCAGGTACCAGATCTATTGCAAACTCAAGTTCTCGGTCTGGCGGCATGCCTGGTAGCTCTTCCGGAAATACATCAGGAAATTCACTGACCACAGGAATTAATTCCAATTCTGCCACGGCGGTAAACATCATCCCCTTCTTTGGTATGCTTCTGAGCGAGTAGAACTTTGTAATCTGCCCTTCTTGATTGATCAAAGTGACTTCTCGGGTTGCACAATTGATGCATACTTGGTATTGAGTCAGCCAATTCATGCCCAAAATAACATCCAACTGTGCTGATTCGATGAGTATCAAGGATGTTTGAAAGCTTATTCCGTTGATATTGATTTCCAAATTATGGCAGACCAGACTACTCTTGATTAAAGATCCCGGGGTTTGTACCAGCATATTTTTGCCCAAGAGAAAACAAGAAAAATTGTTTTGGGAAACAAAACTCCGAGAAATAAAAGAGTGGGAATCCCCCAAGTCAAATAAAATTACTACATGTATGCTATTAATAGAAAACATACCGATGACCACTTCGGGGTTTTCTTGGGCTTCATCTGCGGAGAGGTGATTGACATGCCCGGTGATGTTTTGTTGGTCCGGGTATGATCCCATGAAGTAGACTTGTGGCCGGAATAAGGCGTTTGCCTTGCTGTTCCTGGGACACTGACAGGCATAATGTCCACTTTGCCTGCAACTGAAGCAGGAATTATTACGCTGGCGCTCCTCATGCACTGGGTTGGTAATAACATTCTTGACTTGGGTAGTAGTCTTGTTAACATTTTGTTTCCAATTGGGCCTGTAGTCTACCTGAGTTTGCTGCCAGGTTCGGGCCTTCTGCACCGGTGGTCCTTCCTTCCTTGGTTCAAACTTGCGTTTGTGCTCGTTGTTAGTGGGCCGGGTGTCCAGTACGAGCTTGTGTTCTCTTTCCGCAATAAAAGCTTTATTCACCAGAGTTTGGAAATCTGGGAAATCAAGCATACTGAGAGTGCACCTGAGTTGCGAGTTTAATCCTCCAAGAAACCGGTCAATTTTTCTCTCTTCTGTGGCCACGTCATACAAGGAATAACGGGACAGATGGTTGAATTGCTGCAGATATTCTCCCACAAATAGATTTCCTTGGTTGAGGGCAAGGAACTCACACTGCTTGGTCTTCATTACTCTAGTAGGGATGTAATATTTCCGGAACTGCTCCTTGAATTTGGTCCAGGTGAGTGCATCATCAGCAGGCCACATGGCTTTTGTATTTTCCCACCATACGGCAGCAGCGCCTTCAAGATAGTGGGTTGCATATGGAACTTTGTCATCTTCGGCTGTACGGGCAATTTCAAGCTTCCTCTCAATGGTTCGCAACCAAACGTCAGCATCCAACGGGTCAACGGCCTGACTGAAACTGGGAGGTTGAGTTCGCTGAAAATCTGATAGCTTGGAGAAATGGCCATTCTGCTGCCCATTCTGACCAATCATAGCTTGAACACTTTTTAGTATTTCCAGCAGATCATTATTTCTTCTTTCCTCAAACATACACAGGAATTGTTCGGTGGTAGGTGGATGTGACGGTGGAGGTGGTGGTATGAATGGCTCGGGGGAGTGTCCTGCCTGTCGGGCGGAGCCACGAACAGGAACATCCTTGTGAGCACTGCTACTGTTGCCTCCCCGCGTCATCCTATATTGGATTTTTTTTCCAAGACAACGCAATCGAGATGAGAAGCATTCAAAAGCAAAAATAGGTGGGGAAAAACCAGCAACCAAAATCGAGGGAAAAACAGAATTGCAAAGAAGACAACGAGTAGAAAATACACAACTTCAGCATAATTATACAAGGACGCATACATGAAAAGAAAATCAGCATGCCCGATTACACTACTCTCATACATAAAACATCACGACTCGTACATCATACAACAGTCTGACAACCGCTACTACTCTGGAGCTCTACTGCTCTGCGGGTGCTGCGGGGTTCTCTCCTGAATTCGACTCGGATCCCGAACTGACGAGATTAACGGAAACCTGAGGGTTAAAGGTAACACGGCGACGCTACCTCGGAGGCTCTCCTTCCGGGGCAGGAGAAGGGTGGATCATAGGGGCTACAGGGGTGGTGAGGAGGGAGATCCACTCAGCAGGGGCACTAAGAGGAGTTATGGTCGAGGTGCCCAAACTACTAGGAGGGGTTACTGGTGAATTAGGGGAAACGGAACTGGGGACATACGTCGCAAATCCCAAGGAAGCGGGAATGGTGACAGACCTAGTAGAGGCTAAAGCAATACGAGCGTGAGTCAACTCGCGTGCTAGCTCGTGGAGTGTGATGTAACTGGCAGTGATATAACGGGAAAGATGGCTAGCAACACTATCAGACTCCGGATCAATTTCAGGGAAAAGAATATGACCGTTGTCATTCAAAGAAGGATAGTATTGGAAACCTGGGTGGTCCTGCATGCGGACCTTGCTGTGGCGGAGCTCAACGAGGACCTCGAATGCAGCAAACTGGATGGCTAGTGAAGCAGTAGAAGCATGACTGCTTCGAGAAGTACGAGAATAGGAGCTGGAATTAGTACGAGCCCGCAGAGTCACCACTGCCTGATATTCATAAACTGAGTCAGCTAGACGCTCCCTGGTACACATGATAAACTGGGTCGTCTCCGTGAGGATACAGCCGACGCCACACGTTGCGGAGGAGGTGCGACGACGTGTACGGCATCAGCTGCAACTGGCACGGATACGGCACCGGAGCCATCTACACTCACAAGTATTAGTGGGTTAGCATAAAGAAAAATAACACAAGTATAGATAAAGCAATTACCAACTAGACATACTAACGACACTCAAACTAAATGTGTATCTAGCGTTTAAAAGGCACATCTTACTCTAACGTATCCTACAGTCAGCGCAACTCTGATACCAAGCGTTGTGGCACCCCGGATCAGAGCGACCGGTTTACCTTGCATTGCCAGCCCAGAGACCTAGTCTTCTGGCAACACACAACCTCTTGGTACAGGAAACAACCGCTTTATTGATACTAGCGGATCAAAGTTTTACAATACAACAGTTAGCGAGGCGAAGCGGCACACACGGCGCGGCTAGACAATATGTACATTATTTAATGAACATAACAGGGCCTCGGGCATAAACTACGCAATAGCGGAATGTCATCGTAGCGGAACCCCATTTCACAGGGACACAGATGTGGATACAGACTAGACTCAGACGACACTCCTTCCCAGCAGAACTTTCCTGAAATCTGGCATGACACGCCAGGTCAGTACTTTGAATGTACTTGCAAGCTTACAGCAAAACAGAATCATAATGACAATCAATACCATGATTATTAGTCAATATTAAATATGCAGCAATAGACTTAAGATAAATTTTAATACCATGCTATGCTCATGACTGTGCATAAATAAAACCTCAGTCTATCTTGCTCATGATAATTTATCATAACCACCAACTTATCCAACTTAACCAGATATAAATCGTGATCCTTCCGACGATCACAACCCTACCAATACTGGGTCTCAAAACAGCTCAGAAGCTCTTAAAATCTTATTTTCATATCACTCATGATCCTTCCGGCGATCACAAACCCACCCATACTGGGTCTCAAAGCATCTCATAAGCTCTTCCATCAACTTATCATAGCACCAGAAATTTAGAACTTAGTAAGCCAAATTTTATTATCTGTTGACCCATGGTGTGACCTCCTTTTGAGCGTGTCCGTGACCGTGGACTCGGCTATCGATAGATTAATACACTCTGCAGAGGTAGTGCACTGTACCCACACCACGGAACCCATGGCCTCTTTATCCCATTCGGGTGGACCAACGGCATTCCGACGAAACCCGTCCATTGTCATGACACTCCTCCGGCCACTCCGACTCGTTCCCTCACTGGAACAGTCCTGGGTGGCCCCTGTGTCTACCCAAGACACACCCGCCACCGTCGTGGCCAAACAAAAATAACTGTCCCAAACGGGAACTCGGTACCATAAAACTAACTATGGGCACACAAGGTTATGTCTGCTTACCGGGCCAGGGTACTGCACGCCGATAACCTTCCCTATCTGGAGGTACCGCCAGGAGGCATGTCAATGGACAAAATCAAGACCTTCCCATAAAGGTAAATGTGGTTGCACCGGGAAAGACTTGATTCAGTGGCACCATGACCCGGTCAACATTTTATTCAAGTTGAGTTATTATCAGTTTCAACTTAGAAAGAAATAAAGTAACCGATGTCATACAATGCCATGTAATATAACAAAGTGCAGTACATACATAAAATGCCATGCAACGATAAACCTTAGTCAACTATCATCTCAACTTCAATATTACTCTGGGTATACTTGACTTCCAACAAAATCTAACTTAGCAAAGTTTTACCATAGTTAATTTATGCAAGAGAAATAACTTCGCGTATGTATGTCCATAATCATTCACAATCTCCCAACTTTATTTTAAGTATCTTAATGACTTAAGCCAAACTCCAACTTTCTGTAAAGTGAAATGAAACTAATAACTACAGCAACCAAAAGAACTATTCAACAAAATATTTAACATGCATAAAATAAATCATTTGTTCAAGTTGGAAAAATCACAAATATTGAATTGGCATTATGAAAATGTTGCTATGGCTTTCCTTAGTTCAAATGAGGCTGACAAGCCTCCTGGTGATCCTCAAGACAAGTCTCTGCTTCTGAAAACAAATAAAAGTTCAAAAAGAAATTATCAAGATTCATTCAAAAATTCACCAGAAAATCTATACCACAAAAAATGGTTTCATTTTTGGTGTGCTGCAAGATTACTTCACCAGAAACACAATGCCAAAAGAATCAATTCATTTGGACTTAGGGTTAAAAAGTTACAGCATTTTGAAGTTTTCTGGAATTAATTTAAATTCAGAAGTTTAAATAAAAGAATAGGGGGGTGATGTCGAAGGCGTAAACGCCCCGACCGCCACCACTTATACCGCTTCACGCGGGGGTGGAGACACTGACTAGCAGGTCCCGCTAGTCAGGTGAGAGGGAGAGAGAGAGATGGGCAGAGGCGGCCATCGTTTCGCCGGAGCGTACACCGACGATGTTGCCCCTTGGTTCAAACGGAGAGGATAGATCGACGGGTATGGTTGAGCCGCACCTGCCTGTACCCGTGGGATGGCTGGAGGTGGACGGACGGCAACAGAATGGAGCTCGGAGGCGGAGGCAGAACAGGGGACTCGCCGGAGTTGGGGAAGACGACGAGCTACGGCACCTCCAGCAGCTCCAGCTAGGTGAAGCAGCTTCACCAGAGAGTGGCGGAGGCACTGGTGCGGTCGCCTCGGACGGAGGGAGTCGGGAGCTACCTTGACGACCCGAGGGGGATCGCCGGTGAGCTCGGCTCGGGAACGGTGGCGTGAGGCCTGCCCGGCCGGGCCACGGTGTTCTACACTATCTGGAGTCGTGTGGGAGTGGAGCGGTGTGCTCGAACTAGCTAGGGAAGGGCCTATTTATAGGCGAGCGAGAGGGGGGAATCGGTGCTCCGCCGGCAACACCTGGCCGCGCCCGGCGACAAAAGGGTGCCGGTGAGAGGGGGAGGAAGAATACGGGGTCACAAGGGCGTTGTGGCCACGCGGAGACGAACACAAGGACGCTGGAGATGGCGACGAGCACAGTGTGCACCGCACTGTTCCTTGGCCGGACCGCGCCCGTGCTCGCTGCAGCGAGCTTCGGCATCGGCGAGCGCCAGGGCTGCACTGTGAAGATGAGGACGATGATGGGGGCGGGGTTTGGCACGATTGGGCAGGCTCGGAAGCGAGCACGTGCTCTACAGAGCGCTAGCGACATCCAGAGCGCGCCGGCTGCATGCCATGGCACGACGCACACGCGTGGTCATCGCGCGAACCCGTGTCTGGGGGTTGACTTGGTGCAAAAACCTTGTCTGGCTTGTTGTTTGTGGTAGATAGGTAAGTAACCCAGGGTAGGTTTGACTCCAGACGCAGTAGAATGAGACTAACTGGCTTGGTAAGTTTCTGGACATAAACTTTGAGAGCTTGATGTGGTAAAATGGTGAATAGTTGGAGGCTGTGCATTGGAGGCTAGTCATGAGTTACTAATGTGAATAGGCACAAGAAGTTTCGGGAGGATTGGAGCAAGTAAAATGGTAGTTGTTGTAGAAACTACCATTTCTGCCTAGAATGGAAAAGATTTTCTGTGGCAAAAATATCCCAAAAAGTAGTGCAATATTTTTGCTCAGGAATGTGCCTTAGGGTCCAAAGAATATTTAGGAATTTCCTCAGAATTTTTGGAGCCAGAAAAATAGGGGTTGCTTTGGAGCACCAAGAATTTAGCTAGGGTTTTACGGAGAAAGATGAATATTTTTCAAATATGAAAATATTCCAAGGAGTATATTGGGGTGGTCCAGAGATAGATAATGGTTTGAGATGGATGGGAGGCACTTGGGTGAAAGCCTAGGGTACCCAAGTGGTTTAAGTCCAAATGAAATGATTCAAAAACACCAAGGTTTAAAATAAATTCAAATAAATCTTTGGCAAATAAAAGAGGGCAAAAATCAAACTGTCACAGCGGTGTGGAGGCGGCGAGAGGGGGGGCTCGGCTTATATAGGAGCCGGGGGGTGCTTGGTTGCACAAGGGGGCGGCAAGGCGGACTCGGCGGCGGCTCGGACTCCGGCGGGATTCCTGCTCGGCCACGACGACGAAGGCGGCGGTGCTACGGGCTGGCTGGGCCTTCGGCCCAGTTCGGTCCGAATTGAAACTTTTTTTCAATAACCTGACGCCGAAAAACACGAAAATAAAATACTAAACGAGTTCCAAAAATTCTGAAATAAATTCTCGCCGTCCTCTAATAAACTATTGGACAAAGTGAACATTTTCCCGGACCTAAATGCAATTTTGAAAAATGCGCATTTTTCCCTATGCAAATAAATCGAAAATAAATCTGAATAAAACCAAAAGTGATTCTAATATTTTTCCTCCAATATTTCTTTTAGTTTGGAGAAGTCATATTATCTCCGCTCGTATATTTTATCAAGAAATATTTTTAGGAAGAGAAAATAATTAAAACCAACGTGATCCCCGTATCGGTATTCGAGAAAACTCAAATACGAAAACGGTAGAATTCCCAACTCTCTCCGTAGGTCCTTAAGTTGCTTTGAATTTTCGAGGATCGCCACGCACAAAATGCAATTAAATATGAAATGCAATATGATCTATGTATAACATTCCAAATCAAAATTTTGGGATGTTACATATGCACGAGTAGAACACAAAGAATTGTGGGCGATAATAGTCATACTGCTTAACACCAATGTCTTACTTTGATTCGGAGGTATTGTTGGATGAAGCGGCCCGAACCGACATCACATGACCGTGTTCATGAGACTGGTTCTACCGATGTGCTTTGCACACAGGTGGTTGGGTGTCTGTTTCTCCAACTTTAGTTGAACCGAGTTTGACTACGGACGGTCCTTGTTGAAGGTTAAAACAACACACTTGACGAAAAATCTTTGTGGTTTTGATGCGTAGGTAAGAACAGTTCTTGCTAGAAGCCCGTAGCAGCCATGTAAAACTTGCAACAACAAAGTAGAGGACGTCTAACTTGTTTTTGCAGGGTATTTTGTGATGTGATATGGTCAAGACGTGATGAGTTATACATTATTGTATGAGTTGATCATGTTTTGTAAATTATCAGCAACCGGCAGGAGCATTATGGTTGTCTCTTTATTGTATGAATTGCAAACGCCATGTAATTGCTTTACTTTATCACTATGAGTTAGCGATAGTAATAGAAGAATTAGTCGGTGAGACGACCATGACGCTACGATGAAGATCGTGGTGTCAAGCCGATGACGATGGAGATCATGATGATGCTTTGGACATGGAGATCAAAAGCACAAGATGGTGATGGCCATATCATGTCACATATTTTGATTGCATGCGATGTTTATCTTTTTATGCATCTTATTTTGCTTAGAACGACAGTAGCATTATAAGATGATCCCTTACAAAATTTCAAGGTACAAGTGTTCTCCCTGAATATGCACCATTGCGACAGTTCCTCGTGCCGAGACGCCACGTGATGATCGGGTGTGATAAGCTCTACGTTCACATACAATGGGTGTAAGATAGTTTTGCACATGCAGAATACTCGGGTTAAACTTGACGAGCCTAGCATGTACAAACATGGCCTCTGAACACTAGAGACCGAAAGGTCGAGCGTGAATCATATAGTAGATATGATCAATATAAGATGTTCACCATTGAAAACTACTCCATCTCACGTGATGATAGGACATGGTTTAGTTGATTTGGATCACGTGATCATTTAGATGACTAGAGGGATGTCTATCTAAGTGGGAGTTCTTTAGTAATATGATTAACTGAACTTTAATTTATCATGAACTTAGTCCTGATAGTTTTTGCATATCTGCGTTGTTGTAGATCAATGGCCCATGCTACAGTTCCCTTAATTTTAATGCGTTCCTAGAGAAAGCTAAGTTGAAAGATGATGGTAGCAACTACATGGACTGGGTCCGTAACTTGAGGATTATCCTCATTGCTGCACAGAAGAATTATGTCATGGAAGCATCGCTAGGTGACAGGCCTGCTGCAGGAGCAACTCTGGACATTATGAACGTCTGGCAAGCTCGTTCTGATGACTACTCGATAGTTGAGTGTGCCATGCTTTACGACTTAGAATCAGGACTTCAAAGACATTTTGAACGTCATGGAGCATATGAGATGTCCCAAGAGTTGAAGTTAATATTTCAAGCAAATGCCCGAGTTGAGAGATACGAAGTCTCCAACAAGTTCTATAGCTGCAATATGGAGGAGAACATTTCTGTCAGTGAACACTTACTCAGAATATCTGGGTATCATAACCACATGACTCAGCTTGGAGTTAAAGTTGATGATGATAGTGTTATTGACAGAGTTCTTCAATCACTACCACCAAGCTATAAAGGCATCGTGATGAACTATAATATGCAAGGGATGGAGAAGACAATTCACGAGCTCTTCGCAATGCTCAAAGCTGCGGAGGTAGAAATCAAGAAGGAGCATCATGTTTTGATGGTTAACAAGACCACTAGTTTCAAGAAAAAGGGCAAGGGAAAGAAGGGGAACTTCAAGAAGAATAGCAAGCTAGTTCCTACTCCCTAGAAGAAACCCAAGTCTGGAGCCAAGCCTGAAACGGAGTGCTTCTACTTCAAAGGGACTGGTCACTGGAAGCGGAACTGCCCCAAGTATTTGGCGGATAAGAAGGATGACAAAGTGAACAAAGGTATATTTGATATACATGTTATTGATTTGTACCTTACTAATGATCGTAGTAGCGCCTGTGTATTTGGTACATGTTCAGTTGCTCATATTTGTAACTCGAAATAGGGGCTATGGATTAAACGAAGATTGGCTAAGGACGAGGTGACAACGCATGTGGGAAATGGTTCCATAGTTGATGTGATCACTGTCGGCACGCTACCTCTACATCTACCTTCGGGGTTAGTATACGGTCCAATGAGTGTTGAGGCTCGCGACAGCTATCGTTATTTTCTGACCTTCACAGATGATTTGAGCAGATATGGGTACATATACTAAATGAAACATAAGTCTGAAACATTTGAAAAGTTCAAAGAATTTCAGAGTGAAGTAGAGAATCATCATAACTAGAAAATAAAGTTTCTATGATCTAATCGCGGAGGCGAATATTTGAGTTACGAGTTTGGTCTTCATTTGAAGCAATGTGGAATAGTTTCACAGCTCACGCCACCTGGAACACCACATCGTAATTGTGTCTCCGAACGTCGTAATCATACTTTATTAGATATGGTGCGATCTATGATGTCTCTTACCAATTTACCACTATCATTTTGGGGTTATGGATTAGAGACAACACCGTATTAATTGTGGTTTGGCAAGAAACCTAAGTTGTCGTTTCTTTAAGTTTGGGGTTGTGATGCTTATGTGAAAAATCTCCAGTCTGATAAGCTCGAACCCAAATCGGAGAAGTGCATCCTCATAGGATACCCAAAAAAATTGTTGGGTACACCTTCTATCACAGATCCAAAGGCAAGACTTTTGTTGCTAAGAATGGATCCTTTCTAGAGAAGGAGTTTCTCTCGAAAGAAGTGAATGGGAGGAAAGTAGAACTTGATGAGGTAATTGTACCTTCTCTCGAATTGGAGAATGGCTCATCACAGAAAATCGTTCCAGGGATGCCTACACCAGTTAGTGAGGAAGCTAATGATGATGATCATGAAACTGCAGATCAAGTTACAACCGAACCTCGTAGGTCAACCAGAGTACGTGTCGCACCAGAGTGGTGCGGTAATACTATTATGGAAGTCATGTTACTAGACCATGACGAACCTACGAACTATGAGGAAGCGATGATGAGCCCAGATTCCGCAAAATGGCATGAGGCTATGAAATCTGAGATGGGGTCCATGTATGAGAACAAAGTGTAGACTTTGGTTCACTTTCCTGATGATCGGCAAGCCATTGAAAATAAATGGATCTTTAAGAAAAAGACTGATGCCGATGGTAATGTTACTCTCTACAAAGCTCGACTTGTTGCGAAAAGTTTTCAACAAGTTCAAGGAGTTGACTACGATGATACCTTCTCACTTGTAGCGATGCTTAAGTCTGTCCGAATCATGTTAGCTATTGCCGCTTTTTATGATTATGAAATTTGGCAAATGGATGTCAAAACTGCCTTCCTTAATGGATTTCTCAAAGAAGAGTTGTATATGATGCAACGAGAAGATTTTTTCGATCCTAAAGGTGCTAACAAAGTGTGCAAGCTCCAGCGATCCATCTATGGACTAGTACAAGCATCTCAGAGTTGGAATATATGCTTTGATGAGGTGATCAAAGCATATGGTTTTATACGGACTTTTGGAGAATCAAGTATTTACAAGAAAGTGAGTGGGAGCTCTGTAGTATTTCTGATATTATATGTGTATGACATATATTGATCAAGACGTTTAATTGGACTTTCACAAAGCACATACCTTGATAAAGTTTTGAAGAAGTTCAAAATTGATCAATCAAAGAAAGTGTTCTTGCTTGTGTTACAAGGTGTGAAGTTGAGTCATACTCAATGCCCGACAATTGCAAAAGATAAAGAGAAAATGAAAGTCATTCTGTGACAACCCCGATTTGTCCGTACACTAATCATGCACGTAAATGTGTACGACCAAGATCAGGGACTCACTAGAAGATATCACAACACAACTCTAAAAGTAAAAAGTCATACAAGATTCATATTAGAAGCCAGGGGCCTCGAGGGCTCAAATACAAGTGCTCGATCAAAGACGAGTCAGCGGAAGCAACAAATATCTGAGTACAGACATAAAGTTAGACAAGTTGCCAAAAGATGGCTAGCACAAACTAGGATACAAATCGAAAGAGGAGCAGGCCTCCTGCCTAGGATCCTCCTAAACTACTCCTGGTCGTCGTTGGCAGACTGCACGTAGTAGTAGGCGCCTCCGGTGTAGTAGGAGTCGTCGTAGGTGGCGTCTAGCTCCTGGGCTCCACCATCTGGTTGCATCATCCGAGAAGGAGGAACAGAAGGGGGAAAAGGGGGAGCAAAGGAATCGTGAGTACTCATCCAAAGTACTCGTAAGCAAGGATCTACACTACATATGCAATGGTAACAATGATATGGGTAGCATCTGTAGACGGGACTACAGAAAGCGAGAATAAGAGGGGGATAGCTAAGCCAATCGGAGACTACGCTTCTGGCAGCCTCCATCTTGCAGCAGTAGAAGAGAGTAGAAGGTAAGTTCACTAAGTAACATCGAATAGCATAATCCTACTTGGCGATCCTCCCACACATCACCCTGTGAGAGAGCAACCACCGAGTTATATCTGGAACTCATCTGGGTGTGTTTTAACAAGTATCTGGTTCTAGTTGTCATGAGGTCGGAATACAACTCCGGGACGTCCTTTTACCGAGGGACACGGCTATTCGAATAGATTAACTTCCCTGCAGGGGTGCACCACATAACCCAGCACGCTCGATCCCATTTGGCCGGACCCACTTTCCAGGGTCATGCCCGGCCTCGGAAGATCAACACGTCGTAGCCCTACCTAAGCACAACAAAGAGGTCAGCACGCCGGTCTAAGTCCTAGGCGCGCAGGGGTTCGGTCCCATCGCCCAACGCACACCTGCACGTTGCGTACGCGGTCGGTGAGCAGACCTAGCAACCTCCATTACTAAGGAAGTTACGTTACACGATCCAACCCGGCGCGTGCCGCTCAGTCACTAACGTCAAGAAGGCTTCGGCTGATACCACGACGTTGAGAGCCCATAACTATTCCCACGTAGCTGGTTAGTGCATATAGGCCAACGGCCAGACTCAGATCAAATATCCAAACTCGTTAAGCGTGTTATTATGAAATAACCGCGCACAACGACCAGGGCCAGGCCCACCTGTCTCCTAGGTGTCTCAGCCGGCCCTGTCGCTCTACCACAAAGATCCACACAGAGGGCCGTCAGGAATGTATGTCCTTTCAGCCCCCAATCCGCGAATCAACCGCGGGTACTCAATGAGCCGACCCGACTTTAGTCACCATATGTATCATGTATAATATGTATGTAATATATACCCGTGATCACACCCAAAGTGATCACGTCCCGATATAATAGCAGGGCAGACGGACAAGGGTGTAGGGCCACTGATGGAATACTAGCATCCTATACTAAGCATTTAGGATTGCAGGTAATGGTATCAACAATTGTAGCAACAATGACAGGCTATGCAGCAGAATAGGATTATTGAAAGCAGTAACATGCTACACTACTCTAATGCAAGCAGTAGATAGAAGAATAGGTGATATCAGGTTGATCAAGGGGGAGGGGGCTTTCCTGGAAGCTCGGCAGCGAAGGTGGGGTCGTCAACACCATAGTCGATTGGGGTAGCAGCAGCGTTGGTCTCGTTGTCTACCGGAGAGAAGAGGGGGAAGAAACAATGAATACAATGCAAACAGATGCACGACGATGCATAAAATGACATGTAACGGTGTTAAGTGTGCCCTAACGCAGTACCGGGTGATACTGGCGAAGGGGGGAAACATCTGGGAAAGTATTCCCGGGGTTTCGCGTTTTTGGGCGGATGAAACAGAGGGGGAAAGTTGCAAGTTCGCTATGATAGGGACGTGTGGTTGACGAACGGTCTGCGTATTCGGAATCGTCTCAAAATTCTGAGCAACTTTCATGTACAAAGTATTTTCATCCAAGTTACGGATTATTTTATATTAATTTTTAAAGTTTTTAAAATCATTTTCTAATTTATTAATTATTAAATAAATTCGAAAATTGTATTATTGCATCAGCATGACGTCATCTGTCAACAGAGGTGTTGACTGGTCAAACTGATGTGTGGGTCCCGCATGTCATTGACTGTTTAGATAATTACTAGTTAATTAAGTTAATTAGTGATTAGGTTATTGTAAACAGAATTAATTAAAAATTTTATTATTTATTTATTATTATTTATTTATTTATTTTAATCTTTTTTTATTTCGTTCTGGGCCGTGGGGCCCGTTTGGCATTGGGCCAGAGAGGCCTTAGTGGGCTCGGGCGCTTAGCGGGCGGTGGTCAAACGGGCACAGGGCACGGGCATGGGGCGCCCGACCAGGCACTCGCCCGTAGGGACGGCGAGGCCAGTTGCCTCCGGCGAACGTGGTAACGGCACGGCGAGGCCGAGCTGTGGTGATGCGAGCGGTCACCGGGGGGCGCCGGGCCGTGGAGTTGTAGCCGGACCACCGCGGGGCACGGACGACAAGGCGTGGCCGAAGGCGGGACGCCGAGGCCACGACGCTGGCCAGGCGGATGGAGCGGCAGCCGGAGGCGGGTTGTGGCTAGGGGAGCGGGGACCGCGGCGGGGGCGCCGGCCGGCAAGGCTGCAGGCGGCGGCCAGGGGCGCGCCAGGCCGGCGGGGCGGTGTGCCGCAGCTACAGCAGCATCATAAGGGGGGGTAGCGGGCGCGTAGGCCGGGAAGGCCACCGCAGCGCCGACGAGGCGTGGCCACGCGCGTGGCGAGCGGCGAGCGGGCGGCCGAGGCGGTGGCCGCGGGGTTAGCACGACGGGCTTGCAGGGGGGCGGAGTGCGGCTCGGCGAGGCACGGGGTGAGCGCGGTCGGAGAAGACGTGCGGCAGGGCGGGGCTAGGGCGGCAAGTGCGGGGCGTCGGTGGCGCGCGTGACCGAGGGAGAGGAAGGGAGAGGGGAGGCGGAGGCCGACGGCGTCTTCACGTTCGTGGGAAGTTGGCAGCAAGGCTCGAGGAAGCCGGGTCGAGGAGGAGATGAGGACGACGGTGGCGACGGCGGAGCATTCCGGCGAGGGGGAGGTCGACGACGTGGCTCTGGGCGGCGGCGATCCGGCGTCGTGGGCGCGGTCACCCCGATCTCGATTTGGATCGGGGGTGGGGCGAGAGAGAAAGAGACGTGGGGGGAATGTGCGGGTTAGGTTAGGGTTTGGTCCGTGGGGGGTTATGGAGGAGTGGGGGTGGGCCTTGGCCCAGTGGGGTTGGGCCGGCTTGTGGCCAGCTGGGCCATTTATCCCAGTTGGCTAGGGGGCCTTTCTTTTCCTTTTCTTTCTGTTTGGTATTTTCCCTTTTCTTTTATTTATTTTATGTTCTGTTTTATTTATTTTAGATCATTTAGGCATCTCCTAAAAACTTACGCAATATTTGTCACACTCCGAACATTTTGTTTTTAACGTTAGAAAACTTTGGGTGTTTGACACTAATTCAAATTTGAATTTAGAGTGTTTTTAACTAACACGCGAATATCAACAGCAAACGGGATGGTATGGCATCATTAGCGAAGTTTTACTGTAGCCTAATTATCCGTGCATTACACATTCCCTATGCTTCAGCCATAGGTTCTATCATGTATGCAATGTTGTGTACCAAACCTGATGTGTGCCTTGCTATAAGTCTAGCAGGGAGGTACCAAAGTAATCCAGGAGTGGATCACTAGACAACGGTCAAGAACATCCTGAAGTACTTGAAAAGGACCAAGGATATGTTTCTCGCTTATGGAGGTAACAAAGAGCTCTTCATAAACGGTTACGTCGATGCTAGCTTTCACCCTGATTTGGATGACTCTAAGTCAAAAACCGGATGCGTATTTTTGTTGAACGGTGGAGCTGTCAATTGGTGTAGTTCCAAACAGAGCATCGTGACAGGATCTACGTGTGGAGCGGAGTACATAGCTGCTTCGGAAGCAGCAAATGAAGGATTCTGGATGAAGGAGTTCATATCCAATCTAGGTGTAATACCTAGTCTATTGGGTCCAACTAAAATATTTTGTGACAACACTAGAGCAATAGACTTGGCGAAGGAATCCAGGTTTCACAAGAGAACCAAGCACATCAAGAGACGCTTCAACTCTATTGATGTCACTTGAAGCTACGTTGGTTTTTCCCCCAATGAGGAAGGGATGATGCACCACAACGGCGGTAGGTATTTCCCTCAGATGTGAAATCAAGGTTATCGAACCAGTAGGAGAACTAAGCAACACAACGTAAACATCACCTGCACACAAATAACAACACCTCGCAACCTAACGTGTTAAAGGGGTTGTCAATCCCTTTCGGGTAACGAACATGAGAGAGAGAGATAAATATTGGTAGATGGGTTGATAAATAAGATAAATTGCAGCAAGGTATTTTTGGATTTTTGGTTTGGTAGATCTGAAAATAAAAGAAAAGGCAAATAGATTGCAAAGGCAAATATATGAGAAAGAAGACCCGGGGGCCGTAGGTTTCACTAGTGGCTTCTCTTGAGAAAAATAGCAACGGTGGGTAAACAAATTACTGTTGGGAAATTGATAGAACTTCAAATAATCATGATGATATCCAGGCAATGATCATTACATAGGCATCATGTCCAAGATTAGTAGACCGACTCCTGCCTGCATCTACTACTATTACTCCACACATCAACCGCTATCCAGCATGCATCTAGTGTATTAAGTTCGTGAAAAATAGAGTAATGCATTAAGAACGATGACATGATGTAGACAAGATCCGTATATCTATGGCGTTAGATATGAATCTCGTTGTTTTATCCTTAGTGGCAATGATACATACGTGTCGGTTCCCCTTCTGTCTCTGGGATCAAGCACCATAAGATCGAACCCACTACCGGGAACCTCTTACCATTGCAAGATAAATAGATCAAGTTGGAAAAACAAAATCCAATATCAGAGAAGAAACATGAGGCTATAAGCAATCATGCATATAAGAGATCAAAGAACTCAAATAACTTTCATGGATATAAAATAGATAGATCTGATCATAAACTCAAAGTTCATCGGATCCCAACAAACACACCGCAAAAAGAGTAATATAATATGGATCTCCAAGAGATCATTTTATTGAGGATCAAAAGAGAGACAGGAAGCCATCTGTCGGCATCGTGGGAACGGGGGTACCCAGACTTGCCTGCCTATGACCCAGAGCGTAGCTCACCCAACGGCCTGGTATGGCCCAACCTCATCAGCAACCACTCAAGACCCTCGCGAGGGGCCAAGCGTCGCGAGGCAAACGATGCAAGACCTCCCTTGGGGCGGTCTCACTAGGCTAGCTCCTGAGGGGCAGAGATATCAAGGCAAGGGGCACCTCACGAGGTCCCTGTGACGTGAGCCATGACGACCAAGGCCAAGCGGGTGCCAGCGGGCGCATGATGCCAGTTTCCTCTTTGGTACTAAAGGGGCAAGCGCAGGCGAGGAGTCCCGAGGCATCAGGGAAAGGTTTCCATATCGGCTCAGCAAGACCAAGACGAGCAGGACGGCAGAGTGGAGGTCATCGCGGAGCCCATTGCGGTGTCACCACCAGAGCCTTTGGCAGGCGAAGACCACCCTTCAAACTCGGCCGTTGTGGGATCCCTTCGAGCTCAATATTTGGGAAGAGGACCCGGGCCTCTATAAATAGGACTAGCCATCACCATATGGGGCATCTCATCTTGAGCCGACCCAAACCTAGGACGAGGGATCGGATCATCAAGACCACCCTTGCACTCTCCAAGCACAAGAACACCTCTCCTAATGAGGTTGTTCTTCCCATGTACTAGTTCTTCCCCACCCTTCAAGGCAGTCCACCACACCACACGAGATTAGGGTATTATACCACAACGGTGGCCCGAACCAGTATAAACCCTTGTGTCCCTTGTTCTTTGAGTTCGACGAGCTAGGCCTAGGAATCGGCACGAGGGCGAGCTAGAGCGGAAAGGAGAGATCTTCGTGCGCACCCAAGTGTTTGAACCACAAGGGTTTTGCCGGAACCCCAGATCCTACATTTGGCGCTCCAGGTAGGTGCGTGCCGAAGCTTCCCTTCCGTATGTCCATGCTCCGTCATCCTGCCTATTCCATGGTCGACGCTCGCTGGGCCTGTGCTGAGCGACGGGCCGCCCTTGCCACCCGCGTTGCTCAGATAGCTCCCGCCGACGGACCTCCTCGCCGTTCTCCATCGCCTGCTGCTAACGCCGCCACCGGCCCGGCACGACACGAGTAGCAGACCTCGTACCTGCACCCCTCCGTGCGGCGAGACGGACGCACCGCGACCCCGTCGCTGACCCCGGCGGGCTCGTCATCTCATGCTCGCCACGGACCCGCAGACGCGCAGGCTGTGTTGCTCATGGCATGTGAGCTCTTGCACTACCGCCCCGTCGACGACTTCTACGAAGAATGGCTCGACCGCATCGCCGAGCTCGTTAGCACCACTGGGGGCTCTCCTGCACCATCCCTCTCGCTGCCTCGCCCGCCACCTCATGCGGGCGGTGTGGCCCATCAAGCGCCTCTGCCACCTCCACATCAGGGCGTCGTCCACGACCCAAGGCACGTGGCCCCGCGGCGCGACCCCCCCCCCGCGCGCGGCAGTAGTGCAAGACAAAGGAAGCTGCCAAGAGATCCAACGGCCCCGACGAGGAGCGCTGGCGCTCCCTCCACAGCCGCGTCGAGACCGTGCGCCCCCTGCCATAGTGGCGCGCGAGGACCAAGACCAAGCTCCGCCTACACGACAAGCTCCGGTGTCGACATCAGGCTGCAAGGCCCTCGCCCCCGAGCTGCGCAATGTCAAATGACCCAGGATGTTCAAGCCCGACCTGCCTCCATGCTATGATAGCACCCTCGAACCTGTTGAATTCCTGCAGCTCTACAAGCTGAGCATCGAGGCATCCGGCGGCAACGAGAAGATCATGGCGAACTGGTTCCCCATGGCTCTCAAAGATGGTGCGCGCTCTTGGTTCCTGAACCTGCCCGCGAGATCGATCTCCACCCGAGGAGAGATGCGCGAGCGGTTCATTGCCAACTTCGAGGGCACACCGACCGCCCCCCGACCACAGGTGACCTGCGACGCATCAAGCAACAACCAGGGGAGACCCTGTAGAAGTTCATCCAGCGCTTCAACAGTGTCAGCGTAAAGACCCCCAAGGTCACGGACGGGGCCATCATTTCAGCGTTCTCGGATGGCGTCCATGATGTCAAGATGAAGGAGGAGCTCGCCATCGACGAAGATCTATGCACGACCCTGGAACTGTTCAACCTCACGACCAAGTGCGCTAGAGCTGAGGAGGGGCGCCTCTTCCTCGTCGAGCTCCCCGCTGCTGACCCTGAAGACAAGAATGCCAAGAGCAAGGATGTGAAGCGCAACAGGGTGGTAGTGCTCGCGGCTGAGCTAGAGATGAAGCGTGGCCGCGACTACCCAGAGTCATCCAAGAACATCCATCCATTTTGCGCCTTCCACAAAGTGAAAAGCCATAACACACATGTCTGTCAAGAGCTCAGGGCCCTCCGCGAAGGGCGCATCAGCCAATGCCCCGAGCGCAACAACCGTGGCTACGGCCGTGGAGGAAGTTGGACCGGGGGATGTTGGGACGACCGCGGCCCCCGCCAAGAGTGGTGTGATCAGCCTCGGGAGGACCGTCGGCATGATCAGCCTCGTGAGGATGCCTAGAGGGACCAGCCTCATGAGGGTGCTTGGAGGGACCAACCTCGCGAGGACCGTCCCCAGGGCAAGGCCGGCCTCCCTCCTTAGCCGCCGCCGAGAAGGAACGACGACCGGGACAAGGGGGCTGGGGGCTTCTAGGAGCCTCGCGCCATCGCCTGCATCCTGGGCGGAGCGCAGGCCCCGACCTCTTAGCGCCTCTTCAAGCAGTTCGCCTGAGAAGTAAACACGGCTCTCCCCAAGCTCGAGGCCACGCGTCCACTCAGGTGGTCCAAGTGCCCCATCACCTTCAGTTCAGCAGACCAGCTTAAGTGCGCGGCGACGGCTGGCGCCCTCCCGATGCTTTGTTCACCTGTCATCAGCAACGTTCAAGTAACCAAGACCCTCATCGATGGCGGCGCAGGGCTCAATGTCCTGTCTGTCGAGATGTTCGACAACCTCCAAGTACCATATGATCAGTTGCTTCCTACCAAGCCTTTCTCTGGAGTGACCGACGGCTCCACCACCCCTATAGGGAAAATCTGCCTGCCTGTCACCTTTGGCAAGCGCGACAACTACCACCCTGAGCTCATCGACTTCGACATCGCCCACATTCATCTCCCATACAATGCCATGCTCGGGTACCCAGCCCTGGCCAAGTTCATGGCAGTGACTCACCACGGCCAAAATGTCCTCAAGATGCCAGGAAGCAGCGGCGTCATCATCGTCGCTTGTGAACAGAAGGACGCAGTGTGCTCACTCAAGCGGGCTTACCAGGCAGTGGCCGTTGAAGATCCAGACAATGATGGCACCGTCTATCCTCCTGAGGTCGTCCCCAAGAAGAAGAAGCAGCTGCTCGCCCTGGAGCCACATGAAGATGCGGCGTCTGGTGGCCACACCTCAGGACCTGCGCCCAGGGATGGGGTGCCTCCCTCCCTCGCATAGGAAGGCGCGCCCGGCGCTCCCCTTAGGCTGGGCTCGGGGGCTCCCTCTGGAGGGCCTCTGACCTAGCCAATGTCTTGAGGGAGGCGCTCGGGCACCGTGTGGAGGTGTGCTTCGCCGCACGTTCCCCTCTAGAGGCCTCAAGGCGTGAGGCACCAAGCGCTCGGGAGTTCATCATCTAGACCATCAAAGACTAGCAGGTGCCAAGAGCAATGCGGGGCGAGCGCCGCCCGACACCTCGAAGTGCAGCTGTCGCCCCAGGCTCTGGCGATGACCTGTGCGTCTGGGTCAACGTCCCAGCACTCAACAGGATGGCGTCTCAGGAGCTCTATTGGCACTTTCAGGTAGGCCGGTGCAAGGGCCCCCCATTAGCATGCCGTCATCACTTGAAGAGTTGGATTCAACAGTTACACGTCGGCAATGCCACCTCCCTTTTTAGCCTCCGGAAGCTGCTTGCATGCCAAGGGGGACCTCTTGAGCATCGTGCCTCAGGAGCTCTTACCGGACCTCGGGCCGCTCACCTCCTAGCCTTGACCACGACATCGCGATCTGGCATACCAGCGACGGCTGGAGCCTGCCTTGGGACTGGGACCTGCCGGTGTAGAGCACCAAGGTACTGAAAGGGTAAAAAGGAGCGATATTTCCGGAACGAGGCTTGCGAACAAAGTCTATTAGCAAGGATAATAAAACAGGAGCAAGAGCATTACAAGTTCTTTACACACCCCCATGGGGTTGGCCTTGATTCCTCACAGGGAACACTAGAAAGGGATTTCGGGAGGCCCTAGCTACGGCTACCATCATCGATGCCATCATAAACAATGGGCTATGAGGTGTCACCTCCAACCCCGCTCAAGTCACCATCGGCGACGGGCTCGTGTAGCCAACGCGCTTCGGGCACGGCGCGAGCTTGGAGGCGCGTAGCTGTCGTCGCTCGTCTTCGGAGACTCGTCGGCCTCAAAAGAGATGCTGGACTCCCGAGGTCCATCACTGCTGCTGGGAGAGCTGGCGGCGGGGTCGATGGCTAGCATGGCACCCACCATTGTGTCATCCCAACGGCCCCCTCCGGGGTAGCACTCCAGGCGGCGTCCTTCTTCGTCAAACACCTTGAAGAGCAGCACAGAGGCACCGTCATACTCGAAGTGGATGGCGAGGGCGCCCTCCATGCGGCAGACGCTGGCGACCTCGCCCCATCTGCGGGTCATGAAGATCTTATCGGGGGAGACGACCTCAACCTCAGCCCCTGTCGCCGGGGCACGGCACTCGGCATGCTGCAGCCACAACTTGAGCGGCCCCCTCGGTGGCATCTCTGTGGAGAAGGATGGCGGGAAACAAATCCAGGAGCTAGGAGGCATCACCGCCCACACCACGAACTCGCGCGCAGATCCTCCAACGTGCATCCGTGGGACAGCACCATGCACCATGACGGCGCGATCGACGCGGCCGGAGCGCGGGCGGCGCTGGGCGCTGCCTTCCCCTCCAGAGCCTTGCGTCCTGGCGTACAAGGGTAGCGGGTAGCCGGGGGGAGGCCGTTTGTGCCAAGGTCTCGTCACTTAAGGCCTCAGGACAACGCCGTGAGGGCGGACGTCCTTTTCTTCGGCGGGAGCAGCTTGAGCTCCTCACGAGGAGTCTTCCCTTTCTTGGCGGCGGAGAATCGCCGAATCGGTGCCATGGGTGGCGCTGACAAGCAAGGAGCAGGGAAGAATAAGAAGAAGCAAGAGGAATGGAGGAAGAAGATGGGCAACAAGGGCTCTGCTGTCGCCTTATTTATAGCCAGGAGAAGGCCAACCGCCGGCCTCCATAATCGCATGTACTGATGGTCTTTCGTTCATGCAGGGACTTGTTAAGTCGCGCAATTACCGAGGCGGCGTGAGGAAGCGGAGACGCCCACGTCTCGTCAATTGCACACGTCAATCAAGGCCGCAGGCTTTTGGGGCCTGCGGCGCTCCACACTTGACCCTTGGCTTCACCGCGAAGCCAAGTCCGAGCGCACCCCTTGGGCCTGGGGGCTACTGTAGGCGTTCGGGGAACGGGTTACCCACACTTGCCTGCCTGCGGCCCAGAGCGTGGCTCGCCCAGTGGCCTGGTACGGCCCAACCTCATCAGCAACCACTCAAGACCCACACGAGGGGCCAAGCCTCGCGAGGCGGATGATACAAGACCTCCCCTGGGGCAGCCTCACTAGGCGAGCTCCCGAGGAGCGGATATATCAAGGCAAGGGGCACCTCATGAGGTCCCCATGACGTGAGCCATGACGACCAAGGTCAGGCGGCGCCAGCGGGCGCAGGATGCCAGTTTCCTCTTTGGTGCTAAAAGGGCAAGCGCGGGCGAGGAGTCCCGAGGCATCAGGCAAAGGTTTCCATATTGGTGCAACAAAACCAAGACCAGCAGGATAGCAGAGTGGAGGTCATCGCAGAGCCCACGGCGGCGTCACCACCAGAGCCTATGGCAGGCGAAGACCACCTTTTGTTAGGATAGCTTGTACTAGCTGTCCTCCGTCAAACTCGGCCATTGTGGGATCCCTTCCTGCTCAATATTTGGGAATAGGACCCGGGCCTCTATAAATAGGACTGGCCACCACAATATGGGGCATCTCATCTTGAGCTGACCCAAACCTAGGACGAGGGATCGGATCATCAAGACCACCCTTGCACTCCCCAAGCACAAGAACACCTCTCCTGAGGAGGCTGTTCTTCCCATGTACTAGTTCTTCCCCAGCCTTCAAGGCAATCCACCACACCACACTGGATTAGGGTATTACACCACAACGGTGGCCTGAACCAGTATAAACCCTTGTGTCCCTTGTTCTTTGAGTTCGACAAGCTAGGCCTAGGAATCGGTGCGAGGGCGCACTAGAGCGGAAAGGAGAGATCTTTGTGCGCACCCCAGTGTTCGAACCACAAGGATTTTGCCGGAACCCCAGATCTGATACCATCTAGCTACTAACTATGGACCCGAAGGTCTACGAAGAACTACTCACGCATCATCGGGGAGGTACCAATGAAAGTGGTGAACCCCTCTGTGATGGTGCCTAGATTGGATCTGGTGTTTCTAGGCTCTGCGGCGCTGGATGAATATTTCGTCGACTCCCCTAGGGTTTCTGGAATATTGGGGTATTTATAGAGAAAAGAGGCGGTCCGAGGGGCACCCGAGGTGGGCACAACCCACCAGGGCGCGTGATACGTCCAAAACGTATCTATAATTTCTGCTTGCTCCATGCTTCTTTTGTGTGATATTGCTATGATATTGATGCACTTCCATACACTTTTGATCATATTTGGACTAACCTATTAACTCAGTGCACCACAGTGCCAGTTCCTGTTTTCTGCTATTTTTCTATTTCAGGTTTCCCCCATATTAAAAGCGCTCCAAAAATTCTAGGAAAAATCAGCGTATAGGAAGCTTCGCGAAGAACCAAAGATGGGCCAGAGGGGAGCCGGGGAAGGCCCAGGCGGCCACCTGGCGCGGCCCCACCCCTGGCCGCGCCAGGGGGGCGCCTGGGGCCCCTGCTCCGCCTCTGGCTGCCCCCCTTCGCATATATATCCCTCTCGTCCCAAAACCCTCGAGGACAGAACCCCCTTTTTCGCGATCTCGCCTCTGTTCTGCCGCCGCAGCGCTTCCAAGATCGGGAGCATAGGAGAACTCTTCCCGGCACCCTGCCGGAGGGGAGAACCACCACCGGGAGCTTCTCCACCACCATGGACGCTTCCCGGATGAGTCGTGAGTAGTCCACATTGGACCATGGGTCCATGATCAGTAGCTACGTGATGTTCTCCTCCCCTCTTTGCTCTTCATGGTTTAGACCTCGTGAGCTGCCCAACATGATCGAGGCACATATGTAATCTTTCTGTTGTTGCTTTGCTGAGTTCGCTGGGATCTGATGGATTATGAGACTGTGTTCAGATTGTGTTTGAGTAATATATTTGATTCACCTCTTTTATATCTTTGTTCTTGAGTAATTCTTGCATGTTCTCTGTTGCTGTTTATTTCTTTGGCCAAGTAGTAGGTAGTAACTCCAAGAGGGAGCGTTATGCTTGATTGTGGGTTCATGCCCCCTGATGACTAGCTTGAGTGACAGAAACATGAGTCTAGGGGATGTGCTGTTGCCACAATGGAGAAAACAATGGTGCTTGTACTTGCGGGTGCAAGGATTGTTTACTTTACGCAAATTTCTTTTAATGCAGTTGTCTGTTGCTTTGAGTTTACACTTTGGGTGGGATTCGCAACTTAATACCAGCGAGATGTTCTGGATAGATATCTCAAGGTGGATGATTAGTAGTAGATGCAGATGGATTTCGGTCTACTTGCCTTGGCGTACCGCCCATGCTTTTGAGCCTCTACCTTTCTTTGCAGCATAGTTAGCATTGGTTTGCGCACATAATCCTGTCAATTGCCCAGCTGTAATTTGTTTACCTCGCTTTGTTGTTTTATCGTCTTTTGGGAGAGAGACATCACTAGTGAACATCATGGGAATCCGGTCCATATTACCACCGCTGATCACACCTTCTATTTACTTCCTGTTTTTATTTCCTAGTTGCAGTCATAGCTATCATTATTATCTCTTGTGTTTGATCCTTTGTAAACAACAAGGCCGGAGGGATTGACAACCTCTCTGTACTCGTCGGGAGCAAAGTTATCTGTATCTGTGTGCAGGTCCCGTCAACCGCTAAGTTTCTGGCGCCGTTGACACCTACTTGTCGACCCTCGGAGTCTCACAGGATTCGATCTTTGGTATCTTTGCCAAGGGAAATTTGCCGCTACGCTACATCTCAACCTTCCACTTTGGGTAACCAACGAGGGGCGAGAAGCCATCAGCGCGCTGATATGTCTCCAATGTATCTATAATTTTTTATTGTTCCATGCTATTATTTATGATGTTTTGGATGTTTAACGGGCTTTGTTATACACTTTTACATTATATTTGGGACTAACCTATTAACCCAAAGGCCCAGTCCATATTGCTATTTTTTTGCCTATTTCAGGGTTTTACAGAAAAAGGAATATCAAACGGAGTCCAAACGGAATGAAACCTTCGGGAGAGATATTTTTGGAGCAAAATCTGCCCGGGAGACTTGAGAACCATGGAATAGGGCTGACGTGGCATCCACGAGGGTGCCCCCCCTACAGGGCACGCCCCCTGCCTCGTGGGCCCCACGTTTGGCCCCCGGTGCCCTCCTTCCTCCTATATATACCTATGTACCCCAAAAACATCAGAGACGGAGAGAAAACCCTAGTTCCACCACCGCAACCTTCTGTTCCCGTGAGATCCCATCTTGGGCCCTGTTCCAGAGCTCCACCGGAGGGGGGATCTATCACAGAGTGCTTCTACATCATCATCATCGCCTCACCATGAGTTGTGAGTAGTTTACCACTGACCTTCGGGTCCATAGTTAGTACCTAGATGGCTTCTTCTCTCTCTTTGGATCTCAATACCAAGTTCTCCTCGGTCTTCGAGGAGATCTATTCTATGTAATCTCTTTTTGCGGTGTGTTTGTCGAGATCTGATGAATTGTGGGTTTATGATCAAGATTATCTATGAGAAATATTTGGTTCTTTTCTGAACTCTTTTATGTATTATTATAATATCCTTGCAAGTCTCTTCGAATTATTGGCTTGGTTTGGCCTACTAGATCTATAGTTCTTGCAATGGGAGAAGTGCTTGGCTTTGGGTTCAATCTTGCGGTGTCCTTTCCCAGTGACAGTAGGGGCATCAAGGCACGTACTGTATTGTTGCCATCGAGGATAAAAAGATGGGGTTTATATCATATTGTTTGAATTTATCCCTCTACATCATGTCATCTTGCTTAAGGCATTACTCTTTTCTTATGAACTTAATACTCTAGATGCATGCTGGATAGCGGTCGATGTGTGGAGTAATAGTAGTTGATGCAGAATCGTTTCTGTCTACTTGTCTCGGATGTGATACCTATATATAATGATCATGCCTAGATATTCTCACAATTATTCGCTTTTCTATCAATTGCTCGACAGTAATTCGTTTACCCACCGTAGAATTCTGCTATTATGAGAGAAGCCACTAGAGAAACCTATGGCCCCCGGGTTTATACTTTCTGTTCTTATATATATCAATCTACAATCTACTTTACTTTTCCGTTTATACTTTCTGTTCTTATATCCAAAAATACCAAAAATATCAAACTATCATATCTATCAGATCTCACTTTCGTAAGTGACCGTAAAGGGATTGACAACCCCTTATCACGTTGGCTGCGAAGTTCTTATTTGTTTGTGCAGGTGCAAGGGACTCGCGCGTGGTCTCCTACTGGATTGATACCTTGGTTCTCAAAAACTGAGGGAAATACTTACGCTACTGTGCTGCATCACCCTTTCCTCTTCGAGGGAATACAATGCAAGCTCGAGAAGTGGCAAGAAGAATTTGTGGCGTCGTTGCCGGGGAGGCTTACGCAAAAGTCATATACCAAGTACCTATCACAAACCCTTATCCTTCGCATTACATTTATTTGCCTCTCGTTTTCCTCTCCCCCATTTCACCCTTGCCGTTTTATTTGCCCTTCTTTCTGCCGTGTGTTTATCGTTTGCTTGCTTCTTATTTTCTTGTGTGTTGGATTGCTTGCTTGTCACTATGGCTCAGAACAATACCAAATTGTGTGACTTCTCCAATACCAACAATAATGATTTTATTAGCACTCCGATTGCTCCTATTACCGATGTTGAATCTTGTGAGATTAATGCTGCTCTGTTGAATCTTGTCATGAAAGATCCATTTTCCGTCCTTCCTAGTGAAGATGCCGCTACCCATCTAAACAACTTTGTTGATTTGTGTGATATGCAAAAGAAGAGGGATATTGATAACGATATTGTTAAATTGAAATTCTTTCCGTTTTCACTTAGAGATCGTGCTAAAACTTGGTTTTCCTCTTTGCCTAGAATAGTATTGATTCGTGGAATAAGTGCAAAGATGCTTTTATCTCTAAGTATTTCCCTCCTGCTAACATCATCTCTCTTAGAAATGATATTATGGATTTTAAGCAACTAGATCATGAGCATGTTGCGCAAGCTTGGGAGAGAATGAAATTAATGATACGTAATTGTCCTACACATGGTTTGAACTTACAGATGATTATTCAAAACTTTTATGCTGGCTTAAATTTTACTTCTAGAAATCTTTTAGATTCGACCGCAGGAGGCACTTTCATCGAAACTACCTTAGGAGAAGCTACCAAACTCCTAGATATATTATGGTTAATTATTCTCAATGGCGCACCGAAAGATCTACTAGTAAAAAAGTGCATGCTATTGAAGTGGTTAGTGTTTTAAGTGGAAGGATGGATGAACATATGAAATTATTTGCTGCTAAGAGTGCTTCCTCTTATCCAAATGATATGCATTTATCCACGTTGATTGAAAATAGTAATGAATCTTTGGATGTGAATTTTGTTGGTAGGAATAATTTTGGTAACAATGCTTATAGAGGAAACTTTATTCCTAGGCCTTTTCCTAGTAATTCCTCTATTAATTATGGTAATTCCTACAATAACTCTTATGGAAATTTTGGTAAGACACCCTTTGAATTTGAAACTAGTGTTAAAAAGTTTATGAATTCACAAAAGAATTTCAATGCTTTGCTTGAAGAAAAATTGCTTAAGATTGATGAATTGGCTAGAAGTGTGGATAGAATTACTCTTGATGTTGATTCTTTGAAACTTAGATCTATTCCACCCAAGCATGATATCAATGAGTCTCTCAAAGCCATGAGAATTTCCATTGATGAATGCAAAGAAAGAACCGCTAGGATGCGTGCTAAAAAACAGAGCTTTATAAAAGCGTGTTCTTCTAGTTATCATTAAAATAAAGATGGAGATCTGAAAGTTATTGATGTGTCTCCTATTAGATCCTTGTTTTCTAGTATGAATCGTGATAAAGATGGGATTGGAGATGAGTCTACTTTAATTCAAAGGTGTCCCAATGATTCGGAGTTTTTGGATCTTGATGCTAAAATTGTTAAAAGTGGGATTGAAGAGATTAAAAATGTGCATAGTGACGGACCCACTACTTTGGATTTCAAGGAATTCAATTATGATAATTGCTCTTTGATTGATTGTATTTCCTTGTTGCAATCCGTACTAAACTCTCCACATGCTTATAGTCAAATAAAGCTTTTACCAAACACATAGTTGATGCTTTGATGCAATCTCATGAAGAAAAATTTGAATTAGAAGTTTCTATCCCTAGAAAGCTTTATGATGAGTGGGAACCTACTATTAAAATTAAAATTAAAGATCATGAATGCTTTGCTTTGTGTGATTTGGGTGCAAGTGTCTCCACTATCCCAAAAACTTTGTGTGATTTGTTAGGTTTCCATGAGCTTGATGATTGTTCTTTAAATTTGCATCTTGCGGATTCTACTATTAAGAAACCTATGGGAAGGATTAATGATTTTATTATTGTTGCCAATAGGAATTATGTGCCCGTAGATTTCATTGTTCTTGATATAGATTGCAATCCTTCATGTCCTACTATTCTTGGTAGACCTTTCCTTAGAACGATTGGTGCAATTATTGATATGAAGGAAGGAAATATTATATTCCAATTTCCGTTAAGGAAAGGCATGGAACACTTTCCTAGAAAGAAAATTAAATTACCATGTGAATCTATTATGAGAGCCACTTATGGGTTGCCTTCCAAAGATGGCAATACCTAGATCTATCCATGTATCGTGCCTAGCTAGGGGCGTTAAACGATAGCGCTTGTTGGGAGGCAACCCAATTTTATTTTATCTTTTGTTTTTGATTCTGTTTAGGAATAAATATTGCTTCTAGCTTCTGTTTAGATGTGTTTTTGTGTTTTAATTAGTGTTTGTGCCAAGTATAACATTTGGGAAGACTTGTGTGAAGTTTATATGATCTTGCTGTGAAAAACAGAATTGTTAGTGCTCACTAGAATAGTCACCAAATTTTACTGGAGTGTGCTATTTAGTTGATTCTTTTTGCAGATAATTAATAGACAAATTCCTCACGTTTACCAATTTATTTCAATTTTTTTGGAGTTACAGAAGTATGCGAAAGTTACAGATTACTACAGATTGTTCTATTTTTGACAGATTCTGTTTTTCGTGTGTTGTTTGGTTATTTTGATGAATCTATGAGTTGTATTGGGGAGTATGAATCATAGATAAATTTGAATACAGTAGGTTTAACACCAATATAAACAAAGAATGAGTTCATTACAGTACCTTTGAGTGGTGGTTTGTTTTCTTATAGTAACGGAGCTCACGAGATTTTTGTCTAAGTTTTGTGTTGTGAAGTTTACAAGTTTTGAGTATTGCTTTGATGGACTATGGAACAAAGAGTGACAAGAGCCTAAGCTTGGGGATGCCCAAGGCACCCCAAGGTAAAATTCAAGGACAACCAAAAGCCTAAGCTTGGGGATGCCCCGGGAAGGCATCCCCTCTTTCGTCTTCATCTATCGGTAACTATACTCGCGACTATAGGTTTATTCACCACATGATATGCGTTTTACTTGGAGCATCATGTATTATTTGAGTCTTTGCTTGTTTGTTTGCCACAATTATTCTTTCTGGACACACCTTTTCAAGAGAGATAAATATGGCCTAGGAATCGTTAGAACACTCTATGTGCTTCACTTATATCTTTTGAGTTAAATAGTTTGCTCTAGTGGTTCACTTATATCTTTTAGAGCACGGTGGTGATTTTATTTTGTAGAAATTGTTGATCTTTGATGCTTCACTTATATCCTTTTGAGAGTCTATTAGAACAGCATGGTAATGTGCTTTGGTTATAAAACTAGCCTTCACATGATAGGCATCCAAGATGAATCTAGTAAAAACTTTCATACTAAGTGCATTGAATATGATGAGAAGTTGGATGCTTGATAATTGTTTTGAGATATGAGGATAGTGATATTAGAGTCATGCTAGTGGAGTTATTATTAAATTGAGAAATACTTGTGTTAAAGTTTGTGATTCCCGTAGCATGCACGTATGGTGAACCGCTATGTGACGAAGTTAGAGCATGAGGTGTTTGTAGAGTGTCATCCTTTGTGTGGAGGTCGGGGTTGCGCGATGGTTAACTCCTACCAACCTCCCCCATAGGAGCATGCGTTGATTGCTTTGTTTTGATGACTCGTAAATTTGTGCAATAAGTATATGAGTTCCTCATGACTAATGTTGAGTCCATGGATTATACACACTCTCACCCTTCCACCATTGGTAGCCTCTCTTGTACCGCGCAACTTTCGCCGGTACCATACACCCAATATATACCTTCCTCGAAACAACCACCATATATCTTCATCAAAACAGCCACCATATATCTTTATCAAAACAGCCACCATACCTACCTATCATGGCATTTCCATAGCCATTCCGAGATATATTGCCATGCAACTTTCCATCGTTCCGTTCATATGACACGCTTCATATTGTCAAATTGTCATGCATGATCATGTAGTTGACATCGTATTTGTGGCAAAGCCACCATGCACAATTTCTCATACATGTCACTCTTGATTCATTGCACTTCCCGATACATCGCCGGAGGCATTCATATAGAGTCATACTTTGTTCTAGTATCAAGTTGTAATATCGAGTTGTAAATCAATACAAGTGTGATGATCATAGAGCATTGTCCCAAGAAAAAAAAGAAGAAAAAAAGAAGGAAAGTCCAAGAAAAAGAAAGTCCCAAAAAAAATAAAAAAAGGAAAAAAAGGAAAAAGAAAAGAAAAGTGACAATTGCTACTATCTTTTTCCACACTTGTGCTTCAAAGTAGCACCATGTTATTCATGATAGAGAGTCTCATGTTTAGTCACTTTCATATACTACTGGGAATTTTTCATTATAGAACTTGGCTTGTATATTCCAACGATGGGCTTCCTCAAATGCCCTAGGTCTTCATGAGCAAGCAAGTTGGATGCACACCCACTTAGTTTCTTTTGTTGAGCTTTCATACATTTTTAGCTCTAGTGCATCCGTTGCATGGCAATTCCTACTCACTCACATTGATATCTATTGATGGGCATCTCCATAGCCCATTGATACGCCTAGTCGATGTGAAACTATCTCCCTCCTTTTTTTCTTCTCCACAACCACCATTCTATTACACCCATAGTGCTATATCCATGGCTCACGCACATGTATTGCGTGAAAGTTGAAAGGTTTGAAAGAATTGAGTTTGAAAACAAGTGCTTGGCTGAAACTGGGGTTGTGCATGATATGAATATTTTGTGTGATGAAGAGGGAGCATAGCCAGACTATATGATTTTGTAGGGATAACTTTCTTTAGCCATAGTATTTTGAGAAGACATGATTGCTTTGTTACTATGCTTGAAGTATTATTATTTCTTATGTCAATATAGACTTTTGTCTTGAATCTTTCAAATCTGAACATTCATACAACAATAAAGAGAACTACATTGAAAATTATGTTGGTTAGCATTCCACATCAAAAATTCTATTTTTATCATTTACCTACTCGAGGACGAGGAGGAATTAAGCTTGGGGATGCTTGATACGTCTCCAACGTACCTATAAATTTTGATTGTTCCATGCTATTATTTATGATGTTCTGGATGTTTAATGGGCTTTTTTATACACTTTTACATTATTTTTGGGACTAACCTATTAACCCGAAGGCCCAGTCCAGATTGATGTTTTTTGCCTATTTCAGGATTTTACAGAAAAGGAATATCAAATAGAAGTCCAAACGGAATGAAACCTTCGGGAGAGATATTTTTGGAGCAAAATCTGCACGGGAGACTTGAGAACCACGGAATAGCGTTGACGTGGCATCCACGAGGGTGGGGGACGTTCCCCCCCATGCAGGGCGCGCCCCTGCCTCGTGAGCCCCACGTTTGGCCCCTGGTGCCCTCCTTCCTCCTATATATACCTACGTACTCCGAAAACATCAGATACGGAGAGAAAACCCTAGTTCCACCGCCGCAACCTTCTGTTCCCGTGAGATCCCATCTTGGGCCCTGTTCCGAAGCTCTGCCGTAGGGGGGTCGATCACGGAGTGCTTCTACATCATCATCATCGCCTCACCATGAGTTGTGAGTAGTTTACCACGGACCTTTGGGTCCATAGTTAGTACCTAGATGGCTTCTTCTCTCTCTTTTGATCTCAATACCAAGTTCTCCTCGGTCTTCGAGGAGATCTATTCGATCTAATATCTTTTTGGGGTGTATTTGTCGAGATCCGATGAATTGTGGGTTTATGATCAAGATTATCTATGAGAAATATTTGGTTCTTTTCTGCACTCTTTTATGTATGATTATAGTATCCTTGCAAGTCTCTTCGAATTATTGGTTTGGTTTGGCCTACTAGATCTATAGTTCTTGCAATCGGAGAAGTGCTTGGCTTTGGGTTCAATCTTGCAGTGTTCTTTGCCAGTGATAGTAGGGGCAGCAAGGCACGTATTGTATTGTTGCCATCAAGGATAAAAAGATGGGGTTTGTATCATATTGTTTGAGTTTATCCCTCTACATCATGTCATCTTGCTTAAGGCGTTACTCTGTTCTTATGAACTTAATACTCTAGATGCATGATGGATAGAGGTTGATGTGTGGAGTAATAGTAGTAGATGCAGAATCGTTTCGGTCTACTTGTCTCGGACGTGATGCCTATATATAATGATCATGCCTAGATATTCTCATAATTATTCGCTTTTCTATCAGTTGCTCGACAGTAATTCGTTTACCCACCATAGAATTCTGCTATTATGAGAGAAGCCACTAGAGAAGCCTATGCCCCCCAGGTCTATTATCAACATATCAATCTACAATCTACTTTACTTTTCTGTTTTTACTTTCTGTTCTTATATCCAAAAATACCAAAAATATCAAACTATCATATCTATCAGATCTCACTTTCGTAAGTGACCGTAAACGGATTGACAACCCCTTATCACATTGGCTGCGAAGTTCTTATTTGTTTGTGCAGGTGTGAGGGACTCGCGCGTGGTCTCCTACTGGATTGATACCTTTGTTCTCAAAAACCGAGGGAAATACTTACGCTACTGTGCTGCATCACCCTTTCCTCTTCGAGGGAATATAACGCAAGCTCGAGAAGTAGCACGTGCCTGGGCCTCCTCGCACGCCCTGGTGGGTTGTCCCCTCCTCGGGACTCCCCCCAGGTGCCACCATGGCCCATAGTGTTCCTCCTGGCCCAGAAAAAATCTCCAAAAAGTTTCGCGGTGTTTGGGCTCCGTTTGATATTGATTTCTTGCGATGTAAAAAACATGCAGAAAACAACAACTGACACTTGCCGCTATGTCAATAGGTTAGTACCAAAAATGATACAAAATGATTGTAAAACATCCAAGAATGATAATATAACACCATGGAACAATCAAAAATTATAAATATGTTGGGGACGTATTAGCATCCCCAAGCTTAACTCCTACTCGTCCTCGAGTAGGTAAGTGATAAAAATAGATTTTTTGATGTGGAGTGTTGTTTATCAAGTCATATCATATTATTTTATTTATAGCATGAACATTTGGACTTTTATATGGTTCAAAGCAATAGTCTAGTTTTGACATAATAATTTAGATACTTAAACATATCAACAAGCAAGCATGTCTTTCAAAATATCAATGGTTAAAATAAGTTATCCCTAGCCCATCACGCTCTATCATTGATCCATTCATGAAACACACTCGCATATTAGTTACATCCAATGCTCAAGTACGATCATAGTGTTTCCTAGTGGTGCTTGTAAGAGAAGATGGAGACTCAAATTCAAAAATAAAAATTGCATAAGTAAAAGAAAGGCCCTTCGCAGAGGGAAGTAGGGATTTGTAGAGGTGCCAGAGCTAAAAGCAAAAATTGAGAGATACTTTTTTTTGGGAGGTATACTTTTCCCACCAACGATAACGACTTGAGGTTCCCAACACTTTCCATGCTACATATATCATAGGAAGTTCCCAAACAAAAAAAATGAAGTTTATTCCTTTTCCACCAAACTTTCACAAGCCATGGCTAGCCGAATCCACGGTTGCCTTCCATACCAACACTTCCCAAGGAATTTATTATTTGACAACATGAAGTAAATTTTTTTCATTTCAGGACTGAGCATCCCTAATACCTTTGTCGTACTCTCGTGCAATGACAAGTGAATAAACACTCATCGTGAGAATAACACATCCAGCATGGAAAATATTGGCCACCCCTCATCGCCTCGCGAGCGGTATGGGCACACAAAAGGGAAATTTATTTTGAAAATTAGAGATGGCACATACGAATTTGCTTAGAACGGCAAGGAAATACCGCATATAGGTAGGTATGGTGGACTCATATGGCAAAACCGGGATAAAGGATTTTGGATGCACAAGTAGTAATCATACTTAGTGCAAAATGAAGGCTAGCAAAAGACTAGGAAGCGACCAACCATGAAACAAATAATCTCGTAAGTGAACATTGATCATAAATAACACCGAATAATGCACCACAAGTAGGATATAATTTCATTGCATAATTATTGACTTTCGTGCTTGCATAGGGAATCACAAACTTTAACACTAGTATTATTACTAAAGCACAATTACTCATCAACATAACTCACATATCATATCATCATGTCTCAAAACTATTACAAGGAATCAAGTTTATTTTGTACAATGATCTTCATGACATTCTTTTGCTTTATCCTTCTTGGATATCTATCACTTTGGGACTAATTTTCATGTGTTGCTTTTCATAAGCTCAAACAAATATAAATGAAGATCATGCGCATAACAATTTTCTTTCTTTCTCTCAAAATAATATAAGTGAAGCAAGAGAGAATTTCAATAAAATTTACTAACTCTCAAATAAATCTATGTGAAGCAAGAGATTATTTCTTCAAAAAAAATACTAAGCACATCGTTCTCAAAAAGATACAAGTGAAGCACTAGAGCAAGTCCTAGCTCATAACAGATTTAAGTGAAGCATGGATAGCTATTCTGACAAGTCATGGCATAATTTTGGCTCTCTCAAATAGGTCTGCATAGCAAGGATTGATGACTTAAAAAGAAAAAGAAAACAAGAAAAGACTCATATCATAAAAGATGCTCCAAGCAAAACACATATCATGTGACGAATAAAAATATAGTTTCAAGTGAAATACCGATAGTTGTTTGAAGAAAGTGGGGATGCCACTCGGGGGCATCCCCAAGCTTAGTTGGCTGCTCATCTTTGAATTAATAGCTTGGGATGCCGGGGCATCCCCAAGCTTAGGCTCTTACATCCTTCCTTCATCCATCGTAAGATAACCCAAAACTTGAAAACTTCAATCACACAAAACTTCAACAAAACCTTCATGAGATCCGTTAGTGAAAGAACATAAACCACCACTATAAGTATTGTATCAAACCAATTCATATTTTGTTTTTGTATTATATCGACTGTATTCCAACTTTTTATGGAAAAAACTCATCAGAGAAAACCATAGAGCCATCAAAATAAGCACACAACACAAAGAAAACAGAATCTGTCAAAAACAGAACAATTTGTAGTAATCTGGAAGTTTCGAAAACTTCTGGACTTCTAAAAATCTTGAAAAAATAGGGCCACGTGAGAAATTAGTATATTAATCTTCTGTAAAAAGAATCAACTAAAAAGCACTTTCCTGTTAAAAATGGGATTTTTTCATGTGAGTGCAAAGTTTCTGTCTTTTTCAGCAAGATCAAACAACTATCTCCCAAGAAAATCCTATCGGTTGTACTTGGGACAAACACTAATTAAAACACACACAAAAACAATCATTCCAGTAGCACAATTTTGTAAACACTCAAGAACAGAAATCAAAAAGCAAAAAATAAATTTTATTCATTGGGTTGCCTCCCAACAAGTGCTACGTTTTACGCCCTTAGTTAGGCATAAGGCGAGGATCTAAGTTTTGTCATCTTTATCTTTAATTTCCTTAGGGGTATCCTTATCATGGGATTTTGTAAAGACAATAGAAAACATATTATCCATGGAAACTTTAGCAATCCTTAGTTAGTTTTCATCATAACCCCTTTGATTTCCAGCAACAATCCAAGAGTAATGTTGGTTAACATTATTGTAAACTTGTTGGATTATATCTAAAATGGGGACTTCTTTCTTAAGATTCTCGTCAAAGGTTCTATTATCCCCAAGCAAATGTCTTAAAGCATAATAACTATTATAAAGAATTTCATCTATCATGGATTTTTCACGATTCATACCATAAAAATCAAAGATTTCTCAAGCTTCTCGTATTATGTAATCAAATTCATTCATAAGGACAAGAGTAGCTAACTTTTTGGCTCGAGGATTCTTTATTTCGGGAAGCTCAAAAAACAATCTTTGCAAAGTAAGATGAGTGCGGATAAATTTACTTTCAAGTTTCAGAACTAGTGCTGAAATAGCATCCGCATAAGATCTAGTAGTTTGGAGTATATGAGCATCATCAAGGCTCAGATTTCCAACACAATTGAAAAATTCTTGGATACATTCTTTTCCCATAATGTTCCCTTGCCCCAAGATAAAAATTTTAGCATCCATATTGCCTATACGTCCAATTTTAGGAGTAAGGCAATCATCTGTTGGTGCCATACCAAAATCACTCATGATTGCAAGCAAAGAATAGATCTGAAGAGAGAACGACGGATGGAAAAAGAAAGGCGAATAAAACGGCAAATGTTTGTGAAGCGGGGGAGAGGAAAACGAGAGGCAAATGGAAAATAATGTAATTGCGAGGAGATGAGATTTGTGATTAGGAACCTGGTTATGTTGAAGATCCTCCCCGGCAATAGTACCACAAATTCCTTTTGATGTCACTTGAAGCTACGTCGGGTTTTTCCCCAAAGAGGAAGGGATGATGTAGCACATCGGCGGTAGGAATTTCCTCAGATGTGAAACCAAGGTTATCGAACCGGTAGGAGAACCAAGCAACGCAACGTAAACAACACCTGCACACAAATAACAACACCTCACAACCCGACGTGTTAAAGGGGTTGTCAATCCCTTTCGGGTAACGAATGTGAGAGAGAGATAAATATTGGTAGATGGGTTGATAAATAAGATAAATTGCAGCAAGGTATTTTTGGGTTTTTGGTTTGGTAGATCTGAAAATAAAAGCAAAGGAAAATAGATCGCAAAGGCAAATATATGAGAAAGAAGACCCGGGGGTCGTAGGTTTCACTATTGGCTTCTCTCGAGAAAAATTGCAACGGTGGCTAAACAAATTATTGTTGGGAAATTGATAGAACTTAAAATAATCATGACGATATCCAGGCAATGATCATTACATAGGCATCACGTCCAAGATTAGTAGACCGACTCCTGCTTGCATCTACTACTATTACTCCACACATCGACTGCTATCCAGCATGCATCTAGTGTATTAAGTTCATGAAAAAATGGAGTAATGCATTAAGAACGATGACATGATGTAGACAAGATCCGTATATCTATGGCGTTAGATATGAATCTCGTCATTTTATCCTTAGTGGCAATGATACATACGTGTCAGTTCCCCTTCTGTCACAGGGATCAAGCACCGTAAGATCGAACCCACTACCGGGCACCTCTTCCCATTGCAAGATAAATAGATCAAGTTGGCCAAACAAAACCCAATATCAGAGAAGATATACGAGTCTATAAGCAATCATGCATATAAGATATCAAAGAACTAAAATAACTTTAATGGATATAAAAAGATAGATCTGATCATAAACTCAAAGTTCATCGGATCCCAACAAACACGCCGCAAAAAGAGTTACCTCATATGGATCTCCAAGAGACCATTGTATTGAGGATCAAAAGAGAGAGAGGAAGCCATCTAGCTACTAACTACGGACCCGAAGGTATACAAAGAACTACTCTCGCATCACTGGAGAGGCACCAATGGAAGTGGTGAACCCCTCCGCGATGGTGTCTAGATTGGATCTGGTGTTTCTGGACTCTGCGGCGGCTGGATGAATATTTCATCGACTCCCCCAGGGTTTCCGGGATATTGGGGTATTTATAGAGCAAAGAGGCGGTCCGAGGGGCACCCGAGGTGGGAACAACCCACCAGGGCACGCCTGGACCTCCTGGAGTGCCTTGGTGGGTTGTACCCTCCTCGAGACTCCCCCCAGGTGCCACCAGGGCCCATAGTGTTCTTTCTGGCCTAGAAAAAATCTCCAAAAAGTTTCGCAGTGTTTGGGCCCCGTTTGATATTGATTTCATGCGATGTAAAAAACATGCAGAAAACTACAACTGGCACTTGGCACTATGTCAATAGGTTAGTACCAAAAAATGATATAGAATGATTGTAAAAAATCCAATAAGGATATTATAACACCATGGAACAATAAAAAATTATTGATACGTTGGAGACGTATCATCTATCCGCGATCAAGTCAAGGAGGGAGACATAAAGATTTGCAAAATACATACGGATCTGAATGTTGCAGACCCATTGACTAAACCTCTTCCACGAGCAAAACATGATCATCACCAAGACACCATGGGTCTTAGAATCATTACTATGTAATCTAGATTATTGACTCTAGTGCAAGTGGGAGACTGAAAGAAATATGCCCTAGAGGCAATAATAAAGTTGTTATTTATATTTCCTTATATCATGATAAATGTTTATTATTCATGCTAGAATTGTATTAATCGGAAACTTAGTATATGTGTGAATACATAGACAAAACAGAGTATCCCTAGTGTGCCTCTACTTGACTAGCTCGTTGATCAAAGATGGTTATGTTTCCTGACCATAGACATGTGTTGTCATTTAATGAACGGGATCACATCATTAGAGAATGATGTGATGGACAAGACCCATCTGTTAGCCTAGCATAATGACCGTTTAGTTTTATTGCTATAGCTTTCTTCATGACTTATACATGTTCCTCTGACTATGAGATTATGCAACTCCCGGATACCGGAGGAATGCCTTGTGTGCTATCAAAGTCACAACGTAAATGGCTGCTATAAAGATGCTCTACAGGTATATCCGAAGGTGTTTGTTGAGTTGGCATAGATCGAGAATAGGATTTGTCACTCCATGTATCGGATAGGTATCTCTGGGCCCTCTCAGTAATACACATCATAATAATCCTTGCAAGCAAATGACTGATGAGTTAGTCATGAGATGATGTATTACGGAATGAGTAAAGAGACTTGCTGGTAACGAGATTTAACTATGTATGAAGATACCGACGATCTAATCTCGGGCAAGTAACATACTGATGACAAAGGGAATAACGTATGTTGTTATGTGGTTTGACCGATAAAAATCTTTGTAGAATATGTAGGAGACAATATGAGCATCTAGGTTCCGCTATTGGTTATTGACCGGAGATGTGTCTCGATCATGTCTACATAGTTCTCGAACCCGTAGGGTCCGCACGCTTATCGTTCGATGATGATTTGTATTATGAGTTATGTGTTCGGGTGACCGAAGTTTGTTCGGAATCCTGGATGAGATCACAGACATGATGAGGAGTCTCGAAATGGTCGAGAGGTAAAGATTCATATATTGGAAGGTTATATTCGGACATCGGAATGGTTTCGAGTGATTCGGGTATTTTTCCGGAGGACCGAGGGGTTACCCGAAACCCCCAGGGAAGTTATTGGGCCTTATTGGGCTATAGGGGAGAAGAGGAGGCAGGCCAAGGGAGGAGGCGCCCCCCCATGGAGTCCGAATTGGACTAGGGGAGGGGGCGGCGCCCCCCTTTCCCTTCCTACTCCCTCTTTCTTTCCCTCTTCCCCACTCCGAAAAAGGAAAGGGGAATCCTACTAGGACTTGGGAGTCCTAGTAGGACTCCCAACACTTGGCGCACCCCTAGGGGGCCGGCCTCCTCCTCCCCTTCTTTATATACGAAGGCAGGGGCACCCCAAAGATAGACCAATAGTTCTCTTAGATGTGTGTGGTGCCCCCCTTCCACAGTTTACTCCTCCGATCATAGCGTCGTAGTGCTTAGGAGAAGCCCTACGCTGATCACATCACCAACACCGTCGCCATGCCGTCATGCTGAAGGAAATCTCCCCCGACTCTCTACTGGATCAAGAGATCGAGGGACGTCATCGAGCTGAATGTGTGCTGAACACGGAGGTGTCATACGTTCGGTACTTGGATCGGTTGGATCGTGAAGACGTTCGACTACATCAACCGCGTTAATAAACCGCTTCCCTTTCGGTCAATGAGGGTACGTAGACACACTCTTCCCATCTCGTTGGTATGCATCTCCTAGATAGATCCTGCGTGATCGTAGGATTTTCTTTTTGAAATTGCATGCTACGTTCCCAACATTAAGTTGAGGGCTTTGCTATGTTGCTATGATCTTAAGGGAATAAATAATAAAAATATCATATGTTGATCTTATGTGAGGTAATGACTTCACATATAAAGAGTATGGAGAATAAAAGTTGTTGAGTGTTGACAAACATAGTTTTGGTCATTGTTGCAATTAATAGGAAGTAATAAAGAAAGAGAGGTTTCACATATAAATATACTATCTTGGACATATTTTATAATTGTGAGCACTCATTAAAATATGACATGCTAAAAAGTTGAAGTTGGACAAGCAAGACAACATAATGAGTTATGTCTTCTTACATCCTAACAGAAGTTATATTGTTATAGATCCTCCAACATGTTGAGCTTGCTTTTCCCTCTCATGCTAGCCAAATCCTTTGCACCAAGTAGAGATACTACTTGTGCTTCCAAACATCCCTTAAACCTGTTTTTGCCATGAGAGTCCACCATACCTACCTATGGATTGAGTAAGATCCTTCAATTAAGTTGTCATTGGTGCAAGCAATAAAAATTGCCCTCTAAATATGTATGATCTATTAGTGTGAAGAAAATAAGCTTTATATGAGCTTGCGATATGGAAGAAATAAAAGCGACAGACTGCATAATAGAGGTCCATTATCACAAGAGGCAATATAAAGTGACGCTCTTTTGCATTAAGATTTTGTGCATCCAACCATAAAAGCACATGACAACCTATGCTTCCCTCTATGAAGGGCATATCTTTTACTTTTATCTCCTATCCTCATACAACAGTCATGGTGATCATCACCTTTCCTTTTTACTTTTATCCTTTGGCAAGCACAATATGTTGGAGCTAGATCTAGATATATATATATATATATATATATATATATATATATATATATATATATATATATATATATAGAGAGAGAGAGAGAGAGAGAGAGAGAGCCATGAACCATTATTGTTGACATTACCCTTGAGGTAAATCGCTGGGAGGCGAAACTATAAGCCCCTATCTTTCTCTGTGTCTAATTGAAGCTTTGAACTATTTAGTATCACGTGAGTGTTATCAATTGTGAAAGACTAAATGATAGTTGAGTATGTGCACATGCTAAAAAGCTCTTACATTTGACTCTTTCCGATGTTATGATAAATTGCAATTGCTTCAGTCACTGAGATCATAGTTTGTTGGCTATCAATGAAGTTTCTGATTCATACATTACCTTGTGAATGAATTGTTACTTTAACATAATAACTTATATGACAAGTTATGTTGTTGTCCTAAAGATGATCATGATGCCCTCATGTCCGTATTTTTATTTTTATCGACACCTCTATCTCTAAACATGTGGACATATTTTTCGATATCGGCTTTTCCCTTGAGGACAAGCGAGGTCTAAGCTTGGGGGAGTTGATACGTCCATTTTTCATCATGCTTTTATATTCATATTTATTGCATTATGGGCTGTTATTACACATTATATCACAATACTTATGTCTTTTCTCTCTTATTTTACAAGATTTACATGAAGAGGGAGACTGCCGGCAGCTGGAATTCTGGACTAGAAAAGGAGCAAATTTGAGATACCTATTCTGCACAACTCCAAAAGTCCTGAAACTTCACGGAGACTATTTTTGCAATATATAAAAAATATTGGGTGAAATAAGCACCTGAGGGGGGCCACCAGCCATCCACAAGGGTGGGGGCGCGCACTACCCCCCTAGGCGCGGCCCCCTACCTTGTGGGCCCCCTGGCAGGCCGTCGACGTCCATCTTCTGCTATGTGATGTGTTTTGACCTGGAAAAAATCATAAGGTGGTTTTCGGGACGAAGCACCGCCGTCTCGAGGCGGAACCTGAGCGAAACCAATCTAGAGCTCTGGCAGGGCTATTCTGTCGGGGATACTTCCCTCCGGGGGGAATCGAAGCCATAGTCATCACCATCGATCCTCTCATCGACAAGGGGTCAATCTCCATGAACATCTTCACCAGCACCACCTCCTCTCAAACCCTAGTTCATCTCTTGTATCTGATCTTTGTCTCAAAACCACAGATTGGTACCTGTGGGTTGCTAGTAGTGTTGATTACTCCTTGTAGTTGATGCTAGTAGGTTTATTCAGTGAAAGATCACATGTTCAGATCCTTAATGCTATAAAATACCCCTCTGATCATGAACATGAATATGCTTTGTGAGTAGTTAGTTTTGTTCCTGGGGACATGGGAGAAGTCTTGTTAAAAGTAATCATGTGAATTTGGTATTCGTTCGATATTTTGATGAGATGTATGTTGTATTTCCTCTAGTGGTGTTATGTGAACGTCGACTACATGACACTTCGCCATTATCTGGGCCTAGGGGAAGGCATCGGGAAGTATCAATCTAGTAGGAGATGAACATACAAATCACCAAAACCTGCACAAACAATCAAACAACTTGCACCCAACGCTATAAAGGGGTTGTCAATCCCTTCACGGTTACTTGCAAAAGTGAGATCTGATAGAGATAGATAAACAAAAGATAAAATATTTTTTGGGTTTTTGGTTTATAGATTGGAAGGTAAAAGATTGCAAAATAGTAGATTCGAAACTACTATGATAGAAAATAGACCTGGGGGCCATAGGTTTCACTAGAGGCTTCTCTCTTGAAGGAAAATAATATGGTGGGTGAACAAATTACTGTCGAGCAATTGATAGAAAAGTGCAAAGTTTTGACGATATCTAAGGCAATAAATATGCAATATAGGCATCACGTCTGTGTCAAGTAGACCGAAACAATTCTGCATCTACTACTATTACTCCACACATCGAATGAAACGATTCTGCATCTAGAGTATTAAGTTCATGAAGAAAAGAGTAACGCCTTAAGTAAGATGACATGATGTAGAGGAATTAAATCAATCAATATGATGAAAACCCCATCTCTTTATCCTCGATGGCAACAATACAATGCGTGCCTCACTACCCCTACTTTGTCACTGGGTAAGGACACCGCAAGATTGAACCCAAAGCAAAGCACTTCTCCCATTGCAAGAAAAACCAATCTAGTTGGCCAAACCAAACCGATAGTTCAAAGAGAATTACGAAGATACCAAATCATGCATATAAGAATATAGAGAACATTCAAACAATATTCATAGATAAGCTAATCATAAATCCATAATTCATTAGATCTCGACAAACACACCGCAAAAGAAGATTACATCGGATAGATCTCCAAGAACATCGAGGAGAACATGGTATTGAGAATCAAAGAGAGAGTGAGAAAGCCATCTAGCTACTAGCTATGGACAGGTAGGTCTTTGGTAAACTACTCACGCTTCATCGGAATGGCAATGGTGTTGATGTAGAAGCCCTCCATGGTCGAACGCCCCTCCGGCAGAGTACCAGAAAAGGCCTCCATATGGGATCTCACGGGTACAGAAGGTTCTAGCGGCGGAAAAGTGGTTTCGATGTCTCCTTTAGGTTTCTGGAATATTTAAGAATATATAGGCAGAAGAAGTAGCTTAGGGGGGCTGCGAGGGGGGCACAAGGTAGGAGGGCGCGCCCAACCCCCTGGGCGCGCCCTCCACCCTTGTGACCGCCTCGAGGCTCCTCTGACTTGGACTCCAAGTCCCCTGGGTGTCTTTGTTCGGGATCGTTGCAGAAATCAAAAAACTTCTATGCATAACCAAGATCAATCTATGGAGAGACTAGCAACGAGATAGGGGAGTGCATCTTCATACCCTTGAAGATTGCAATGAGGAAGCGTTACAAGAACGCGGTTGGTGGAGTTGTACACGCAGCAATTCAGATCATAGTCGATTCCGATCTAAGTGCCGAACAACGGCACCTCCGCGTTCAACACACGTATAGCCCGGGGACGTCTCCTCCTTCTTGGTCCAGCAAGGGGGG
>LR738712.1:490382621-490454161 GCA_902687465.1 Secale cereale
AAGAGCTCCGGCAGCACGACGACGTGGTGGTGGAGCTTGCAGTTCTTCGGCAGGGCTTCGCCAAGCACTGCGGAGGAAGAGGTGGAGTTGCGAGGGGGGAGGGTTGCGCCAGGCAAGGGGTGCAGCTGCCCTCCCACCCCCACCTATTTATAGGGGCAAGGGAGAGGGGGCCGGCCCCCTCAGATCCCATCTGAGGGGGGCGGTGGCCAGGGGAAGGGGGCTTGCCCCCCAAGCCAAGGAGGGCGCCCCCTTTAGGGTTCCTCCTCAACCCTAGGCGCATGGGCCTAGGGGGGATGGTGCCCAGCCCACTTAGGGGCTGGTTCCCCTCCACATACAGCCCATAGGTCCCTTCGGGGTAGGTGGACCCTCCCAGCGGACCCCCGGAACCCCTTCGATGGTCCCGATACAATACCCACAACCCCCCGAACACTTCCAGTGACCGTATGATGACTTAGCATATATAAATCTTCACCTCGGGACCATTCCGGAACTCCTCATGATGTCCGGGATCTCATCTAGAACTCCGAACAACATTCGGAACTACATACAATTTCCCATAACAACTCTAGCGTCACCGAACCTTAAGTGTGTAGAACCTACGGGTTCGGGAACCATGCAGACATGACCGAGACATCTCTCCGGTCAATAACCAACAGCAGGATTTGTAACAATGAATAGGAAGTCATATTCTTAAGGTAAAGATGAGATGAGATAGAACAATTACACGACGATAGACTCCACCAGTATAGGCAGCCAATCTGTGCGTTGACCGCATAAATGATGCCATCGTGCACTATAGCATCAGACAGAAGTATTAGGTAAAGAGGATCGATGATGAGCCATAACCATGTATGGCGACTAGATCCCAGAAAAACTAATCCCGTGTTGAACACGGCAATGAGCTTGTAATCCATGTTGTCTTCTGATGGTGTGGGCACTTCGCAGATTACAACCTTCAGAAAACAAAGGTCGAGCCAAAATCTCGATGCGTCTCGTGCGTAGTAGGCAGGAGTGTCTGGCGAGCCACGAGGCTCGATGGTGGTGGTATCCAAAGATGGAAGGGTGATCTCTCCCTGGGTGTAGATATCCACGAGACGCCATGGACTACCGGATTTGTGGATGAGGACGATCCGGTTGGCCTTCATGCCCGCCCAGTAGTGGCCACGCGTGAAGGATAGGTGGACGGGTAGTGGTAGCATGTCGAGGGGCACCACGGAAACCTCCGTAGGATCGTCAAGTCAGTATCTAGGCCACCTGCAAGGATCGGGTATCAGCAAGCAGGGTGTCTTGAGAAGAGCCGGCCGGTTGCAGACGAGTAGACGGTACAAAGACACCAAGCATGCGGCCAGACGGATGGTGCTGAGTAGGTCCATACGATTACAGATCTGTTCCAAGAGAACATCGGGGAGGGAATTCCAATCGCGGCTCTGCGTGTCAGTCAGTTCTGCCATTGGGGTTTTTGGTGCCTACGAGCCATCGGGGAAGTGGATTCGAGCGGGTGAGCGAAGAAGCTTCTCCTCGTGTGGCCGAGCAGTGAGCGGGGGGATATGGTATGTGCAAGCTACCAAGGAAGATAGCGCAGGCGGGCGAGCAGAGAGCGGGAGGAAATGGTGTGCGGCCGACGATGGGGAAGAGAGGAGGAAGAAGAAGAGAGGAGGAGGAAGAGTGGAAGACGGGGAAGAAAGTGCATTAAATCCCAATTCTACTACTACTACCAGGATATACCGTCCTTCAGAGTGTAAATAGTTACACTGATGACATATGTGTCTACCACAAGAGGGCCCATATGTCAGTTAATGGAGGACAGAAGTGTGCTCTACTGGCAAACATGATGGCAGTACTGGGCAAGGCTGATTTAGTAACACCAACACGCTGGTTCGGCTTATTAATTAAGTGCCCCATCTGCTGCATCGTGTATTGTCACTTCACTATGAAGACTAATTGAATAGTTCTCTCTGGCCAAGATGGGGAATAATGGATAGCGAAGACTTCATTTCTACATTATCCCTATGCCTCTACGCTCACTTCACTCATTTTGCTCCGTACGTAGTCACTTGTTGAAATCTCTAGAAAGACAAATACTCCGTATTTGGGATCAGAGGGAGGATTTTACTTCGTATTTGGGAACAGAGGGAGGATTTTACTCCGTATTTGGGAACAGAGGGAGTATCACCATATGGAGGGAACAGAGGAAGCTCGAAATATGAACATGTCAATGGGAGGGAGTAAGCCCCATGCATGCAACATGCAACACTCACACGTACACATGGACGCACGCAACACTCATGCACCCATGCGGCACACAGCACACGACGCAACACACACGCTCACGCTCAAGTGCTCAACCTACTCCCTACGTCCGTGAAAGACTGTACATTTAGAGATTTACACATTGACCAGGGCATAATTAATGCCCAAAATTAGCAGACTTATGTGTGCATGCGACCATTGAGAGAAGAAGATTAAATGAAGGTCGTTGCATGATGTAATTAAGGATAGACATGTAGCCTATGCCTAGAGCACAAGTTGGTGCATTAGTCAATCAATATCGATTTAGATTAAAGGCTAAATGCATTGGAAGTGTAGATGTACTATACCCTTTGTTTTTTAGATGATTTCTTTGCTCTGCCAACTGACAGGTCGGACCCAGAAACCAGGTGAAAATTTAATCAGTCAGCACAGTGCCACGTCGACTATGTGGCCGGTCAGTAGGGTGCAATACGGTGCTCTACAATGAGCTAGTGATCGTATAATCACCGCAAAACTATATATAGTGACCGTAAAGAGCGTATTGTTACATACGTTGACCGCCAGTGTATTTTTCTCGTTTCAAATTAAGCCATATTAACCGGAAAGGATGCAGTATGGACTAGTACTAGTACTGCTTTGATGTGTCCCGTCAACTCGCCGAACGAGGAGAAGCTTGCTTATTACGCCTCTCCCTCACCCACGCGCACGGTGGTTCGCAGGACGAGTAGAGGGTTTTGACTACATCGCCCTCTCCCTCTCCCTCTCCCTCGCCCTCGCCCTCGCGGTGGACGTGCAGCAGTTCAATCGGTGTCAGATTGCCAGAAGCATAATGTGTCCTGTAGTATCATCATTGTTTGACCTTCCGAAGAGGCGAAGAGCCAAGTGCAAGGTTCACACGAGTACAAACTATTGAACATCCCGAAGAGGCAAAGAGCCAAGCGCAAGGTTTTATAGGAGTTGTCGTCCTAGTAGGAGCGTACTACACAACTATAGCGAACGATGCTACTCTATGATGCCGCCACGTCACGTATATCCAACGCTGTGCCACCTTTTTTCTCAAAGAGCATGTTGGAGCCCGTGCAACAACCACACAAGTTGCACGTACACATAACACATTTACTAGTAATAAATTCTAAAGAACAAATGCCAGTATGCCACACAAGTTCATCTCCAATTCATGCGATAAATTTGTGCATGACTAGTCTACATATATTCACAGCGCTACCATTCACAATATACCGTACTCCACTTACACGTTATAGATGGGCTACATGTCCTCCTCCAGGTTCCAGTACCAAGTGTTCTTCATGGATGGCACGATCCATAGAGGTGGGCAACGGGAAACATTGTTGTAGCTTTCTAGTCCGGTTCCATGCGATGGAGACTCATCCAAGCTGAAGCGGCATAAATTAGGGATAGCGTGTCCCAGCATGTCGTTCATCCGGCGGTGCGCACTGAAGACACAACCATGCTTCATGAATGGTAGGCCTTCCGTGTCGTGCACGGAAGGTGGCATCCACTTCACAATGGGATAGTTGTACCCAATGAAAAGCGAGTACTCTCCAAGAGTGTTCCTCGGCACCCACGTAGCATCACGGGGGTCGAACTCGGCGCCGTTCATCTGGTACACGCGGCATCTCAGATCTGGACACATGGTGACATACATAGTTAAGGTCCAGGCATAATAATGTTATGCTCAAATATGGCGGTCAGTAATACTGTGCAGCAAATAGTACTACTCCGGTATAGAGGAAGTAAAATAACCGGCTTATTATATATAGCCACTCTTGGCTACATGGATGAGATAGTAAGACATGGAAAAACAAAAATGGTGGCAGCTAGTGGGTTCAAGTCTTCAAGGGCCTAGCTAGCTATACGTGTCCTCCAAGGTAAAAAGTACTCCTACTAGTACGTAAGTAGAGTACTAGTACAACAATGAAAGAGAAGGCGAGAGGGTTAAAAAATGGAATACCTGGGTAGATGGTGACGGTCCGATCGTGGTAGATTGTGTGACCATGTTTCACATCAATGGTACTATGGGTAACGATTGCTAAGATAGTTGATCCCAATATGCCATAGTCAGCTACAAGGTTCCAGGTTAGACCGAATCGCGGATGCAAATGCACATCCAGGATCGGCGATCTTATTTTGATCACGGGATGACTGGTCCCTGCAAAATAATGGAGTGCCATTAGGGATGCAAATGATGGTTTGTGCATTCCGTTTGTAATCTCTCGTACCGTAGGATGGCAACCAGATGAAACAAGTCCCCTGGCTTGTCACCGCGAAGATGCGGCCTAGATGGTGCACGGCGGCTTCGAACGTGTAGGGGTAAAAATCTGCCGCCGCCAACATGCGCCAGCCTCTGCCGTTAGTGCCTCTTGCATTGATGGCAATCCTTATTTCGAACACCGTGATGAGATAGTAATCGTCGTAGCCGTGTCGCTTTGTCGACGGGTTCGCAATTGCTATCTTCTTCAATCTCATGTAGGCATCATCATACGTATTCAAGCCCAGCCAGTCCGGAAGGCCGATCCCAATGGTGGAGAAGGGGTCCACCGGAGAGGCCGCACTGCTCTGGATGTTGTGCAAAATGATGGTGGTATCCGACTGGAGGTATGCAAGCCAATCTTCGTTGGCATCGACCCAGACCTATATATAAGACGGTGGGCAGCGGAGAAATTACGGGATGGAAATGGAATAACTAAGTACTACATGATCAAACTCCATTACTGACCTGCTCATCAGACAGAATCCGACTACCTCTCAACGTCGGCAACTCTAGCGGAGTCAACGTGCAACCATGGCCAGGGTGCGGTGGACTGTTCGAAGGATTGTCCCATAGAAGAACCTTCTCCTCGAGGATGCATGGAAGACCAACAAGCATGGCCTTTTCCCAAGCCATTTTAAGCACCGTCTTGAAAAAGTTGGTGCAGGAAGCATCGAGTCTTGCGACGGTGAGGACGTCGGAGTGGCGTATGATTTCTCCCAGAGGATCGTCGTCCAAGGTCTCCCAGCCCCGATGAGCAGGAGAACCGCCTGGCGAATCCATGGGCGCAGCGACGAACTGCCTTCTCTTCGGGGGGAGGGGAACTGGCGAGGAGGATATAAGAGCGTAGTAATCGCAGGGCCTCGTCCCTTCCAACTGTAGATCGTTCCTTCCAACTATAGCGAAGGGGTGAGGCTATTATTTACTACTAGTACTAGCATTATGGGACGTTATGGGATTGCATTATACTGTAAATAATAGCACTAGTGAGAAATTTTTGGCACTAGCTAGTAGTTTTTGGTGTGGATTAAGAAATTTTGGGTATGTTTTTGCTAAAAAATTTACACGCCAACTAGTGTTAAAAAATCATTATGTGACGGAGGAGTATGTACTCGTACTGTAGCAGTACTAGTACTACTTTCTCAACTAGTAGTGCGAGGGTACTACTAGTGCTATGTACTGTATAGTATAGTGCACCAGTTTTGAACTGTTGAATCTCAGGGCCAAGGAGCTACAGTTGGAAGTGGAGGGTACTACTGTTCTCTAGAACCATCGCTGTACTATCAATGCAGGGAAAGTACACCTGCGTAGTGGCCTAGTGGGTACTCTCGGTGCTCTATTCTGCCGCTCCTCTCACGTAGCTGGCCTACTCAGGCCCTCCACTATGTAGGCCAAAACTGGTGCCAAATTCACTTTTTGAACATTTGGCACCGGTGTCCTACATTTCCCAGCCGATGCCATATAAAAATTTCAGGGCATCGATGCTTCTACTTGCTCCGACGCCATATTTTGTTGAGGCAATAAACAAAGAAGCCACTGTACTTTTGCATGCGAAGCACCACCAGCACCACTAGCCAGACACTGATTTGAGCTGATATATTACTAGTTTATAGCTAGGTGGGCCAGAGGTGGATAGATGCCAAATCTTTCACTTTGTGGTGCCGGTGCTAAATATTTTCATTTGGCATCGAAGTGTATGTGGCAAACTTTTTAGATTTATGGCACCGAACACATAGTGGAGGGCCTCAGCCGCTCCTCTCACGCACACACTAGTAGCCTGTTTATCAGCGATGGTTACTGCAGGGGCAAAACATTTGAGTTATTTGATACAGCAAGACTAGGCTTTTCGCTTCCATTTGTGGAGGTGTAATGGATCTCGTCGAACTTTGTTAGTAGTTCCTTCTTTATGAATGAGATGAAGCAAAGCTTTTGCCTCCGTTTCAAAAAAACACGTCAAGAGGAATTTCTTTTATAGTAGAGCCAATAATGGAGTGAAGTCCATGCATGCAACGCCACGGGCTACAGAGTAGTAGTAGAGCACTTTACGTACAGAGCCATGTTGCACAGTTCCCAATGCCCCGCCAGGCTTTTCCGGCTCCTCGGGCTTAATTGGGAGGCGCTAGTTTAAATATGCTACTAGCTGATGAGGAAGCTGCAAGCGAGGTGCGGCTAGGGCAAGCACGCGAGCCACGAGATGCTGGGAAGGAAAATCCGTTCACGTGGCTAGGATATCCAGTGCACCCAGATTGTGGTGCCGCACGTCCGTTTGACTTCAAAACTCAAACTACCCGTGTAAAATATTGGCTCATAGCGAAGTTAGTATTAAAAAAAGGCCGCCGTGCGTTCGACCGGGATTGAACCCACAAAATGAGGTATACACCCCCGCGACCACTAGTAGTACTCGTTGGAGTACAACGCAACCTAGAATCGCCTTTTGTCGCTAGTAGTACATTGTTCCTTACAAGAAACCCCCAATAATGCAAGAAACCCCTAATAATGCCAAGAAACTACTACCACTTGCATACGTGGTAGACTTAAGATAAGACTACCTTATCAACCATTGTACATGCTCTTACCAACCAGCCCTACCAAGAAACGACTACTCTACAAAGTGCCGTTATAGGCATGTTTCAACCCATGGCCCTGTTTGGATACATTTGTTGTCAATCTAACCCTGCCATCCTAACACCACTTTGGTTAAAGTTAGTTCAGGGTTAGAATCTAACCTCTGACTTAGAGTATCCAAACAGGGCCCATGTCGCCCATTAAGTCAACGCCTTCTATTCGACCGGGCGTTATGACTTGTGGGACCTACATGTCAGTCTGCACAAAAAACCCCGAGTGACCTCCTACCTCCGGCCCGTCCACCTAGTCATCCTCGGCCAGGGGACGCAGCTACCGCCGCCGGCAGAAGGCGAGGTCAAAACCGCCGGCGGTGCGGAGGCCATCTTGCGGCAACCCGGATGCAAGCTCCGTCCGGCGCTCGCGGCCGCTAGCTAGCCAAGATAGCTCCGTCCAACTGCTTGTCTGCAAGGTTTGCTAGCTAGATTGGCACGGCGGTGCGGCGGCTTGCTCACGCGCGCCGCGCTAAGGCCAGCCATCTGGCTCGAGCAAAGGCCAGCGCGGCGGCTTGCTTGCTCATGAGTCACACTTGGGCCAGCCTGCCAACACGTGCGGAGGCCAGCGCGGCGTCCGTCCCGTCCGGCGGAGCAGCGGCTAACTCGCTCATCACCGGCGCCACCGTGAACACGCATCTTTGAAGTAATGTTTAGGTAAAATAATGATTTGAGGGGGAATAAGAGGATAGAAGGTCACATGTGGGTCCTTCGTGTCAACGGTCAAACAAAATGTGTTGGTTTAAGCTGCCTTGTCAGCACGGACGTGTGGGCCAACCCTGTCATAAATGGGTTTAAACCAACCTAATTGGTAGGTAGTAGTTTTTGGCGTGGATTAAGAAATTTTGGGTATGTTTTTGCTATTTTTTGTACAATAGATTCTTCCTAGGGCTGGTTGAAAGTGGTAGTTTTTTGTTAAATACTCTACATATTGTAAGTAGGAGTGAAAGTTAAGCTTTGGAACCCAATTAGCAAGGCTAGTTACATAGTGCATATGTGTACATGATTGAAAGTAACTATCAACCATGAGTAACTAATATCTTGATGGAAAACTCGAAACTAGGGAATACTAGGGAAAAAAATTGCATGGTTGGAAACACTAGCAATGTTCATGTGCGTTGCAACGAATCATAATTGGAATAATACTTATTCACAAACTTGATACAAAACACTCAAATTTTGATATACATATATCACTAGAGATATATTATGTTTCAATTAGAATATATTCCTTGGGCTGTTTTGGTGAGGTCAGGGAGGGATGTGGTTGGTTTTAAGATACTAATAATGGGTTTTTCTGCAAATTGGTTGACAAGTGGGATGTTTGTGAGAAAAGGCAACAACTTACCTCATAGTCGTTAGATGTAGATCTAATGGTCACAAACGACGGATGGCACACACACCATCATTACCAACTTAGTCTTCTGTAGGAGTACTAGCAAGATCCGTGCATTGCACAGAACATCAAGATGCATTTTTTTATAAAAACACTCATTGTGATTTACCCATGCGGGAGTAATCCCATGTGTAAAAACTAATGATATATCGAGAAATAGGAGATAAGGTGAAGAGGAGTGGGGTGTGGTGTTGATTGGTGGTCGGACTGAGCGGAGGCATGGGGATTGACGACGCCGGTAGTGGCCACCAGGACAGTTTGTTCCAGAGGCTTCCGTTCTTAATTGCTCAATAATGAGGTTGTTGGAGATAAGGATGAACGAGGGAAGGCCTTGTCTGCTAATGTGGAAAGGGGTGCGGGTATCTTTTAGTTTAATTTCCATCAGTCAGATATAGATTGAACGGTCTATATTGCAAGATGGCACGCGTACCATCATCACCAACTCGGTTTTTTATAAGAGAAGAAATATAAGTATGAAGATACAAACGTATTATCGATACTTGTTTCCGTAAACTAGCATCTACATTATATTCAACACCTCAGCATGTGAGGCCTTAGCATGATGACTTCTCGACTATGTAAGACAAAGGTTTTCCCATCGCCGATAAGGAGGGGGTGATGGTGGCACGCTTTTTGGCTTGCTCTAGTCCTAGTAGTCATACTAGGTGGTCTAAGAATGTGTAGATTTATTCTTTTTCACGTCTCGTGTTCGCCGTACTGCCACGACTGTTGATGAATAGACGGTAAGTTATTCATGGGGAAACCCTTGTTGAGCGTGTTTATGAGAGAGAGAGAGAGAGAGAGAGAGAGAGAGAGAGAGAGAGAGTGCGTGTGTGATATGTCTAGAGACTGAGGCAATGATAACAGATTCTTTGTGTCTATGTGTGTGGAGGATAGAGAGAGACATGTACATAGGGCTTTATGTCGTGTAACATGGAGACACATATACATATTAGAGAGTGAGTGTGCGAGATACACATGCGGACATGGGGAGAGATGAGGATCCAGATTAATGGGTGTTTGTGCGTGTTTGTGTGTGTTTGTGCACGCATTTGTGTGTGAGAGGGAGTGTGTGTATGTGGAGTAGAGAGACCAGTAATGTTGTAAACTTAGTATAAGGGAAGGGGGAATGGTCTGACATGTGTAGTAGCGGGATAGCATGGGTGCGGGCGGGGGGAGCAGACTATTTGGAAGAGACATCGATTGTGTGTGGGAGAGGGGTGTGTGTGAGTGTCGGGGGAAACTGTCCACCACGAACACCTATGGGACCGGAGCCCCTTGTCTGTGCGGTACGAGGGCGGAGGGAGCACAAAGAGCAGATCGAGGCAGACGCGCGGGCAGTTTTACCCAGGTTCGGGCCGCACGGATGCGTAAAACCCTACTCCTGCTTGGTTGTGTATTGAGTTGGGCGCTCGGAGCTTGAAGAAGCAGCTACACGAGCGTGAGAATGATCTAGGTTTCGAACCCCCCCCACGTTGTGCATGGGCCTCCTTTTATAGTGCAAGGGGTCACCGACAGGTGTCAACGTAGGAGAAAGGGGTAAAAATGTAAAAGATGTGGTAGTTGGAACAGTGCGGGAACAGTGGAGCTACAGCGCAGAACAGTGGTCTATACCTACTTTGACAGTGGGGGACAAGGGCATTCAATGCCCGTCGCCGTCGACCCCAAAAGCTCCCGCCGTTGCGTCTCCGTCTGCCACGGCGATGGATCCACTGCCGTGGAGTGCCACCGTGTCCCCCAGGCTGCACAGCCATCCGCCACGCGTCCCTGGAGTGGCCCCAGGGCGACGCGTGGGCTGATGAGCTGGAGCGCGGGCACACAGCGCACCTCCCCCGGCAAGCACCTTGCCGGGCACCTCCCCCGGCAAGCACCTTGCCGGGGATCTCGACCTTGCCGGGCCCGGAAGCTTGCCGCTCCCCGAGCCCTTGCTGGGTCTTCTAAGATAAAATCTTCTGTTCGTCCTGACAAGCTCCTCTTGCCAGGGCCTCGTGCTAGTTAAGCAATCTTGAGCCTGGGACGGCCTTCCCGGCAAGCTCCTCTTGCCGGGGTCTTGGTCTTCTGTCTTGTATACTTTGTCTTTGAATGGTTAGATAAGGAGCAGGAAGGTCTCCGGCGAGCCAGCAGTAAACCTTGCCGCGGGAAGCTGCAACTGCCCGTGCACAAGTTGGGGTACTGAGGTACCCCTACCTTAGTACACCGACAGGAGCCCCCGGGCCTGGGCCACACACGGTGCCGAGCGCTGTTGGGCCAGGCCCAAAACAGTGCACGGGCACCCGCGGCCCGCGGCGCGCCGAATCCACTTCCCTATCCGCCGCACCCCACGGTAACGGCACGCGTCGATTGCGGCGCCGTGGGATGGGACGTGCCCACGATTTCTTTAATGGGGAGGGCGAAACGCCCCCCACTCCTCCATAAAAGCAGAGAGAGCGGCGCGGTTCCCCTCCCTGCGCACTCATTACCATCGTCTTCTTCCTCAGATTCCTCTGCTCTTTGCCTCTACTCCTCCGCCACCACCAAGCTCTTCGCCCCCTTCCTTCCACCGCGTCCGCCATGGCCCCAAAGACCGACAAGGCGAAGGCGGAGAAGTCTAAGCGGGAGAAGTCAGATCAGGCGGCGAAGCTCGCCGCGTTCCGGAAGGAGCACATCGTCTTTGCGCCGAAGCTCGGCGTGCGGGAGCTTTGGAGCAAATATTATTGGTTCTGGGCCAAGGAGACCCCAGCGCACCCCCGCACGCGCGTCTACCCGGCCGTCGCCAAGGATCACTACCCCGGCGGGTATTACTTTTTCGCAGCCTTCTTCCACTGCGGTCTGTGCCCTCCCTTCTCAAACTTTTTCTGCGATATCATGAATACTTATGGCCTCCACCTCCTCGATTTCACTCCCAACGCCATCCTCACCATGTCCGTTTTCGCACACATGTGCGAAAACTTCGTAGGAATCCAGCCCAACGTAGCTCTCTTTAGGCACTTTTTCATCCCCAGAGTAGAGGCCGACGCCCCCCTCTCCGGAGGAATCTCTTGGGTGTTCAGGCTGAATAAGAAACCCGCCTACTTGCCGGGGGAGCTCCGCGGCAAGTGGGAAGAGTGGCGTGCGGAGTGGTGCTGGGTCGTCGAGGAGCGGCCGCAACACTTCACCGCGCCGCGCACATCGCCCATCGTGCGCGGCAGGGATTGGAGTAACTTCGATTCCGACGACTCCAAGCTGGATATTGCTCTCGTCAGGATCATGCGTCTTCGTTTGGCGCCGCTGTCTGTCGCTGAAGTGGGCAAGGACTTTCTTCGTCGCCGGATCGCCCCCCTCCAAGACCGGAAGAGGCCGGCGTGGCAATATGGCGGCCCGGCAGACATCATGAGGCTGCGCCCCGGCCTCAATTTTAACTTTACAACACTCGAGCTGCGGGGTATGGTCAGGGAACTTTTCAAGTTCGACCCGGCCCACCCCGAGTACTTCCGCGCTCCCCGGGGAGTGGTGCCGCTCTGCGCCAGTAGCGCCCGGGATCGCCTTGTCGCCATGATGCCCGCGTGCGACTCTCATGGAGTGGAGCGCACGTGGATTGCGCCCAAGCCCATCGACGTCCTCGAGTTCTACGACCGCCTGGTGGAGGTGTTGGAGAAGAAGGACGATCTCAAGCTGCACACGCGGGCCACCACCGACCAAGAGATTGCTTACATAGCTTCTCGTGCTGAAGAAGTCGCCGCAGCCGCGGCGGCGGGAAACTTTGGATACACACCCGCGGAGGCGGAAGCCGCGGATGCCGCCAGCCAGGCGGACAATGAGGAGATTCGCAAGCTGCTAGAGCTCCCTCCCGACGCGCTCGCCGTGATCCCCTCGCTGAGGCACTCTGGGATCAGTGGGATCGCGACGGAGGCCGCGGCAATGGAGGGCGCCGCCGGAGGAAGCAGAGGCGCCGCGAGGGGCGGAGGCGTCAAGGGGAAGAGGGCCGCATCGTCGGATGCTGGGCCCAGCGAGCCGGCCGAGGCAGAGGAGGAGGAGGAGGAGGAGGCCGAAGGCTCCGGCGGATCGACAGAGTTGTACGCCGACGACCTCTCCTCGTCGGAGAGCTCCCCGCCCCCGGCAAGCCCGAAGCAGTCCCCGTTGAAGCGTCTCCGCAAGGCGGCGACGGGAGAGCAGACGCGAGCGCCCCGGCAACAGCCAGCTCGCCGGGCAGCTCCCCGGCCGAGCCAAGCCGTGCCAAGGGCGGCCGGCGTGCCGGCCACGGCAGAGGCGTCCCGCAGGCCGGCACCGAGCCGGCAAGGATCTTCTCGGAGCGGAGCAGCTGCTCCGCCCCCTTCTCGGGCGCCGGCCACCACAGGGGCTGGGCCTACGCAGCCCCCAGCCCCGGTGGCTCCGAAACGCGCGAGGGAACCTTCATCCTCCGCTCCTCGCGCCGACGCGCCTACCGTGGAGTTCGACTTCTCCGCGCTGAGCGAGGACGACGAGGAGGACCAAGAGTAAGGACCCGAGACCTTACTCCTTCTTGATTTTTATATCTCGATTGTTGCTGACGCTTGATTTTGTTTGTTGCTTGTGATTGCAGGACCTTGGAGCAGCGCGCGAAGAGGGTCAAGGTGCCCACAGTTGAGGTCGTGGAAGACCCATCCGTCGCGGAAGCAGGGATCGCGGCGGAGCCGATCTTGCCGGACCCGAGTGCCGCTCCGGGGAGCAGCCCCCAGCGCAGCCCCCAGCGTAAGTTAGAGGTTTACTGTTTTTGCTCGTCGGGGCGCGCTTAGGGCTTTGATCTCTGAATGTCTTGGTTCTTCTATCTTCTCTTGTGCAGAGGTGGAGCCGCAGCGGGAAGAGCGCCCGGAGGCCGTTACCGAGGAGCCGCAGGCCCCGCCGTCCCCGGCAAGGCAAAACTCTCCGGCGAGGGAGAGCGCTCCGCCAAGGGCGGGTACTCCGCCAAGGGCGAGCAGCCCAGCGAGGACGGCCACTCCGCCAGGGCCGAGCTCCCCGGCAAGGGAGCCTGCCGCAGAGGACGTCCGCCAAGGTACGTTCTGTACTTGGTTTTCTTGACTTTGCTTCTTTTTGGATCTTTGCTTGATTTTGAACTTCTTTTTCTTCTTCTCTTAGATCTTCCTCCTCCTCCTCCCGCACCGATGGAGACCGAGGTCATCAATATCGAGGATGAGGAGGGCGCGCAGGGCGGCGGCGATGACGCTCCCGTCGTCGTGGAGATGGCCGAGGCCACCGCGGAGACGGCCGAAACCACCGAGCCGGCCGTGCAGGAGACCGCTCCGGCTGCCGATGCAGCGGCCGGGGAGGGGGACGGCGACCGCACCGCCAACCCGGAGGTGGCGGGAGCATCAGATGCTGCACCGGCCGCCGGTCCCTCCGCCGGCGAGGAGCCAGCCGGTTACTATCTTCGTGCCCCCAATGGCATCTTTATCCAAGTGCCTTGGGGGTCTTCATCAAGAGCTCCCGCGGAGGGCGAGGCGTTTGACGGGGAAGTCCTCGCCTCCGCGGGCCTGACAGTCGTCGAAGCGCCCGGCGAAGGAGATGGGCCCGAGGAGGAGAAGCTTCTCCACCGACTCCTGGCCCTTTACCGGGCCAGGCAGGCGAAGCTTGCCTCCCGGGAAGCCCTTGCTGCCCAGGCCGCCGCTGAAATGGAGAAGCGTGCGGCGGAGCTTAGCGCCGCCCACAAGGCGGGCCTCCGCGAGGTGGCGGAGGCGCGCGAGCGCCTTGCCGGCGAATATGAAGAATGGGTGCTGGAGAAGGCCGAGGCTGAGGAACAGCAACGGCTCGCCGGGGTGGAGATGTCCCGGCGAGAGGGAGAGCTCGCGCAGCGGAAGGTGGATCTCGACTCCCACGAGGAGGACCTTGCCGCTCGCGAGGCTGCTCTTGGCGGGGAGCTGAAGGAGGCGAAAGCCGCTGCTGCTGCCGCGGAAGACGCCAAGAAAGAGCTCGCCGCCAAGGTCATCCAGTTGGAGAAGGCGATGAAGGTGAGCGCCGAGAAGGTTGCCGCGCTCATTACTGAGCGCGAGAAGGACGCCCACACCAACGCGGAGCTCCAAGTAAGCTTATCAAAGAAGGGCGACGAGTTGAAGGCCGCCAAGGATTCCATCGAAGACTTGGAGCTGAAGGTCTCAACTCTGAGGGATTCAATTGACGCCGCCAAGCTCCGAGAAGACAAGCTGAAGGAGGAGCTCCGGAAGGAGCGGACTTTGGTGGATAGCGTCAACAAGGCGCCTGAGCTATTCCGGCAGACCATCGAGGCGTGGACCGAAGAGCTGGCTTCTTCTGCGTCCAACATTGACCAGGAGTTGCTTGCTTTGAAGGCCGAGCATCTTATCTACTCGCCGGATCCAGATCTCCCGCACAGCGCCAAGCTCAGCCTCTTCTTCAGAGGCGTCGCTCCGGCCCTTGCAGGTCTCCGGAACCGCATCCCCGCGCAGCTGGCCGAGGAGTCGCGCCGTCTCTGCGCGGGAACTCTGGAGCGGGTCTTGACGAAGATCGTGTTCCGCAACCCGGGGATCAACCTCACGAACGTTCTTCGCAGCTTGCCGGAGGATGCGAACACGGAGGCCCTGAAGGAGCAGGTCAGCCACATCATCGCCAAGGTGGCAAAGCTTGGCAGGAAGGAGGGCGACCGCGTAGACTAGGGCCCCATCTATCTTTATCTTTTTGTTGCTGCACGTTATGTTATGAACTCATTAGTCCATTGCGACAAGTTATCCTTGTAAGATATTTGCTTTTACTTCAATCAATCAGTGCAATGTTATCTTCCTTGTCCCAATCTTTGACTTTGTATGTTTTTCACCCTACGCTCCCGGGGAGCTTGCCGGCAAGGGGCCCTTGCCGCGAGCGCTGAGTGCTGGACTGAGAAGGGCCAGGACAAAGGGATTGTTTGGAGAGCTTGCGCTCGAGTGTTGTGAAGTTAAAATTGAGGCCGGGGCGCAGCCTCATGATGTCTGCCGGGCCGCCATATTGCCACGCCGGCCTCTTCCGGTCTTGGAGGGGGGCGATCCGGCGACGAAGAAAGTCCGCGCCCACTTCAGCGACAGACAGCGGCGCCAAACGAAGACGCATGATCCTGACGAGAGCAATATCCAGCTTGGAGTCGTCGGAATCGAAGTTACTCCAATCCCTGCCGCGCACGATGGGCGATGTGCGCGGCGCGGTGAAGTGTTGCGGCCGCTCCTCGACGACCCAGCACCACTCCGCACGCCACTCTTCCCACTTGCCGCGGAGCTCCCCCGGCAAGTAGGCGGGTTTCTTATTCAGCCTGAACACCCAAGAGATTCCTCCGGAGAGGGGGGCGTCGGCCTCTACTCTGGGGATGAAAAAGTGCCTAAAGAGAGCTACGTTGGGCTGGATTCCTACGAAGTTTTCGCACATGTGTGCGAAAACGGACATGGTGAGGATGGCGTTGGGAGTGAAATCGAGGAGGTGGAGGCCATAAGTATTCATGATATCGCAGAAAAAGTTTGAGAAGGGAGGGCACAGACCGCAGTGGAAGAAGGCTGCGAAAAAGTAATACCCGCCGGGGTAGTGATCCTTGGCGACGGCCGGGTAGACGCGCGTGCGGGGGTGCGCTGGGGTCTCCTTGGCCCAGAACCAATAATATTTGCTCCAAAGCTCCCGCACGCCGAGCTTCGGCGCAAAGACGATGTGCTCCTTCCGGAACGCGGCGAGCTTCGCCGCCTGATCTGACTTCTCCCGCTTAGACTTCTCCGCCTTCGCCTTGTCGGTCTTTGGGGCCATGGCGGACGCGGTGGAAGGAAGGGGGCGAAGAGCTTGGTGGTGGCGGAGGAGTAGAGGCAAAGAGCAGAGGAATCTGAGGAAGAAGACGATGGTAATGAGTGCGCAGGGAGGGGAACCGCGCCGCTCTCTCTGCTTTTATGGAGGAGTGGGGGGCGTTTCGCCCTCCCCATTAAAGAAATCGTGGGCACGTCCCATCCCACGGCGCCGCAATCGACGCGTGCCGTTACCGTGGGGTGCGGCGGATAGGGAAGTGGATTCGGCGCGCCGCGGGCCGCGGGTGCCCGTGCACTGTTTTGGGCCTGGCCCAACAGCGCTCGGCACCGTGTGTGGCCCAGGCCCGGGGGCTCCTGTCGGTGTACTAAGGTAGGGGTACCTCAGTACCCCAACTTGTGCACGGGCAGTTGCAGCTTCCCGCGGCAAGGTTTACTGCTGGCTCGCCGGAGACCTTCCTGCTCCTTATCTAACCATTCAAAGACAAAGTATACAAGACAGAAGACCAAGACCCCGGCAAGAGGAGCTTGCCGGGAAGGCCGTCCCAGGCTCAAGATTGCTTAACTAGCACGAGGCCCTGGCAAGAGGAGCTTGTCAGGACGAACAGAAGATTTTATCTTAGAAGACCCAGCAAGGGCTCGGGGAGCGGCAAGCTTCCGGGCCCGGCAAGGTCGAGATCCCCGGCAAGGTGCTTGCCGGGGGAGGTGCGCTGTGTGCCCGCGCTCCAGCTCATCGGCCCACGCGTCGCCCTGGGGCCACTCCAGGGACGCGTGGCGGATGGCTGTGCAGCCTGGGGGACACGGTGGCACTCCACGGCAGTGGATCCATCGCCGTGGCAGACGGAGACGCAACGGCGGGAGCTTTTGGGGTCGACGGCGACGGGCATTAAATGCCCTTGTCCCCCACTGTCAAAGTAGGTATAGACCACTGTTCTGCACTGTAGCTCCACTGTTCCCGCACTGTTCCAACTACCACATCTTTTACATTTTTACCCCTTTCTCCTACGTTGACACCTGTCGGTGACCCCTTGCACTATAAAAGGAGGCCCATGCACAACGTGGGGGGGGTTCGGTTCAGTTCGGTTCGAAACCTAGATCATTCTCACGCTCGTGTAGCTGCTTCTTCAAGCTCCGAGCGCCCAACTCAATACACAACCAAGCAGGAGTAGGGTTTTACGCATCCGTGCGGCCCGAACCTGGGTAAAACTGCCCGTGCGTCTGCCTCGATCTGCTCTTCGTGCTCCCTCCGCCCTCGTACCGCACAGACAAGGGGCTCCGGTCCCATAGGTGTTCGTGGTGGAACGTTCCTTCTGCTTAAGAGAAAAAGGAAAAGGAGAGGGAAACAAGCATATCGCCTTTCGGCGTAATAGTGCTTACCGAGTATCTAAGTGTTGCATCAAATGCCAAATAAAACACGCAAATAGCAAAGAGAAGCATGCGAAAGGCAATCGATGCGAAAACACGAAATCTTTACTGATGCACGGGGTCTGCGCCCGGCTTTGTACAAAGGGTTACATGCAACAGCGGCAAAGCTTGTACAAAAGGTGGTTGCCGGAGCGGATCACGGCAACCGCGCCTTAGGGGTGAAACTTGCGAAGATGCTCTATGTTCCAGGAGTTGCTCACCGGTAAGCCTTCTTCGGTCTCGAGGCGGACAGCGCCGGGCCTCGTAACTTGTCTCACCCGATAAGGGCCTTCCCACTTCGGCGTCAACTTGTTGGAATTCTTGGCGGACTGAACACGCCGAAGAACAAGGTCGCCTTCCTCGAGACTCCTGGCCTTGACTTTGCGGCTATGGTAGCGGCGCAAAGCTTGCTGGTATCGAGCAGCTCGTACAGCAGCCTGGAGACGTCCCTCCTCAAGGAGCAACGCGTCATCTTGCCGCAGTTGCTCTTGCTCGAGCTCATCATAAGCGAGCACTCGAGGAGATCCGTATACGAGTTCCGTGGGGATAACTGCTTCTGCCCCGTAGACTAGGGCAAAGGGTGTCTGTCCGGTGGCTCGACTTGGTGTCGTTCTGATTGACCAAAGAGCCGCCGGGAGCTCCTCTATCCAATTCCTTCCGCACTTGCGCAGCCTGTCAAAGGTCCTTGTCTTGAGTCCGCGCAGCACTTCAGCATTTGCCCTCTCCGCTTGGCCGTTGCTCCTCGGATGAGCAACAGAAGCGAAACAGACCTTGGCGCCAAGGTCTTGGACGTACTGCATGAAGGTGCGACTAGTGAATTGCGTACCGTTGTCGGTGATGATCCTGTTAGGGATCCCGAAACGGCAAACAATCGACCTGAAGAACCTGACTGCTGACTGTGCTGTCACCTTTCTCACTGGCTCCACTTCTGGCCACTTTGTGAACTTGTCGATTGCAACGTACAAGTACTCAAAGCCCCCGACAGCGCGAGGGAAAGGGCCGAGGATATCGAGCCCCCAGACCGAGAAGGGCCAGGACAAAGGGATTGTTTGGAGAGCTTGAGCTGGCTGATGAATTTGCTTTGCATGGAACTGGCACGCTTCACACTTGGTTACTAGTGCAGTTGCATCTTGGAGGGCTTCCTGCCAAAAGAACCCTTGCCGGAAAGCTTTCCCGGCAAGTGCCCTTGCGCCAATGTGGTGGCCGCATATGCCTCCGTGTATTTCCGCCAACAGCTTCTGTCCACCTTCCCTGGAGATGCACTTCAACCTGACACCATTGAGTCTTCTTCTGTACAGCTCGTTATCCACAAACTGATACATACTTGACTGCCTGGTTATCTTCTCTATCTCTTGAGGGTCGTCGGGAAGTTCTCCAGTTTGTAGAAACCGGACGATCTGCTGTGCCCATGCCGGAGCCCGGGGCTCGACGGCAAGGACTAAAGGCTCGAGGGCCGCTGCGGGAACCTCAGCTTCTACGGCGAAGACCTCTGGTTCTGCCGGAGCTGACGGTCCCCCGGCAAGCTCGCCGGGGCGAGGCTTGTCGGGAACACTTGCTTCAACTGCACAAGCCCGAGGGCTCGCAGGAGCAAACTGTTCCTCAGCGTTGTCGTTGATCCTGGGGACCTTGGCGGCGGTTTCTGGAAGATCCGCCGGCAAGTAGTCGCCGGAGACCAACTTTCTCTTCTTAGACTGTCCGATTGATGGTGTAACGGATGGTTGAGTTAGCTTGAGCAGGAAGGTCCCTGGTTCCACAGGTAACTTCATCGCAGCACACTTTGAAAGGCCATCTGCAATTTCATTCTGAGCTCTCGGGACATGCTCCATCTGCAGACCTTCAAAGTGCTCTTCAAGCTTCCTCACTTCATCTACATATGCTTCCATCAAAGGGCTCTGGTAGCTCTTGTTGACTTGCCGGACCACCAACTGAGAATCTCCACGTACAATCAGCTTTCTGATCCCAAGTTCAGCCGCAATTCTGAGGCCGGCGAGCAAGCCTTCATACTCTGCAGTATTGTTTGTCGCTTGCTCTCTTGGGAAGTGCATCTGGATAATATACTTGAGGTGTTCTCCGGTGGGCGCAATGAGTACTACGCCAGCACCGGCGCCCTGCAGCGAAAAGGCACCATCAAAGTACATTACCCATTCACTTGTTGCTTCTTGCACGGGTGCGCTTGTTTCTTGAACTTCTTCATCGGGCGTTGGGGTCCATTCTGCTATAAATTCTGCCAAAGCTCGGCTCTGTATGGTTGAAGTACTTTCAAACTTGAGTCCAAAGCTTGATAGTTCCAGTGCCCACTCGACGATCCTGCCTGTTGCTTCTGGATTGTGCAATATCCTCTTCAATGGAAAGCGAGTGACCACTGTTATCTCATGGGCTTGGAAGTAGTGGCGCAGCTTTCTCGAGGCCATGAGAAGGCCGAAAAGCAACTTTTGCACACCAGAGTACCTTGATCTAGCCCCCTGGAGAAGGGAACTTACAAAATACACTGGGCGCTGCACCATCTTCTTCCGCACCTCTCCTTGTTCCTGCGCAGAGTCTTCCTTGTCGGGGCCAGAGCTTGTCGGGACAGCCCCCTGCTTGTCGCTAGATTCGCTTGCCGGCGATGCTGACTCCTCGTCGGACTCCCTCTCCGCTACTAACGCAGCACTAACCACCTGGTTGGTTGCCGCTAAGTATAGCAACAACTTTTCCTGTGGTTTAGGTGCGACAAGTATAGGAGTGGAGGACAGGTACCGTTTCAAATCCTGCAACGCCGCCTCCGCTTCCGGAGTCCACTTCATGGGACCTGCCTTCTTCAAGATTTTGAAGAAAGGTAGGGCGCGTTCTGCGGATTTTGAAATGAACCTACTGAGGGCAGCAACGCAACCTGCAAGCCTTCTGACATCCTTGACGCGCTTCGGGGCTTCTATCTGCTCGATGGCTTTGATCTTATCGGGGTTGGCTTCAATCCCTCTCTGCGAAACAAAGAACCCGAGAAGCTTGCCGGAGGGGACTCCAAAGACGCACTTCTCGGGGTTCAACTTGAGCTGTATCCTGCGCAGGTTCTGAAACGTTTCTTCTAAGTCCTGAATCAGTGTTTCTTTGCTCTTGCTCTTCACCACGATATCATCCATGTAGGCTTCTACATTCCTGTGGATCTGTGGCTCAAAAGCAGTGTACACTACCCTTGCAAAAGTTGAGCCTGCATTCTTCAGTCCAAATGGCATGCGGATAAAGCAGTAAGTGCCACATGGAGTGATAAATGCAGTCTTCTCTTCATCTTCCTTGGCCATGAAAATCTGGTGATAGCCTGAGTATGCATCAAGAAAACAGAGTAGCTCACATCCGGCAGTGGAGTCAACGATCTGGTCAATGCGCGGCAAAGGGAAGGGATCCTTGGGACATGCTTTATTGACATCAGTGAAGTCTATACACAGCCTCCACTTCCCGTTGGCTTTGCGGACGACGACTGGGTTTGCCAACCACGTCGGATGGATCACACCTCTAACTAGGCCTGCTGCCTCTAGTTTCTTGATCTCCTCGTTGATGAACTCTTGGCGCTCCACGGCTTGCTTCCTCACTTTTTGCTTGATGGGCCGCGCATGAGGGCAGACAGCAAGCTTGTGCTCAATCACCTTCCTGGGAACACCGGGGATGTCAGATGGTTGCCAAGCAAACACATCGACATTCGCCCGCAGGAAGGCGACGAGCGCGCTTTCCTATTTGCTGTCAAGGGCGGCGCTGATGGTGAAGGTACCACCAGTGCCATCCTCCTTTGCGGACACCTTCTTGGTTGCCGGAGGAGCAGCCATTCCTTTCTTGCTCTTGCCGGTGGAGCTCGATGGAACGTCCTCGACGGCAGCGCAGCACTCCGAAGAGGTGCGGTTGCCGGAGTGGATCCCAGAGCACTTGCCGGACTTGGTCTTCGTCTTCTTTCCCCCGGGAGCTTCAGCGGCAAGAGTATCCTTCTCGGCCGCAGCTGCCGCATCCCGGTAAATCTTGTCGGCGCAAATAAGCGCATCTTTCTTGTCGCTGTGGACAGTGATGACGCTTATCGGCCCCGGCATCTTCAGCACGTTGTAGGCATAGTGGGAAGCTGCCATGAACTTGGCGAGGGCGGGACGGCCGAGTATTCCATTGTAGGGCAATGGAATATCAGCAACGTCAAAGGTGATGCGCTCAGTCCTGAAGTTGAGCTCCCCGCCAAAGGTCACCGGCAGAGTAATCTTTCCCTTGGGCTTGCTCCTTCCCGGGTTGATTCCTTGGAATGAACCGGTCTCTTCGAGCTCGCCGTCTTGAATCTGGAGTTTCTTGATCACAGTAGAGGAGATCAAGTTCAGGCCGGCCCCGCCGTCAACCAACATTTTGGTGACCTTGAGGTTGCGGATGGTGGGGGAAACCAGCATCGGCAAGTGCCCGACCGCCGTGGTGCGGTCAGGGTGATCCTCAAGGTCAAAAATGATGGGCGTGCTGGACCATTTGAGGAGCCTGCGCGACTCCACGGGCGGCTCCGCTGCATTCACCTCACGCACCCACTGTTTCAGCTGACGGTGGGAGGTGTGCAGGGAGGCGCCACCGTCGACGCACAGGACCTCCGTGGCCTTCTGGAACTCCTGCTCGCTGTTCTCGTCGTCCTCCATGTCTTCATCGTCGTCTTCGTCGTTGTCGCGGCCCCGGGGAGGTCGATCTCCTTGCCGCTGCTTGGCCTTGCCGCGGCGTCCTCCCCGGCCATTGAATGGCCGCTTCTTGCTGGGCTCTTCCCCGCCACCTTGGGCCTTCTCCTTGTCGCGCCTCTCGTACTCAGCTTTTTGCTGCTCGACGAGGTACTCGACGCGCTTGCAGTTGGAGAGGTCGTGACCCTTGGTGCGGTGAATCTTGCAGTATTGCTTGTCGGAGCTACCCGGCTTGTCGGCCGCCGCCGCAGGGGCAGGCTCCTTGCCGGAGCCGCCAGCCTGCGCTTGCTTGGCGGGGGCCTCCTTGCCGGACTTCTCGACGGCAAGCACTTCCTTCTTGCCCTTCTTCCTGTTGTTCCGCCGCCGGCTCTTCTTTGCCGGGGCGGCATCGTCGCTGTCGCTTCCCCCTGCGCCAGCATCCTCTCCGGGGAGTTTCCTCCCCTCTTCTGCACGGGCGCACTTGTCGGCAAGAGCGTAGAGCTCGCTGACGTCCCTGATCTTGGTCATCGCCATCTCCTCACGCATGCGGCGGTTACGCACGTTCTGATGGAACGCGCTGATAACCGCAGCAGGGTGAACGTCGGGGATGTTGTGCTGTACCCGGCTGAAACGTTGGATATACTTGCGCAGGGGTTCGCCTTCCTTCTGGGCCAAAATGTGGAGATCGCTCTCCTGGCCATGGGGTTTGTGGCCGCCGGTGAAGGCGCCAACAAACTGATGGCAGAGGTCGGCCCAAGAAGAGATAGAGCCTTCCGGCAAGTGCATGAGCCACGAACGGACGTTCGGCTTCAGCACGAGCGGGAAGTAGTTGGCTAGGATCTTCTCGTCGCGCCCCCCGGCAGCTTGCACTGCTATGGTGTAGACGCTGAGAAACTCCGAGGGGTGCGTCTTGCCGTCGTACTTCTCCGGTACGTCGGGCTTAAAGTTCTTCATGCTGGGCCACTGGACGCGCCGCAGCTCGCGGGTGAACGCAGGGCAGCCTGCCGCGTACGGCAAGTCGCCTGGTTCACCGGGCGCGGGTGCGTCGACAGTGTTTCCAGCCCTCTTGTCGGATTGTCGCCGAGCTTCTCGGCGGCGCTCGATCGTGGTCCGAGCGTCTTCGTCTCGCCGGTCGTCGAGGACCTGGCGCTGGTCCCGACGGGCCCGCGGGTCCGACGAGGCTGTGGAGCCGTCGTCGGGGTTGTTCCGGCGGGGCGGCGTCTTCTGCTTCTGCGGCGGGGAGTGCACGCTTGTCGCACCCCCGGCAGTCTTGTCGCCGATAGCCTTCGTCTTCTCGGCCTGCCGCGGCCGCGAGGCCGACGGCTGCTGCGGAGAGTCGTTGTTGGCGAAGTCTATCAGGCTCCGGATAGTGGCCCTCCATTCCTCGGCCTTGTCGGCCGCTGGAGGAAAATCGAGGAGCAGCTGCGCCCTTGCGAGCGCTTCTGCCGGAGTAGTGGGGAACGCGGGCGAGCGGTGCGAGGAGCGGGATACGCTCGGACTTCTAACGACGTTAGAAGGAGCGGGGTCCCGCGCCGGCGCCTTCGCTTTGCTTGTGCCCGGACGGGGGTCCGGAGCGTCCCGCGAACCTCCGGTATGGCCTTGTCCCAGCAAGCGGATACCACCTCCCGTGGTATGGCGCTGCGGGGTCGTCGTATGTTGCGATGGACGTGGCGCGTCCACGGAGACCGAGGTCCGGTCGTCCGTCCTGTTCTTGGATCTGGTGGCACCGTGAGTGTCCTCGCCGGCAACCACCCTTCCGACGGCGTCTCCCCCGCCCACCGTTGGCTCTGGTGGCGGCGGGTGAGACGCGGACGGGCCTCCGACCTCCGAAGGCTTCTTCTTCGGGGCCATGGAGTTGTTGCTGATGAAATTGCTGATGAAGCTGGAGAGGTTGGTGAAGATTGCGCCCGCGCGAACGCCGGATCAGGTTCGCACAACCTCGACGCCCCCTACCTGGCGCGCCAAAGATGTCGGGGGAAACTGTCCACCACGAACACCTATGGGACCGGAGCCCCTTGTCTGTGCGGTACGAGGGCGGAGGGAGCACAAAGAGCAGATCGAGGCAGACGCGCGGGCAGTTTTACCCAGGTTCGGGCCGCACGGATGCGTAAAACCCTACTCCTGCTTGGTTGTGTATTGAGTTGGGCGCTCGGAGCTTGAAGAAGCAGCTACACGAGCGTGAGAATGATCTAGGTTTCGAACCCCCCCCACGTTGTGCATGGGCCTCCTTTTATAGTGCAAGGGGTCACCGACAGGTGTCAACGTAGGAGAAAGGGGTAAAAATGTAAAAGATGTGGTAGTTGGAACAGTGCGGGAACAGTGGAGCTACAGCGCAGAACAGTGGTCTATACCTACTTTGACAGTGGGGGACAAGGGCATTCAATGCCCGTCGCCGTCGACCCCAAAAGCTCCCGCCGTTGCGTCTCCGTCTGCCACGGCGATGGATCCACTGCCGTGGAGTGCCACCGTGTCCCCCAGGCTGCACAGCCATCCGCCACGCGTCCCTGGAGTGGCCCCAGGGCGACGCGTGGGCTGATGAGCTGGAGCGCGGGCACACAGCGCACCTCCCCCGGCAAGCACCTTGCCGGGCACCTCCCCCGGCAAGCACCTTGCCGGGGATCTCGACCTTGCCGGGCCCGGAAGCTTGCCGCTCCCCGAGCCCTTGCTGGGTCTTCTAAGATAAAATCTTCTGTTCGTCCTGACAAGCTCCTCTTGCCAGGGCCTCGTGCTAGTTAAGCAATCTTGAGCCTGGGACGGCCTTCCCGGCAAGCTCCTCTTGCCGGGGTCTTGGTCTTCTGTCTTGTATACTTTGTCTTTGAATGGTTAGATAAGGAGCAGGAAGGTCTCCGGCGAGCCAGCAGTAAACCTTGCCGCGGGAAGCTGCAACTGCCCGTGCACAAGTTGGGGTACTGAGGTACCCCTACCTTAGTACACCGACAGTGAGAGAGAGAGAGAGAGCTAGCGACGGAGAGAGAGAGAACAAGAAAGGGGGCGTTTGTGTCCATAAAAGGCGTATAGATAGGGAGACAATGTTAATGTTGTTTGAAATTGGCCTATGTACGGAGACACAAGGGAAGCGAGTCCTCGTGTGTGTGATAGGGACTTCATGACAGATCTAAAATAGATGGTGTAGAGAACAATGTGCGAGATCGAGAACGATGATACATTAGGGAGCTATGGAAAGAGTCACGACGTATATGTATACAGGGAGGAGCTGGGGCGGGTCCGCATGTGGGAGAGATAAAAAGAGGAGAGTGGTGCACAAGGAGACAAAGTGTGCTTGTTTTGTAGTGGGGGTGGTGTGTGAGGTGAGTGTGCGAGAACCACATAACTAGGGAGATAGACATTTGGGGGCGACGTTTCGTGTGTATGGGAAAGATACACTCTACATAGTGCGTGTGCTTGGGAAAGAGAGATGTCGGGTGACCTAGCTAGAGAGTGGGGGAAGAGATGTGTGCATGCCCAAGAGACAAAGTGATAGAGACCTATATTGGGGTCCGGACTTTAGAAGAGAGAGGGGTGTTAATGTGCTCGTGTGTTGGTGTTTGGGGGAGAGAACGACTTCTCTGTGTGTGGGGGGTGACGAGGGGGGGGGGTTGGCTTCAGATAAAGAGTGAGGTGTCTATATTTGAGGGACTTCAGCGTAATTGAGATATACATGGTCAATAGTGTGTGCACTCAAGGTTGATCAATTTGTTTCACAGTTTGGACTATGAGATAACGATACTTTTGAACATGCGTGATATACTTTGATGTACCAGAATGACAAACCTAAGATTGGAATTTTGGAATTCGACTCCATCATTAGCTTTTGTAATTCATTTAAACGGAGGTACATTTTTAAGCCGGGATTTCATGATTTCAAATTCATATATCAAACCTAGAGATATACACATACGGGCATGTTCAAACTTTATAATCATCCACTTTATTCATGCACATACACATTTTTGCTTTTGTCATCATATTTAGGATAAACACATTTGGAATTTCATTTGAATTGGACCATATGATGGTATTTGCTTGTAGTAGCTCAATGATCCATATTTGAATTGAATGGACAATCTAAGTTTCGAGTTGGAGACACTGATTTTCAAAACTTGCACTTTTTTGCATGCAAAACAAACAAATTCTCGGCCATGATATCATAGTCGGCCGTACAAGAGCAGAATATAATTTCAGGCGCCAAAAGCTTTCAAACTTCCCGCTCACATCGGAATATCTCGCGCCCGAAAGTTTAGCCCTGCGATATTCCTGTTTTACCCCTCCCACATGAACGGAAAAGGGATGCTTTGGTAACTCCATTGTTTTCCCCTCTTTACCCCCAACATTCTTCCCCAGAGCCCCTCCTCGACCCCCCAACCACGGCAAGCCGCCGAATCTAGTCCTCCGCCACAGCAGTGGACCTCACACCCCGACGGATCTACCTTCCGCACCTTGGAACCCCCAACTGCCAACTCACCACTTCACCGGAGCCGCTTCAATGACTGGCTTGTACACCGGTCCAGATCTCCTTGACCGCCATCATGGTCCACCGCACCGGATCTGCTTAACCGGTACCCTCGTACACCACAGTGTAGGCCCTTCACTGACTCCCTCGTCCGTCCCTTCGCTGGCCCTTCATACAAGCCCTCGTCCGCCGCAACAGATCCGCCTCACCGAAAGCACTGTACAACGCGCCCGCCGAAGCCTTTGTCCACTGCACCGGACCCGCTCCACGGACGCCATATTCAACTCCACCGGCCCTGCTTTACTGACGCAGCCTCATCAGGTTATTTCGATATGTACTCCTTCGGTTTTTCTCTTTATCATGCAACTGTTCACCTACCATAGATGAGATTTCTTGTATGTCAACAGGCGCCGCAACCGTAGCACCGGAGCCGCTTCAGCGACGGCGACAACCGGCCCAAATTCAACCGCAACACGAGCACCATCGACGATCCTTAGCTATCAATTATGCCAAAGATACCCATACGCCGCCGAGAATCAGGTACTATTATCCAACGGCCGGCGCCTATGTTCACTTTCTTAGCATAAGCACCGCACCTTTGAATTTCTTCAGGGCATCATTTAGTTTTTCATGAGATGCGTTATTCTGCTTGCACCTGTAGGGCCATACTTCTGGCAGTGAACATGTTACATGTGCTAAATTACATACCAGTGCACATATAGTTAATATGCTTTAGTTTTGTCCTAAGTATTACTGTACTTCCTAGATATATGTAACATCCCAAATTTTCAATTTGGAATGTTATACATAGATCATACTGCATTCATATTTCTTTGCATTTTGTGCGTGGCGATCCTCGAAAATTCTAAGCAACTCAAGGACCTACGGAGAGAGTTGGGAATTCTACTGTTTTCGTATTTGAGTTTACTCGAATACCGGTACGAGGATAGTGTTGGTTTTAATTATTTTTCTCTCCTAAAAATATTCTTAAATAAAATATATGAGCGGAGATAATATGACTTCTCCAAAATAACAGAAATATTGGAGGAAAAATGTTAAAATCACTTTTGGTATTTTTTTTGATTTATTTGTGATTTTATTTGCATAGGAAAAATACGCGTTTTTCAAAATTGCATCTAGGTCCGGGAAAAATGTTCACTTTGTCCTAAATTTTATTAGATGACGGTGAAAATTTATTTCGGGATTTTCGGAGTCCGTTTAGTTTTTCTTTCGTTAGTTTTCGTACGTCAGGACTCGTTTTTTTAAAGGGAACCGCCTTTGGGCCGTACCCGACTAGGAGTCTAGGACTCTCCTAGCCGGGCCTTTAAAGCCCGAGGCCCGACTGCCGCCAGCCCCCTTGCCCCTCCTCGCCCCGAAAATCCTAGCCCGACCCCGCCGCCTCCCGCGCCAGCCGCCGCCGCCCGCGCCAGCCCTGCCGCCCGCCCCGCGGTAGCCGCCGGAGCTGCCGCCGCCGGAGCCAGAGTTCGTCGAGGTAGCCGCCGGTTTTTTTAACCAATCAGTTCTTTTTCGTAAAACCCTAGATATGTTTTTTTTAGATCGGTTCAGTTTTTTTCTGGTTTAGCTGTTTAGCGAGCGTTCGCCCGTTCGTTCGTTTTAACGAACGAATTCGTAGTTTAGTTTCAGTTAATGAACGTTCGTTCATTAATCTGTTCGTCAGTTTTCTTTTTGGGGTATTTATCCGCGATTATTTCGATCGAGATTTTTGCCCTGATCTTGTTTTTCGTTTTTATTTTCGCTCGAGTGTCGGAATCAGGTGATTCAAAATCCCAGATCTTCGTCTCGACGCCCTCTTTCCGTTTAACCAACTTGAACAAAGTTTTGCTACTGTAAAAGTTGACCCTAGATCAATCTAGTAGATGGATCTTGTTTCTTTCGCAGTTTGAGTTTCTTTGCTTTGTTTGATTTGATTCTTTTAGCAAACCGGAGTTCTTAAGTTGAACTTTCTAGTTAGATATTCTTGTTTGGAGTTTTGTTTGTGCATCATTGCTTGATTGCTTATGTATGCTATTGTTTGCTTGCGATAGAAAACCCGGACTGTGAAGCGTGCTACTACGAGTCTCTAGGTTATGCGAATCATCAGCAAGGCAAGTAACACTTTGATCATACCCTTTATTACCCAGTTTTTATGCACTAGATCAAACCCTCACATATTGCATGAGTAGGATCTCTTAACTTGTGGGACTAGGGAGTAGATTGAGGTAGAACCCATTACCTGCATTATTTTCAAACCCTTCGGAGTTACTTCTACGCTATGCTTAGGTTATCATGCTATGCTCGTAGACGTTGTTTGGGTTTGAGTGAAATCCATTACAGATGTGAGTTGTTAATTAACGGTTCAACTTAAGGTGGCAACTTGAATACACATCTGGGTGGATTGGTTGCAGGGCACCTGGAGAATCCAGTGTTATCCTAGGAAATCCGGGGTTCCGTGTGATTGTCCTATGGAATGCCACCCAGGCTCAAAGGGATCATAAAACTATTCATGCTAGAAGCTTCCGTGTGCAGCCACAATGCCATTATGGGCTCTGGCATAGTATGAGTAAGTTGTGTGAGCTCTTTTAGTGGTGGACTAGCAAATGTATGAGAAAGTAGGTGTACCGGTCCACCCGGGGTAAAGAGTAAATGCTTCCGAAAGACTCTGTCTCGGTCATCCGTTTCTCAAACACCATGAAGTGCGAGAAAATCCAACGGAGGAGATGGAGTCTTGTGGGAAAAGTGCACAAACCTCTGCAGAGTGTACAAACTGATCATGATTAGCCGTGTCCCCGGTTATGGACAATCTTGAGTATCTGGTACTTGAATTATTGGTTGATCTCATCACTCTAAAGTAAATTTGTTGGGTTAATGATTACTTTTAATTGGGATTGAGTTGGAGGTACCTTCTCAATGATGTTTCAACTACCATGATAGTGAAAATAAAATTTATTCCTTTGTTGTAGGGAAAAATTGGCTTTACGCAAAAACTTTAACCTTAGAGCCTCCACCAGCCAAATATGCACATAGTGTTAGCCTTTATTCTGTTACTTGCAATCTTCTGTGTTATCTTGCCAGCATATTCCATGTGTTGACCCGTTTCGGGCTGCAACATGTTACGTTGCAAACTTTTCAGACGAGGAGTAAGACGTTCTAGGTCATTTGTCATGCACTCAGCTATGCCGTTGGAGTTGATGGACTCACTTATCTTCCAAGCCTTCCGTTGTTATTTTGTTAGATGGCCCAAAGCCATAGACTTTTGTTATAAGTTCTCTTTGGAGACATTCGATGTAATAAGTGTGTGATTGCCACTCTGTTATAAATCCTTCAAGTACTGGGTGTGTCAGCATTACCGATCCAGGGATGACATGGAAACACAGAGACTTTGGTCCATTCGGATCGTGGTCGCTACAAGATGGTATCAGAGCACACGCTGAATGTAGGACACGACCACTAAGATAAACCCTAGGTCACTCTTCTCTACTCAATTCTGACTCCTCTGCATTTTCTACTTCTTTAGGATGGTGGACCCAAGGAACAAGTTCACTCAACCCGATGAAGACACACCTTTTGGACGACACTTGAAGGAAGTCACTAGGTTCCTGAACATAGGAATACCAAGCTTTACCGGGACCTACACCACCACTTTACCAGAAGAAGAGCGATGGAGCATTCAAGTTCAAATTCCCGGGAGAACCTTCGCACCATCCACTGAGCCAATAGAATTTTCTTTTGATGCACCAACCTGGAGCCTAGGCAAGAGTATGGCAACCCACATCACTATGGGAAGGATTGGAGAAGTCTACAAGCAGGAGCTGAAGGACACCATCTACCAGATTTGTGGACGCCGAGATGAGCGATGGGACATGATTAGCACCCGGAAGGACAGGTCCATTGCAGCGTTCATCCAAGAGTTAAACCGGCACATTCATCGATAGGAGCACCAGATGTGCGCAGGGATGATAGATTTGAAGAAGGCACTAACCGGAAATTTGGAGCTAGAAGAAGAACTCAAGTCTACACGCGGCGGATACGAGGAGGAGATGTTGATACTTGTGGAGAAGAATGATGATTTGACAAGGAAGCTGGGAGTATTCATGGGAGATCCAGCACTAGGAAGAGAAGAAGAGGAAGAAGAACCCAAGGAGATTCGTTCTGAAGATTACATCATCATCGACGACACGGATTCAGACCCCGATGATAGTGATGACGAAGACTATGAAGATGAAGCTGGAGCAGACATCATGGAATCTTCCGCCGATCAAAATTTCTAGATGACCACCCTATGACTAGTAGTTTTCCCCACAAAGTAGTATTTAGAGCACTTTTTTTAACGTTAGTTAGATCTTTGTAAGACCTTGCTTGAAATTGATTGGTGTGATATGATTGTGTTTGTCTCATGTGCATATGGGTAGTGATTTTTCCCTTAGACCTCATTTCTATTCTAATCTCTTCCCTCTACACCCATCAGATGCCTCCAAGACGTGAGACCGGATTTGAGTTTCCCCCTGATCTCACTCAGTTGATCCAGCAGTAGAACACTTTGATGCAACTTCTTGTCCAGAACACTCGGAACAACCAGAACAACAGCAACCCTCCACCACCACCACCCGTGGACAACCTGACACGTTTCTTAAGGTTGCAACCACCTGTGTTTGCAAGCAGCATTGAACCAATAGTTGATGATGACTGGCTGCGCAAGATTGGTAGGGATTTGACCACCGCCAATTGCTCGGATGCTGATAAGGTGCAATTTTCCGCACATCAGTTGTCTGGATCAGCCGCGGCATGGTGGGAGAATTACACATCCACTTTCCCTATAGCCAATGTTACTTGGGAGCAGTTCCAGCAAGCTTTTCGCACTCCCCATGTCTCAGCTGGAGCTATGAGCATGAAGAAGTGGGAGTTTCGCAATTTGCGCCAAGGAAATCGTACTGTGGCTCAGTACATAGATGAGTTTAGTACCTTATCTCGTTATGCCCCAGATGATGTGGCCACAGATGCCGCTAAGCAGGAGAGATTTATGGAAGGGCTAAATGATGAGATGAGCGTACAGTTGATGGTGGCAACTTTCAACAACTACCAGGAGTTGGTAGATAAGGCTCTTATGATTGAAGGGAAGCATCAGCAGATTGAGAGCCGCAAGAGGAAGTATGGACAAGGAAGGAATAACTCTGGAGCCCAGCAGAAGCCCCGATTCACTCCGAATTCGGGAGGATACACCCATAACCATGGAAGCCACACCCACACTGGAGGAAGTTCTCACAACCACAATGTCTCCAAGAATGGGAATGGGAATGGAGTAAACAATAATCAGAACCGCTCTACTCCATCCACATCCGCCAAGAGGGATTTGAGCCACGTCACCTGTTTCAAGTGCGGGAAGAATGGACACTATGCCACGGAGTGCCCTGAAGTTAAGAATAGGAATGGCAATGGAAGCGTTGGGAAGAAGCCCAACCCATTCAATAAAGGACAAGTGAACCACGTGACCGTGGAGGAGCTTGAAGAGCAACCAGATGTTGTTGTCGGTAAGTTCTTGGTTAAGTCATTTACCGCAATAGTTCTTTTCGATACTAGTGCATCGCATTCATACATTTCAAGGGGATTCGTAAATAGACATAAGTTGGCCACCCAAGTCCTTAAGACCCCCATGTTAGTAAGCTCTCCAGGAGCAGAGTATATGGCACATCAAGGATGTTTTCAGACGCCATTGGTCATAGGACGCCATGTTTTCCCCTCAGACCTGATAGTTTTGGAGTCACAAGGATTGGATGTGATACTAGGTATGGATTGGCTATCGATGTATGGAGGGAACATCGATTGTGCCAGCAAGTCTATTTTGCTTACCACCCCGGAGGGAAAAAGGATCAAGTATGTATCTAGGCATTCGCCTACAAGGACACAAGTACATTCTCTCCCGGGAGTTGTTTAGGAGGAAATGCCTGTAGTAAAGGATTACCCGGATGTTTTTCCAGAGGAGCTACCTGGCATGCCACCGGATAGGGATATTGAGTTTTTGATAGAGTTATTGCCTGGCACCGGACCAATATCAAAGAGACCATACCGGATGCCAGCAAACGATCTGGAGGAGATCAAGAAGCAGATTAAGGAGTTACTAGAGAAGGGATTTATCCACCGGTGTTCATCACCTTGGGGAGCCCCAGTGCTTTTGGTCGAGAAGAAGGATGGATCATTAAGAATGGTGGTTGATTATCGAGCCTGAATGAGGTGACGATTAAGAACAAGTACCCGCTGCCGGTGATCAATGATCTGTTCGACCAACTCCAGGGAGCGAAGGTATTCTCCAAGATCGATCTACGGTCTGGATACCACCAGTTGAAGATCCGAGAGAAGGATATACCTAAGACAGCCTTCACCACAAGGTATGGGCTATACGAGTATACGGTTATGTCATTTGGATTGACTAACGCCCCTGCCTATTTCATGAGTATGATGAAGAAGGTGTTCATGGAGTTCTTGGATAAGTTTGTCGTGGTATTCATTGATGATATTTTGGTGTACTCGAAGAACGAAGAGGAACACACGGAGCATTTGCGTTTGGTACTGGAGAAGCTCAGAGAGCATCAGTTGTATGCCAAGTTTAGTAAATGTGAGTTTTGGTTGAAAGAAGTTGGATTTTTAGGGCATGTTATATCAGGAGAAGGTATAGCAGTGGACCCCGTCAAAGTGGAGGCAGTCACTGAGTGGTTAGCACCCTTTTCAGTTGGAGAGATCCGCAGTTTTCTTGGACTCGCGGGATATTACCGAAGATTCATAGAAAATTACTCCAAGATTGCAAAACAATGACGACATTGTTGAAGAAGGAGACAAAGTTCAATTGGACCGAAGAGTGCGAAGAAAGTTTCCAGGAGTTGAAGAAACGATTGACGACAGCCCCAGTGCTGATTTTTCCAGATATACACAAGGAGTTCCAAGTGTACTGTGATGCCTCACGCTTAGGACTTGGAGGAGTACTCATGAAGGATAGAAGAGTTGTTTCGTATGCATCCCGTCAACTGCGACCACACGAGTTGAATTATGCGACGCATGATTTGGAGTTCGCAGCTGTAGTGCACGCACTCAAAACTTGGAGACATTTCCTTATTGGAAATCGTTGTGATGTGTACACGGATCACAAGAGTTTGAAGTACATTTTCACTCAGAAGGAGCTGAACCTCAGACAAAGGAGATGGTTGGAGCTTATAAAGGATTATGATATGAAGCTGCACTATCACCCAGGAAAGGCCAATGTTGTTGCAGACGCTTTGAGCCGGAAGAGTTATGCAAATACCCTAGTAAAGGGGGGATTGCCACAGGAGTTATCAGAAGATCTCAGGGAGCTTCATTTGGAGATAGTTCCTAGAGGTTTTGTGGCAACATTGGAGGTTCAGTCAACATTGCTGGGAAAGATACGCGAAGCCCAGAAGGAGGACAAAGAGATTGCCGAAATAAAGGACAGGATGAGTGAAGGAAAAGCCAAGGGATTTCGTGAGGATGAACACGGCACCTTGTGGTTTGAGGATCGAATCTATGTGCCCAACGACCCGGAGATCAGGAAGTTGATACTACAGGAGGCACATGATTCGCCATACTTGATACACCCCGGAAACACCAAGATGTATTTGGATTTGAAGGAGCGATTCTGGTGGACGGGAATGAAGAAGGATATTGCGAGTATGTAGCCGTATGTGATGTATGCCAGAGAGTAACAACAGAGCATCAGAAGCCAGCAGGATTGCTACAGCCTATGCCGATACCCGAATGGAAGTGGGAGAAGCTTGGCATGGACCTTATCACCGGATTGCCCAGGACTAAATCTGGATATGACTCAATCTGGGTAGTAGTGGATCGCTTGACCAAGGTAGCCCACTTTATCCTCGTGAAAACCACGTATAGCAGTGCAACGTTGGCCAAGATATACATGACCAGGATCGTATGTCTGCACGGAGTTACGAGGACCATTGTATCAGATAGAGGAACACAGTTCACCTCAAAGTTTTGGCATCAGCTACACCAAACTTTGGGAACAAGGCTGGAATTCAGTACAACTTTTCATCCGCAGACCGACGGACAGACCGAGAGAGTCAATCAGATTCTGGAGGACATGTTGAGAGCCTGTGCACTAGATTGTGGATCTAGTTGGGGTGACATTTTGCCCTACGCGGAGTTCTTGTACAACAACAGTTACCAGGCCAGTTTGAAGATGGCACCATTCGAAGCATTGTACGGAAGGAGATGTCGAACGCCGTTGATGTGGGATGAAGTTGGAGACCGTTAGTTATTTGGACCAGATCTGATCAAAGAGTCAGAAGAGAAGGTTAAGCTGATTCGGGATAGACTGAAGGTAGCTCAGTCCAGGCAGAAGAGTTATGCAGACTCGAAGCGCAAGGAAATAGCCTATGAAATCGGAGACCGAGCGTACCTGAGAGTATCGCCTCTGCGAGGAGTTAAACGTTTCGGAGTGAAGGGAAAGCTAGCCCCGAGATTTGTGGGACCTTATCGTGTTTCAGAACGCATGGGAGAGGTTGCCTATAAGTTGGAGTTACCCGAAGGATTGTCAGGAGTGCACGATGTGTTTCACGTTTCGCAGCTTAAGAAGTGCCATGCGGAGATGGCCGATATTCCGCTAAGAGACACAGTACCCTTGGAAGCAATTCAGTTGCATAGTGATCTGACCTACGAGGAGAAGCCTGTCAGGATTCTCGAATTTTCGAGCAGAGTCACCCGCAGTAAGGTGGAATCACCACACCAAGGAAGAAGCCACCTGGGAACAAGAAGATGATCTACGCAAGGACCACCCACACATGTTCTCTAACCAAGCCGAATCTCGAGGGCGAGATTCATTCTAAGGGGGGTAGGTTTGTAACATCCCAAATTTTCAATTTGGAATGTTATACATAGATCATACTGCTTTCATATTTCTTTGCATTTTGTGCATGGCGATCCTCGAAAATTCTAAGCAACTCAAGGACCTACGGAGAGAGTTGGGAATTCTACCGCTTTCGTATTTGAGTTTACTCGAATACCGGTACAAGGATAGCGTTGGTTTTAATTATTTTTCTCTCCTAAAATATTCCTAAATAAAATATATGAGCGGAGATAATATGACTTCTCCAAAATAACAGAAATATTGGAGGAAAAATGTTAAAATCACTTTTGGTATTTTTTTGATTTTTTTGTGATTTTATTTGCATAGGAAAAATACGCGTTTTTCAAAATTGCATTTAGGTCCGGGAAAAATGTTCACTTTGTCCTAAATTTTATTAGAGGACGGTGAAAATTTATTTCCGAATTTTCGGAGTCAGTTTAGTTTTTCTTTCGTTAGTTTTCTACGTCAGAACTCGTTTAAGAAAAAAATGGGGAACAGCCTTTGTGCCATACCCGACTAGGACTCTCCTAGCCGGGCCTTTAAAGCCCGAGGCCCGACCACCGCCAGCCCCCTCGCCCCTCCTCGCCCCAAAAACCCTAGCCCGACCCCCCCGCCGCCACCACCACCGCCGCCGCCCGCGCCAGCCCCGCCGCCGCACGCCGCCCCGCCCCGCGGTAGCCGCCGGAGCCGCCGTCGCCGGACTTCGTCGAGGTAGCCGTCGGTTTTTTTAACTGATCCGTTCTTTTTCGTAAAAACCCTAGATCTGTTTTTTTCAGATCGCTTTGGTTTTTTTTCTTCTGGTTTAGCTGTTTAGCGAGCGTTCGCCTGTTCGTTCTTTTTAACGAACGAATTTATAGTTTAGTTTCAGTTAACGAATGTTCGTTCGTTAATCTATTCGTCAGTTTTCTTTTTCGGGGTATTTATCCGCGATAATTTCGATCCCGATTTCTGCCCTGATCTTGTTTTTGTTTTTGTTTTCGCTCGAGAGTCGGAATCAGGTGATTCAAAATCCCAGATCTTCGTCTCGACGCCCTCTTTCTGTTTAACCAACTTGAACAAAGTTTTTCTACTGTAAAAGCTGACCCTAGATCAATCTAGTAGACGGATCTTGTTTCTTTCGCAGTTTGAGTTTCTTTGCTTCGTTCGATTTGATTCTTTTTACAAACCGGAGTTCTTAAGTTGAACTTTCTGGTTAGATCTTCTTGTTTGGAGTTTTGTTTGTGCATCATTGCTTGATTGCTTATGTATGCTATTGTTTTCTTGCGATAGAATACCCGGACTGTGAAGCGTGCTACTACGAGTTCTAGGTTTTGCGAATCATCAACAAGGCAAGTAACACTTTGATCATACCCTTTATTACCCAATTTTTATGCATTAGATCAAACCCTCACACATTGCATGAGTAGGACTCTTAACTTGTGGGACTGGGAAGTAGATTGAGGTAGAACCTATTACCTGCATTATTTTCAAACCCTTGGGAGTTACTTCTACGCTATGCTTAGGTTATCATGCTATCCTCATATACATGGTTTGGGTTTGAGTGAAATCCATGACAGATGTGAGTTGTTAATTAACGGTTCAACTTAAGGTGGTAACTTGAATACACATCTGGGTGGATTGGTTACAGGGCACCTGGAGAATCCAGTGTTGTCCTAGGAAATCCCGGGGTTCTGTGTGATTGTCCTATGGAATGCCACCCAGGCTCAAAGGGATCATAAAACTATTCATGCTAGAAACTTCCGTGTGCAGCCACAATGCCATTATGGGCTCTAGCATAGTATGAGTTAGTTGTGTGAGCTCTTTCAGTGGTGGACTAGCAGATGTAGGGGAAAGTAGGTGTATCGGTCCACCCGGGGTAAAGAGTAAATGCTTCCGAAAGACTGTGTCTCGGTCATCCGTTTCTCAAACACCATGCAGTGCGAGAAAATCCAATGGAGGAGATCGAGTCTTGTGGGAAAAGTGCACAAACCACTGCAGAGTGTACAAACTGATCATGATTAGCCGTGTCCCCGGTTATGGACAATCTTGAGTATCTGGTACATGAATTATTGGTTGATCTCATCACTCTAAAGTAAATTTGTTGGGTTAATGATTAATTTTAATTGGGATTAAGTTTGAGGTACCTTCTCAATGATGTTTCAACTACCATGATAATTAAAATAAAATTTATTCCTTTGTTGTAGGAAAAAATTGGCTTTACGCAAAAACTTTAACCTTAGAGCCTCCACCACCCAAATATGCATATAGTTTTAGCCTTTATTCTGTTACTTGCATTCTTCTGTGCTGACCCGTTTCGGGCTGCAACATGTTACGTTGCAGACTTTTCAGACGAGGAGTAAGACGTTCTAGGTCGTTTTCATGCACTCGGCTATGTCGTTGGAGTTGATGGACTCACTTATCTTCCAAGCCTTCCGCTGTTATTTTGTTAGATGGCCCAAAGCCATAGACTTTTGTAACAAGTTCTCTTTGGAGACATTCGATGTAATAAGTGTGTGATTGCCACTCTGTTATAAATCCTTCAAGTACTGTGTGTGTCAGCATTACCGATCCAGTGATGACACGGAAACACAGAGACTTCGGTCCATTCGGATCGTGGTCGCTACAATATCACTGCCTACTATTTTACTTCTTGCATGCTATATTTATGATAATGGTGTTGTTCTGATGCCACCTGTTGGTTCCATTAGATTGCTTCATGTTCTCTATGCTTAATTACACATCAGCAAACTAGCATGTGGTTCCGTTGGTTTTTGTTCGTTATACCCTACATTTTCTGATGCTAGCTATTACATCACTGCTACGAGCCTCTGTTCATTACTTTTTTGTGTGTTCTCGATCTTCCCAAGTTGCATGACTAATTTGATGCTTCTATTAATTATGGAGCTGCCAACCCCATAAAGCAAAATATTTGTTCTTTTGGGGTTGGCACCTCGAACAAGCATAAAAATAGAGGGAAGCAGATATATTGTCGTGTATGCACACACCCTTCTTTCATTAGTTTAGATGAACCATTAATGATCAATTCGAACCAGCGCATGCGATTAAAATTAATTTTACCTAAATAGAGGGTGCGGAATAAACTACAACAAGTAGATTTGCAACCACGGGATGCTTACGATATCTTCAAAGAACATTGCAACAGCAGCGAGGCTTCACAACAACATATGGTAAGCCAGTGTGTTTTAGTACATGTGAAATGTAATGTGTGTGGGTTGCTTTCTTGGCTTGTGCCCTCAACCTGTAATCCAACAGAATAACAAATAGTTCAGTTGTTTGCTTTGCTGTATTGCTTGATTTGAATGCTTGTTTGTTACTTGTTACGCTATACCTGAGTTGGCCAATATGTCAGCAGTGCCTGTTGTACTATCGTAAAGAAATGCATGCCTAGTTCATTTGAGTCCTTAACTTTTCCTCTGAACTTCATCACAAGACTGTCTCCATAGTTTATATGAGGCCACACTGTTAAGTGCTTTCTCAGATTATTTCAACTGCTTAGATGCCTTAGCAACTTAAATATAGCGGTGGTACACTCCCTTTCAAGTTTTTATCTTACCATTTTAATTTCTTTTCGGCTGATGGTGCTTCGAACCATTTAAATATAGCTTGCCATGCTCGGCAATAATTCGTATGTCAGTTACCATGTAAGCTTACTGCCTGGATCATGCGATAACTATCTCTTACTTATGTCCAGCGGAAACCTTTCAGGATGCCGTTCACACTAGGACACAATGTACAACCCCAGAATCTATTTGTGGAAGCAGTGCGCCATCCATGTTACCAGATGGTAGCAGTTCAGAGGCAACACCGCCGGAAAGCAGTCTAAGCACATATATTATAGTTCGTGAGGCTCTACTAGAGGCAGAAAGAGATGGTGTGGCTGCCATGAATGAGGTAATCTCGATCTTGAAGCTGGAAATTATGCAATTAGCTGCACGCATTATGCAAGCAACCCAAGAATTGGAAGAAGTAAGAATGTTGCATTTGAAGACGGAGGAGGTCCTACTACTTCTCCTATCTGAAGCCCAGGGTAATCCCAGTTCTTCTTTAGATAGCAGTTGAAATTGTCATTAGATTATTGTACTTGCATGTTGTGTCATGTCTCTGAATGGATTATGTTGTAAGACCCCCTATGATGTCCATGTGTTGTAATGATCCAAATTTTTTAGGCGAGGTAATCCTCAGTACTTGTATGATTGACATAAGGTGAACTGTTTTTCATGTGAGCATATTGTATTGGATGGAATAACTGTTTGACTCAAAGTATATCCAACCTACTGAATTCGAAGGTCACGGCATTTCTAAATCATAATCATATATAAAGGTGGAATAAATCTTTGTTGTGGTTTCGAAGAAATAAATAACAAAACATAGAATTATCTGTGGATATTCGTAATCGAATAAAAATTGGATTTGGATTTAGTTGCCAGGGACCAAGGAAAACGTGAATGCTAATTCTCCCAAGTTTTGTATGAAGCGGCTAAACACCCACTATCATTTGTGGGATGCCCGAAGCAAGTGTTTGCGAGATGGAAATTACTATCTACCCCTGACACTTGACATCCTTATCGACCGGATTTACACTGTTGTCGATAGGGGTAGACTAGTAACTTCAATCAGACGTGACACGACGGCCTCCGAGCCCATTGAGACACGGTGGGCGCCAAACGTGGGCGGAAAAACACATTTGATTCAAGCTCGTTCGAAAGACAAGTGTCTCTCCCTCCATTTCCCGATTCATCCACGGTGGGCAGCAAAACAAACTCTCCTCGTCCGAAATCGATGTAGGCTCATATTTTAAATAGGGGCAGATGTGTAACTTCCCTCAGACGTGACACAACCGCCCTACCTGTCAGCCCCGTTCATACATCGTGGGCGCCAACCGTGGGCGGCAAAACACCCTCTCCTCGCCTGAAATCGTTACCGGCAAATATTTGGGAGATGCGAGATTACCGTCCTATCCCCAACCGACGTGATGTCCGAAATTTTAAGCGGGGCATAAGTTCGTAACTTTGCCACATTTCAGACAAGCGTGTCCCAAAGTTTGAGATCCCCCTCCCCCTCCATTTCCCCATTAATACACCATCGGCGCCACGACAACCTCCCCACTACGGCCAGCCTCCTCCGTCCGCCACCCCATCCTCCACCATGCCGGAGCCGCTACCCCTACCCCATCGTCCACTGCAAGAGATGGACGTCTCTCATCCACGGCGCCGGACCAGGATCTTTCCATCGCTTCGTCTCGCTTCATCGGCGCCGTCGTCCACTTTGTCGTTGCCGCTCCTACGATCGCCTCGTCCACGGCAATAGGATTTATCCCCCAACCCAGCCGTCTGCCATCTAAAGTCTTCTTCCCCGTCGCCGACAACCATCGCACCCGCAGCACCCTCAATGTATCAGCAGGGGCCTACACGGCGTTGCAAGAGAGGTGGTACTCTTCCATATGTGCTTAAGTTATTGATCTCACGCGGAAAATAGATCTTAAATTGTTTACTGTACTTTTCTTGTCCGTACCAAATCGTAGTGGCTAGTTGAATGCAAACATTGGTTGCAAAGTAGCTTTGTCCAGTTTGCACCTTCAGATCCGCCATGTCACGGTCACTATACTCGTAAAGCTTATGGTTTTCCCCGTTTATATTCACTACCATCATCGTAGGTGCTTCACTGCTTCGTGTCGTGCTAGCACTGCTCCTCAAGACCTCAACCCATCAAGCGAAACAACATGCCACTCATAATTCCAAAGCTTACGTGTTGAAATACAAATCTGATATGATGCTCATATTACTAAAACAGAGAATGTTTAATTGGTCACCTAATGTTCCTATATTCGTTTCGAAAAGCATGTGCGCCACCCACTGATCCAGCTAGTTCCACTTTCCTGATTTTACTCTTGATGCTTAGGGTTTTCCCCTTTTATCTACTCTACTATGATCTGTGTAGGTGCTTACTGCCATACTAGCCTTACTCCACCCTTCAAGCTAAACAACACAACACTCAAAATTCCAAAGCTTAGTTGTTCGAATATGATTGTGATATGATACTGATATTAGTTAACAGACACATTTAATTGGTTAGCTAAAGGTCCCACTTGAGTTTGCAAATGCATGTCGCGACATATAGAGAGACAGCAGAATTGCATTTCTTTGTCACTTGTTGACTGTACTTTCTTGTCCATGCCAAATATTAGTTGTTATTTCAAAGCAAATATCGGTTGCTAACTACCCTTTGCGCGGTTTGCAGCTTCAGATCTGCCATCCCACTGCCACGGTCAACACTATACTCATCATGCTTATGGTTTCCCCATTTTATGATGACCACGATCAGCCTACGTGGTTTGTGTCGTAATAACACTGCTCCACCCATCGAGCTAAACAAGCTTAGTTGTACAAATTCAAATCTGATATTATACTGATATTAGTAAAACTGGGAGATGTTTAATTGGTCAGCTAAATGTTCCTACTTTAGTTTCGAAATGCATGTGAGCCACATATGGAGAGATCGGAAAGAATAGTATTTCTCTGTGCGCTCTGGTTCACCATGGGTGGCCAACCGACATTGTATAGAAAGACTTGTAATATCTTCAATCTGCTTGCTCTTCTGCTCTTCTTTAAGATGATCCTCTTCTCTTCCAGTCGACTGGTCAGGTCGAGGTATTCTCCCTTAGTATATTTTGAATCTGTCAGGTCAGGTCGACTTGTTCTTCTTTACTATATGTTGATGTTGTCATCTGCGGAGTATCATCACTTCTGGAGTTCTCATGTTTTGAGTAGTAGGCCACATTATATTAATGCACACACCAAATTACAGCATGCATGGCACCTCTTAGAAGAATTGCAGAGATAGCACAAATGGGTTTACAGGGAGGAAGTATTGGATTAGAATCACTTCTGCATTACAAAGATAATCTCACTTGTTTTTATGTTTTCATGCATGTCAGGTATTGAACATTATCAAAATGAATATGAGAATGGGCGCACGAGAGGAATATTGCGGAACAATCCACTGGCTAACAAACTTCGCATGGTGGAGGATGTCCTATCTTATTCACCCATCAAGGTGCATGCTCTAACTTGGCAAGGTTGTATTGGTCGCACATATTTTGCATCTGACCTCTTGCATTACTTCTACTTTGTTACACCATCTGCTTAGTTTAAGCATCATATATGAGTATATGCCATACCTATCCATTTTCTGTACCTATTCCATGTGTCGTCATACTATGTTTTTCTAGTCAAATGTTGTTCTTTCGTAATAGATGTCCAAAAGGAAGAGGGTGATTGCAGATCCTCAAGGAGTACAAACTAGGCATTACTCTGCATCTTATCTTCCCTTCCCTCCACTTTTTCCAAATTATCATATCTACATTTACTCTTACCAAAATGTTGAATAAAGCCAATGCCACTGCACACGTTGATGTATGCATTCCTCTTATCAGTACCTTTTGCCTTGTAACGATGTACTTAATTAATAGCTATTTGATTATGTATCATCAGTCTGCACCTGAGCTTCATTATCCTCTATTTCTTCTAATATTATTTGATCTATATTTACCTTTTGCAAAATGTAGAATAATGGCAACGCTTATAAAGAATTTTCTTTGGGGAATTTATCGAATTGTCTTTCCATCAACATGGAGAAGGGCTTTGTCCAGCCCGTGTTAACATGTAATGTAAGTTCATCCTTCTCAAGCCTTCAAACTTTGTTCTAGTATAGATTTGGATAGGCATCATTTCCTCCACTGATGTTTACATCTGATTGGATGTTTGCAACAACTACCAGTTTTAAATTGTAGTTGTAAAAAAATGTTCATTATGCAGAACAGATCCATTTATTTGCTTATATAATTGTGAAACCTGTTACGTGTCTCCTTGTTTCTCTTTCAGAGTCGTATCTCTTATGCCAAGCAGAACATTAGGAAAGATAGTGAGCCAAACCATCTTGAGGACAGCGAGATGACCCCAAGGTCCTGTCTTGATGAAGACAGTGAATTGAAGCAACTCACTAGCAGGTGTGAGACAACCTCTGTGCAGTCGCAGCCTCAATTAGTTCGTCTTCTTCAGTCTCAACTTAAAGCAGAAAGGCTTGCTTCAGCTCAGCTCCGACTTGAAGTCAAAGATGTAATGAAGATGTCAGGGGACTGCCTTGCGCACTATGGTGCCATACAGCTAGGGATGTGATGTCTACTACACAACCTTCTTCTTGTAGACGTTGTTGGGCCTCCAAGTGCTGAGGTTTGTAGGACAGTAGCAAATTTCCCTCAAGTGGATGACCTAAGGTTTATCAATCCGTGGGAGGCATAGGATGAAGATGGTCTCTCTCAAACAACCCTGCAACCAAATAACAAAGAGTCTCTTGTGTCCCCAACACACCCAATACAATGGTAAATTGTATAGGTGCACTAGTTCGGCGAAGAGATGGTGATACAAGTGCAATATGGATGGTAGATATAGGTTTTTGTAATCTGAAAATATAAAAACAGCAAGGTAACTAAAGATAAAAGTGAACATAAACGGTGTTGCAATGATAGGAAACAAGGCCTAGGGTTCATACTTTCGCTAGTGCAAGTTCTCTCAACAAGGATAACATAAGTGGATCATATTACTAGCCCTCAACATGCAACAAAGAATCACTCCAAAGTCACTAATAGCGGAGAACAAACAAAGAGATTATGGTAGGGTACGAAACCACCTCAAAGTTATTCTTTCTGATCGATCTATTCAAGAGTCTGTAGTAAAATAACACGAAGCTATTCTTTCTGTTCAATCTATCATAGAGTTCGTACTAGAATAACAACTTAAAATACAAATCAACCAAAACCCCAATGTCACCTAGATACTCCATTGTCCCCTCAAGTATCCGTGGGCATGATTATACGATATGCATCACACAATCTCAGATTCATCTATTCAACCAACACAAAGTACTTCAAAGAGTGCCCCAAAGTTTCTACCGGAGAGTCAAGACGAAAACGTGTGCCAACCCCTATGCATAGATCCCCAAGGTCACGGAACCTGCAAGTTGATCACCAAAACATACATCAAGTAGATCACGTGATATCCCATTGTCACCATAGATAAACACATGCAAGACATACATCAAGTGCTCTCAAATCCTTAAAGACTCAATCCGGTAAGATAACTTCAAAGGGAAAACTCAGTTCATCACAAGAGAGTAGAGGGGGAGAAACATCATAAGATCCAACTATAATAGCAAAGCTCGCGATACATCAAGATCGTGCCATCTCAAGAACACGAGAGAGAGAGAGATCAAACACATAGCTACTGGTACATACCCTCAGCCCCGAGGGTGGACTACTCCCTCCTCGTCATGGAGAGCGTCGGGATGATGAAGATAGCCACCGGAGAGGGATTCCCCTCTCCAGCAGGGTGCCAGAACGGGTCTAGATTGGTTTTCGGTGGCAACAGAGGCTTTCGGCCGCGGAACTCCCGATCTAGGTTATTTTCCGGAGGTTTCTGTATTTATAGGATTTTTTGGCGTAGGGCACAAGTCAAGGGGGTCTCCGGGCTATCCACGAGATAGGGGGGCGCTACCACTTGGGCTGGGCGCGCCCCCAACCCTCGTGGGCAGCCCGTGACTCTCCTGTCCCAACTCCTTTACTTTGGGGGCTTCTTTTGGTCCAGAAAAAATCATCAAAAACTGGCTCGTCAATTGGACTCCGTTTGGTATTCATTTTTTGTAAAACTCAAAAACAGGGAAAAAAATAGAAACTGACACTGGGCTCTAGGTTAATAGGTTAGTCTCAAAAATCATATAAAAGTGTATGTAAAAGGCCATAAAACATCCTAGAAGGATAATATAATAGCATTTAACAATCAAAAATTATAGATACGTTGGAGACGTATCAAGCATCCCCAAGCTTAATTCCTGCTCGTCGTCGAGTAGGTAAATGATAAAAACAGAATTTTTTATGTGGAGTGCTACCTAACATAATTCTCAATGTAATTTCTTTATTGTGGCATGAATGTTCAGATCCGAAAGATTCAAAAAAAAGTCTATATTGACATAAGAATAGTAATACTTCAAGCATACTAACAAAGCAATCATGTCTTCTCAAAATAACATGGCCAAAGAAAGTTCATCCCTACAAAATCATATAGTTAGGCTATGCTCCATCTTCGTCACACAAAATATTCCAATCATGCACAACCCTGGTTTCAGCCAAGCACTTGTTTCATACTTAATTTTTTCAAACTCTTTCAACTTTCACGCAATATATGAGCGTGAGCCATGGACATAGCACTATGTGGAATAGAGTGGTGGTTGTGGAGAATACAAAATAGGAAGATGGTCTCACATCAACTAGGCGTATCAATGGGCTATGGAGATGCCCATTATTAGATATCAATGTGAGTGAGTAGGGATTGCCATGCAACGGATGCACTAGAGCTATAAATGTATGAAAGCTCAACAAAAGAAACTAAGTGGGTGTGCATCCAACTTGCTTGCTCACGAAGACCTAGGGCATTTGAGGAAGCCCATCGTTGGAATATACAAGCCAAGTTCTATAATGAAAATTCCCACTAGCATATGAAAGTGACTACACAAGAGACTCTCTATCATGAAGATCATGGTGCTACTTTGAAGCACAAGTGTGGAAAAAGATAGTAGCATTGTCCCTTTTCTTTTATTTTTTTATTTTTTTATTTTATTCTTTTTTGGGCCTTTTTTGGCCTTTCCTTATTCTTTTATTTTTCCTTTTTTTTCTTTTTTTCTTTGGGACAATGCTCTAATAATGATGATCATCACACTTCTATTGATTTACAACTCGATATTACAACTCGATACTAGAATAAAGTATGACTCTATATGAATGCCTCCGGCGGTGTACCGAGGTGTGCAATGAATCAAGAGTGACATGTATGAAAAATTATGCATGGTGGCCTTGCCACAAATACGATGTCAACTACATGATCATGCATGGCAATATTACAATGATGAAGTGTGTCATAGCAAACAGAACGGTGGAAAGTTGCATGGCAATATATCTCGGAATGGCTATGGAAATGCCATGATAGTGTTGGAAATATGCCCTAGAGGCAATAATAAATTGGTTATTATTATATTTCCTTGTTCACGATAATCGTTTATTATCCATGCTAGAATTGTATTGATAGGAAACTCAGATACATGTGTGGATACATAGACAAACACCATGTCCCTAGTAAGCCTCTAGATGACTAGCTCGTTGATCAATAGATGGTTACGGTTTCCTGACCATGGACATTGGATGTCGTTGATAACGGGATCACATCATTAGGAGAATGATGTGATGGACAAGACCCAATCCTAAGCCTAGCACAGATCGTGTAGTTCGTATGCTAAAGCTTTTCTATATGTCAAGTATATTTTCCTTAGACCATGAGATTGTGCAACTCCCGGATACCGTAGGAATGCTTTGGGTGTACCAAACGTCACAACGTAACTGGGTGGCTATAAAGGTGCACTACAGGTATCTCCGAAAGTGTCTGTTAGGTTGGCACGAATCGAGACTGGGATTTGTCACTCCGTATGACGGAGAGGTATCTCTGGGCCCACTCGGTAGGACATCATCATAATGTGCACAATATGTGATCAAGGAGTTGATCACGGGATGATGTGTTACGGAACGAGTAAAGAGACTTGCCGGTAACGAGATTGAGCAAGGTATCGGTATACCGACGATCAAATCTCGGGCAAGTGCTATACCGATAGACAAAGGGAAACGTATACGGGATTGATTGAATCCTTGACATCGTGGTTCATCCGATGAGATCATCGTGGAACATGTGGGAGCCAACATGGGTATCCAGATCCCGCTGTTGGTTATTGGCCGGAGAGTTGTCTCGGTCATGACTACATGGTTCCCGAGCCCGTAGGGTCTACACACTTAAGGTTCGATGACGCTAGGGTTATAGGGAAAGTATGTACGCGGTTACCGAATGTTGTTCGGAGTCCCGGATGAGATCCCGGACGTCACGAGGAGTTCCGGAATGGTCCGGAGGTAAAGATTCATATATGGGAAGTCCCGTTTTGGTCACCGGAAAAGTTTCGGGCACTATCGGTAGCGTACCGGGACCACCGGGAGGGTCCCGGGGGTCCACCGGGTGGGGCCACCAGCCCCGGAGGCATACGTGGGCCAAGTGTGGGAGGAGACCAGCCCCAGGTGGGCTGGTGCGCCCCCCCACCAAGGCCCAGGGCGCCTCCAAGAGGGGAAGGGGGCAAACCCTAGGGCAGATGGGCCCTAGGGCCCAATCTGGTGTGCCCCCCTCTCCCTCTCCCCCTCTGGCCGCCACCCCTAGATGGGATCTAGGGTGGCCGCACCCCTAGGGGTGGGAAACCCTAAAGGGGGCGCAGCCCCCCCTTCCCCCTATATATATGTGAGGTTTGGGGCTGCACATAACACGTTTTGACCTCTGTCGCATGGCGCAGCCCTACCTCTCTCCCTCCTCGTCTCTTGCAGTGCTTGGCGAAGCCCTGCTGGAGTCCCGCGCTCCTCCACCACCACCACGCCGTCGTGCTGCTGTTGGATGGAGTCTTCCCCAACCTCTCCCTCTCTCCTTGCTGGATCAAGGCGTGGGAGACGTCATCGGGCTGCACGTGTGTTGAACGCGGAGGCGCCGTTGTTCGGCGCTTAGATCGGAATCAATCGCGATCTGAATCGCAACGAGTACGACTCCTTCATCCGCGTTCTTGTAACGCTTCCGCATCGCGATCTAAAAGAGTATGTAGCTCTCCTTTATGCTCGTTGCTAGATTACTCCATAGATAGATCTTGGTGACGCGTAGGAAAAAATTTGATTTTCTGCCACGATCCCCAACAGTGGCATCATGAGCTAGGTCTATGCGTAGTATCTTGCACGAGTAGAACACAAAGTAGTTGTGGGCGTAGATCATGTCAATTCTCTTGCCGTTACTAGTCTTATCTTGATTCGGCGGCATCGTGGGATGAAGCGACCCGGACCGACCTTACACGTACTCTTACGTGAGACAGGTTCCACCGACTGACATGCACTAGTTGCATAAGGTGGCTAGCGGGTGTCTGTCTCTCCCACTTTAGTCGGATCGGATTCGATGAAAAGGGTCCTTATGAAGGGTAAATAGAAATTGGCATATCACGTTGTGGTTTTTGTCGTAGGTAAGAAACGTTCTTGCTAGAAACCTATAGCAGCCACGTAAAAACTTGCAACAACAATTAGAGGACGTCTAACTTGTTCTTGCAGCATGTGCCGTGTGATGTGATATGGCCAAAAGGATGTGATGAATGATATATATGTGATGTATGAGATTGATCATGTTCTTGTAATAGGAATCACGACTTGCATGTCGATGAGAATGACAACCGGCAGGAGCCATAGGAGTTGTCTTATTTATTGTATGACCTGCGTGTCACTGAATAACGCCATGTAATTACTTTACTTTATTGCTAAACGTTAGCCATAGTAGTAGAAGTAATGTTTGGCGAGACGACTTCATGGAGACACGATGATGGAGATCATGATGATGGAGATCATGGTGTCATGCCGGTGACAATGATGATCATGGAGCCCCGAAGATGAAGATCAAAAGGAGCAAAATGATATTGGCCATATCATGTCACTATTTGATTGCATGTGATGTTTATCATGTTTTACATCTTATTTGCTTAGAACGACGGTAGTGAATAAGATGATCTCTCACTAAAATTTCAAGAATTGTGTTCCCCCTAACTGTGCACCGTTGCTAAAGTTCGTTGTTCCGAAGCACCACGTGATGATCGGGTGTGATAGGTTCTAACGTTCGCATACAACGGGTGTAAGCCAGATTTACACACGCGATACACTTAGGGTTGACTTGACGAGCCTAGCATGTACAGACATGGCCTCGGAACACGGAAGACCGAAAGGTCGAACATGAGTCGTATAGAAGATACGATCAACATGAAGATGTTCACCGTTGATGACTAGTCCGTCTCACGTGATGATCGGACACGGCCTAGTTGATTCGGATCATGTATCACTTAGATGACTAGAGAGATGTCTATCTGAGTGGGAGTTCATTAGATGAACTTCATTGTCATGAACAATAGTCTAAGTTGTCTTCGCAAATTATGTTGTAGACCAATAACTGCGTTGTAGCTCCCTGTTTAATACGATCCTAGAGAAAGACTAAGTTGAAAGATATTGTAAGCAAGGATGCGGACTGGGTCCGTAGTCCGAGTGTCCTCACTGCTGCACAGAAAGCTTACGTCTTTGATGCACCGCTCGATGTGCAAACCCCTACAACGTTGTCTGTGGATGTTGTGAACACCTGAGAGACACGTCCTGATGACTACTTGATAGTTTAGTGCACCATACTTTACGGCTTAGAATCGGGATTCCAATGACGTTTTGAACGTCATAGAACATATGAGATGTTCTGACAGCTGAAATTGGGATTTCAGGCTCATGCCCGTGTTGAGAGGTATGAGACCTCTCACAAGTTCTTTTGCCAAAAAGACGGAGGAGAATAGCTCAACTAGTGAGCGTGTGCTCAGAATGTCTGGGTGCTAAAATCACTTGAACCAAGTGGGAGTTAATCTTCCAGATGAGATAGTGGTTGACGGAATTCTCTAGACACTATCACCAAGCTACTAGAACTTCGTGATGAACTATGACATGCAAAGGATGGAGATGATCCCGGTGCTGTTAGCGGTTCTTAGTACCGCAAAAGTAGAAATCAAGAAGGAGCATCAAGTGTTGATGGTTTAACAAGACCACTGGTTTCAAAAGGGGTAAGGGCTAGAAGGGAAACTTCATAAATGGCAAACCTGTTGTCGCTCTGATGAAGGAACCCATGGTTAAACCCAAACCTCGAGACTAAGTGCTTCTATTGTACGGGGAACGGTCACATGATAGCGGAACTACCCCAAATACATGGTAGATATGATAGCTGGAAACTTCAACAAAGTATATTGTTATTGATGTGTACCTTACTAGTACTCCTTGTAGCACCTGGGTATTGGATACCGGTTCAGTTGCTATTATTAGTGACTTGAAGCAAAAGCTACGGACTGAACGGAGACTAGCTAAGGGCGAGGTGACGATGTGTGTTGGAAGTGTTTCCAAGGTTGATGAGATCACTATCGCACACTTCCTCTATTCTCGAGATTAGTGTTGAACCTAGATAAATGTTATCGGGTGTCTACGTTGAGCATGAATATGATTAGATCATGTTCATTGCAATACGGTTATTCATTTAAGTCAGAAAATAATGGTTATTCTGTTTACATGAATAATACCTTTATGGTCATGCACCCAATGGTTTGTTGAATCTCGATCATTGTAATACACATGATGATAATATTAATGCCAAAAGATGTAGAGTTAATAATGATAGTACCACTTTCTTGTGGCACTGCCGCTTAGGTCATTTTGGCATAAAATGCATGAAGAAACTCCATGCTGATGGATGTTTGGAGTCACTTGATTTTGAATCGCTTGACACATGCAAGCCATGCCTCATGGGCAGGATGACTGAGATCCCGTTTTCAGGTACAATGAAACGGGCAAGTGACTTGTTGGAAATCATACATACTGATGTATGTGATCCAATGAGAATTAAGGCGTGTGGTGGATATCGTTATTTTCTCATCTTCACTGACGATTTGAGTAGATATGGTATATTTACTTAATAAAGCAAAAATCTGAAACGTTTGAAAGGTTCAAACAATTTCAGAGTGAAGATTAAGAATCATCATAACAAGAAGATCATGTTCCTACGATCTGATCGAGGGGAGATTTTCTGAATTATGAGTTTGGCAATCACTTAAGACCTTGTGGAAATGTTTCACAGTTGAAGCCCCTGGAACACCACAGCGTAATGGTGTGTCCGGACATCGTAATCGAACCTTATGAGATATGGTGCGATCTATGGTGTATCTTACCGATCTACCGCTATTATTTTGAGGTTATGCATTAGAGACAGCTGCATTCACTTTATATAGGGCACCATCTAAGTCCGTTGAGACAACGCCATATGAACTAAGGTTTGGCAAGAAACCAAAGTTGTCGTTTCTCAGTGTTTGGGGCTGCGATGCTTACGGCTTCAGCCGGAAAAAGCTCGAACCCAAAGCGGACAAATACATCTTCATAGGATACCCAAAGGTAACAGTTGGGTATACCTCCTATCTCAGATCCAAGGGCAAAAATGTTTGTCCCTAAGAATGGGTCCTTTCTCGAGAAGGAGTTTCTCTCGAAAGAATTGAGTGGGAGGAAGATAGAACTTGATGAGGTTGTCGAACCCTCACTTCAACCGGAGAGTAGTGCAACACAGAAAGATGTTTCTGTGGAACCTACGATAGTTGAAGAGGAAACTAATGATAGTGATCATGAAGCTCCAGATCAAGTTGCTATCGAACCTCGTAGGTCGACAAGGATATGTACTACTCCTGAGTGGTACGGTGATCCTGTCTTAGAGGTCATGTTGTTGGACAACGATGAACCTACGAACTATGGAGAAGCGATGGTGGGCCCATATTCCGACAAATGGTTAGAAACCGATAAATCCGAGATAGGATCCATGTATCGAAACAAAGTATGGACTTTGGTGGACTTGCCCGATGACGGGCAAGCCATTGAGATAAATGGATCTTTAAAGAAGAAGACGGACGTGGACGGTAATGTCACCGTCTATGAAGCTCGACTTGTGGCGAAGAGTTTTCCACAAGTTCAAGGAGTTGACTACGATGAGATTTTCTCACCCGTAGCGATGCTTAAGTCCGTCGGAATCATGTTGGCATTAGCTGCATTTATAAAATCTGGCAGATGGATGACAAAACAAGTTTCCTTACCAGTTTTTGTAAGGAAAGGTTGTATATGATACAATCAGAAAGGTTTTGTCGATCCTAAGGATGCTAAAAGGTATGCTAGCTCCAGCGATCCTTTCATGGACTAGAGCAAGCATCTCGGAGTCGGAATATACGCTTTGATGGAGTAATCAAAGTTTTTGGGTTTATACTAAGTTTGTTAAAAACTTGTATTTGCAATAAAGTGAGTGGGAGCACTACACCATTTCTGATAAGTATATGTGAATGACATATGGTTGATCCGAAATGATGTTGAATTTCTGGAAAGAGTAAAGGGTTGTTTGAAAGGTATTTTTTTCAAAGGAAGACCTGGATAAAGTTGCTTACATAATTGGGCATCAAGATCTATAGAGATAGATCAAGACGCCTGATGATACTTTCAAAAGGAACACACACCTTTGACATGATTTTGAAGGAGTTCAAAATAGGTCAGTTAAAGAAGGAATTCTTACCTGAGTTATAAGGTGTGAAGTTGAGTAAGACTCAAAGCTTGACCACGGCAGAAGAAAGAGGAAGGACGAAGGTCGTCCCCTATGCTTTTGTCATAGGCTCTATACGGTATGCCATGATGAGTACCGCACCTGATGGGTGCCTTGCCACATGTCTGGCAAGAGGGTACAAAGGTGATCCAGGAGTAGATCACTGAACAGTGGTCAAAATTATCCTTAGAGGAATAAGGAAATGTTTCTCGGTTATGGAGGTGATAAAGAGTTCGACATAAAGAGTTACGTCGATGCAAGCTTAACACCTATCCGGATAACTCTAAGTGGAGATACCGGATACGTATAATAGAGCAACATTTTGGAATAGCTCCAAGTGGAACGTGGTAGCAGCATCTATGATATGACATAAAGTTTTGCGAAGTACATAGGGATCTGAATGCTGCAGACCCGTTGACTACAACCTCTCTCACAAGCATAACATGATCAAACCCATAACTCATTGAGTGTTAATCACATATTGATGTGAACTAGATTACTGACTCTAGTAAACTCTTTGGATGTTGGTCACATGGCGATGTGACCTGTGAGTGTTAATCACATGGCGATGTGAACTAGATTATTGACTCTAGTGCAAGTGGGAGACTGTTGGAAATATGCCCTAGAGGCAATAATAAATTGGTTATTATTATATTTCCTTGTTCACGATAATCGTTTATTATCCATGCTAGAATTGTATTGATAGGAAACTCAGATACATGTGTGGATACATAGACAAACACCATGTCCCTAGTAAGCCTCTAGATGACTAGCTCGTTGATCAATAGATGGTTACGGTTTCCTGACCATGGACATTGGATGTCGTTGATAACGGGATCACATCATTAGGAGAATGATGTGATGGACAAGACCCAATCCTAAGCCTAGCACAGATCGTGTAGTTCGTATGCTAAAGCTTTTCTATATGTCAAGTATATTTTCCTTAGACCATGAGATTGTGCAACTCCCGGATACCGTAGGAATGCTTTGGGTGTACCAAACGTCACAACGTAACTGGGTGGCTATAAAGGTGCACTACAGGTATCTCCGAAAGTGTCTGTTGGGTTGGCACGAATCGAGACTGGGATTTGTCACTCCGTATGACGTAGAGGTATCTCTGGGCCCACTCGGTAGGACATCATCATAATGTGCACAATATGTGATCAAGGAGTTGATCACGGGATGATGTGTTACGGAACGAGTAAAGAGACTTGCCGGTAACGAGATTGAGCAAGGTATCGGTATACCGACGATCGAATCTCGGGCAAGTGTTATACCGATAGACAAAGGGAATCGTATACGGGATTGATTGAATCCTTGACATCGTGGTTCATCCGATGAGATCATCGTGGAACATGTGGGAGCCAACATGGGTATCCAGATCCCGCTGTTGGTTATTGGCCGGAGAGTTGTCTCGGTCATGACTACATGGTTCCCGAGCCCGTAGGGTCTACACACTTAAGGTTCGATGACGCTAGGGTTATAGGGAAAGTATGTACGCGGTTACCGAATGTTGTTCGGAGTCCCGGATGAGATCCCGGACGTCACGAGGAGTTCCGGAATGGTCCGGAGGTAAAGATTCATATATGGGAAGTCCCGTTTTGGTCACCGGAAAAGTTTCGGGCACTATCGGTAGCGTACCGGGACCACCGGGAGGGTCCCGGGGGTCCACCGGGTGGGGCCACCAGCCCCGGAGGCATACGTGGGCCAAGTGTGGGAGGATACCAGCCCCAGGTGGGCTGGTGCGCCCCCCACCAAGGCCCAGGGCGCCTCCAAGAGGGGAAGGGGGCAAACCCTAGGGCAGATGGGCCCTAGGGCCCAATCTGGTGCGCCCCCCTCTCCCTCTCCCCCTCTGGCCGCCACCCCTAGATGGGATCTAGGGTGGCCGCACCCCTAGGGGTGGGAAACCCTAAAGGGGGCGCAGCCCCCCCTTCCCCCTATATATATGTGAGGTTTGGCGCTGCACATAACACGTTTTGACCTCTGTCGCATGGCGCAGCCCTACCTCTCTCCCTCCTCGTCTCTTGCAGTGCTTGGCGAAGCCCTGCTGGAGTCCCGCGCTCCTCCACCACCACCACGCCGTCGTGCTGCTGTTGGATGGAGTCTTCCCCAACCTCTCCCTCTCTCCTTGCTGGATCAAGGCGTGGGAGACGTCATCGGGCTGCACGTGTGTTGAACGCGGAGGCGCCGTTGTTCGGCGCTTAGATCGGAATCAACCGCGATCTGAATCGCAACGAGTACGACTCCTTCATCCGCGTTCTTGTAACGCTTCCGCATCGCGATCTACAAGGGTATGTAGATGCACTCTCCTTTATGCTCGTTGCTAGATTACTCCATAGATAGATCTTGGTGACGCGTAGGAAAAATTTTGATTTTCTGCCACGACCCCCAACAGATAGGTAGGTATGGTGGCTGTTTTTAGGAAGGTATATGGTGGGTGTATGGTACCGGTGAAAGTTGCGCGGTACAAGAGAGGCTAGCAATGGTGTAAGGGTGAGAGTGTGTATAATCCATGGACTCAACATTAGTCATAAAGAACTCACATACTTATTGAAACAATCTACAAGTAATCAAAACAAAGTACTACACGCATGCTCCTAGGGGGGGGAGGTTGGTAGGAGTTAACCATCGCGCGCCCCCGACCACCACACAAAGGATGACACTCAATGAAATACCTCATGCTTCAAATTTGTCACACAACGGTCACCATACGTGCATGCTACGGGACTTGCAAACCTCAACCCGAGTATTTCTCAAATTCACAACTACTCTACTAGCATGACTCTAATATCACCATCCTCATATCTCAAAACAATCATCAAGTATCAAACTTCTCATAGTATTCAATGCACTTTATATGAAAGTTTTTACTATACTCATCTTGGATGCCTAACATATTAGGACTAGTTTCATAACCAAAGCACATTACCATGCTGTTCTAAAAGACTCTCAAAAGGATATAACTGAAGCATGAGAGATCAACAATTTCTACAAAATAAAACCACCACCGTGCTCTAAAAGATATAAGTGAAGCACTAGAGAAAAACTATCTAGCTCAAAAGATATAAGTGAAGCACATAGAGTATTCTAACAAATTCTAAATCATATTTATCTCTCTCAAAAGGTGTGTCCATCAAGGATGATTGTGCCAAACTAAATAGGGGTTCCTTGGGCATCCCCAAGTTTAGGCTCTTGCCACTCCTTATTCCATAGTCCATCGAATCTTTACCCAAAACTTGAAAACTTCACAACACAAAACTCAACAGAAAACTCATAAGCTCCGTTAGTATAAGAAAATAAAACAACCACTTAGGTACTATTGTGAACTCATTCTAAATTCATATTAGTGTAGTATCTACTGTATTCCAACTTCTCTATGGTTCATACCCTCCGATACAACTCATAGATTCGTCAAAATAAGCAAACAACACACGAAAAATAGAATCTGTCAAAAACAGAACAGTCTGTAGCAATCTGTAACTTCTGAATACTTCTGTAACTCTACAAATTCTCCAATAAATTGGTGGACATGAGGAATTTGTCTATTAATCATCTGCAAAAATAGTCAACTAAAAATCACTCTCCAGTAAAAAAATGGTAGCTAATCTCGTGAGCGCTAAAGTTTCTGTTTTTACAGCATGATCTCATAGACTTCACCCAAGTCTTCCCAAAGGTTCTACTTGGCACAAACACTAATTAAAACTAAAAACCACATCTAAACAGAAGCTAGATGCAATATTTATTCCTAAACATAAGCAAAAGGCAAAGAACAAAAATAAATTTGGGTTGCCTCCCAACAAGCGCTATCGTTTAACGCCCCTAGCTAGGCACAATGATTTCAATGATGCTCGCATAAAAGATAAGAATTGAAACATAAAGGGAGCATCATGAAGAATATGACTAGCACATTTAATTCTAACCCACTTCCTATGCATAGGTATTTTGTAAGCAAACAACTTATGGGAACGATAATCAACTAGAATAGGAAGGGAAAACGAGCATAACTTCAAGATTTTAAGCACATAGAGAGGAAACTTGATATTATTGCAATATGTAGAAGCATATGATCCTCTCTCATAATAATTTTCAGTAGCATATCATGAATGAATTCAACTATATAACGAGCACATAAAGCATTCTTTTGATGATCTACTTGCATAGAAATTTTACTATTCTCCACATAAGCAAAATTCTTCTCATTCATAATAGTGGGAGCAAACTCAACAAAATAACTATCATGTGAAGCATAATCCAATTGAAAATTAAAATAACGATGACAAGTTTCCTGGTTATCTTTATTCTTAATAGCATACAAGTCATCACAATAATCATCATAGATAGCAACTTTGTTCTCATAATCAATTGGAACCTCTTCCGAAATAGTGGATTCATCACTAAATAAAGTCATGACCTCTCCAAATCCACTTTCATAAATATAATCATCATAAATAGGAGGCATGCTTTCATCATAATGAATTTGTTTAACAAAACTTGGGGGACAAAAAATATCATCTTCATCAAACATAGCTTCCCCAAGCTTGTGGCTTTGCATATCATTAGCATCATGGGTATTCAAAGAATTCCTACTAAAAACATTGCAATCATGCTCATCATGCACATATTTTATGCCAAGCATTCTACGTAATTCTTCTTCTAGTACTTGAGCACAATTTTCCTTCCCATCATTTTCACGAAAGATATTAAAAAGGTGAAGCATATGAGGTAACCTTAATTCCATTTTTTTTGTAGTTTTCTTTTATAAATTAAACTAGTGATAAAACAAGAAACTAAAAGATTCGATTGCAAGATCTAAAGATATACCTTCAAGCACTCACCTCCCCGGCAACGGCGCCAGAGAAGATCTTGATGTCTACTACACAACCTTCTTCTTCTAGACGTTGTTGGGCCTCCAAGTGTAGAGGTTTGTAGGATAGTAGCAAATTTCCCTCAAGTGGATGACCTAAGGTTTATCGATCCGTGGGAGGCGTAGGATGAAGATGGTCTCCCTCAAACAACCCTGCAACCAAATAACAAAGAGTCTCTTGTGACCCCAACACACCCAATACAATGGTAAATTGTATAGGTGCACTGATTCGACGAAGAGATGGTGATACAAGTGCAATATGGATGGTAGATATAGGTTTTTGTAATCTGGAAATATAAAATCAGCAAGGTAACGAAAGACAAAAGTGAGCATAAACGGTGTTGCAATGATAGGAAACAAGGCATAGGGTTCACACTTTCACTAGTGCAAGTTCTCTCAACAAGGATAACATAATTGGATCATATTACTAGCCCTCAACATGCAACAAAGAGTCACTTCGAAGTCACTAATAGCGGAGAACAAACGAAGAGATTATGGTAGGGTACGAAACCACCTCAAAGTTATTCTTTCTGATCGATCTATTCAAGAGTCCATAGTAAAATAACACGAAGCTATTCTTTCTATTCGATCTATCATAGAGTTCATACTAGAATAACACCTTAGGATGCAAATCAACCAAAACCCCAATATCACCTAGATACTCCGTTGTCACATCAAGTATCTGTGGGCATGATTATACGATATGCATCACACAATCTCAGATTCATCTATTCAACCTACACAAATTACGTCAAAGAGTGCCCCAAAGTTTCTACCGGAGAGTCAATACGAAAACGTGTGCCAACCCCTATGCATAGATTACGAAGGTCACGGAACCCGCAAGTTGATCACCAAAACATACATCAAGTAGATCACGTGATATCCCATTGTCATCACAGATAAACACATGCAAGACATACATCAAGTGCTCTCAAATCCTTAAAGACTCAATCCGATAAGATAACTTCAAAGGGAAAACTCAATTCATCACAAGAGAGTAGAGGGGAGAAACATCATAAGATCCAACTATAATAGCAAAGCTCGCGATACATCAAGATCGTGCCATCTCAAGAACATGAGAGAGAGAGAGAGAGAGAGAGAGAGAGAGATCAAACACATAGCTACTGCTACATACCCTCAGCCCCGAGGGTGGACTACTCCCTCCTCGTCAAGGAGAGCACCGGGATGATGAAGATAGCCACCGGAGAGGGATTCTCCCCTCCGACAGGGTGCCAGAATGGGTCTAGATTGGTTTTCGGTGGCAACAGAGGCTTTCGGCGGCGGAACTCCCGATCTAGGTTATTTTCTAGAGGTTTTCGTATTTATAGGATTTTTTTGGCGTAGGGCACAAGTCAGGGGGTCTCCGGGTTGTCCACGAGATAGGGGGTGCCACCACTTGGGGTGGGCGCGCCCCCACCCTCGTGGGCAGCCCGTGACTCTCCTAGCCCAACTCTTTTACTTCGGGGACTTCTTTTGGTCTAGAAAAAATCATCAAAAATTGGCTCGTCAATTGGACTCCGTTCGGTATTCCTTTTCTCTAAAACGCAAAAACAAGGAAAAAACTGAAACTGGCACTGGGCTCTAGGTTAATAGGTTAGTCCGAAAAATCATATAAAAGTGTATATAAAAGCCCATAAAACATCCTAGAAGGATAATATAATAGCATGGAACAATCAAAAATTATAGATACGTTGGAGACGTATCAGGATAAAGCATCTATCGTTGACACAACTGAGGTCTCATCAGCTTGTTCAGCTGCTTGCGGGGCCCGAGCTTGCCAGGTCTAGTGCCTTCTGAAGTTCTCTCAGTTTTGTATATTCTTTTTCCAGTGTGTTTATATGCACTGGTGGCGACCTTTGATGCCCAGTTTATGTAATCCGCGGTCATGTTGCGCTTTATTATCACCGGTAGCGAACTTTGATTCCCAGTGGATGTAATATGCCGTAATTTCTTTATTGTATAGTCTAGGTTTATTCTTTGGTTGGTATGCTGTAATTTAGGCCGGAAGGTTCGGTGGATTTCAGTGTTGTCGGTCTTCAGGCCGGCCCGTTACTCATATGGGCCAAAATGTGGGCCTATAATCATCTTGGGACATTAGCAGGTCTAAACCTATAGTAGTTTCCCGCCTTTAATAGGCCATGGGCTACATATTTACTGTAGTGACATTGGGTTTCCTACGGGCCGTAGAAACAATGGGCCTTCTACGATCTGTAGAAACAATGGGCCTTCTACGGGCCGTATCATCAATGGGCCTTAGACGGGCCGTATGATCAATTGGCCAAACATGGGCCAAAAACAGATCGCATTATGGCCGTTAACGGGCTAGAGTTGGAGTCGTCCGTTCATGGGCCGACCATAACGGGGTGTCGTTAATAGGCCGTATTTGATGATGCTATAAAAACGGCCCAACGTATTAACGGGCCACAAACGGGCCGACTGTAACCACGGGCTGAATTTGGCCCACAAGCAGAAAATGGCAGTAACGGGCCGTAAGTAACCGAATGCTGGAAATGAGACCAAGAATAAATGGGCCCTGAGAAGGACGAAAGATAACATGGGCTGCAAACGGCCCAATGGATTAATGGGCCATTAATGGGAATAAAGTGATACACTGTTCATTACGGGCCAGTTTCACCACGGGCCGTTAATGGGCCAAGAATAAATGGGCCCTGAGAAGGCCGAAAGATAACATGGGCTGCAAACGGCCCAATGGATTAATGGGCCGTTAATGGGTATAAAGTGATACAGTGTTCATTACGGGCTAGTTTCACCACGGGCCGTTAATGGGCCAAGAGTTACTAAGGGCCTCATATGGGTCGAAAGATGTCATGGGCTATACATGGGCCGGAACTTAAAATGGGCTGGAATCATATTGGACGGCCCAGGTGATGCTACTCGGCCTAATTCGGATAGGTCGTAATGGGCCCTGGGTTAGGGGGCTGTAAATGGGCTATATGCGAACAGGCCGTTAACAGGCTTTCCGTGGGCCGGGCCGCCACCTTTTGACCAAGTCAAATGGGCCAGCCTCTTCACAGGAATGGGCCTCTGTTGGGCCGTGCCATGTGTCGACGTATCACAGGCGCTTTGTGCCCAATGAGTGGATGACATCTGTCCCAACGGTGAGCCGACACATGTTTCCTCCAGCCAATGATGATTTTACACGTGGAGAATCCCCATTGGTCGGGGCTATTAACGGATTATTGGATCCAAAACCGGACCCGGTAGCTTAACGGCGTTCCATTACGGTGGATGCCATGTGTCGGTCACCCTTGATGAAAGCACTTCTGTGACGCGCGATTTATCGTCATGGAAGTGGACACTTCTGTGATGATAATTTTGGTAATGTCATGGAACACTTCTACGACAGCACATGTATGACTATCTTGATTCTGTCATAAATTTGTCATGGATGTACATGCATGACAGAAAACGTGACCTACTGTGACAAACACGTATCATCACGGAAGTGTTTTTTTGTAGTGTGCTGGGATGACCCACACCTCTATAAAGAAGGAGTAGATTGTGTTATTAGACGTTGTGTACCTGAGCATGAACACGAACAGATCCTACGCAAGTGCCACTCCGAGGCTTATGGAGGACACCACGCTGGAGATAGAACTGCACATAAGGTATTGCAATCCGGTTTTATTGGCCTACTCTCTTCAAGGGTGCCCGCAAGTTTGTCTTGTCTTGTGATGAATGTCAAAGAATTGGTAATATTAGTAGACGTCAAGAAATGCCTATGAATTATTCACTTGTTATTGAACCATTTGATGTTTGGGGCTTTGATTATATGGGACTGTTTCCTTCCTCTAATGGGTATAAACATATTTTAGTTGTTGTTGATTACGTTACTAAGTGGGTAGAAGCTATTCCAACTAGTAGTGCTGATCATAACACCTCTATTAAGATGCTTAAAGAAGTTATTTTTCCGAGGTTTGGAGTCCCTAGATACTTAATGACTGATGGTGGTTCACATTTTATTCATGATGCCTTTCGTAAAATGCTTGCTAAGTAGGATGTTAATCATAGAATTGCATCCCCATACCACCCACAATCTAGCGGTCAAGTAAAATGAGTAATAGAGAGCTAAAATTAATTTTGCAAAAGACTGTTAATAGATCTAGTAAGAATTGATCCAAGAAAATTGATGATGCATTATGGGCCTATAGAACTGCATATAAAAATCCTATGGGTATGTCTCCGTATAAAATGGTTTGTGGAAAAGCATGTCACTTACCTATCGAACTAGAACATAAGGCATATTGAGCCATTAAAGAGCTCAAATATGATTTCAAACTTGCCGGTGAGAAGAGGTTATTTGACATTATCTCACTTGATGAGTGGAGAACCCAGGCTTATGAGAATGCCAAACTGTTTAAAGAAAAAGTTAAAAGATGGCATGACAAAAGGATACAAAAATGTGAGTTTAATGTAGGTGATTATGTTTTGCTATACAACTCTTGTTTAAGATTTTTTGCAGGAAAACTCCTCTCTAAATGGGAAGGTCCTTACGTTATCGAGGAAGTCTATCGTTCCGGTGCCATAAAAATCAACAACTTCGAAGGCACAAATCCGAAGGTGGTGAACGGTCAAAGAATGAAACATTATATCTCAGGTAATCCCATAAATGTTGAAACCAATGTTATTGAAACTGTAACCCTGGAGGAATACATAAGGGACACTTTCCAGAATGTTCCAGACTCCGAAAAGGAAGAGGTATGTGGTACGGTAAGTAAACCGACTCCAAAACAGTTCTAATAGCATTTTTTCTCCTTTTTGGAATATTTAAGAAAATAGGAAAATAAGAAGTAGCCCGAAAGGGATACGAGGCATCCACGAGGGTGGAGGGCGCGCCCTACCCCCTGGGCACGCCCCCTGCCTCGTGGACACCTCGTGTGCCCTCCAGACTTTGTTTTCTTGCACGATACTTCTTTTAGTCGGTAAAAAATTATTATATAATCTTTCGAAGGTTTTGACCACCGTATCACGCGAATATCCTCTGTTTTTGTTTCGAGCTATTTCTGTCGCAGATTAGAGGAAGATGTCTTCTCAGGAGTCGGTTGGAGAGAGTCGGGTGTCTCATCCGACACCGGGCCCAGGAGAAAAAAGCGATGCAGACCACTTTGGGCCATCAACGGAGGAAGAGATGGAGGCTGACTTGAAAAGGATAGATGCCATGGAGGAGGACCGAGAAGTTACTTCTCGTTTTTGAGCCGGATTCACGATGGGGGAACTATAGAGCTCAGCTATTCCAAACTCGGTCATCCCTTCCAATGTCAGGTTTCTTTCTTATGAAAATATGAAAAAGAGTGTTACTTGTTCTCCCGCAGCTATGCAACATCCTTGGGTGAAAGGAGCTTTAGCCGTCACGGGTAAGCTTCTTAAGGAAATAATGGACCTCAAGCAGCAAGTTAACAAGCTCGAGGAGGAGAATCATATCCTGAGGGGTATCGTCTCCAAGAATATCACATCACAACCTCCGAAGAAAGATACATAAACACATGGGTATGGGCACTCCCCTTGGCAACTGCCAAGCTTGGGGGAGGTGCCCCGATATCGTATCACCATCACACTCCTATCTTTACCGTTTTTCTTAGTTTGATCCTTTTGGTTATATCTCGATCTATTAGAATAAAGTTTAGTATGATCTAGTTGTGAGCTTTGCTTTATGATCCTTATCTTTGTAATCGAGTTTGTGAGCTATATATAAAATAAAGATTAGTTTTGAGTTAAGGGCTAGATTATCTCACTATGATCATGAGGGAATAAAAGAAATAATAAAAATAATTAAAGAGATCATATTGATCTTATGGAAAGTAATGACTTCACATATCAAGAGTGTGATGAATAAAGTTGGTGAGAGTTGACAAACATAGTTTTGGTAATCGTTGCAATTAATAGGAAGTAATAAAGCAAGAGAGGTTCTCACATATAAATATACTATCTTGGACATCTTTTATGATTGTGAGCACTCATTAAAATATGACATGCTAAAAAGTTGATGTTGGACAAGGAACACAACGTAATGGGTTATGTTTTCTTATATCTAAAATAAAGTATATTGTCATGGATCATCCAATATGTTGAGCTTGCCTTTCCCCCTCATGCTATCCAAACTCCTTGCACCAAGTAGAGATACTACTTGTGCTTCCAAATATCCTTAAACCCAGTTTTGCCATGAGAGTCCACCATATCTACCTATGGATTGAGTAAGATCCTTCAAGTAAGTTGTCATTGTTGCAAGCAATAAAAATTCATCTCTAAATATGTATCATCTATTAGTGTGGAGAAAATAAGCTTTATACAATCTTGTGATATGGAAGCAATAAAAGCAACAGACTGCATAATAAAGGTCCCTATCACAAGTGGCAATATAAAGTGACATTCTTTTGCATTAAGATTTTGTGCATCCAACCATAAAAGCACATGACAACCTCTGCTTCCCTCTGCGAAGGGCCTATATTTTAATTTTTGTCTTATACCTTATACAAGAGTCATGGTGATCTTCACCTTTCCTTTTTACATTTTATCCTTTGGAAAGCACATTGTGTTGGAAAGATCCTGACATATATACCCAATTGGATGTAAGTTATCATAAACTATTATTGTAGACGTTACCCTTGAGGTAAAAGGTTGGGGGCAACACTATAAGCCCCTATCTTTCTCTGTGTCTAATTAAAACTCCATACCCATAAGTATTGCGTGAGTGTTTGCAATTGTGAAAGACTAAATGATAGTTGAGTATGTGGACTTGCTGAAAAGCTCTTATATTGACTCTTTCCAATGTTATGATAAATTGCAATTGCTTCAATGACCGAGATCATAGTTTGTTAGTTTTCAATGAAGTTTCTGATTCATACTTAACATTGTGAATAGATTGTTACTTTACCATAAGAAATCATATGACAATATATATGTTGCTGTTATAAGAATGATCATGATGCCCTCATGTCCGTATTCGACTTCCGCTTGAGGACAAGCGAGGTCTAAGCTTGGGGGAGTTGATACGTCCATTTTGCATCATGCTTTTATATCGATATTTATTGCATTATGGGCTGTAATTACACATTATGTCACAATACTTATGCATTTTCTCTCTTATTTTACAAAGTTTACATTTAGAGGGAGAATGCCAGCAGCTGGAATTCTGGGCTGGAAAAGGAGCAAATATTAGAGACCTATTATGCACAACTCAAAAAGTCCTGAAGCTCCACGAAAGTCAGTTTTGGAATATATTAAAAATATTGGGCAAAGAAAGCACCAGAGGTGGGCCACCCACCGTCCACGAGGGTGGGGGCGCGCCCTACCCCCCTGGGCGCGCCCCTGCCTCATGGGCCACCTGGCAGCCCCCCGATGCCCATCTTCTGGTATAATGTGTCCTCTGCCCTGGAAAAAATCATAAGGAAGCTTTCGGGACGAAGTGTTGCCGTATCGAGGCGGAACCTTGGCGGAACCAATCTAGGGCTCTCGCAGAGCGGTTCTGCGAGGGAAACATCCCTCCGGGAGGGGAAATCGTCACCATCATCATCACCATCGATCCTCTCATTGGGAGGGTGTCAATCTCTATCAACATCTTCACCAGAAGCATCTCCTCTCAAACCCTAGTTCATCTCTTGTATCCAATCTTTGTCCCAAAACCTCAAATTGGTACCAGTGGGTTGCTAGTAGTGTTGATTACTCCTTGTAGTTGATGCTAGTTGGTTTATTCGGTGGAAAATCATATGTTCAGATCCATTATGCATATTAATACCCCTCTGATTATGAACATGAATATGATTTGTGAGTAGTTACGTTTGTTCCTGAGGACATGGGAGAAGTCTTGCTATAAGTAGTCATGTGAATTTGGTATTCGTTCGATATTTTGATGAGATGTATGTTGTCTTTCCTCTAGTGGTGTTATGTGAATGTCGACTACATGACACTTCACCATTATTTGGGCCTAGAGGAAGGCATTGGGATTTAATAAGTAGATGATGGGTTGCTAGAGTGACATAAGCTTAAACCCTAGTTTATGCGTTGCTTCGTAAGGGGCAGATTTGGATCCATATGTTTCATGCTATGGATAGGTTTACCTTAATACTTCTTTTGTAGTTGCATATGCTTGCAATAGAGGTTAATCATAAGTGGGATGCTTGTCCAAGAAAGGGCAGTACCCAAGCACCTGTCCACCCACATACCAAATTATCAAAGTAACGAACGCGAATCATATGAGCGTGATGAAAACTAGCTTGACGATAATTCCCATGTGTCCTCGGGAACGCTTTTCTTTATATAAGAGTTTGTCCAGGCTTGTCCTTTTATACAAAAAGGATTGGGCCATCTTGCTGCACCTTATCTACTTTTATTACTTGTTACTCTATACAAATTACCTTATCACAAAACTATCTGTTACCGATAATTTTAGTGCTTGCAGAGAATACATTACTGAAAATTGCCTATCATTTCCTTCTGCTCCTCATTGGGTTCTACACTCTTACTAATCGAAAGGACTATGATAGATCCCCTATACTTGTGGGTCATCAGGAGCTTCCCCCAAGCAAAGGGGGGGGGCGCCCCCTTTACGGTTCCCCCTCAACCCTAGGCGCATGGGCCAAGGGGGGATGGCTCCCAGCACACTTAGGGGTTGGTTCCCCTCCACATATAGCCCATTGGGCCCTCCGGGGCAGGTGGACCCTCTCAGTGGCCCCCCGGAACCCCTTAGGTGGTCCCGGTACAATACCGGCAGCCCCCCGAACACTTCCGGTGACCGTATGATGACTTCCCATATAAAAATCTTCACCTCCGAACCATTCTGGAACTCCTCGTGACGTCCGGTATCTCATCCGGAACTCCGAACAACATTCGGTAACTACATACAATTTCCCATAACAACTCTAGCGTCACCGAACCTTAAGTGTGTAGACCCTACGGGTTCGGGAACCATGCAGACATAACCGAGACATCTCTCCGGTCAATAACCAACAGCAGGATCGGGATACCCATGTTGGCTCCCACATGTTCCACGATGATCTTATCGGATGAACCACGATGTCGCGGATTCAATCAATCCCGTATGCAATTCCCTTTGTCTACCGGTATGGTACTTGCCCGAGATTCGATCGTTGGTATACCTATACCTTGTTCAATCTCGTAATCGGCAAGTCTATTTACTCGTTCCATAAAACATCATCCCATGACCAACTCCTTAGTCACATTGAGCTCATTACGATGATGTCTTACCGAGTGGGTCCAGAGATACCTCTCCGTCACACGGAGTGACTAATCCGAGTCTCGATTCGTGCCAACCCAACAGACACTTTCGGGAATACCCGTAGTGTACCTTTATAGCCACCCAATTACATTGTGACGCTTGGCACACCCAAAGCACTCCTACGGTATCCGGGAGTTGCACAATCTCATGGCCTAAGGAAATGATACTTGACATTAGAAAAGCTTTAGCAGACGAACTACACAATCTTGTGCTATGCTTAGGATTGGGTCTTGTCCATTACATCATTCTCCTAACGATGTGATCCCGTTATCAGCGACATCCAATGTCCATGGTCAAGAAACCATAACCATCTATTGATCAACGAGCTAGTCAACTAGAGGCTCACTAGGGACATGTTGTGGTCTATGTATTCACACATGTATTACGATTTCCGGATAATACAATTATAGCATGAACAATAGACAATTATCATGAACAAGGAAATATAATAACAACCATTTTATTATTTCCTCTAGGGCATATTTCCAATAGTCTTCTGGTCCAAGAAAAATCATCGTAAAGTTTTTATTCCGTTTGGACTCCGTTTGATATTCCTTTTCTGCGAAATTCAAAAACAAGAAAAAATAGAAACTGGCACTAGGCTCTAGGTTAATAAGTTAGTCCCAAAATATCATAAAATAGCATATTAATACATATAAAACATCCAAAACAGAAAATATAATAGCATGGAATAATAAAAAATTATAGATATGTTGGAGACATATCAAGCATCCCCAAGCTTAATTCCTGCTCGTCCTCGAGTAGGTAAATGATAAAAACAGAATTTTTGATGTGGAATGCTACATAACCTATTTATCCATGTAATTCTTCTTTATTGTGGCATGAATGTTCAGTCCATAAGATTCAAAACAAAAGTTTATATTGACATAAAAAACAATAATATTTCAAGCATACTAGAAAGAAAATCATTAAGCTTCAAAAATAACATCGCTAAAGAAAGTTATCCCTACAAAATCATATAGTTTTTTTATGCTCCCTCTTTTTAACACAAAGTTTAAATCATGCCCATCCCGGTGTCAGCCAAGCAATTGGTTCATACTTTTTAACACGCTTTAGCTTTTTCAACTCTTCACCCAATACATGAGCGTGAGCCATGGATATAGCACTATGGGTGGAATAGAAGGTGGTAATAGACAAAAGTGGGGAGAAATTCTCACATCAACTAGGAAAATCAATGAACTATGGAGATGTTCATTAATCGATATCAATGTGAGTTAGTAGGGATTGCCATGTAATGGGTGCACTAGAGCTATAAGTGTATGAAAGCGCAAAATAAAACTAGTGGGTGTGCATCAACTTGCTTGCTCATGAAGACCTAGGGCATTTTGAGGAAGCCCATCGTTGGAATATACAAGCCAAGTTCTATAACGGAAATTCCCACTAGTAATATATGAAAGTGGCAAAAAAGGAGACTCTCTATAATGAAGAACATGGTGCTACTTTAAAGCACAAGTGTGGAAAAGGATAGTAACATTGTCCCTTCTCTCTTTTTCTCTCATTTTTAGGCTCCTTTTTTTGGAGACCCTTTTCTCTTTTTTTGGAGACTCTTTTGGCCTCTTGACACTTCTTGGACTCTTGAGACTTCTTGGCCTCTTTATTCATATACTCACATGGGACAATGTTCTAATAATGATGATCATCACACTTTTATTTACTTACAACTCGATACTACAACAAAAATATGACTCTATATGAATGCCTCCGGCGGTGTACCGGGATGTGCAATGATCAAGACTGTCATGTATAATATGAAGGGTTGCCAAGCCACAATACTATGCCAACTACATGATCATGCAAAGCAATATGACAATGATGGTGTGTGTCGTAATAAACGGGGTGGTGGAGTTACATGGCAATATATCTCGGAATGGCTATGAAAATGCCATAATAGGTAGGTATGGTGGCTGTTTTGAGGAAGGATATATAGTGGGTTTGATGCACCGGCGAAAGTTGCACGGTACTAGAGTAGCTAGCAATGTGTAAGGGTGAGAGTGCGTATAATCCATGGACTCAACATTAGTCATAAAGAACTCACATACTTATTGGGAAAAACTTATTAGCCCTCGAAGCAAAGTGATACGTCCATTTTGCATCATGCTTTTATATTGATATTTATTGCATTATGGGCTGTTATTACACATTATATCACAATACTTATGCATTTTATCTCTCATTTTACAAGATTTACATGAAGAGGGAGAATACCGCGAGCTGGAATTCTGGACTAGAAAAGGAGCAAATCTGATATACCTATTCCGCACAAGTCCAAAAGTCCTGAAACTTTACGGAGAATATTTTAGGAATATATAAAAAATATTGAAGCACTTGAGGGGGGGCCACCAGGCATCCACAAAAGTGGGCGGCGCACCCCCTACCTTGTGGGCCCCCTAGCAGGCCCCCGACGTCCATATTCTGCTATATGATGTGTTTTGGCCTGGAAAATATCATAAGGAGGTTTTTGGGACGAAGTGCCGCCGTATCGAGGCGGAACCTAAGCGAAACCAATCTAGAGCTCCGGCAGGGCTGTTCTGCCGGGGATATTCCCTTCGGGAGGGGGAAATCGAAGCCATCGTCATCACCAACGTTCCTCTCATTCAGAGGGGGTCAATCTCCATCAACATCTTCACTAGCACCACCACCTCTCAAACCCTAGTTCCTCTCTTGTATCAGATCTTTGTCTCAAAACCTCATACTGGTACTTGTGGGTTGCCAGTAGTGTTGATTACTCGTTGTAGTTGATGCTAGTTGGTTTATTCGGTGAAAGATCATATGTTTAAATCCTTAATGCTATTCAATACACGTTTGATCATGAACATGAATATGCTTTGTGAGTAGTTACTTTTGTTCCTGAGGACATGGGAGAAGTCTTGTTATAAGTAATCATGTGAATTTGGTATTCGTTCAATATTTTGATGAGATGTATGTTGTCTTTACTCTAGTGGTGTTATGTGAACGTCGACTACATGACACTTCACCATTATTTGGGCCTAGGGGAAGGCATTGGGGAGTAATAAGTAGATGATGGGTTGCTAGAGTGACAGAAGCTTAAACCCTAGTTTATGCATTGCTTCGTAACGAGCTGATTTGGACCCCTATGTTTCATGCTATGGTTAGATTTATCTTAATACTTCTTTCGTAGTTGCGGATGCTTACGAGAGTGTTTAATCATAAGTGGGAGGCGTGTCCAAGGAAGGACATCACCCAAGCACCTGTCCACCCACATAACAAATTATCAAATTAACGAACGTGAATCATATGAGCATGATGAAAACTAACTTGACAATAATTCACATGTGTCCCCGGGAGCTCTTTGCTTAGTACGTCCAGGATTGTCCTTGGCTATAAAAAGGATTGGGCTGCACCTTGTTTACTTTTGTTACTTGTTACCTGTTATGTATTATACTATCACACAACTATCTGTTACCGATAATTTCAGTGCTTGCAGAATAAACCTTGTTGAAAACCGCTTGTCATTTCCTTCTACTCCTCGTTGGGTTCGACAGTCTTACTTACTGAAAGGACTATGATAGATCCCCTACACTTGTGGTCATCACAAAGTACTACTATGCATGCTCCTAGGGGGAAGGTTGGTAGGATTTAACCATCGCGCGCCCCCGACCTTCACGCAAAGATAAACAATCAAGACACAATGCACTTAAATTTGGTTACATAGTTTGGAGACCATATGTGCATGCTATGGGAAACACAAACCTTAACACAATTATTTCTTCAACTCCACAATTTACTACTAGCATGACTCTAATATCATCATCTTCAAACCTCAAAACAATCATAAGGAATCAAACTTATCATAGAATTCAATGCTCTATATATGAAAGTTTTTATTATACCCCCCTTGGATGCCTATCATATTAGGACTAAATTCATAACCTAAACAAATTACCATGTTGTTTAGAGACTCTCAAAATAATATAAATGAAGCAAGAGAGTTCAACAATTTCTATAAAATAAAACCACCGCCGTTCTCTAAAAAGATATAACTGAAGTACTAGAGCAAATTTGCCTAGCTCAAAAGATATAAGTGAAGCACATAGAGTATTCTAATAAATCACGATTCAAGCGTGTTCCTCTCAAAAGGTGTGTACAGAAAGGATGATTGTGGCAAACTAAAAAGCAAAGACTCAAATCATACAAGATGCTCCAAGCAAAACACATATCATGTGATGAATAAAAATATAGCCTCAAGTAAAGTTACCGATAGACGAAGACGAAAGAGGGGATGCCTTCCTGGGGCATCCCCAAGCTTAGGCTCTTGGTTGTCCTTGAATATTACCTTGGGGTGCCATCGGCATCCCCAAGCTTAGGATCTTGCCACTCCTTATTCCATAGTCCATCAAATCCTTACCCAAAACTTGAAAACTACACAACACAAAACTGAACAAAAAAACTCGTGAGATCCGTTAGTGAAACAAAGCAAATAACCACTCAAGATACTGTTGTGATCTCATTATTATTTTATATTGGTGTAATATCTACTATATTCCAACTTTTTCATGGTTCATACCCCCC
>LR738712.1:490454250-490560623 GCA_902687465.1 Secale cereale
ATGCATCAAAATAAGCAAACAACACGAAGAAAACAGAATCTGTCAAAAACAGAACAGTCTGTAAAGATGTGAATTGATGTAAAACTTCTATAACTCTAAAAATTCTGAGAAATTAGGACAACGTGGGAAATTTGTAGATCCAAAACGTGTAAAACATTCAAGAATTTATCAGGCTCCAGTAACCAAGAACAATTTTAATACTGGACGCAAAAGTTTCTGTTTTTCAGCAAAACCAATCTACTATCTTCCAAATCATCCCAAAGGTCTTACTTGGCACAAACACTAACTAAAAACTTTAAAAACTTCTCTAACCAGAGTTTAGATGAAAAACTCAAAGCAAAACAAAACTAAAAAAAAGCAAGAACAAAAATAAAATTGGGTTGCCTCCCAACAAGCGCTATTGTTTAAAGCCTTTTAGCTAGGCGTTGATAATTTTAATGATGCTCACATGAAAGACAAGACTTGAAGCACGAAAAGAGCATCATATAGCATGTGAAAATCACATCCAACTCTAACATACTACCTATGCATAGGCATTTTATAGGAAAACAAATTAGCAAGACAAGCAAGATCTAGCATATGCAAGGAAGAAGAAAGAGCCAATAGCAATCTCAACATAACGAGAGGTACTTTAGTAACATGAAAATTCCTACAACCATATTTTCCTCTCTCATAATAATTACATGTAGGATCATAATAAAATTCAACAATATATTTATCACATAAAATATTCTCTACATGATCCACATGCATGCAAAGTTTACACTCTTTCAAAATAGTGGGATTAACATAGAACAAAGTCATTACTTCTCCAACCCCACTTTTATCAAAACAATCATAAGATTGATCAATCTCCAAAGTAATTGGATCAAAAGTTGACATTATTTCAAACCCACTTTCAATATTATTATAAATATTATTATCAATCTCATATTCATCATGGGGTTTAAATAAATTTTCAAGATCATAAGAAGAATCACCCCAATAATGATCATTGCGACATGTTGTGGGCATAGCAAAATTAGCATCCCCAAGCTTGGGGTTTTGCATATCATTAGCACAATTGTCACTCATAGAATTTATAATAACATCATTGCAATCATGCTTTTCATTCAAGGAGCTATCATGAATCACTTTATAATTTTCTTGTTTCAACACTTCATCACAATTTTTAGATTCACGAATTTCAAGCAAAACCTCATGAAGAGAATCTAGTGCACTCAACTCACTAGCAATTGGTTCAACACAATTGTATCTTTTAAAAAAATTAGCAAGTGGATGAGGATCCATAAATCTCTTTGCTTCTGAATTCAAATAAACACAATTATGCCAAGCAAATGAACAAACAAACCAAGTAAGACATAAGGGCGAACAAAAAAGAAGGCAAACAAAAAGGCAAATATTTTCAAAATTGGTTTTAGAAATGGGGGAGAGGAAAACAAGAGGCAAATGGCTAATAATGTAATGCAAGAGATGAGACTTTTATGATGGGTCCTTGGTGTGTCTTGACTTGGCGTAGATCTTCCCGGCAACGGCGCCAGAAATTCTTCCTGCTACTTCTTGAGCTTGCGTTGGTTTTTCCCTTGAAGAGAAAAGGGTGATGCAACAAAGTAGAGATAAGTATTTCCCTCATTTTGAGAACTAAGGTATCGATCCAGTAGGATATGAACGCACAAATCACCAATACCTAGACAAACAATCAAACAACTTGCACCCAACACGATAAAGGGGTTGTCAATCCCTTCACGGTTACTTGCAAAAGTGAGATCTGATAGAGATAGATAAACAAAAGATACAATATTTTTGGTTTTTGGTTTATAGATTGGAAAGTAAAAGATTGCAAAATAGTAGATTGGAAACTAATATGATAGAAAATAGACTCGGGGGGCATAGGTTTCACTAGAGGCTTCTCTCTTGAAGGCAAATAATACGGTGGGTGAACAAATTACTATCGAGCAATTGATAGAAAAGCGCAAAATTATGATGTTATCTAAGGCAATGATTATGCAATATATGCATCATGTTTGTGTCAAGTAGACCGAAATGATTCTGCAACTACTACTATTACTCCACACATCGGTCGAAACAATCTGCATAGAGAGTATTAAGTTCATGAAGAACAAAGTAACGCCTTAAGTAAGATGACATGATGTATAGGAATTAACTCAAGCAATATGATGAAAACCCCATCGTTTTATCCTCGATGGCAACAATACAATACGTGCCTCGCTACCCCTACTTTTTCACTGGGTGAGGACACCACAAGATTGAACCCAAAGCAAAGCACTTCTCCCATTGCAAGAAAAACCAATCTAGTTGGCCAAACCAAACCGATAGTTCGAAGAGAATTACTAAGATACCAAATCATGCATATAAGAATTCAGAGAAGATTCAAATAATATTCATAGATAAGTTGATCATAAATTTACAATTCATCGGATCTCGAGAAACACATCGTAAAATAAGATTACATCAGATAGATCTTCAAGAACATTGAGGAGAACATGGTATTGAGAATCAAAGAGAGAGAGAGAGGAGAGAGAGAGAGAGAGAGAGAGAGAGAGAGAAAGCCATCTAGCTACTAGCTATGGACCCGTAGGTCTGTGGTAAACTACTCATGCTTCATCGGAAGGGCAGGTGTTGATGTAGAAGCCCTCCGTGGTCGAACCCCCCTCTGGTAGAGTACCGGAAAAGGCCTCCAGATGGGATCTCACGGGTATAGAAGGTTGCGGCGGCGGAAAAGTGGTTTCAATGCCTCCTTTAGGGTTTCTGGAATATTTGAGAACATATAGGTGGAAGAAGTAGGTCAGGAGGGCTGCGAGGGGCCACAAGGTAGGGGGCGCGCCCTACCCCCTGGACGCGCCCTCCACCCTTGTGGCCGGCTCGAGGCTCCTCTGGCTTGGACTCCAAGTCTGTAATGCCCAGGATGGGACTATACCTCCTACGTGTCGAGGCACGACTTAAAGGTATAAGCCCATTCTGGAATGATCTCAAGTTTGGTATCTTTGCACGACTCATGTAAAAGAGGGATTAAATTGCAAAAGGAGATAGTTGGCTTACACTCGCCACTTCACACAATACATTACATAAGCAAAACATCATTCAAAACATCACAGCCCATCTAAGGGTAAAATCCAAAAGACAAGATACCAAGCATAACGTTAAACCACAGGTCAAGATCGAATCCTAGTAGAAACCACTACTGATCGTCGAAACACGGCACAAGCATACGGCCACTCTCTTCATGGAACTCCTGGAAGTTCTGAACCATCTCCTGCATCATTCTCGGCTGAACCTGCATCTGGTGTTGTAGTATCTGTGAGCCATGAGGACTCAGCAATCCAATAACCATGAGTATCAAGAATAGCAAAGCTTATGGATAGGAAGAGGTAAAGTGGTGAGGTTGCAGCAGCGGCTAAGCATAATATGGTGGCTAGCTTACGAGTACAAGAATAAGATGAGCATCTACGCAAACGATCGCAAAAGAAGTGATCGCTAAAGATCCTGAACTACATACGAATCAAACATAACCCCATCGTGTTCTCTTCTCAAAGTGAAAAGAGACAGTCATGGTTACTCACGTGGTTGTGTGTTTTACTTCGGATCCTCTGTCAAGTTTTCTACAACCGGACATTAACAAATTCCAATCTGCCACATAACCGCGGGCACGGCTTTCGAAAGATCATAACCCTGCAGGGGTGTCCCAACTTAGCCCGTCACAAGCTCTCACGATTAGCTGAAGTGATAATATAATATCATCACCCCTTATCTTAGGGAAAATCTAATCAGGCTCGGCATCCCGGTGCACAAGACATTTCGACAATGGTAAAACAAGTCCAGCAAGACCTCCCGGTGTGTCGACACCCTGATAGTAGCCGCGCGTATCTCGTCTCAGGCCACGACCGGATGGGCGAGGCTACGGGAGCCAAACCTCGAGTTTCCCCGTGGTGGCCCCGCAGGCTCCCCGTTTGGGACCAACACCATCAGCACTGCCCCCCCTGCTATGTAGAAAGAATCCTCGGGTAGCGCTAACTCCCTATGCAATTTAATTAATTAATTAAGTTGTTATTATGAGCAAATTAAAACCAATGTTGGGCCTTGCTGGAGGAGTTTTATTCAAAGTCGAACTGTCAAGGGGTCCCCATCCACCCATCATGTAAGGAACGCAAAATCAAGGAACATAATGCCGGTTTATCGGCGCCTAAGGTGGCATGAGTGGAACAAAACACCGAGCAAAAGGCCAAGCCTTCCACCCATGCCCAGTATATAGGTGTGTTAATAATAATAGATATTGTGATATATCAACAACAAGTTCCCACCTGGAACGATCTTCATCTTCACCTGCAACTAACAATGCTATAAGAGGGGCTGAGCAAGCGGGTAACATAGCCAAATAGTGGTCTTGCTAGGAAGGTGTCAAAAGGTTAGAGGTTTCATGGCAACAAGGAGAGGCTGACATAAAAGATGGGTAGCGCGACATGTAACGATAGCATCGAGACAACTAAGCATGGCAATGGTAGTAAAGGTATCCAAGGGTATGATCATCTTGCCTGGGATTCCACAAGGGAGAAGAACGGATCCAGGAAGTAGACGGAGCAACTTAGACGAGCGAATCCTCACAACTCCGGAATGAAACCGAAGCTAACAAGAGAAGTTACCGGAAAGAAGCAAACAACACGGTAAACACACAAGCATAAACATGGCATATGATGCACATCCAAGTATGATGCATGTCCGGTTTAATTATGCATGGCATGGCAAAGTGCACAAACAAGTACTACAAGTTAAGTGGAGCTCAATATGCAACGAGTTGCATATTGACGAAACACCACATTTTAATTATTTAATTGACTCTCGTTTATTTACAAGACAAGGTTAAATGTTTTTAACATGGCAAGAGGTGAAGCAAAAACAAACTACCTATTTAGGCAATTTAAATGAGGCCGGAAGATAGCAACAACAAATCCGGAAAATCCCCATGAGCATGTTTAGCAATTTAAGCAAACCACAATTAAACATTTTAGTGTTGTTAACATGATGCGGATGACATGGTCAAGTTTATGCAATTTTTATTAAAAGTTAACATGAAGAGATAAGAAGATGATAAGGAGTATTTGTCTCCGTGGTGGAAAGGAAAGGTGCCACGGCAACAATCCGAAAATGATGCAACGGCAACATATCGGTTCCGGTAACTCGTTGAGAGACCGGTGCAAAAGATGACGGAGAGCGAGCGGAACAAGATGAAAGGTGGGGTGATCCCGTCACCGGGTTCCCACGGGTCGGCGACGAGGCAACCGAGGAACATGACAAACGGACGAAACGGGCACGGTGCACACAAGGGCAAACATTTCATACAACACAAGCATTCCACGGGTCATCGTCTCAGGGTTATACCTTCGGAACGTTCGTTCTCGGAGGGGTTCGAGGTCGTAGAGGACGTAGTCGTACACGGGGCGACGGTAGTCGTTCACGGAGGTCGTTTTTCCGTAGATGTTCGGGTCGTCGCGGTACTTGTCGAGTCGCCGATCGTAGCGGTACTTGTTTGTGGTGTACTTGACAAAAACACCAAAGACGAACTTGAAGCCACCGTGCGTAGATGTACATTGAAGAGGAACTTGACAAAGTTTCTGCTGGACCAAAACAAAAACACGAAGCCGACGGAAAAAGCACAGCAGCAGCAGGTCTTAGCACGCCGGTGGTGCTGACGCGGAGGGAGCCGTTCGGGGCGTGCAAGGACGAGGAGGGGCGCGGCCTTGGGGCTCCTGGCGCGGAGGGACGAGGCGCTCGGCGAGCCAGGCGCGTCGGGGTACACGTTCTTGGCGAGGAGGCAGGGGCGGAGCAGCTTGAGGACGGGGCTGGTGGCCGTGGTGACCGGCGGCGGTGCTGACGCGGCGCTGGGGATGAAGGCTCCTGGCCGACCAGAGGAGGCAGGGCGCGCTGGAGCTGCGGCCCTGACGATGGACGGCAGCGCTCCTGGCCAACCCTGGCGGCGAGCGAAGGCCGGCCGCGGCCGGAGGTTGAGACGGCAGCAGGCGGACACTGCTCGTCCTGGCAACGAGGCACACGGAGGACGGAGGACGGGCCTCGCTGCGGCCTGGAGACGGGGCGCCGGGGCTCCTGGCCGCTGAAGGAAGAACGGCGCAGGGAGCCGTGGCGATGGGGGCGATGGAGGAGCTGCGGGGTGCTGGCGCAGCGATACTGCTCGAGGCGCAGCTCCTGGCGAGGAAGAGGCGGGAGGGCCCGGTCGGGTGCGGAAGGAGGAGCGAGGGGGACGAGCGAGATCGGGAGCGCTCGAGGAGGGATGCTGGCGGCGGGGTTCGATGGGATGCGGACGAGGGGAACCGCCTGGCGGCGCACGGGAGAATCGGAGGAGCGATGGGGTCGGGCTAGGTTAGCGCTAGGGTTAGGAAGTGGCAGGGGCCTGATGAGAGATGGGCCGCTGGTGGGAGGAGGCTGAGGCGGCGGCCTGGTCGCAGGCCGGCTGGGCCTCTGCTCAGCATCCCCAATGTTGTTTTCCAAATTAAGACAGAAAACAACAAGAAGAAAGAAAAGAAAGGAGGTGGCTAGGGAAGAATTAGGACATGAGGTCAATTTTCCTGGACTCGCAAAAATGGCCACGGTCCACGAAATATAGGAGAGGCAAGAAAAGAGCAAGAGAAGGCGTAGGAAAAATATGCAAGTATGTTAGGGTTAATTCCAAACAATGGAATATTTATTAATATAGCTCCATAAATATTAGGAGGATATGTTATAAAAAGAAGTCACACTTCCCTCGATTTAAATGGACCGAAGGTCCACACGATTTATTTAGGTTGAGATGCAAAAGAAATATGACATGATGGCATGATGACATGATGCAATGCAAAAATAAATAACGCAAGCACAAAGAAACACACGGAAGAACCCGGAACATCTGGAATCTTCTGGGACGTCGGTCTTCGGGCGTCACAACTCTCCCACACTAACAGAGGATCTCGACCCGAGATCCTAGAGATGGCACTGGTAAAAACGAAAGAGAAGAGGAAGAGGTAAAACAAAGTTGCTTCTTAGACAGACGAGTGAAACCACAAACCTTGAGAGGTTGAACAAATGAAAGAAGAATAGAATGGATTTGAACGAAGATGAAACACTCCGTTGGAAATGAGGAACAAGGAGCGTTATGAGAACCTTGTAGGTTGAAAGACATGAAACAAGAGCTCACGAACCAAAAGAATATGAAACCGCAACGGTATAGCCAAGGAATAAGAATGACAGAATTTGAACAGCACTCCGTCTGAAAATGGAAGGAATTGAACATGAACTTGAGGAGATGGAGTGACACTTGATGAAAACAACAACACACAGCCTCTGAAACAATTGAAAGAATGGCACAAGGGGCAAGAAGAATTCAGACAGCACTCCGGTTGAAAAGAGAGGCAAAACATGAAAAGATGAGAGAACTTGAAAAGAGGACATAATACTCCGGTTAAATGATAAGCAAGGGAAAAAAACATGATCTTGCTAAAACGAGAAGATGGTTTGGAGAGAGCAACATCACAAAGCCTCCGGAAAGAAAGAATAGAATAAAGATCCATGAAAGAAATGAACGGTGAAAATATGACAACTTCTCTCAAAATTGAATTTGAAAGAGCATCCTTACGAAGAAGGGTTGAACGGATTTGTTGGAAGAATCAACAACGAAAAGAATAAGCTCGTTGTGGGCTTATGGAAAACATCTCAAAATTATGAGGTGACAACCTGCCACTAACAGAAACGAATTGCTTGGATTGAGAGCAGCAAAGGGATGAAAAACTTATTTTCACCGGAATGCTAAATGAAGAACTTGGGTCATTTATAAGCACCATAATTAGCAACAATCCTTAGGGAAAGCTTTTAGGTGAATACAACCCAAGATAACTCCAAGGGATAAAATGAAGGGTCGAAAAGATCTCCTGAACAAGGAAAATGATGGTTTTAAATATCTCATTGTTGATAACTCATGAATCATAATTCATGAAGGACTTGTCAAAATGACATAACACCATCTGAAAAGATTATGTAGAAAGAATTGCAATTGGAAGCATGATGAAGAATGCTTGAGCTCCAACAAGAATCTTGATGAAGACTTCAAGGATAAATTAAAACATGATGAACCACCAAGAGAACTCCGGTAACAAAAGGATGAGAAGTGAAAGATGAAAAGAATAAGATTCAAGGCCTGTGATGAATTAGATGGAGCTTTCAAATGATATAATAGAAATAACATGGAGCTCCGGAAAACAAGATGAAAACTTAGGACCAAGGATATGATATGATGAACAAGCTTTGGAAAAAGATATTATCCTTTGGAGAAATAAGAATAAGATTTACTGTATGCTTCTCCTTCATCAAATTAAATTGATGACAAGCAACGGATTTGGCCTACTACTTATTCTTCTTGAAAAGGATAGGGGAGAGATAGAGCCAAACTTGGATAAATATTCAACGAACCACCGGTAGGATTATGAAAAGAACAAATGAATTAATACGATAACAACGGAAGAGTAATCTTGAAAGAACCACCATAAGAATATGGAGACGAAAGAAGAGGCATCAATGAAGAATATTTGGAGGACGAAGTTGAAAACTGAGAACGAAGAAATCTTCTGAAATGATGGCCTTCGGAGGATCACAAAGAAAAGAATTCATGAAATGCTTCGGATGGGTATAAAAGAATTCTCGTGATCGAAACACTAATGAGGATGGCCAGAAGCTAGAACCACGAATCTTGAGAGAACGGGCCAAGATTAAGAGAAACTCTTCTCCGATCTTCAAATGTTGAGAGTGAACACGAGAAATGGCATGAAGAATTGTTGAGCACTCCGGAATGAAGAATTAAAAAGGTTGAACCAATGATGAAAAAGAATTTGAAAGCGATCTTGGAGAAGGCATGTGACTGATGGAAATCATTCTTACGTCACACTTTCAAAAGAATTTGAGTATAACTCCAGAAAAATAGAAGAGTCATGTAAGATCCTGGGAAAAACCTGTGTGTTAGGGCCCACTCAAAGAAATCGCCGTTGAAAAAGATTGCTTAAGAGATATTGCACCGGTTGAATTAAATGGCTTGAATAAGATAGCAATCCTCAAAATAATTTGAACGGATTAAGAATGGAATTAAGAATCTTCAGCACTCCGGATATGAATAGCAAGAGGAGAATGATTAATTGGTGCACCGGAATATGATAGCATTGTGAAATGAGGAAAAGGATAAGATCAACACCGAAATCTTGAATTACATCCACCGGCAGAATTTGAGAACAAAAGAATGATGAACTTGAAGCTCTTGAGCAACTTCCTAAGAATCACCGGATAAGAACATTGAAGGAAATGAATGAAGAAATATCACATGAATAAAATGGATTCTTCATCTGAGAATTCCAGCTCCATAAGAAAAAGGCTGGGAGGGTGGGGAAACAAACACAACTTGAGATGATTGAAACAGACAAATCGTCAGATTTCTCAACGGCGTCCGTATGGAATAACTTGAAGAGAAGGCACACCGGTTGGAAAAGAATTAACATGAAGATCTCGATGGTCAAGAAGAATTAGCACTCCCATAGAAATATGAGAACACCGATTAGGAAAGGTATGGAATCAACATTTGACATCGAAGCAACTCGAATACCAGAATCAAATCAAAACAAAGGATAGATATGTTTATGAAGAAGATTATGTTGCAACATATCTATCCAAACAGAGAATTGAACGAATGAATTCCGCAGGTACATCAACTTTTCGAGAAGCCACTTGGAAGAACAAAAAGCAACCAGGATCAGATAGAACAAATACAAGATAGAAGCTTCGTTCGGCATATTCGTGCTGAAAGCTCATGGAACGTGTTACAAAAGGGTTTTGCAATCCCCGGATCAGCATAGCCAAGGACCCTTTAAGATGCAACTCCCGATCGGAACAAGCCCATAAACCACTTCACTCAATGTAGAACCCCGAACTTCATATCATGCATTCGTTGGAAGAATGCCTAGAACTACTAGATGAACCCACCTATTAATTTCTGAAAGTTTCCAGTTATGCAATCAGGTGTTGGGGATACAGGGGAAGCACCGCGCACTCAACTCTAATCCTACATCCAGCTGTATCCATCCTTCAACACATAACCAGTTATCTCCTGAAACCGTTTACCTCGGACCTTCGAAACGCATCTACTATACAAGCTATGGCAATACTCCCGAACTACCTCCCCAGTACTGGGTGATGTCGGGGTTATCTTGCCACTAACCGCATAGGAGAGTTTTCTATGTCGGCCGTCTGAAGTATTCTAGAACTGATGCGATATATTTGTGACGATAACACCTCGGAGCTCAACTCCCCGAGACACTGCCACAACCCCTAATGACAGGAGGCATCGAGAACAATGTTCTCGTCACAAAGACATCGGAACAATCCAAATAATACTCGCGAGATCCTAAAAAAAAATTGTGCAATTTTTGAGAGTAGAAGAGATAAGAGTAATCGTCAGGAGTCCTCACTAGAGTGAAAAGAGATGAGGAGCAAAAGAAATCCTACTCTCCGATATATATAGGACTCAAAACATTTTCAAGTGTGTGCCTAGACTCAACCGTCAACGATTCGATCAATCAGTGGGGGCTTCTAGGTCGGAGAAGGCTCTGAATACCAACTTGTAATGCCCAGGATGGGACTATACCTCCTACGTGTCGAGGCACGACTTAAAGGTATAAGCCCATTCTGGAATGATCTCAAGTTTGGTATCTTTGCACGACTCATGTAAAAGAGGGATTAAATTGCAAAAGGAGATAGTTGGCTTACACTCGCCACTTCACACAATACATTACATAAGCAAAACATCATTCAAAACATCACAGCCCATCTAAGGGTAAAATCCAAAAGACAAGATACCAAGCATAACGTTAAACCACATGTCAAGATCGAATCCTAGTAGAAACCACTACTGATCGTCGAAACACGGCACAAGCATACGGCCACTCTCTTCATGGAACTCCTGGAAGTTCTGAACCATCTCCTGCATCATTCTCGGCTGAACCTGCATCTGGTGTTGTAGTATCTGTGAGCCATGAGGACTCAGCAATCCCATAACCATGGGTATCAAGACTAGCAAAGCTTATGGGTAGGAAGAGGTAAAGTGGTGAGGTTGCAGTAGCGGCTAAGCATAATATGGTGGCTAGCTTACGAGTACAAGAATAAGATGAGCATCTACGCAAACGGTCGCAAAAGAAGTGATTGCTAAAGATCCTGAACTACATACGAATCAAACATAACCCCACCGTGTTCTCTTCTCAAAGTGAAAAGAGACAGTCACGGTTACTCACGTGGTTGTGTGTTTTACTTCAGATCCTGTCGGTGTACTAAGGTAGGGGTACCCTAGTACCCCAACTTGTGCACGGGCAGTAGCAGCTTCCCGCGGCAGGGCTTACCACGCGCTTGCCAAGGCCCACTCCAGATCCCTTCAAGCCATTCAAGAACAAAGTATTCAAGTTAGAAGACAAGACCCCGGCAAGAGGAGCTTGCCGGGAAGGCCGCACCAGGCTCAAGGACATCTTTTCAGCACAAGACCCTGGCAAGAGGTGCTTGCTAGGAAGGCCAAAGGATAAACACCGCAAAAGATACATCGCGGAGCATCGTGCGCCCCGGCAGGGCCCGAGAAGCGGCAAGCTTCCGGGCCCGGCAAGATAGTGGTCCCGGCAAGGTGCTTGCCGGGGGAAGCTCACACTGTGTGCCTGCGCTCCAGCTCATTCGACCACGCGTCGCCCTGGGGCCCTTCCAGGGGCACGTGGCAGATGGCTGAGCAGCCCGAGGGACACGTTGGCGAGTCGCGGTGACGAGGCTACCGCCGTGGCGAACGGAGACGCATGGACAGACGCTTTTGGGGTCGACGGCGACGGGCTTTAAATGCCCTTTTCCCCCACCGTCAAGGTTAGGTGAAGACCACTGTTCATACACTGTTCATGCACTGTTACAACTACCACCAAATTTACACTTTTACCCTCCTCTACGTTGGCACTTGTCGGTGACCCCTTGAGCTATAAAAGGAGGCCCATGCACAACGTAGAGGAGGTTCGACTCCAAGAACTCGCTCACTCCACGCTCGGCGCAGCTGGTACTGTAGATCCTCAAGCTCCCGAGCTCCGAAAACTCAATACAACCAAAAGCAGGAGTAGGGTTTTACGCGTCATCGCGGCCCGAACCTGGGTAAACTGCCCGCGTGTGCCCCTCGATCTGCTCTCCGTGCTCCCTCCGCTCCCTTACCGCAACGTAGAAGGGGCTCCGGTCCCATAGGTGCTCATGGGAGGACAGTTTCCCCCGACATCTTTGGCGCGCCAGGTAGGGGGCGTCGAGGTTGTGCGAACCAGATCCGGCGCTCACGCGGGCGCATCCTTCATCAACCTCTCCGATTTCATTGGCTACATCAACATGCCTCCGAAGAAGAAGGCTTCGGAGGTTGGAGGCCCGTCTGCGTCGATCCCACCACCACCAGAGCCGACGGTTGGTGGGGGAGGCACCGGCAGAAGGGTGGACGCCGGTGGGGACACTCACGGCGCCACCAAGTCCAAGGGCAAGACGGACGATCGGGCGAACTCCAAGGCCTCGGTGTCCGTGCACGCACCACGCCCCTCTCAGGAGGTGCCAGACCAGCAGCGACGTGGTACCGGAGGTACCATACGCTTGCTGGGACGTGGCTAGGCCGGCGAGTCGCGGGACGCTCAAGGCCAACGCCCCGGCACGAGCAAGGCACGGTCGCCGGGACGGGAACATGCTCCTTCTAACGTGGTTAGAAGTCCGAGCGTGTCCCGCTCCTCGCAGCGTTCGCCACCGTTTCCCTCCTCTCCAGCAGAAGCCCTGGCCAGGGCTCAGCTGCTCCTCGACTTCCCTCCAGTGGCGGACAAGGCCGAAGACTGGAGGGCGACGATCCAGAGCCTCATCGCCTTTGCCAACAACGATGCGCCGCAGCAGCCGGCAACTTCACGGCCGCGGCAAGTCGACCAAGAGAAGGCCGATGGCGACAAGACCGCCGGGGGTGCAACTACCGTGCACTCCCCGCCGCGGAAGCAGAAAACACCGCCCCGCCGGATCAACGTCGACGATGACTCCACGGCGTCGTCGGATCCGCGGGCTCGCCGCGATCAGCGCCAAGTCCTCGACGACAGGCGACAAGAGGACGCTCGAACCCGCATCGAGCGTCGACGAGAAGCTCGAGGGCAATCTGATCAGCGTGCTGGGACCGCTGTCGACATGCACGCGCCCGGTGAACCAGGCGACTTGCCGTACGCGGCAGGCTGCCCTGCGTTCACCCGAGAGCTGCGGCAAGTCCAGTGGCCCAGCATGAAGAATTTCAAGCCCGACGTACCCGAGAAGTACGACGGCAAGACACACCCCTCGGAGTTCCTCAGCATCTACACCATTGCGGTGCAGGCTGCCGGGGGACGCGACGAGAAGATCCTAGCCAACTACTTCCCGCTCGTGCTTAAGCCAAACGTCAGGTCTTGGCTTATGCACTTGCCGGAGAACTCCATCTCTTCATGGGCGGATCTGTGCCACCAGTTTGTCGGCGCCTTCACATGCGGCCACAAACCCCACGGCCAGGAGAGCGATCTCCACATCTTAGCTCAGAAGGAGGGAGAGTCCCTGCACAAATACATCCAAAGGTTCAGCCGTGTACAACACAACATTCCCGATGTCCACCCTGCCGCGGTTATCAGCGCGTTCCACCATAACGTGCGTAACCGCCAGATGAGGGAGGAGATGGCCATGACCAAGATCTGGGACGTCGGTGAGCTTTACGCTCTGGCTGAAAAATGTGCACGTGCTGAAGAGGGGAGAAGACTCCCCGGAGAGGATACCGGCGCAGGAGGAAGCGACAGTGAGGATGCCGCACCGGCAAGGAAAGGCCGGCGGCGGAACAACGGGAAAAAGAAGAACAAGGAGGTACTGGTTGTCGAGCAGTCTGGCAAGGAGGCTCCCGCCAAGAAGACATAGGCTGGTGGCTCCGGCAAGGAGCCCGCCCCTGTAGCGGCAGCCGACAAGCAGGACGGCTCCGACAAGCAGTACTGCAAGATCCACCGCACCAAGGGCCACGACCTCCAAAACTACAAAAGGGTAGAGTACCTCGTAGAGCAGCAGAAGGCTGAATACGAGCGCCGCGACAAGGAGAAGGCCCAAGGAGGCGGAGGAGAGCCCAGCAAGAAGCGGCCGTTCAACGGCCGGGGAGGACGCCGCGGCAAGGCCAAGCAGCGGCAAGGAGACAGACCTCCCCGGGGCCGCGATAAGGATGAAGACGAGGACGATGATGAGGATATGGATGAAGGAGACAACAGCGAGCAGGAGTTCCAGAAGGCCACAGAAGTCCTGTGCGTCGATGGAGGTGCCTTTCTGCACACTTCCCACCGCCAACTCAAGCAATGGGTGCGGGAGGTGAATGCAGCTGAGCCACCCGTCGAGTCGCGCAGGCTCCTGAAATGGTCCGGCACGCCCATCATCTTCGACCTTGAGGATCACCCTGACCGCACAACCACGGTCGGGTGCTTGCCGATGTTGGTTTCACCAACAATCCGCAACCTCAAGGTCACCAAGATGTTGGTTGACGGCGGGGCCGGCCTCAACTTGATCTCCTCCGCTGTGATCAAGAAACTGCAGATCCCCGATAGCGAGCTCGAAGAAACCGGGACGTTCCAAGGAATCAACCCGGGAAGGAGCAAGCCGAAGGGGAAGGTTACACTGCCAGTGACCTTTGGTGGGGAGCTCAACTTCAGGACGGAGAGGATCACGTTCGACGTCGCCGATATCCCATTGCCTTATAATGGGATACTTGGCCGTCCTGCGCTCGCCAAGTTTATGGCAGCTTCCCACTACGCGTACAATATGCTCAAGATGCCAGGGCCGATAAGCGTCATCTCTGTCCCAGGTGACAAGAAAGATGCGCTTATTTGCGCCGACAAGATCTACCGGGATGTAGCAGCCGCGGCAGACGGCAAAACACTTGCCGCTGAAGCTCCCGGGGGGAAGACCAAGAGCAAGTCCGGCAAGAGCTCTGGGGCCCACTCCGGCAAACGCACCTCTTCGGAGTGCTGCGCTGCCGTCGAGGACGCACCATCGAGCTCCACCGGCAAGTGTAAGAAAGGAATGGCAGCTCCACCGGCAACCAAGAAGGTGTCCACAAAGGAGGACGGCACTGGTGGTACCTTCACCATCAGTGCTACACTCGACCCCAAATAGGAAAGCGCGCTCGTTGCCTTCCTGCGGGCGAATGTCGACGTGTTCGCATGGCAACCGTCTGACATCCACGGCATTCCCAGGAAGGTAATTGAGCACAAGCTTTCTGTTTGTCCTCATGCGCGGCCCGTCAAGCAGAAGGTCAGGAAGCAAGCCGTGGAGCGCCAAGAGTTCATTGCCGAAGAGATAAAGAAGTTGGAAGCAGCAGGCCTGGTTAGAGGCGTAATCCATCCTACGTGGTTGGCCAATCCAGTTGTTGTGCGCAAGGCCAATGGGAAGTGGAGACTTTGTATAGACTTCACTGATGTGAATAAAGCGTGTCCCAAGGATCCATTTCCCTTGCCGCGTATTGACCAGATTGTTGAGTCCACCGCCGGATGTGAGTTGCTTTCATTCCTTGATGCATACTCAGGTTACCACCAGATATTCATGGCCAAGGAAGATGAAGAAAGGACTGCATTCATTACTCCATGCGGCACATACTACTTCATACGCATGCCCTTTGGATTGAAGAATGCAGGCTCGACATTTGCAAGGGTGGTGCACACTGCTTTTGAGCCACAGATACACAGAAATATAGAAGCCTACATGGATGACATAGTGGTCAAGAGCAAGAGCAAGGATACCCTGATCCAAGACTTGGAAGAAACCTTTGAGAATCTGCGCAAGATACAGCTCAAGTTGAACCCCGAGAAGTGCGTCTTCGGTGTCCCCTCCGGCAAGCTTCTCGGGTTCTTCGTGTCTCAGAGGGGGATTGAAGCCAATCCCGACAAGATTAAAGCCATCGAGCAGATTGAAGCCCCGAAGCGCGTCAAGGACGTAAGGAGACTTGCTGGTTGTGTGGCTGCCCTCAGTAGGTTCATTTCAAAGTCTGCAGAACGCGCCCTGCCTTTCTTCAAAATCTTGAAAAAGGCAGGTCCCATGAAATGGACTCCGGAAGCGGAGGCTGCGCTGCAAGACTTGAAAGGATACCTATCCTCCACTCCAATACTTGTCGCACCTAAACCACAAGAGAAGTTGCTGCTATACTTAGCGGCGACCAATCAAGTGGTTAGTGCTGCGTTAGTAGCGGAGAGGGAGGCAGATGAGGAACCCATGTCCCCGGCAAGCGTGCCCAGCGACAAGCAGGGGGCTTCCCCGACGAGCTCTAGCCCCGACAAGGACAAGTCTGCGCAGGAGCAAGAAGAAGTGCGAAGGAAGATGGTGCAGCGCCCAGTTTATTTTGTAAGTTCCCTCTTGCAGGGGGCTAGATCAAGATACTCTGGAGTGCAGAAGTTGCTTTTCGGCCTCCTCATGGCCTCAAGAAAGTTGCGCCATTACTTCCAAGCACATGAGATAACAGTGGTCACTCGCTTTCCGTTGAAGAGGATATTGCAAAATCCAGAAGCAACAGGCAGGATCATCGAGTGGGCATTGGAACTGTCAAGCTTTGGTCTCAAGTTTGAGAGTACTTCAACCATACAGAGCAGAGCTTTGGCAGAATTCATAGCAGAATGGACCCCAACACCGGATGAAGAAGTTCCAGAGACAAGCATCCCCGTCCAAGAAGCAAGCAAGGAGTGGATAATGTACTTCGATGGTGCCTTCTCGCTGCAAGGCGCAGGTGCTGGCGTGTTACTCATAGCGCCCACCGGAGAAAACCTCAAGTATGTTGTTCAGATGCACTTTCCCAAGGAGCAAGCGACAAACAATACTGCCGAGTATGAAGGTCTGCTTGCCGGTCTCAGAATTGCGGCCGAACTTGGGATCAAGAAGTTGATTGTGCGGGGAGACTCACAGTTGGTGGTCCGACAAGTGAACAAGAGTTACCAGAGCCCCCTGATGGAAGCTTATGTAGATGAAGTGAGGAAGCTTGAAGAACACTTTGAGGGCTTGCAGATGGAGCACGTCCCAAGAGCTTAGAATGATATCGCAGATAGCCTCTCAAAGTGTGCCGCATTGAAGTTACCTGTGGAACCAGGGACCTTCATGCTCAAGCTAACTCAACCGTCCGTCGCACCATCAGTCGGGCTAGGCAAGAAGAGGAAGTTGGTCTCCGGCGACTACTTGCCGGCGGATCTTCCTGAAGCCGCCGCCAAGGTCCCCAAGATCAACAACAAAGATGCTGAGGAACAGTCTGCTCCTGCTGACCCAAGGGTCTGTACAGTTGAAGCAGGCGTTCCCGACGAGCCTCGCCCCGGCAGGCTTGCCGGGGAACCCTCAGCTCCGGTAGAACCGCAGGTTCTTGTCATAGAAGCTGAGGTTCCCGCAGCAGCGCTAATGCCTTTAGTCCTTGTTGTTGAGCCGCAAGCTCCAGCATGGGCACAACAAATCGTCCATTTTCTTCAGACTGGAGAACTTCCCGAAGAACCAGAAGAGATAGAGAAGATAACCAGGCAGTCAAGTATGTACCAGTTCGTCAACAACGAACTATACAGAAGAAGACTCAATGGTGTCAGATTGAAGTGCATTTCCCGGGAAGATGGACAGAAGCTGTTGGCAGAGATACACAGAGGCATATGTGGTCACCACATAGGCGCAAGAGCACTTGCCGGAAAGGCGTTCCGGCAAGGTTTCTTTTGGCCAGAAACCCTCCAAGATGCAACTGCACAAGTAACCAAGTGTGAAGCGTGCCAGTTCCATGCCAAGCAAATTCACCAGCCAGCTCAAGCTCTCCAGACGATCCCTTTATCCTGGCCCTTCTCAGTCTGGGGGCTCGATATCCTCGGCCCCTTTCCCCGCACCGTCGGGGGCTTTGAGTACTTGTACGTTGCAATCGACAAGTTCACAAAGTGGCCAGAAGTGGAACCAGTGAGGAAGGTGACAGCACAGTCAGCAGTCAGGTTCTTCAGATCAATAGTTTGCCGTTTCGGAATCCCTAACAGGATTATCACCGACAACGGCACACAGTTCACAAGCCGCACCTTCATGCAGTACGTCCAAGATCTTGGCGCCAAGGTCTGCTTTGCTTCTGTTGCTCACCCAAGGAGCAACGGTCAAGCGGAGAGGGCCAATGCTGAAGTGCTGCGCGGACTGAAGACAAGAACCTTTGACAGGCTGCACAAGTGTGGAAGAAACTGGATAGAGGAGTTGCCGGCGGCTCTTTGCTCAATCAGGACGACACCAAATCGAGCCACCGGACAGACGCCCTTTGCTCTTGTCTATGGAGCAGAGGCAGTTCTCCCCACGGAACTCGTATACGGATCTCCTCGAGTACTCGCTTACAACGAGCTCGAGCAAGAGCAACTGCGGCAAGATGATGCATTGCTCCTCGAGGAGGAACGTCTCCAGGCTGCTGTACGAGCTGCTCGATACCAGCAAGCCTTGCGTCGCTATCATAGCCGCAAGGTCAAGGCCAGGACTTTCGAGGAAGGCGACCTTGTTCTTCGGCGTGTTCAGTCCGCCAAGAATTCCAACAAGTTGACGCCGAAGTGGGAAGGCCCTTATCGGGTGAGACAAGTCACAAGGCCCAGCGCTGTCCGCCTTGAGACCGAAGAAGGCTTACCGATGAGCAACTCCTGGAACATAGAGCATCTTCGCAAGTTTCACCCATAAGGTGCGGTTGCCGCGATCCGCTCCGGCAACCACCTTTTGTACAAGTCTTGCCACTGTCGCATGTAAACCTTTGTACAAAGCCGGGCGCAGACCCCGTGCATCAGTAAAACTTTTGTGCTTCGCACCATTTGTCGTTTCGTGCTTTTCCTTGTACTCGCATATATCATCTGACATTTCGTGCAGCACACACCCCCGGTAAGCAGTAACAAGCCGCAAGGCTCCGTGCTTGTATTTCCTTCTCTTTTGTCATTCTCTCTAAAACAGAAGGAGTATTCCTCGCGCACAAGTTTGCCGGGGGGAAGGAGATAGAAGTATGGACCAAGTGCTATTCAAGAAAGAAAAGTCTTGCCGATGAAAGCTAAGTTACCAAAGTTTGAGCATTAAAATTTTTAAATTTTAGTTATCTTCCTTGAACAACCACACTTTGTATGGAAAACCTGTGCGCGGAGGAACCTACCCGTGGCTAGCCGCGCCCTTACTTTGTTTCGAGCACGCTCAACGGCTTGAGTGAGCTGCGGCAAGTGTCGCGCCCTTACTTCGTTTTCAAGTTCGCTCAGCAATATAAGTGTGCTGCGACTAGCTGCGGCGAGGTTACTTGCCGACAAGGTCTTTGCTAGCAGGCTGCTAAGAGTCCCGCACTCAGCGCTCGCGGCAAGGACCCCTTGTCGGCAAGTTCTCCTAAAAGCGTAAGGTGAAAAGCATACAAAGTGAAGGACCAAAAGCAAGGGAGATAACACTGCATTGATTACCCAAAATAAGAGTATATATTACAAAGATAGCTTGCCGCTGTTCTAATCAACTACTGCCTATGACTTAATTGGTAGCGGCGAAGGAAGCAAGGTGCCTAATCCCTGCGGTCCCCGTCAACCCTCTGTATCTTGCCCACCTTGGCTACAATGTGGGCAACTTGGGCCTTCAACGCCTCCTGATCAGCCTCGGGCGGCAAGGTGCGGAGGACGTTGACGAGGTTGATCCCGGGGTTGCGGTAGACAATCTTCGACAGCACCCGCTCCATGGTGCCCATGCAGAGCCGGCGCGCTTCGTTGGCCAGCTGCTCGGGGATCTTCTCCCGCAGCCGTGCAAGCGCCGGCGCCACCCCCCTGAAGAACAGACTCAGTTTGGCGCTGTGAGGGAGGTTCTCGTCGGGGGAGTACACGAGATGCTCCGCCCTCAACGCCATCATCTCCATGTCGATGTTGGCGGCGGAGATGACGAGGTCCTCAGTCCATCGCTCCACCGTCTGCTGGAATTGGTTCTGCGAGACGGCGGTGCTTTCCAACACGGCCCTCTCAGCGCGGAGATCGTCCTTCAGCTTCGTCTCGCGGTCCCGGGCAGCGTCAAGCGAGTCAGTAAGGGTGGAGACCTTCAGCTCTAGATCAGCAATGGAGTCCCTGGCATCAGTGAGCTCTTTACCCTTATCGGAGAGGCGGATTTGCAACTCCGAGATGGTGTGGGCATCCTTCTCCCGCTCCACGTTGAGCGCGGTGACCCTGTCTTCGCTTGCCTTCAAGAACAGCTCCAACTGCGCCACTCTGGCCTCCAGATCCTTCTTGGCGGTCTCTGCGGCAGCGGCAGCGTCCCTCGCCTCCTGCAGAGCCCCGCCAATAGCCTGCTCCCGAGCAGTGAGGTCGTCCTCGTGGCTGTCAAGGTCGACCTTCCGCTGGTTGAGCACCCCTTCCCGCCGAGACAGCTCTTCGGCGGCCAGACGCTGCTGCTCCTCGACCTTGGCCTTTTCGAGGACGAATGCTTGCTGCGCCCCGGCAAGCTCTTCGCGCTCCTCCGCCAAGTTTCGGAGGGCCGCCTGGTTGGCGGCACGGAGCTCCGCGACGCGCTTCTCCAGGTCAGCACCAGCCTTGGCAGCCAGAGCCTCCCGAGACTCCAACTTCGCCTGCCTGGCCCGATACAAGGCCAGGAGCCGGCGAAGGAGCCGCTCCTCTTCGGGCTCGTCGCTGCTGCCGGGCGCATCCACAACCTTCAGCCCGGCGGAGACGAGAACCTCTCCGTCGAAGGTCTCTCCCTCCGCGGGTACCCTAGACGAGGACGCCCACGGGACTTGAATGAAGACCCCGTTGGCGGCCTCCAGATAGACACCCGACCGCTCCGTGGAGGCGGAGGGGTCGGCGGTCGGTGCAGCGTCTGATGCTCCTGCAGCCTCTGGGCCAGCAGTGTGGTCGCCGGTCCTTTCCCCAGCCGCGGCGTCGGCGGCCGAGGAAGTCTCCTCGACGGCTGGCTCGTCGGCTCCAGCCATTCCCTCAGCAGTAGTGGCGTTGCCGCCATCGCCATGCACACCCTCCTCGGCGGTGGCCTCTGCCTCCATCAGCTCCGGGGCGGGAGGATCTAGCAGAAGAAAAAGAAAAGAAACATCGTCAAGCAAATATCCAAAAAGACGAATCCTAGGAGAAGAAGTTGCAAGGTTTACCTTCGCGGACTTCCTCGACGACGGGGTCCCTCGCTGAGGAATTCTCCCTTGGCGGCGGAGTAGTAGACCTTGCTGGCGGAGGCCCGCCTGCGCCCTCCCTTCGCGGGGAGTCCGCCCTCGTCGGGGTGCTCGCCCTTGGCGGGGTACTCGCCCTTGGCAGAGTACCCATCCTTGGCGGAGCACCGTCCCTTGCCGGGGAGTTCCTCCTTGGCGGGGAGGGTGGAGCAAGCGGCTCGTCGGGGGCAACCTCCTGGTGCTCCTGTGGCTGCGGCTCCACTTCTGCACAAAACAACAAGACATCAGTACGAGCAATAACCTCGAGCGCGCCCGTCAAGCAGAAAGATGGATACCAGACTTACGCTGGGGGCTGCGCTGGGGGCTGCTCCTTGGAGCAGCAGGCTGATCCGGCAAGTCTGCCGCTGGCGCGTCTCCTGCCGCTGCGGCAGGCTCGTCGTCCTCGATCTCGACCACAGGGATCTTGGCCCTCTTCGCCATCCGCTGGGTCAAGGTCCTGGAAGCCAAAACAAGATCAGAACCAAGCAAGAGAAATCAAGACAAAATAAAAGGAAATGAAAATTGCAAGAACTTACTCTTCCTCCTCTTCGTCGGAGCTGAGAGCGGAGAAGTCAAATCCCGCCTCGGCTGCTCCAGCGCGAGGAGCTGGAGGAGAAGGCTCCCTCGGGCGCTTGGCGGGCTCCGGAGCTGCGGGCTGTGAAGACCCAGCGCCGGTCGTCGCTGAGGACCGAGGAGCAGAAGGTACCCCGGAGTCACTCCGGGAAGACCCCCCTCCGCTTGCCGCTTGGGCACGGGGCGCCTCCTTGGCGACTTTGCTCGTCGTGGTGGCACGCGTCGCCCGGCGCTGCGGTCGTTGCTGGGGCGCCGACGGCCTCACCGTCTCGACAGCCTTGCGGAGGCGCTTCTTCGGTTGCGGCGGAGGGCTTGGGCTTGGTGGTGGCGGAGAGTTCTCCGAGGATGAGGAGGCGTCGTCGTCAAAATTCAGGGATCCGCCGGAGTCTTCATCGGAACCACCGGACTCGGCCTCCTCCTCCTCCTCCTCGGCAGGCCCGCTGGACTCGGTCCCCTGCCCGGCAGCCTCGCCAATCCCGACAGGCTCTCCGGTAGGCTCCCCGGCAAACTCCTCGGGCGTGATCTGCAGTAGCTTGAGGATTTCCTCCTCCTCGGCCTGGCTCACCGCGTCCGTCGCCTCCGCTTCATCAACGGTGTATCCAAACTCGCCTGCCGCTGCTGCCGCGGCGGCCTCCTCCATCCTGGAGGCAATGTACGCCACGTCCCGCGCGGTGGTCTCCCGGGTGAGCCCCTTCCTCTCGTCGGCATTGCGTGGTTTTTCAACCAGGTTGTCGAAGAAGGCTTGCACGGTCTCCGCTGAAGGCTCCAGCCAAGTGGGGACGACCCCATGGGAGTCGCACTCTGGCATTGCCGCGCGGATGGCACTGAGGGCGGTGTTGTTGCACAAAGGGACTACTCCGGTCGACGGTTTGAACCACTCCGGGTGCTTGGGGTCGTGTTTGAACAGTTCCCGGACCAGCCCCTTCAGCTCCAGGACGGTGAAGTTGTAGTTCAACCCGGGGCGCAGCCTCATGCAGTCTGCCGCGTTGCCGAACTCCCAAGCAGGCCTCTTCCTTTGCTGCAGAGGGGCGATGCGGCGGCGGAGGAAATCAGCTCCAACTTCACCCACAGTCAGATTGGCAGCCCGGAGACGAAGAATCCTAGTTAAGGCGATCTGCAACTTGTCGTCCTCCGGGGCCAAGTCACTCCAATCCTTGCCGCGCACTATGGCAGTCTGGCGCGGCAAGGTAAACTGCTCGGGATCCTTTTCTAGAATCCAACACCAATCTGCCCTCCACTCCTCCCACTTGCCGCGGAGCTCTCCCTTCAAGTACGCCTCCTTCTTGTTCAGCCTGAAGATCCAAAAGATGCCGCCGGAGAGAGGGGATCCGGACTCTACTCTAGGCGTGAAGAAGTGGCGGAAAAGAGCTACATTTGGGTGGACCCCAACGTAGTTTTCGCACAGATGTGCGAAAACGGCAAGGGTGAGGACGACGTTGGGGGTGAAATCTAAGAGACGGAAGCCGTACGTATTCATCACGTCGCAGAAGAACTCCGAGAACGGAGGGCAAAGACCGCAGTAGAAGAATGCAGCGAAGAAGTAGTAACCTCCCGGGAACATGTCGATAGCCACGGCGGGGAGGACTTGGGTGCGGGGATGATCCTTCGTCTCCCTCGCCCAGAACAGGTAGTACTTGTCCCGCAGCTCCCTCGGGCCGAGCCTTGGCGGGAAGACCACCCTCTTTCTCCGCATGGCTGCCAGCCTCGCCGCCTGCTCGGACTTCTCCTTCTTCGTCTTGTCGCCCTTTGCCTTGTCGCTCTTCGCCTGGTCGCTCTTCGGGGCCATGGCGGGGGCGGCGAGGGAGAACGGCGGCGCGGCGGGTGGGGAAGACGGTGGAGGAAAGGCAGAGGCAGGAAGCAGCGGGGGTTTCTGAGGACTCAAGGCACAATGAAGACGATGGGGGAAACTGCCCCTGCTTCCTCTGCTTTTAAGGGGGAAGTGGGGGACGTTCCGCATTTCCCATTAAAGAACAAGCCACGATCTCTCCCACGACGCCGCAATCGACGCGTGCCGTTAGGGAGAGGTGCGGCGGATACGGAGAGGGATACGGCTCGCCGTGGGCCACGTGTGCCAGTGCACTGTCTTGGGCCTGGCCCAACAGCGCTCGGCACCGTGTGTGGCCCAGGCCCGGGGGCTCCTGTCGGTGTACTAAGGTAGGGGTACCCTAGTACCCCAACTTGTGCACGGGCAGTAGCAGCTTCCCACGGCAGGGCTTACCACGCGCTTGCCAAGGCCCGCTCCAGATCCCTTCAAGCCATTCAAGAACAAAGTATTCAAGTTAGAAGACAAGACCCCGGCAAGAAGAGCTTGCCGGGAAGGCCGCACCAGGCTCAAGGACATCTTTTCAGCACAAGACCCTGGCAAGAGGTGCTTGCCAGGAAGGCCAAAGGATAAACACCGCAAAAGATACATCGCGGCGCATCGTGCGCCCCGGCAGGGCCCGGGAAGCGGCAAGCTTCCAGGCCCGGCAAGATAGCGGTCCCGGCAAGGTGCTTGCCGGGGGAAGCTCACACTGTGTGCCTGCGCTCCAGCTCATTCGGCCACGCGTCGCCCTGGGGCCCTTCCAGGGGCACGTGGCAGATGGCTGAGCAGCCTGAGGGACACGCTGGCGAGTCGCGGTGACGAGGCTACCGCCGTGGCGAACGGAGACGCATGGACAGACGCTTTTGGGGTCGACGGCGACGGGCTTTAAATGCCCTTGTCCCCCACCGTCAAGGTTAGGTGAAGACCACTGTTCATGCACTGTTACAACTACCACCAAATTTACACTTTTACCCTCCTCTACGTTGGCACTTGTCGGTGACCCCTTGAGCTATAAAAGGAGGCCCATGCACAACGTAGAGGAGGTTCGACTCCAAGAACTCGCTCACTCCACGCTCGGCGCAGCTGGTACTGTAGATCTTCAAGCTCCCGAGCTCCGAAAACTCAATACAACCAAAAGCAGGAGTAGGGTTTTACGCGTCATCGCGGCCCGAACCTGGGTAAACTGCCCGCGTGTGCCCCTCGATCTGCTCTCCGTGCTCCCTCCGCTCCCTTACCGCAACGTAGAAGGGGCTCCGGTTCCATAGGTGCTCGTGGGAGGACAGTTTCCCCCGACAGATCCTCTGTCAAGTTTTCTACAACCGGACATTAACAAATTCCAATCTGCCACATAACCGCGGGCACGGCTTTCGAAAGATCATAACCCTGCAGGGGTGTCCCAACTTAGCCCATCACAAGCTCTCACGATTAGCTGAAGTGATAATATAATATCATCACCCCTTATCTTAGGGAAAATCCGATCAGGCTCGGCATCCCGGTGCACAAGACATTTCGACAATGGTAAAACAAGTCCAGCAAGACCTCCCGGTGTGTCGACACCCTGATAGTAGCCACGCGTATCTCGTCTCAGGCCATGACCGGATGGGCGAGGCTACGGCAGCCAAACCTCGAGTTTCCCCGTGGTGGCCCCGCAGGATCCCCGTTTGGGACCAACACCATCAGCATTGCCCCCCCCCCCCTGCTATGTAGAAAGAATCCTCGGGTAGCGCTAACTCCCTATGCAATTTAATTAATTAATTAAGTTTTTATTATGAGCAAATTAAAACCAATGTTGGGCCTTGCTGGAGGAGTTTTATTCAAAGTCGAACTGTCAAGGGGTCCCCATCCACCCATCATGTAAGGAACGCAAAATCAAGGAACATAATGCCGGTTTATCGGCGCCTAAGGTGGCATGAGTGGAACATAACACCGAGCAAAAGGCCAAGCCTTCCACCCATGCCCAGTATATAGGTGTGTTAATAATAATAATAGATATTGTGATATATCAACAACAAGTTCCCACCTGGAACGATCTTCATCTTCACCTGCAACTAACAACGCTATAAGAGGGGCTGAGCAAGCGGGTAACATAGCCAAATAGTGGTTTTGCTAGGAAGGTGTCAAAAGGTTAGAGGTTTCATGGCAACAAGGAGAGGCTGACACAAAAGATGGGTAGCGCGACATGTAACGATAGCATCGAGACAACTAAGCATGGCAATGGTAGTAAAGGTATCCAAGGGTATGATCATCTTGCCTGGGATTCCACAAGGGAGAAGAACGGATCCAGGAAGTAGACGGAGCAACATAGACGAGCGAATCCTCACAACTCCGAAACGAAACCGAAGCTAACAAGAGAAGCAACCGGAAAGAAGCAAACAACACGGTAAACACACAAGCATAAACATGGCATATGATGCACATCCAAGTATGATGCATGTCCGGTTTAATTATGCATGGCATGGCAAAGTGCACAAACAAGTACTACAAGTTAAGTGGAGCTCAATATGCAACGAGTTGCATATTGACGAAACACCACATTTTAATTATTTAATTGACTCTCGTTTATTTACAAGACAAGGTTAAATGTTTTTAACATGGCAAGAGGTGAAGCAAAAACAAACTACCTATTCAGGCAATTTAAATGAGGCCGGAAGATAGCAGCAACAAATCCGGAAAATCCCCATGAGCATGTTTAGCAATTTAAGCAAACCACAATTAAACATTTTAGTGTTGTTAACATAATGCGGATGACATGATCAAGTTTATGCAATTTTTATTAAAAGTTAACATGAAGAGATAAGAAGATGATAAGGAGTATTTGTCTCCGTGGTGGAAAGGAAAGGTGCCACGGCAACAATCCGAAAATTATGCAACGGCAACATATCGGTTCCGGTAACTCGTTGAGAGACCGGTGCAAAAGATGACGGAGAGCGAGCGGAACAAGATGAAAGGTGGGGTGATCCCGTCACCGGGTTCCCACGGGTCGGCGACGAGGCAACCGAGGAACATGACAAATGGACGAAACGGGCACGGTGCACACAAGGGCAAACATTTCATACAACACAAGCATTCCATGGGTCATCGTCTCGGGGTTATACCTTCGGAACATTCGTTCTCGGAGGGGTTCGAGGTCGTAGAGGACGTAGTCGTACACGGGGCGATGGTAGTCGTTCACGGAGCTCGTTTTTCCGTAGATGTTCGGGCCGTCGCGGTACTTGTCGAGTCGCCGATCGTAGCGGTACTTGTTTGTGGTGTACTTGACGAAAACACCGAAGACGAACTTGAAGCCACCGTGCGTAGATGTACATTGAAGAGGAACTTGACGAAGTTTCTGCTGGACCAAAACAAAAACACGAAGCCAACGAAAAAAGCACAGCAGCAGCAGGTCTTAGCACGCCGGTGGTGCTGACGCGGAGGGAGCCGTACGGGGCGTGCAAGGACGAGGAGGGGCGCGGCCTTGGGGCTCCTGGCGCGGAGGGACGAGGCGCTCGGCGAGCCAGGCGCGTCGGGGTACACGTTCTTGGCGAGGAGGCAGGGGCAGAGCAGCTTGAGGACGGGGCTGGTGGCCGTGGTGACCGGCGGCGGTGCTGACGCGGCGCTGGGGATGAAGGCTCCTGGCCGACCAGAGGAGGCAGGGCGCGCTGGAGCTGCGGCCCTGACGATGGACGGCGGCGCTCCTGGCCAGCCCTGGCGGCGAGCGAAGGCCGGCCGCAGCTGGAGGTTGAGACGGCAGCAGGCGGACGCTGCTCGTCCTGGCAACGAGGCACACGGAGGACGGAGGACGGGCCTCGCTGCGGCCTGGAAACGGGGCGCCGGGGCTCCTGGCCGCTGAAGGAAGAAGGGCGCAGGGAGCCGTGGCGATGGGGGCGATGGAGGAGCTGCGGGGCGCTGGTGCAACGATGCTGCTCGAGGCGCAGCTCCTGGCGAGGAAGAGGCGGGAGGGCCGGTCGGGTGCGGAAGGAGGAGCGAGGGGGACGAGCGAGATCGGGAGCGCTCGAGGAGGGATGCTGGCGGCGGGGTTCGATGGGATGCGGACGAGGGGAACCGCCTGGCGGCGCACGGGAGAATCGGAGGAGCGATGGGGTCGGGCTAGGTTAGCGCTAGGGTTAGGAAGTGGCAGGGGCCTGATGAGAGATGGGCCGCTGGTGGGAGGAGGCTGAGGCGGCGGCCTGGTCGCAGGCCGGCTGGGCCTCTGCTCAGCATCCCCAATGCTGTTTTCCAAATTAAGGCAGAAAACAACAAGAAGAAAGAAAAGAAAGGAGGTGGCTAGGGAAGAATTAGGACATGAGGTCAATTTTCCTGGACTCACAAAAATGTCCACGGTCCACTAAAAATAGGAGAGGCAAGAAAAGAGCAAGAGAAGGCGTGGGAAAAATATGCAAGTATGTTAGGGTTAATTCCAAACAATGGAATATTTGTTAATATAGCTCCATAAATATTAGGAGGATATGTTATAAAGAGAAGTCACACTTCCCTCGATTTAAATGGACCGAAGGTCCACACGATTTATTTAGGTTGAGATGCAAAAGAAATATGACATGATGGCATGATGACATGATGCAATGCAAAAATAAATAACGCAAGCACAAAGAAACACACGGAAGAACCCGGAACATCTGGAATCTTCTGGAATCTTCTGGGACGTCGGTCTTCGGGCGTCACAAAGTCCCCTGGGTGTCTTCTGGTCCAAGAAAAATCATCGCAAAGTTTCATTCCATTAGGACTCCGTTTGATATTCCTTTTCTGCGAAACTCAAAAACAAGGAAAAATATAAACTGACACTGGGCTCTTGGTTAATAAGTTAGTCCCAAAAATAATATAAAATAGCATATTAATGCGTATAAAACATCAAAACAGATAATATAATAGCATAGAACAATCAAAAACTATAGATACGTTAGAGACGTATCACTTGCATGGAGGAGTAGCTGTGTGGGTTGCCTTGTTTGCCTCGATGACAAGGCTTTGGGTGCCATGTTGGCACGTGTTGGTTGTTGTCGTGCCCGTGGGCATGGGCATCCAGGGCACAATGCACTCCATGTGCGATGCCTCTTTTGAGATGTTTTCATCGAGTTAGGCTAGCTCATGTTGTCCACTTGCCGATCTCGTAGGCGCTATGAGTGGAGGGTGCGTTGATCTAGTTCGTGCTCTGAGGTGTTGGATCCGGAGGTGACGAGACATGTGTGCTCTGTGTTCTACCTCTTTGTCATTTATCGCTTGAGTTTGGGCAGGGCGGGTAGTGTGTCGGTGTTGTCATGGTGTATGTAGATGCTAAGAGCATCTCCAGCCATTGGCCCCTGATACGTCTCCAACGTATCTATAATTTTTGATTGTTACATGCTATTATATTATCTGTTTAGGATGTTTTACATGCATTAATATGCTATTTTATATTATTTTTGGGACTAACTTATTAACCTAGAGCCAGTATCAGTTTCTGTTTTTCCTTGTTTTTGAGTTTCGCAGAAAAGGAATATCAAACGTAGTCCAAACGGAATGAAAGCTTCGCGATGATTTTTCTTGGACCCAAAGACACCCCGTAGACTTGAGAACCAAGTCAGAGGAGCCATGAGGCGGCGACAAGGGGGGAGGGCGCGCCCTAGGGAGGTGGGCACGCCCCCACCCTTGTGGGCCCCTCGCAGCTCCCCTCACCGACCTCTTTCGCCTATAAATTCACATATATTCCAGAAACCCTATAGGAGGCATCGAAACCACTTATCCACCGTCGTAACCTTCTTTATCCGCGAGATCCCATCTGGAGACCTTTTCCGGTACTCTGCCGAAGGGGGATTCAACCATGGAGGGCATCTACATCAACGCCATTGCCCTTCCGATGAAGCGTGAGTAGTTTACCACAGACCTACGGGTCCATAGCTAGTATCTAGATGGCTTCTTCTCTCTCTTTTATTTTCAATACCATGTTCTCCTCGATGTTCTTGGACATCTATCCGATGTAATCTTCTTTTGATGTGTGTTTGTCGAGATCCGATGAATTGTGGATTTATGATCAGCTTATCTATGAATATTATTTGAATCTTCTCTGAATTCTTATATGCATGATTTTATATCTTAGTAATTCTCTTTGAATTATCGGTTTGGTTTTGCCAACTAGATTGGTTTTTCTTGCAATGGGATAAGTGCTTTGCTTTGGGTTCAATCTTGCGGTGATTTCACCCAGTAACAGAAGGGGTAGCGAGGCACGTATTGTAATTTTTTCATCGAGGATAACAAGATGTGGTTTTCATCATATTGCTTGAGTTAATTCCGATACATCATGTCATCTTACTTAAAGCGTTACTCTGTTCTTCATGAACTTAATACTCTAGATGCAGGCAGGAGTCGATCGATGTGTGGAGTAATAGTAGTAGATGCAGGCATGAGTCGGTCTACTTGACATGGACGTGGTGCCTATATTACATAATCATTGCCTTAGATATCGTCATAACTTTGCGCTTTTCTATCAATTGCTCGACAGTAATTTTTTCACCCACCGTATATTTGCTATCAAGAGAGAAGCCTCTAGTGAAATGTATGGCCTGGGGTCTATTTTCCATCATATTAGTTTTCGATCTACTATTTTGCAATCTTTTACTTTCCAATCTATAAACCAAAAACCCAAAAATATTTTACCTTTTGTTTATCTATCTCTATCAGATCTCACTTTTGCAAGTAACCGTGAAGGGATTGACAACCCCTTTATCGCGTTGGGTGCAAGTTGTTTGATTTTTTGTGCAGGTATTGGTGATTTGTGCGTTGTCTCCTACTGGATTGATACTTGGGTTCTCAAACTAGGGGAAATACTTATCTCTAGTTTGTTGCATCATCGTTTCCTCTTCAAGGGAAAAACCAACGCAAGCTCAAGAAGTAGCAGGAAGAATTTCGGGCGTCGTTGCCAGGGAGATCTATGCCAAATCAAGACACACCAAGTACCCGTCATAAAACTCTCAGCTCTTGCATTTACATTATTTGACATTCGCCTCTCGTTTTCCTCTCCACCACTTCTAAAACGTTTTTAGAAAACACAAATATATTTGCCTTTTCTCTCACCGTCCTTTTGTTTGCTTAAGTCTATCTTTCTATAGCTATGGCCGACTCTAAAAGGGCTAAGGGTTTTCTCCCGAGTTTTAATGCTTTGGATAATCCCTCTGTCCTTTCTAAGCTCATAAACAATGATGCTACGGAAAGACCTTCCAATGTTGTCAAGGAAAAGTTTAATCAATTTTCACAAAGATGATCCCGGAATTTTTTTGTTATTTGCTCGATGAATCTTTGAAAGACTCTTGGGACAGACTATTGAGGATTCAAGGTAGCCATGTGCCTCAATATCATATAGATATATACTTGAGAAGCTTTTATGTGGGTTTGCCTCTTTCTTTTAAGCAAATCTTGGATTCTATGTTTGAAAATGGTTTCCTTTGGAGGAGATGCCTTTGATACTTACGAAAAGATGATAATCATATTTGGGCACTCCAAACATGAAAATATTGAATCAACTACTCTTATGTGCTTTTATCAAAATGAAATAATCAAAGAGATGAAGGCTAGTTTAGATGCAAATTTTCGAAGTGTGCTTAATCTTTCTTCCACCATTAATGGCCATGTGCTTTCACCAAATAGAAAGATAAATGATTTGGACAATAAAACTCTCTCTTAACTACCAAAAGGGAGAAGAGGACAATACCTAGATCTATGTTTTATGCCTAGATAGGGGCGTTAAACAATATCGCTTGTTGGGAGGCAACCCCATTTTATTTATTTATTTGCTTTTTGGTTCTTTCTTTCAATAAATACACATTATTACTTCTGTAGTAATTGTGTTTTGGTGTTTTAATTAGTGTTTGAGCCAAGTAAGACCTTTGGGATGGCTTACGGTGATCGTTGATTTGATTTTGCTGAAAAACAGAAACTTTTGCGCCCAGTGCAGAAAATTCAATAATTCGCTGGAATGTGAAAACCTACTGAAATTTTTATACAAAATGTATATACAAATTCCCAACATCGTCCTAATTTTTCAGAATTTTTACAGTTCCAGAAGTTTGCGTAGTTTTCGGATTGCTACACACTGTTCTGTTTTTGAAGATTCTGTTTTCTATGTGTTGTTTGCTTATTTTGGTGAATCTATGGCTAGTATCAGGGGGTATGAACCATGGAAAAGTTGGAATACAATATATATTACACCAATATACAGTAATAATGAGATCACAACAGTACCTTGAGTGGTTATTTGCTTTGTTTCACTAATGGATCTCACGAGTTTTCTGTTGAGTTTTGTGTTGTGAAGTTTTCAAGTTTTGGGTAAGGATTTGATGGACTATGGAATAAGGAGTGGCAGGAGTCTAAGCTTGGGGATTACCAAGGCACCCGGAGGTAATATTCTAGGACAACCAAGAGCCTAAGCTTGGGGATGCCCCGGGAAGGTATCCCCTCTTTCATGTTCGTCTATCGGTAACTTTACTTGAGGCTATATTTTTATTCACCACATGATATGTGTTTTGTTTGGAGCGTCTTGTATGATATGAGTATTTGCTTTTTAGTTTGCCACAATCATCCTTGCTGTACATACCTTTTGAGAGGGACACGCTTGAATCGTGATTTATTAGAATACTATATGTTCTTCACTTATATCTTTTGAGCTAGGAAATTTCGCTGTAGTGCTTCACTTATATCTTTTTAGAGCACGACGGTGGTTTTATTTTATCGAAATTGTTGAACTCTCTTGCTTCACTTATATTATTTTGAGAATCTTTAAAAACAGCATGGTAATTTGCTTGGGTTATGAATCTAGTCCTAATATGATAGGCATCCAAGGGAGATATAATAAAAACTTTCATATATAGAGCATTGAATACTATGAAAAGTTTGATTCATTGTAATTGTTTTGAGATGTTAAGATGGTAATATTAGAGTCATGCTAGTGGTAGTTTGTGAGGTTAAAGAAATAATTGTGTTAAGGATTGTGATTCCCGTAGCATGCACTTATGGTCTCCTAACTATGTAACCAAGTTGGCGCGCATTGTATCTTGATTGTTTATCTTTGCGTGGAGGTAGGGGGCGCGCGATGGCTAACTCCTACCAACCTCCCCCTAGGATCATGCGTCGTAGTATTTTGCTTCGAGGGCTAATAGATTTTTTGCAATAAGTATGTGAGTTCTGTATGACTAATGTTGAGTCCATGAATTATACGCACTCTCACCCTTCCATCTTGCTAGACACTCTAGTGCCACGCAACTTTTGCCGGTGCATCAAACCACCTTATATCATTCCTCAAAACAGCCACCATACCTACCTATTATGGCATTTCTATAGCCATTCCGAGATATATTGCCATGTAACTCCATCGCTCCGTTTGTTATGACACACACCATCATTGTCATATTGATTTGCATGATCATGTAGTTGGCATAGTATTTGTGGCAAATCCATTGTTCATATTTTTATACTTGTCAGTCTTGATCATTGCACATCCAGGTACACTGCCGAAGGCATTCATATAGAGTCATATTTTGTTCAGGTATCGAGTTGTAAGTAAATAAAAGTGTGATGGTCATCATTATCAGAGCATTGTCCCATGTGATATCATAAATAAAAGATGCCAAAGAAGCCCAAATAAATAAATAAATAAATAAGGCCAAAGATACCCAAAAAAGAGAGGCCAAAGAGCCCAAATGAAAAAAGTGAGAGAAAAAGAGAGAAGGGACAATGTGACTATATTTTTCCACACTTGTGCTTCAGAATAGCACCATGATCTTCATGATAGAGAGTCTCCTATGTTATCACTTTCATATACTAGTGGGAATTTTTCATTATAGAACTTGGCTTGTATATTCCAACGATGGGCTTCCTCAAATGCCCTAGGTCTTCATGAGCAAGCAAGTTGGATGCACACCCACTTACTTTTCTTTTGAGCTTTCATACACATATAGCTCTAGTGCATCCGTTACATGACAATCTCTACTCACTCACATTGATATCAATTGATGGATATCTCCATAGTCCATTAATTTGCCTAGTTGATGTGAGACTTTCTCCCTCCTTTTGTCTACCACCACCTTCTATTCCACCCATAGTGCTATGTTCATGGCTCACGCTCATGTATTGCGAGAAGAGTTCAAAAGGTTTGAAAAAGTAAAGTATGAAAACATTTGCTTGGCTGACACCGGGACGGGCTTGATTTATACTTTATGCTAAGAAGAGGGAGCATAAAAGACTATATGATTTTGTAGGGATAACTTTCTTTAGCCATGTTATTTTTGAAACTTCATAGATTTCTTTTGGTATGCTTGAAGTATTATTATTTTGGTATTGATAAACTTTTATTTTGAGTCTTATGAATCTGAACATTCATGCCACAGTAAAGAAGAATTACATTGATAAATATGTTAGGTAGCATTCCACATCAAAAATTCTGTTTTTATCATTTACCTACTCGAGGACGAGCATGAATTAAGCTTGGGGATGCTTGATACGTCTCCAACGTATCTATGTTTTTTGATTGTTCCATGCTATTATATTATCTGTTTTGGATGTTTTATATGCATTATTAATATGTTATTTTATATTATTTTTGGGACTAACTTATTAACCTAGAGCCCAATGTCAGTTTCTGTTTTTCCTTGTTTTGAGTTTTGGGAGAAAAGGAATATCAAACGGAGTCCAAACGAATGAAACCTTCACGATGATTTTTCTTGGACCCGAAGACACCCCATAGACTTGAGAACCAAGTCAGAGGAGCCACGAGGCGGCGACAAGGTGGGAGGGTGCGCCCCCATCCTTGTGGGCCACTCGCAGCTCCCATCAGTGACCTCTTTCGCCTATAAATTCACATATATTCTAGAAACCCTAGAGGAGGCATCGAACCCTGTTTTCCATCGCCGTAACCTTCTGTATCCGTGAGATCCCATATGGAGGCCTTTGCCAGTACTCTGCCGAAGGGGGACTCAACCACGGAGGGCATCTACATCAATACCATTGCCCTTCCGATGAAGCGTGAGTAATTTACCACAGACATACGAGTCCATAGCTAGTAGCTAGATGGCTTCTTCTCTCTCTTTGATTCTCAATATCATGTTCTCCTCGATGTTCTTGGAGATCTATCCGATGTAATCTTATTTTATGGTGTGTTTGTCGAGATCCGATGAATTTTGGATTTATGATCAGCTTATCTATGAATATTATTTCAATCTTCTCTGAATTATTATATGCATGATTTGATATATTAGTAATTCTCTTCAAATTATCGGTTTGGTTTGGCCAACTAGATTGGTTTTTCTTGCAATGGGAGAAGTGCTTTGCTTTGGGTTCAATCTTGCGGTGATCTCACCGAGTGACAAAGGGGTAGCGAGGCACGTATTGTATTGTTGCCATCGAGGATAACAAGATGGGGTTTTCATAATATCGCTTGAGTTAATTCTGTTACATCATGTCATCTTACTTAAAGCATTACTCTGTTCTTCATGAACTTAATAGTCTAGATGCAGGCAGGAGTCGATCGATGTGTGGAGTAATAGTCGTAGATGCAGGCATGAGTCAGTCTACTTGACACAGACGTGATGCCTATATTACAGAATCATTACCTTATATATCGTCATAACTTTGCGCTTTTCTATCAATTGCTCGACAGTAATTTGTTCACCCACCGTGTTATTTGCTATCAAGATAGAAGCCTCTAGTGAAACCTATGGCCCCCGGTCTATTTTCCATCATATTAGTTTCCGACCCACTATTTTGCAATCTTTTACTTTCCAATCTATAAGCCAAAAACCCAAAAATATTTTACCTTTTGTTTATCTATCTCTACCAGATCTCACTTTTGCAAGTAATCGTGAAGGGATTGACAACCGCTTTATCGCGTTGGTGCAAGTTGTTTGATTGTTTGTCCAGGTATTGGTGATTTGTGCATTATCTCCTACTAGATTGATACCTTGGTTCTCAAACTGAGGGAAATACTTATCTCTACTTTGCTGCATCACCGTTTCCTCTTTAAGGGAAAAATCAACACAAGCTCAAGAAGTAGCAGCCCCCACGGGGCTAGAAAAATTGCCGCCTGGCGGCGAACCGGCGTGAAAATTGGCTTGGGGGCGAATGGGTTCCCAGCCGCCGCCCCCAGACGACGATATCGGCCCAACTTTGGCGCACTTTGCCCGATTTCCAACCCACTTTCCGCGCAAAACGGCCCACCATCAGCGCCAATCGGCCCATATTCGCCGTGCTTCGGCGCTTTGGGCTATTTTTATCACATGGTTTATCAAAGAAAATCAATAGAAACAAAATAGTTTAACAAATAGTTCAACAATAAATAGTTCAATACAAATTATATAGTTCAACAAATAAAAACTCATATTTCATCACACGTCGAGCTAGGCGTTGCCCTTGAGCCTCCATAGGTGCTCCACCAGATCCTGCTGCAACTGTTGATGCACCTGTGAGTCTCGGATCTCCTGACGCATGTTGAGGAAGGAAGTCCAGGTTGCCGGTAGCTGGTGATCAACTTGAGCAAGAGGACCCTGCCTGTAATATGGTTCATACTCAAACACTGGCTCTTCTTGCTCGCTTTCAATGATCATGTTGTGCAAGATAACACAAGAAGTCATGACTTCCCCCATTTGATCTTTCGACCAGGTCTGAGCGGGGTATTGGACAACAGCAAATCGAGATTGGAGCACACCAAATGCCCGCTCGACATCCTTCCTACAAGCCTCCTGAACCTTCGCAAAGTGGGAGTTCTTGCCTCCTGGCACATGGGTTGAGATAGTCTTCACAAATGTAGATCATCTCGGATAGATGTCATCTGCTTGGTAGTATCCCTTGTTGTAGTGCCACCCATTGACCTCGAAGTTCACTAGAGGATAATGACCTTCAACCAGGTTGGCAAAGACAGGAGAGCACTGTAGCACGTTGATGTCATTGTTATTTCCTGGCATACCAAAGAAGGAGTGCCGAATCCAGAGGTCCTGTGTGGCCACTGCCTCAAGTACCACACTACAACCGCCTTTGGCGCCTTTGTACATCCCCTGCCAAACAAACGGACAGTTTTTTCATTGCCAATGCATGCAGTCGATGCTTCCAAGGATCCCAGGAAATCCTCTTGCTGCATTCTGTGCTAGGATCTGAGCAGTGTCTTCAACATTGGATGATCGCAAGTATTGCGGTCCAAACACTGCCACCACTGCCCTGTAGAACTTGTAGAAACACTCAATGGTCATGGACTCGGCTATGCGCCCATAGTCATCGAGTGAATCACCAGGAGCTCCGTATGCAAGCATCCTCATGGCTGTCGTGCACTTCTGAATTGAGGTGAATCCAAGTGTGCAATCCTTCTTGCACTTGAAGTAGTTGTCGAACTCCCGGATGGAATTCACAATTCCGAGGAAAAGCTTTCGGCTCATCCGATAACGGCGCCGAAATACTTTATCGCTGTGCAGTGGAGTGTCGGCGAAGTAGGCGGAGTAGAGCATGCAATAGCCTTCTAGTCGATGCCAGTTCTTTGCTTTCAGCCGCCCCGGCACCGAGCCACCTCGCCGCGGCTTAGCATTGCTTGCGAGCAGGCCGGCCAGGGCGACGAGTACCATGAGGTGATCTTCATCCTGGGCGTTGGCATCGTCTTCCTCCTCTAACAGCCCTGCGAGCGCCTCCTCGTTGTCCGAGTCCATGGCCGAGTAGGCAAATCGCCGAACACTTGGCGGGCGGGGCGGGCGCACAGCCACCGGTATCCCGCCCTGCGCGGCCGGAGCGCCGAAAAACAGGCCCAAGAAGGTGGTGGAGAGGCTGCCTCGGCGAATCACTCCCTCTTCTCTGGAAGGGGGGCGAATCGGTCGACTTTTCGCCTGACAGTGTGGCCCAGACAAGGATTTTTCTTCCGCCGGAGCCCCCGAGCGTCCCCAGCGCGCTGGGTTCGGCTGGGATCGCCGGGCCCAAAAACGGGCAGAGCCGGCAGATTTCGGCGTCTTGGGGCGCGACTGGAGCCTTTTTTCGGCGCCGGCGTGGAGAAAGTCGTCTTGAGGGGCCTGTTGGGGGCGCCGCTAGAGATGCTCTAACCTCTTGGTGTAGCATTGTGCTGAAAGGCGTTGTATGAGTCATCTTGGCCTCTTCTTTCATATGGCACGCGTGCTTTTGCGTATTTTAAAGGGAAGAAAAATGGGCGGTCGGCTACATAAATGCATTCAAATTGTTTGCATAGCGCCCGAATAGACTTAGAGAGGTGACGTGGTGACCAGCCCTGCTTTAGGGCATGTACAATGCATAGCCCCAGGGTGATGCCTCACACGACATGTAGGATCGGATAACAGATAAAGTAGGTTCGGATAGGGAGGCGGGATCCTCTTGAGGAGGCGGGTGCTTGGAATGAAAAGGTGTGGTCCGATGTCAAAAGCTGAAAAGGTTGGAGTAAAAAGTAGAGATGCATGTGTATTAGAGTCTTTATTTTCTATTTCTTAATGAGGCCCACTAGAGGTAACTTGCATTGGGAAGAAAAACTAAATGTAGATGCCTCAAACTACTCCCTCCGTTCCACAATGTAGTACCTATAGATTTTTGTGAAAGTCAAACTTTGCCAACTTTGACCAAGTGTATAGAGAAAACTGTCTACATCTACAATACCAAACATGTACATTCTGAAAATATAACTCACGATGTATTCAATGATGTGCATTTGGTATTCTAGATGTACATACTTTTTATCTATAAACATGATCAAAGTTTGTAATGTTTGACTTTTGTAAAAATCTATAGGCACTACATTATGGAACGGACGGAGTACTTTTTATCATGGGACCTGTATCTATATGCCACCATCGGACATGTCCTTAGGACCCGTGCTCATCATCAAAGTGTTCGCCCTGGACCTCTACAAATCTGATGTCAGATTTTTAGTTTTATGGAAATCCGATGCACCATATATACACTCCGGAATTCGTTTCCTATTTACAGATGTGTCGACCATGGACTTGTACTACTCATACTGGTGAGCAATGTTTGGCAAAACAAATCATGAATCCGTGCCGCAGTGCACTGCCTCTGAAGAATGTTGTAGTCACAAGCAGAGCTTCTCTGTCCGCTCCCCCGATCACTTGACGAACTTCTGCACGCCTTCGAAGAAATCCAGCATGTAGTCCTCGAGATCCTCAAGCGTGTACTTGACGTGCTTCGACGCTGAGTGCCGGCCTCCGCCGGACGACGATCCCGTCTGCGGCCTCGGCCGCGACAGGAACGACCGGTACGCCGGGATAAGCCGCTCCGACACGGCGATGCGGAGCTCCTCCCGGAGCTGCGGGTCGATCACTTTCCACGCCGTCTGGTTCCGGTACAGCTCCTCGAACGCCGCGTTGAAGCTCCTCGCCTTGTCCTTGACCGTCGGCGCCGCGCTGCCGCCGTCGTCCCTGAGGAAGGACAGCACGGTGATCCACGACGCCCGGAGGTAGCCCGTCTCGTACTGCCGGATCTGGCCACGGTGCCGGCGGATCCAGTCGTCGCCGAGGAGCTCCCGGAGCGGGGAGTCCATCACCTTCTGCACGATGTAGTACAGGTTGTTCATGAGGAATATGTGCTTCAGGCCGGCGTCGTCGTAGAGGCACGACTTCTCGTCCATCTTGCGCAGCAGCCGGGTCAGCAGCTCGAGCATGCACCGCCCTGACGGCGTCGACGTAGCGCCGTCGCCGTCGACCGCATCGGCAGTGTTGACGAGGATCATGTCCAGCGTGCTGCGGCAGTCCGCGAGGAGGCCGCAGTAGTTGATCACGTAGCGGTTCATGGGGTGGATCTCTCCTCCCTGCACGGGCCTCCGCGACGACTCCCCTTGGATGGCGCTGCCGAACTCCTCGATCGTGCGGCGCACGGTGGAGCCCAGCCGCGTGGCGACGGCAGAGACCTCGGCGGCGAAGAGCTCGCGCGCGTCTCCCGTGAAGAGAGCCTCGAGCTCCGGCGCGACGTCAGCGAGCGCCTCGTACATGCCGAGCGTGCGGTAGAGCTTCTCGGTGGCGCGCGCAGACATGGCGACGGCGTCCGCGAAACCGAGCAGCTGCAGGACGCAGCCCCTGGAGACGTCGGCGAAGCACTCGTGGCCGAGCTCCTCGTCGGACGCGAAGACCTCGTCGCAGAGCCGCCTCTCGCCGGCGAGGAGGGTCCTGACCACGGCCCGGATGGCATGGTTCCACCGCCTCATCTTCTGGTCTAGCACCGTCCATTCCATCCTTAACACCTCTTCGATGGCGACGGGCTCGGCGGCGCCCAGCTGGTGCGCCACGGCCTCCGCGAGGACGTCGCGGCGGGCGGTGACGTAGACCTGCGCGAGCTCCGGACCGTAGCCGGCGCGCAGCATGCGGTCCGCAACGCCGCGGACGGAGGCGGCCGCGCGCGGGGAGAGGCGCGGCGACGCGTCGGGCGGCGTGGCCGCGTCGTCCAGGTCGTCCGAGGAGAGCGAGAGGCGCCGCGCGGACGAAGAGCAGAGCAGCGCGCGCGCCTCCTCCTCCAGGCGCGGCATGGCGGCCTGCACGGCCTCGGCTGCGCGGGAGGCGAGGCCACCCTGGAGCGCGGCCGCGGCGAGGGCGTCGTCGACGGCGTACAGGTAGTCCGTCATGCCGGACGACGAAGAAGATGAGTTGCACCGGCGGATGACGTCCTCCGCGGCCTCAAACGCCTCCTCCTCCTGCTCCTGCTCCTCCACCTCCCTCTCATCGCAGCTGTACGCCACCCCGGCCGCTTCACCCGCCGCCGGAGGAGACATGGGGAGCAAGCGCGCGTCGTAGATAGACAGCACGCGCATCATGTCATCGGCGGCGTTCTTGGAGACGGCCATCCTCTTCACTACGTCCGTGGGCGGCGCCTCCGAGACCGAGAAGGACGCGCTCGTGCTCGCCATGGTCGACGCGACGCGATCGTCCGGTGGGAGGGAACAGCAAGAAACCTCGCTGCTGCTGCTGCTGCTTGTTTGGTGGTCTCGTCGCCGCTGTGGTGGCGTGGGAAGACCGGGCGAAAGTTTACGCCACCTACGCCGTGGTTTTAATCGCCTCGTAACGTTGACGCGCGACGGGCCAACCAACCGAACACGGTCGCCGTTGCCGTGTCAAGCAATTGTTAGATTATATATCACCGCGGTTTTTGGACCGCCACAGAATATTCAGAGGTGCGGTTCATACCTGTGCTTGACAGATAAATGTCGCCAATTCTTTTCTACTTTATTATTTGTTTGGTTTATAATAAAGATGAATGGCCGATTGTCTGCTTCAGTTGATTAGTCATAGTACTTGGACGGTCGATTCTCTGTCAGGTTCACGGAAAAGTCGCCAGGTATTCAGTTGGATAAATCAGGAGCTCCTCTGCAGTTGGCTTGAAAACTGAGATACCGCACTGATTAATTAGACTAACGATTGGCAATGTGTTGCTCTTCCGGCAGCTGCACGTACACTGGTTAGGTTTGCTTGTCTATGATATAGGCTCAAATCCCCGTCAAAACCATGTGTTATGTGTTTTTTCTGCTCTTAAGCTCACGAATGGGTGTAAGTAGGGATGAAAACGAAGCGGAAACGGACGGAACTGAGTGATGTCATATTTGTTTTCCTATATTTTTGCAGAAGCGAAAACAAATACAGAAACCCCGGAAATGAATACGGAAACAGATACTATCGAAAATGGACACGAAGCGAATACAAAGCGGACACAGAAATAGAAGTGGACATTGACCGTAACTTAAAAACCCCTTGAATCATAAAGAAATACACAAACAAACGAAAATAATAATGAACTGTTAACATGGCTACAAAATAGTATCATTATGTTCACAACTCATCATATTGTAGTGGTGTTCCCTCCATTTCTTTTTAGTCTGCATATAAGATTTGATCAAAGTCAAACTTTGTAAAGTTTGACTAACTTTATAGAAAAATATATTAATATCTACAATAAAAAAGTTATATGTTATGAAAGTTAATTTCAACACGCATCTAATACTATTGATTTAATTGTGTTAATGTTGATATCTTTTCCTATAAAACTAGTCAAATTTTATAATGTTTGAATTTGACCAAACCTTATATGCGAACTAAAAAGAAACGAAGGGAGTACTAGACAATTGTGTATAGGGTCAACCGAAATACATGTGTGGTAGTAGAAGTTGGTCCACAAATGATCCATTCTACTCATTGTGTCATTCTGTGTTGTTTCTTGATTGGGCTACAAATCCACCATTGATATACAGCACAAACAGAAATTCCATATTCGCGAAAACGGAAAGTTCCGTTTCCACCCATGTTTCACCGGAAAACACCGTTCTGTATTTGTTTCCATTTCCGCATAGAAAATTCCATTTCCACTTCCGTTTTGCAAATTTCCCTTTCCATTTCCATATTTCCTCTCCGTTTTCATTTTTCCACCGGAAAAGCGGAAAGTTTCCACTCCGTTTTCATCCCTAGGTGTGAGAATATATGTCCATACGGTATCTAATGACACTTCCGTGCAACTTCAGAGCACTTATGTTTAAGTAGTTTGCTTCAATGTTTATGAAAAAAACATTGTTGCGCTGAACCTGCACGTCGGTGGCAAAGTTTTGTCACGGTGGAAATGGCATAGGCGGATTCATTATTTTTTACGATACGTGGAACATTGTGTTTATCATCTGGTAATCCACAATTGTTCATCGCCCACCAAAGAATTACTCCAAGGATATAAAACACGCTGTGAATAACACAACTCCCTCTCTCTCTCACACACACTACAGAAAAAGAAAAACTGTACACAGCTGAATAGCACTCGACCTGATTCTACAACAATTTCTCATCGGATGGTCGCTCTAGGTGTTCTGGTGTTTACGAAAAAGGGTTTCCCCGCTTTGTATTACTCCCTTCGTCCTAAAATTCTTGTCTTAAATTTGTCTAGATAGAAAAGTATCTAACACTAAAACATGACTAGATACATCGGTATTTAGACAAATGAAAGACAAGAATTTTGGGACGGAGGGAGTACAAAGCAACCAACTTCGATACAACCAACAATAGGTGCTGGGGCGGAAGCAGCACAGTCACGTCCAAAACAAACGAAAGAGAAAACAAAAAAGAAACAAATACAAACAGCGATGGATCAACGAAAACGATGAAGACCCACAACCACTGCGCCCACTGGAGAATTCCACCACACTCCAAGCACTCCGGATCGCCGCATACCAAGCAACACCTTCAAGAAGGATCGCGACGTCGACGACGCCGCTGCCCGGACAAGTCCTAGGGTTTCCCCCGATACACAGAGGATTGCGGGGGAAGGGGCAAACCCGACGCCCTTCAAGAAGGCACGGCGCCCCCAGACGTCCTCGCGTCGATGCCGGACAAGCCGACAAGGATTTCTCCTCACCACCAACCACCCACTACTCCAGACGATCCATCGTGCGCCACCAAACACGCCACCCACCAACATGCGCCACCACGGTCGTGCAGTCCCCATCGCCGTCTCCCCGTGGCAAACGAAGCGAGACCGGTGGGAACAGAGAAGGCAACCGGGAGCAAGGGGCGGCATCAACAGCAGCCACGCGGGAGGGGACAACCTCCACCGCCCGTGGCGGGAACCGGCCGGACGTAGCAACAGGGGCAAACCAGGCAACCGCGACCAAATCGACTTGGGGAAAGGGCAGGCGGAGAAGTGGATCATGGCCACGACCGGCGCTGTGCCGGCTCTAGCTCCCCCGCGAAACCATGTATCGCCCCCGCGTCGAAGGCCCATATAGGCCCGGCCGAGCCCGAGACGGGCTCGTGAAGCCCCCGTCGCCACGCTGCAGTACACTAGCCGCCGTCGCCGCCACCCCCGCACGAGTCGCCTTGCCGTCCGCCGGAGACACCGCAGAGGAGCTCCGGCCAGGCCCGCCCAGACCCAGAGGGGGCCCAAAAGGGCCCAGATTTGGGCCAGGAGGGCACCGCCGCTAGCCACTGCGACGCCCCGCCACCAAGCAGCGACGCCGCCGCCACCTTGCCACCCGGCACCGCGCCACCCAAGGTGCCACGCAGCCGCCGGATCCGCTGCCGCCGAAGTACGCTGCCGCCAGCCGCCCGAGCCGTGGGCGCTACGTGGGGAGGGAGGACGGGGCCGCTGCCGCCGGCACCACATGAGCAAGGCCCGGTGGTCCAGGCCGGCGGCGACGGGAGGGGGAGAAGGGGAGGGGAGGCGCTGGGGAGGGCGTGGAGGGAGCCCCCGGTCGCCTCGCTCGGGGAGGCGACGCGGGGGTACAGTGGAGAGAGGAGGGGGAAGGGAGGGGGTTGGGGGAGGGGAGGACTAGCAGCGGCGGGCGCCGGCCGCGGCCGCGGCTACCCGCGACGGGGGAGCCGGCGGCGCGGGCAGAACCCTAGGGAGGGGGAACCGCCAAGCCGCGGGCCTGCTTCGCTCTTAGGTGTTCTGGTGTTCATCAACGATATCCTGCGTGCACCGTGGTCAACGTCTACTATTCTCTGCACTTTTTTTTGACAAATCTCTGCACTTGCTTAGAGATGACAAGTCAATGTCTAGTGGCCTCCTGGCCAATAAGAGCATCTCCAATATATGATGCGAATTTGAATATGTAAGACTAGACGTTGTATAATTTACATCACCAAAAATGATTTTTACATCTTCAAAAAAGAGCCGACACCAACAGATGTTGCATATTTGTGATGTAAAACTCCAACTCCGATCAATGATGTATTTGAAGATGTAAAACTAGTGCACTGAACTACTATTGAAACTGTCAAAGCTAGCGCGCTCCCGCTGCAGCTCGCAGGGGCCGGCGGGGATGACCGGAATCGGCCGGCGACGGAAAGGAATCGGCAGGGGAGGTCGAGAAGGAGCCAAACCGGTTGCGACAGCATGGGGCGGCGCTGGAGTTGCACGTAATCTGCTGACGACGATGGCGGCAGAAAGGGGATCAGGCAGGTGGCAAGGGACCGGGGGGGGGTGTCGTGATGGGCCCGACGACCACCGAAGAAGGCGTTTAGGCCAGCCGCACCCGCCGGAGAAGCTCCGATTATGCGGCGGTCGAAAGTGAATCGGTGGGTGTGGGCGGCAGGGGGGGCGAAGTCGCGGCCAGCCCGGCGTGGGGCGTCGTCATCGTTTTGGTGCGGACTTCGCCGGCGGCGGAGTCGGTCGGGTGGCGGCTGGTTGCGCAGAAGGAAAATGAATAACAGTTAGCGGGTAGTCGCGTATTTACATTTTCAATTGAAAATGCTCTGAGCCGACACATTTGGCCCACTTATCGCCGAAAAGTCAAGAAGAGAGACATGATCTTTCGTAACCAACACAGAACCCCTCAAAAAACACAAAAGGTTAGGTAAACAATGGAACTGTTCAGTAGTCATTGTCATATCGCTAATATCTCGTTATCGTCAAGTCCACATTTGCATAAATGTAGCTGATCCCGGCAATCCGATGAAAAACGATTGAAGAGGCAAACATTCCTGTCTCCAGGGGCCATTGGAGGGCGTTGCATTGCTTCCTCCCGATGTAGACCATGTCTCTTCTCTAGCAACCATCTTGAAAAACCAATAGCGAAGGAAGCGGAGGCGGCCATGCACGCACACACGCAATTTGGGTGGGTGGGTACCTTCAACACGCCACTTACTTTTGTTTCTATAAAATCAAATCCATTAGAGAATAACAACAAAGCATAGAATTTCTCACGTCAGGCTCAGAGTGTATCATGATTATTTTAACGAGGTGATGTAAAATTAAAATATGAATTGCAACGATTGTTAAAAGAGAGTTGATTTTCTTTTAGACATTCTCGCCAGGCTTTATTCAAGTTGTCGCAATATTTATAGGAATAAAATTCAACTCCCGAAGTTGGCCTAAACAAACATGACGACCAAACCCAAGTAATAATGCATGCCTACCGAGTAGTGAAATTGTGAGTCTTGGAATTCGATATTCTAAACTCGCAGATCAGGTTATAAGCAAAAAAAAAAAGATCAGCTATGATTTCATGTATAATAGATGTATGTTCCGTCAGTGATCCATGCTTGATATTATATACCACGTTCTTGCAATCAGACGCCATTTGAAACTTTTGAACATAAAAATCCTCCGCTATTGCCAACGCCTTTCTACCGCCAAAGCTTCAAGTATGACATGATTATAGATGTTTCTGAAATTGATTGACAAAGTACCAAACACACTTTATTGTTGTCCCGACAGACCACCACAATAATTTCAAAATTGTCTTTCAAAACCGCAACATCAACGTTCATCTCCACGTGATTCAGTGGCGGAGGTAACCGGTGTGATGGCCCGATCAAAGTACTGCCACTAGTCGACTGCTTTGGTTTTGATAAGATCTGAATGTTTCTCAAGAAAAAGTAATGAAGCTATGTGTTTGCAATGCGCTATCAAACATGTCCTCATGAATAGCTCCTCTCTTTGCTCTCCATGTCGCCCATAATGTCACCACCATGTGTGTGATATCGTCTTGAGATTGAACTTCATGCATCGTAAACACCCAATTTTTAGCATTCAAACATAAGTTGTCACACATTGTTTCCACCAGCTACTCATATGATAAAAGACAAAAACACCTGCCCATGGATTAGAGCATGCTTCCAACTATCTTCTGCCGACAAAAAAGAACAAATAAAGCTTGTGGCCATATGTCGGTGATGCAACACATCTGCAGTCGGAATCGAATCGTTGCAAAGTCTCCATTAAATTTCTCCAGCTTTGACGGACCTTGATGTTCCACAAAGAGGTTCAGGGGATCCTCTCATGATTAGAAGTTGAAGTTCCTCCTGCCCCATCAAGGAGGTTTGCTTGTTGATTCTTCAAATTCAAATCATCTTATATGTCGAACTCAATGAAAACTTGTCATGGAAAGTGCAACTAATCCCCGGGTGGTTTTGGTAATTAATAACAACATATATATCATTGAACTAATAGTTACTTGAGAATCATTTCAGAGAGTTCAGTGATATGGGTATGGCAAGGACTGAAGAAGTGGACCCCCCAAAATGCTAAGGCAAGCATTGGCAAAAGCTCAAGACTCCATTTTTGGTTTAGTGATCCAAGATCACATTGAGTCCATAGGAAAAGCCAATACTATTAAAATGGGATGAGGTTATGATGATGATCTGGTTGCTCAAGTGCTTAGTGATACATCTCCTAAACTATCAGCAACTTTCACTACCATAGACACTCATAAGTAGTCTCGGTCCCACCGATATTCACCGAGATGAACCACCTCAGCCATAAGCCAAACCCTAGTAAACTCGGATTTTCCGATTCTGAACTCGGTCTCACCGAAACATGAGTTGCAAAGTTTCTGTAACCTTCTGTCATCAAATCGGTGTCACCGAGATGATGAAGTCGGTCCCACCGAACCTGGCATGCTCTTGTCATTGCACGAATCGGACTAACCGAGATTGTATATTCGGTCCCACCGAAAATCCCAACGTTCACATTATTTGAACTATCGGTCTCACCGAGTTGTCCACTTCGGTCCCACCGAGATTGCTCAAATGTGTGTAACGGTTGGATTTTGTGTGGAGGCTATTTATACCCCTCCACCCCCTCTTCATTCGTGGAGAGAGCCATCAGAAAGAACTACCACTCCTACCTTACATTTCTGAGAAGAGAACTACCTACCCTTGTGTTGAGATCAAGTTGCTCCACTCCCACCATATGAAGCTTGATCTCTAGCCTTCCCAAGTTGCTTTCCACTCAATCCTTTCTTCCACCACAGCCAAATCAGTGAGGAGAGTTGAGTGTTGGGGAGATTATCATTTGAAGCACAAGAGCAAGGAGTTCATCATCATCTACAACATCTATTACCTTTTGGAGGGTGGTGCCTCCTAGATTGGTTAGGTGTCGCTTGGGAGCCTCCGTCGTCGAGATGTGGAGTTGAACCAAGAAGTTTGTAAGGGCAAGAAGATCGCCTACTTCGTGAAGATCTACCCCGAGTAAGGCTAGCCCTCCGTGGGCGTAGGCCATGATGGAATAGACAAGGTTGCTTCTTCGTGGACCCTTCGTGGGTGGAGCCCTCCGTGGACTCGCGCAGCCGTTACCCTCCGTGGGTTGAAGTCTCCATCAACGTGGATGTACGATAGCGCCACCTATCGGAACCACGGGAAAAATCACCGCGTCTCCAAAATTGTGTTTGCTCTTCTCCACCTCTCTTTACTACATGTGCAATTTACTTTCCGCTGCCTATACTCTAGAATTGCATGTGTAGGGTGATGCTTGACTTGATCATAATTGTGAATCTGCCAAAAACTGTTCTTTGTCAAAAGGCAGAATTTTTATATTGACAAGTAGTCTAATCACCCCCCTCTAGACATACTTTCGATCCTACAAGTGGTATCAGAGCTTTGGTCTCCATTGTATTGGTTTCCATTGCATTGGACTCCATAAGCTTGGTTTCACAACCTAGGAGAGTATGGCGTCTAGTGAGGGTAATTTTCGTAGAGGTCCTTACTTTGATGGTACAAATTTTGCTAGTTGGAAGCATAAAATGAAAATGCATATTCTTGGTCATAACCCAGCCGCATGGGGCATTATTTGTGTTGGTATGCAAGGTGAATTCTTCGAGGAAGGAAAAGTTCCGGATCGCGAAGCTACACCGGAAGAATTGCGGATGTTGCAAAACAATGCTCAAGCTTGTGACATTCTCTTCAATGCCTTGTGTCCGAGGAGTTCAACAAAATCAGCCGTCTTGAGAATGCAAAAGAGATTTGGGATACTTTGGTTGAAATGCACGAAGGTACCGAGTCCGTGAAGGAATCAAAGCTAGATATTCTTCAAGGTCAACTTGACAAGTTCAAGATGAAGGATGGTGAAGGAGTCGCTGAAATGTACTCTAGGCTTGCTCTCATCACAAATGAGATTGCCGGCTTAGGAAGCGAAGAAATGACCGACCGATTCATCATCAAGAAGATTCTCAGAGCTTTGGATGGAAAGTATGACACCGTGTGCACTTTGATCCAAATGATGCCAAACTACAAGACTCTCAAGCCAACCGAAGTCATTGGAAGAATTGTTGCTCATGAGATGACACTTAAGGATAAGGAAGAGCTTCACAACAAGTCAAGTGGTGCTTACAAAGCTACAAGTGATGCTCCCACAACCTCAAGTGACAAGTTAGTTTCCAATGAAGAGATAAGCCTAATGGTCAAGAACTTCAACAAATTCTACAAGAATAGAGGCAAAGAGAGAAGCTCAAAGTCTAGATCATATGATGAAAAGAGATCTTCTAGCCGTGATCGAAACTGCTACAATTGTGGAAGACCCGGACACTACTCAAATGAGTGTACGGCTCCCCACAAGAGAAGAGAAGAATCTCCAAGAAGAAGAAGCTCAAGAGATGAGTCACCTCGGAAAGAGAGAAGGAGTAGAGATGATCGTTATGAACGAAGACCCTCTCGGAGAAGCAAGGATTCGGAGAGGAAAGACAAGTCATCAAGGTGCTACACAAGAAGAAAACATCAAGCTCATGTAGGTGAATGGGTCTCCGGCTCCGACTCCGACAATCAATCCGAAGGAAGCTATCACTCCGACTCCCACTACAGTCAAGATGAAGGTGTTGCCGGTCTTGCTCTCGTATCCTCCAACTCCAACTCCTACGACTTATTTGATTCACCAAATGAGGGAATTGGAAGATGCTTCATGGCTAAAGGCCCCAAGGTATCACACCCTGAATTCATTGACTTCGATAGTGATGAGGATGACTTGCTTGGTGAAGATGAGCTCTTGCATGATAAATCAAGTGAGCCTAGTAACGATGAACATGCTAGTAGTCTTTATAGTCGAGAAGAGTCGAATGACAATGCTATGAAGGAGATTGAGCGTCTAACTAAAGAACTAAACACTCTTAAGTTAGCTCATGAAACAATTCAAGAAGATCATAGAGAGCTCCTAAGATCTCATGAGAAGCTACGCTTCGAGAAGCTCACTCTAGAGCAAGAACATGAGTTTCTAAAAGCAATCAATGACGATCTTCGAAAGAAGAGTTCTTCATATCTTGCCAAACGACTTCTCTTGTCTAATTTCTTGCCACCCATTAAGACTAAGCATGACAAGCATAAGAAAAATTCTTCCTCTAGCAGTAACAATAACCATGCTAAATCCAATGTTGTTGCTTCTAGTAGTTCTCTTGATTCCACTAACAATGTTTCAAGCCAAGTTACACTTGAGCAAGAGAATAGTTTATTGAAAGGGATCATAGAGAAAGGTGTCTACAAGAGCCTTGCCGGAAGCAAGAACTTTGAGGAAATTGTTCGCAAGCAAGGAAGGCACCAGAAGAATCAAGGAATTGGTTTTGAGCGAAAGTTCAACGCCGAAGGTGTTGAGTGGGAAGAAGGTCAATATCCTACTCCACAGTTTGTTCCTCAAAAGGAGAAGTATGATCCTACTTCTTCCAATGTGGAACAAGCTCAAGATGACCTTCCACCACAAGACCACAAGCTAAAAGGCAAGGACAAGCTTCAAGAGGAGATTGATGCATTTGTTGAAGCACCTCAAGCCATGGTCAAGTGGGTTCCCAAGGAAACGTCAAGTTCTACTTCGTCAAGCTCAACTACAACCCCAAGGATTCCCATCAAGATGATGTGGATCCCGAAGAAGAAGAACTAGAAAGTTCTTGAGGGTGACTCCGCCAACATACTTCACTCACATTCATTTTGGCAAAGGCTTGTGCAATCAACTTCCACATCGTGCACTAGTTCATGGAGTCACAAACCCTCTTGTTGGTAAGTCAAGGGACAAGGTAATCATTGCTTTCATGGACATCATCTATTGTGAACTTCAATCTATGTCCATGGATATCCTTGTTTGTTCCTTGTGGGACTAACCCATGTAGGTATTGAAAGTGCTCGAATCCAAAGGATAGCTCCCAACTCTTGATGATCTTCATCAACATTGAGCATCCACATCTTCAACATCTACATGAAGTCTTCTACGACAACCCAAGGTTAGTTTGACCCTTTAAAAGGGGTTCTCACATCTAGGGGGAGCTTTGCTCTAAAAATTGAGCTAAAGCATCTTCAAATGATGTGAACACATCAATGCTTTATGTAAAAGTGGTAACCCTACTTGTGCTTAAACGATGAGTATGACCTATGATCAAATGTTCTCATTTGGCTCCTAAGTCAATATACTCATATAAAGATGACCTAGTCATCGACAAATTGTGTGTTAGTTGCTAGAGTTTTGGTTGTGCATGTTTGACACATATTTCATTTGCTATCTTATTGTGTGAGCATGTTGGATGCATGATTTTATACATTCAAGGACATCCATTTGTTGTTTTGGTCGTTTTGAGTTTTCTGACCAAATGGATGGACAAGAATGCCTAAGTACCTCCCCTAGCTATCTATGCTTTCTTGTCTCAAATTCTATTCATGCTTACATCACAAATTTTGAACAAGTCATTTTCGGACCCTCCGGGTGAGGAGCACTCGGAGCCACCGATCCGTCAAGGGCTAATTTCCAAAACCTTCTAATTGATTTCGGTCAGACCAACTCACTCAAACTCGGTCGAACCGAAAGCATTTAGACTGATCTAGGTTTTCATCTCGGTGAAACCGAGTTGTGATTTTCGGCGTGACCGAAGTGCATAACTGCCTAGCAGTTATCCATCTCGGTGCCACCGAGTTTTACAACTCGGTCCCACCGACAGAGAAGGGGTATATATTCCGAGGGCCGTGCGCGTTGATTCCTCCTTCAAACGTTTCGCCCCCACACCCCTTGCTGCCGTCGCCTTGGTCTCCGGATCGTCGCCACCGTCGCCTGTGCGCCCTCGCCGCAGGTCTCCGTCGCCGTCAACGGCCATCTCCTCCGCGCCGTTGCCGCCGTAGAAAAACTCCACCAAGTTAGGGTGAGTTTTGATCCCACTCGTGCTCCCATCTCCAATTCAATGCACGTTTGGATTGCCTAGTATCTTGCCACGATTGAAATCCTCCTGTACACCAGATTGGTTCGTTTGAACTAGATTCGAGTAAAAGTTTTAGGGTTAGGTTTCCGCGGAACACATCTCGGTGAGACCGATTTTATATTTTCGGTATGACCGATTTGGCCTATGGCCATTGCACTGCACCCTTCAGTCCAACCGAGTTGTGCAAAATCGGTGTGACCGAAATGAAGATTCTGTGAAACCCTAGTGTTTTCGGCAGGACCGAAACCCACTTCGGTCAAACCGAAAGTGGTGTGCCAAGCTCCTGTTTAACACTTCGGATTCACCGAACCTTAAACTCGGTCTGACCGAAATGTCTTTTGTGAAAACTTAATACTAGAATTTGAACTCATTTTTTTTGCAAAAACTTCTGCAGTTTGTGATGACTCTTCTTCTCTGCCTACACCTTATCTATTCACAGGTTGTCAGCCATGTCAGATGCCAGTGACAGTGAGAACAGGTCAGAGACACCCATTGCAGACATTCCAGAGGCAGGCACTAGTCCTGATCCTAGTAGCTCATCTGATGATGGTGAGAGGAGTACACCAAGTGGCATGCCTCCTGCAGCCACCAGAGCTAGAAAGAAGAGGAATTCAGATGATGAGGATTCAGATTTTGTTGTTGAGGAAGAGGTGAGCTCAAAGCCTAAAAGGAAGGTTGTTGCCAAAGAGCAACAAGATCAACAATCTAAGAAGGGCACCAGCAAAGTCAAGCAGTCAACTGTTGCTAAGAAGCTGAATTTGGGAGAGGCAGCTGCAAGCAAAGTGAAGAAAACCACCAAGAGAAAGAGGATAGTGCATGTGTCAGGAGCTAGAGCAGATATGTATATTGATCCTCATGCAGATGCAGCAGTAGAGGATGAGGATGAGGAAGCACCCCAGCCTCCTCCTCAGAAGCCGAAGCTCATGGGTGATGCCATTAAGGCTGGAGCCACATCAAAGCCCAAGAAATCTGCTCCAGCTAAGGCAGCTCCAGCAAAGCCTGCTGCCAAGCCCAAGAGGACCATCAGAAACATTCCAGCGTCTGAAAATAACAAGGATGATGTGCCACCAGCTGAGTCTGACGATGAAGGACTAGTTTTACTGAAACTTCGTCCAAAACTGCCACTCCATAATGGTGCTCATCCTCAAGCTGAGGATATGAAGGCAAGGAAAGATAGAGGTCTCAGGCTATGGAGACAAACTGACCCATATGCCGTGAGGAGAAGAACTGCTGTAGATCCCAGATTTCACACCAGAGAGCAGCAGGACTTCTATGAGACCGTGCTGATGGACAAGAAGCCCATAGTCGCAGACACCAGATATGTTGACTGGAAGTACATTGACAGCGAAGAGCACAGAGATTTCTTTCCACATGTGCATGAAAGTTTCACTGCATGTGGAGTTGCAGATTTTGTAGGTCAGAAATTGACCAGTTGGAACGATGAGATGATAATGCAATTTTATGCCACAACTCACTTCTACCCTGATGGAAAGATTATGTGGATGACTGAAGGTCAAAGGTTTTCTTCTTCTGTTGAAGAACGGGCAGAAATTCTGAATGCTCCAGTGCAACGAGAAGATGATATTGATGTATATGGGATTCCAAAGAAGAATCATGAATCCATGAAAAACATGTACAAAGAGGTTCCAGCAGAGGATTTGGAAATCTGGAAGCTCGGCTCAGTCTACCATCTCCAGGCAGGCTTACCTACCACTAATACCATTTTGAGGCATACCTTGATGCCCAAATCTGGAGATGATCGCATGATCAGAGGATACTCTATCAACATGCTGCACATACTTGATGAGAGAGCACCTTTCAAGGTGATGGACTTGATGGTAGAGACCATTAAGAGGACTGCAGCTGACCAGAAAAGGTCATGTGGATTTGCCCCGCAGATTCAGATGCTTATCAATGCCAAGTTTGGCACGGGCACATTCTTGGTGGATAGAGAACATTTACCGTTGCAGCCAGAGCATGAAGACAATGTTGTTGTGATGGATGAGGAGGATCCGACATCTGTTGAAGGTCAAGCCAAGATCGCAGCTGCTAAGAAAGCCAAAGCTGACAAGGAAGCAGCAGCAGCTAAACCAAAGAGTTTCGGAGAGCAAATTCTTGAAGCTACTCAAAGGATTGAACAACGCCTGGACAGTATTGAACAGTCCCAGGAGAGCTTAGAGATGATTGTTGACGAGAAGATCCACGCTCTGGACGTGAAGCTGACTGAAGTACAAGTGACCGTCAACAAGCTCGAGGCAGACATTGAGGAAGCAAAGAAGGACAAGGCAGAGCTTATGCGTGAGTTGCAGGATGACTTAGTCCAGGATTCTCATCGACAGACTGCTCCGGTTCCCAAAGGATCCCGATCAGCTGCTATTCCAGTGACTGACACCAGGACTACAGCTGCAGCACCTCCCATAGTTCCAGCAGTTGCTCCTACTCCAGCTCCAGCTCCAGTGTCCACTCCTCCAGCACAGACATCAGCTGAAGTCTTCGCCGATGCTGTCATATCCACTCCGACATCAACCCAGACGGGAGCCGCCAGCAGAGTCCACAGTGACGCTTAGCTCTATGCTTTTTCAAACTTTTTGGTAACTTGTTGCCAAAGGGGGAGAAATTGTATAGATCATAGGGCTTCGAGAGAGAGAGTGTTGTTGTCTTTGCGCTTTTGCTCTTTCGTTCTTTTGCGGTTTCTTTGAGATACTTTTGGTTTTCGAGACATTCAGTGTGTTTGATACTCCGTTTGATTCTACCTTAATGAGTGCTTGGTCGTACTATGCTTTAATGTGTGCTTAATGCTTATCATATGCCATTCCTATCTCGTATGACCATTTACTCATGTCTTGGTGATTGGGTGCATGCTGTTCATTCTTATCATTTTGTGCGCTCCACCAAGATGTATGTGACATGGAAGAGTGACCCATGATCCTAATCGATTGTGCATTTGCATTCAAACGCAAATCTTAAATAATGCACAAATTTAGGGGGAGCTCTTGCTTATCACATACTTCTCAAAGCGACGATATTATTCATTGATTATATCCTTTGTCGAAGCTTTGATCTATATGTTGTCATCAATTACCAAAAAGGGGGAGATTGAAAGTGCAACTAATCCCCGGGTGGTTTTGGTAATTAATAACAACATATATATCATTGAACTAATAGTTACTTGAGAATCATTTCAGAGAGTTCAGTGATATGGGTATGGCAAGGACTGAAGAAGTGGACCCCCCAAAATGCTAAGGCAAGCATTGGCAAAAGCTCAAGACTCCATTTTTGGTTTAGTGATCCAAGATCACATTGAGTCCATAGGAAAAGCCAATACTATTAAAATGGGATGAGGTTATGATGATGATCTGGTTGCTCAAGTGCTTAGTGATACATCTCCTAAACTATCAGCAACTTTCACTGCCATAGACACTCATAAGTAGTCTCGGTCCCACCGATATTCCAAACTCAGTCACACCGAGATGAACCACCTCAGCCATAAGCCAAACCCTAGTAAACTCGGATTTTCCGATTCTGAACTCGGTCTCACCGAAACATGAGTTGCAAAGTTTCTGTAACCTTCTGTCATCAAATCGGTGTCACCGAGATGATGAAGTCGGTCCCACCGAACCCGGCATGCTCTTGTCATTGCACGAATCGGACTAACCGAGATTGTATATTCGGTCCCACCGAAAATCCCAACGTTCACATTATTTGAACTATCGGTCTCACCGAGTTGTCCACTTCGGTCCCACCGAGATTGCTCAAATGTGTGTAACAGTTGGATTTTGTGTGGAGGGTATTTATACCCCTCCACCCCCTCTTCATTCGTGGAGAGAGCCATCAGAAAGAACTACCACTCCTACCTTACATTTCTGAGAAGAGAACTACCTACCCTTGTGTTGAGATCAAGTTGCTCCACTCCCACCATATGAAGCTTGATCTCTAGCCTTCCCAAGTTGCTTTCCACTCAATCCTTTCTTCCACCACAGCCAAATCAGTGAGGAGAGTTGAGTGTTGGGGAGATTATCATTTGAAGCACAAGAGCAAGGAGTTCATCATCATCTACAACATCTATTACCTTTTGGAGGGTGGTGCCTCCTAGATTGGTTAGGTGTCGCTTGGGAGCCTCCGTCGTCGAGATGTGGAGTTGAACCAAGAAGTTTGTAAGGGCAAGGAGATCGCCTACTTCGTGAAGATCTACCCCGAGTAAGGCTAGCCCTCCGTGGGCGTAGGCCATGATGGAATAGACAAGGTTGCTTCTTCGTGGACCCTTCGTGGGTGGAGCCCTCCGTGGACTCGCGCAGCCGTTACCCTCCGTGGGTTGAAGTCTCCATCAACGTGGATGTACGATAGCGCCACATATCGGAACCACAGGAAAAATCACCGCGTCTCCAAAATTGCGTTTGCTCTTCTCCACCTCTCTTTACTACATGTGCAATTTACTTTCCGCTGCCTATACTCTAGAATTGCATGTGTAGGGTGATGCTTGACTTGATCATAATTGTGAATCTGCCAAAAACTGTTCTTTGTCAAAAGGCAGAATTTTTATATTGACAAGTAGTCTAATCACCCCCCCTCTAGACATACTTTCGATCCTACAGCGGTCCTCTCCCCATGCCCAAAATTTTCTATCCTCTTTGTGCACAACGAGGTCTTTAGAATTATATCCACATCAACTGGAAAAAAACCCTTCTTAGCTCTTCCTTACGCCATGATGAAGACGAGGCATCAATAAGTCTCGACACCAAAACAGGAGGCCGAGTTACAAGGGAAGCGATCGGCCTCATCACTACCGAGCACGATAACCATTTTTGACTACATATACTAGTTTTTCACCCATGCCAATCCTTCTAATTATACCTTTAGCAACAACATCTCGCCCATCAAATATAGCTCTCCAAATTTGTGTGGGGTGATCTCCAAGTTCAGATCTAAAAAGGAAACATAAGGATAATATACCGACTTAAGTATCCTTGCACTCAACGTCATCGACCCTCTTATCAATCATCAAGCATGTCTTGCAAGGAGTGACAAGCTGAAAAGCTCAATATCCTAGTGTTAGAGCATTTCCAGTATTAGTGTTTTGGTGATGATGATTACTCACCTTGTGATCTAATCACATTGAGAGGATCGAAGAAGAGATGTCTAGAGGGGGGTGATTAGACACTCAATAAGAAAAGTAGCAGTTTTTAAGTTCTTTGAGTTGAGTAGAGTTTTTAGCACAATTTCAAACATACACAATACGTTTCAAGCAAGCATGGCAAGAGTATATGAGCAGCGGAAAGTAAAGCATGCAAGTTGCAAGAAAGTAAAGGGACGGGATTGTAGTGTGCAAACGCAATTGGAGACACAGATGTTTTTGGCAAGGTTCCGATAGGTGGTGCTATCGTACATCCACGTTGAAGGAGACTTCAACCCACGAAGGGTAACGGCTGCGCGAGTCTACGGAGGGCTCCACCCACAAAGGGTCTACAAAGAAGCAACCTTGTCTATCCCACCATGGCAATCGCCCACGAAGGACTTGCCCCACTAGGGTAGATCTTAACGAAGTAGGTGATCTCCTTGCCCTTACAAACTCCTTGGTTCAACTCCACAATCATGTCGGAGACTCCCAAGTGACACCTAACCAATCTAGGAGACATAACTCTCCAAAAGGTAATAGATGGCATGTTGATGATGAACTCCTTGCTCTTGTGCTTCAAATGATAGTCTCCCCAACACTATCAAAATAAGGCATATGATACTATGCTGAAAAGTCCCGTTTTGTCACTTTTAAAAGAAGGATGCACCGCTATTTTAACTCTCTCTCACAGATTTGGATATGGTGGAAAGAAGATTTGAGTGGAAAGCAACTTGAGGAAGGCTAGAGATCAAGATTCATATGGTTGGATTGAAATATCTTGGTCTCAATACATGAGTAGGTGGTTCTCTCTTAGAAAATGAATGGTGGAAGTGTAGGCACGTTCTGATGGCTCTGGCTCTCTTCACGAATGAAGAGGGGGTGGAGGGGTATATATAGCCTCCACACAAAATCTAACCATTACACACAGTTTACCAAACTCGGTGGGACCGAATCATGAAACTCGGTCAGACCAATTTAGTTCAAAATGTGAACGTTAGGCTTTTCGGTGGGACCGATACTATCAACTCGGTGGGACCGATTTCATTAGGGTTAGGGCGCAATGTAATCTCGGTGAGACCGATCACATCAACTCGGTGAGACCGATTTCTGTAATGGGCAAACAGAGAGTTGGTCAGGCAAACTCGGTGGGACTGATTCGCTCATTTCGGTTAGACCGATAGGTTACGAAAAGGCAACAAAGAGTTTGCAATGTCAACTCGGTGAGACTGATTTTTACATCTCGGTTAGACCGAAATGTTGCAAATAGGAAACAGAGAGTTTACATTCCCATCTCGGTGAGACCGAGATCCCTATCAGTGAGACCAAACTGCTTAGGGTTTTGGCAGTGGCCATGTCAAGTGAACTCGGTGGCGCTAGATAGATCAAATCGGTGGGGCCGGGTTTGACTTTAGCTTTAGGACATATGTGGAATGAGAAAGTGATTGAGGGATTTGGAGCATATCACTAAGCACTTTGAGCAAGCAAGCCATTAAGCATCACCTCATCCCCTTTTTATTGGCTTTCCTATGGACTCAATGTGATCTTGGATCACTAAAATGAAAGTGAAGAGTCTTGAGCTTTGAGCTTTTGCCAATCTTCTGTCCTTAGCATCTTGAAGGGGTTCCACATCCTCTTGTCCATGCCACTCCACTTTTGAATTTATCTGAAATATACTAGGTAAAAGTATTATTACAACAAGAGATATGTTGAAATTAATAACCAAAATTACCCAGGGAGCACTTGTGCTTTCAATCTCCCCCTTTTTGGTAATTGATGACAACATACATCAAAGCTTTTAGATAAAGATATAGAGAATAGCAAGTAAAGCTTTGGAAAGACATGTAACATTCATAGGCTCCCCTTACATGTATGCAATCATGTAAGTATGGAATATAGATACATGTGAATGCATAAGTATGTCAGAGCAAGCAATGAGTTACATGTATTTTGGCTGTATGCATCAGAGCAAATGGATATAGGAAATGTACCTTCATGTTCATGAGTCCTTCTTGCAAACAATATGTACATCAGCAAGAGATCATCATGCACATGAGTGTGATGCATATACTTACCTTGTGGTCTTGAGCTAGCTTTGGAAGAGATGAACCTGAGTAAACAAGTTTAGATAATACAGAAACATCTACTAAACAAAGCAAGAACAACAAACCATGAGTTCCAAGATTTCCTTCCCTTGGATGTCTTTCTCCCCCTGAGTCTTATATTTGATAATGGGAGAAAATAGAGAAGGGAAAATCAGAGCAAGACAAATAATCATAACAAATACTGACATGTCTTTCCCCTCTAGAAGACATGTGACTTCTCTCCTCTTTTAATACCAAGCATCTAGGAGGACTAAGAATTTCTTTCTCCCATAGGGTCTCTCTCTCCCTTTGGTGTGAGTAAGCTTTGATGTGATCTCTCTCTCCCCCTTTGACATCAATTTCCAAGAAGGGCTCTTTTGGATTATGAGTCAAGTAGGTTTGGTCCTTGAGTCACAGTACAAAGCAACATGTAGAATGTGATGCTTATAGAGGTCAAGAATCATTGAGTTGAGCTGGAACAAATATGCAGGATGCAAAAGGCAAAGTGTCTCCACAACATTGAAATCGGTAACACCGAGTTGTTTTCTTCGGTGGCATCGAGGTGATTCGGTTTAACCGAGAGAGACAAACCGGTGTGTCCGAGTTCAACGCAGAGAGAACAATTGTCAACTCAGCTCACTAGGCAAATAAGATCTCACAAAGATTTGCAAAGAATTAACTAAAAGGTTTGCAATGAATTAGATTCAGAGATAGAGAAAAGAAAAAGAAATCTAAATGAAGTTTTTTTGAAAGGGGAACAAACATGCAAAAAGAAAGAATGCAAGAACATGGAGAAACACTAGAGAACTTCATCTAGAAATGGTCGGCAACAAAGTCACCTATGTTAGAGTATATTGACTTAGGATTCAAGTGAGAGCACTTGATCATGGGTCATACTCATCGTTTAAGCTCAAAATGGGGTTACCATTTTTCATGTAAGCATCTTGATGTATTCACATCTTGTTGAGCTGCTTTCACCCATGTCTTGGGGTAAAGCTTCTCTAAGATGGAATAACATACCTTGGGTGGTGATGTTGATATTGATCATGTAGTTGAACTTGTGTTGGATACTCAAGGTTGATGTAGTTCATCAAGAGTTGGGAGCACCACTTGTAATTTGAGTTCATCTACCTACATGGATTAGATTGGTAAGAAAGAGCACTTGTGTATCCAAAATGACAATCATGAAAATTTGATACCAAATGAAATTTAATATATAGAAATGGTCACAAGATATGTTGAAGGGTTTCATGCTTCCTTGTCTTCAACCACCATATTATAGAGACTTGGTGATGTAGAGATTGCTTGGAATATGAGTGAGTTGCAATCTCATAGATTTGGGTTCATCCAAGTACCTACAAGGGTTATATAGTGTGACGCCCGAGACTGACGTCCCAGAAGATTCCAGAAGCTTCCCGAAGATTCCAGATGTTCCGGGTTGCCCGTGTGTTCTTTTGTGCTTGTGTTATTTTTTTTTGCATTGCATCATGTCATCATGTCATATTTTGTTTTTGCATCTCAACCTAAATAAATTGTGTGGACCTTCGGTCCATTTAAATCGAGGGAAGATGTCTTCTCTTTATAACATATAAAAGCCTCCTAATATTTATGGAGCTATATTAATAAATATTCCATGCCTTCGGAATCATCGTAACACACTTGCATTAATTCCCCATGTTTATTTCACTCCAAGTTTGACTTCTATACCTTGCCTATAATTCTTTCCGTTGTTTCGAGGCACCTCCTTTTATCTAAACTCCTTTTATTGCAAGCTAAATGTTTTAGCTTTGCACTTCCTTTTTGTTGGAACTATTTTGTAAGGTTGGAATTAATCCGTAAAGCCTTACAAAAATGTCCATCATTTTATTCTGTTCGTTGACTCTTTTCTTTTATTTTTTGGCTCTCTCCTTTTATTCTTATTTCTGCTAAGGAATAAAAATAAAAAAAAGGCAGCAGCCCAGGCCGCCGGCCCATCCAGGCCTCTCCTCCTCCCTCCTCTAGGCCAAGGCCACTTCGGCCCAAATCACCTCCCTCCAGCCCGAGGCCCATCAATCCCGAACCCTAGCTCCAGTCCCGATCGATCTCTCCTCCCAGTCCTCCCAGCCGCCGCCAGCCTCTCTCTGCCTCTCGCCCCGATCCCGTGGTTCCTCTCCTCTCCCCGCACCTCACCCTCTCACCTCTCTGCCCGACCGCAACCCTCGTTTCCCCGATCCCGTTCCCTCGCTCGACCACCCCTCTCCTCCTCTCGAGCGCCCCGGGCCTCTTCCCGTCGCGAGGCAAGGAGCCCCATCGCCCGACGTCCCCGCCTCCTCGCCCCGTTCGTCCCTCCGTCGAGCGCCAGGAGCGGGCCGCGCCCTCCATCGCTCGCGTCGCCCGAGCACTCTGCTCCTCCAGCGCGGGGCCCTCCGCCCCGAGGCAGCTCCCCTTGCCTGCTCCCATGGCCTGAGCGCCGCATCTCCAGGAGCCGCCGGCGTCCTTCTCCTCCAAGTGCTCCGCCGCGCCGATCCTCTCCCTCCAGCCAAGGTCACCGCGGGCCCTTCCTCCGTTCCTGCCGCGCCGCTGCCTCCGCGGGTCGCCCGGAGCCCCGACGGCGCTCCTTCTTCCTCCCTTCGGCAGCGCTGGAGCGCGCCCCTTCCCTCAGTCCTCGACGCCAAGGCGAACGGATTCGTCGCCTCCTCTGCGCCATGGCCTTCCCCTCGCCGGTCTCTCCAGGGCCAGCCAGCGCCTCGCCTCTTCCTCGGCAGGACCGGCCGAGTCAACTTCGCCTCCAAGGCCGCAGCGCCCGAGGGCCCTTTGCTTCTCCGTCCAGTAGGCCGTCCAGCCCCGTCTCCCGCTCCTGCTGTCCCGTGCTGCCTTGTTGTTTTGCTCCTGTTTGTGTTTTGTGTTGTTCTGTTGACTTGTCAGGAGACCCGTTGACAAGTCCGAGATCCGAGTACAACTACATAACGTCGACCGAATGACTACATGAACAACTACGAACGAAAACGCCTCCGGGAACAAGTACCGCGACCGACTCGACAAGTACCTCTTCGGTTGCGTCAAGTTCGACTACACGGCCGCCACGAGTACCCCTACGCCGAGTACCACTACTTCCTCTACCGTCGCCGAAGACCGGCAAGTACCACGACGTCCGAGCTCATCCGACCGTGAACCAAGACGTGAACGTGAACAACTACATGACCCGACAAGTACCACTACATGTACAAGTACCTCGACGACCGAACGGCTACGAGCTCGAGAACGACTACTCGGAGACCCAAGTACCACTACCGTCGCCCGAACGTCTACCGTCGCCCCGTGTACCACGACTCGTGAACGACTTCTTCCACTACGTCTCGAACCGCCCCGAAACGCACGCTTCAAAGGTATAACCCCGAGACGTGACCCGTGTGATGCTTGTTGTGTTGTATGAATGTCTCCCGTGTGTGCTTCGTGCTCGTTCCACCTTTTGTCATGTTCCTCGGTTGCCTCGTCACCGACTCGTGGGAACCCGGCAACGGGATCACCCCATCATCTTGTTCAACTCGTTCGCTCCACCTTTTGTTTTGCACCGGTCCCTCACCGAGTTACCAGTACCGATATGATGCCATTGCCTCATTTCGGATCGTTGCCGTGGCACCCTTTTTCATTCCACCACAGTGACAATGCTTCATATCTCTCTTAAGTCAACCTTTTAAACTTGCATAAAACTTGATCATGTCATCCGCATCATGTTAACAACCTTGAATGTTTAATTGTTGTTTGCTTAATTATTAAACATGCTTATGGGGATTTTCCGGATATGTTGTTGTTATTCTCCGGCCCCATTTAAAATGCCTAAATAGTGTAGTTTCTTTATGCTTCACCTCTTGCCATGCTAAAAACATTTAATCTTGTCTTGTAAATAATGAGAGTCAACTAAATAATTAATATGTGGTGTTTCGTCAATATGCAACTCGTTGCATATTGATCTCCATTTAACTTGTAGTATTTGTTTGTGCACTTTGCCATGCCATGCATAATTAAACCGGACATGCATCATACTTGGATGTGCATCTTATGCCTTGTTGTTGCTTGTGTGTTTACCGTGTTGTTCTTTCTTTCCGGTTGCTTCTCTTGTTAGCTTCGGTTCTGTTCCGGAGTTGTGAGGATCCGCTCGACTGTTGCTCCGTCTGCTTCTTGGAACCGTTCTTCTCCCTTGTGGAATTCCAGGCAAGATGATCATACCCTTGGATACCTTTACTACCATTGCCATTCTTAGTTGTCTCGATGCTATCGTTACATGTCGCGATACCCATCTTTTATGTCAGCCTCTCCTTGTTGCCATGAAACCTCTAACTTTTGAAACCTTCCTAGCAAAACCATTGTTTGGCTATGTTACCCGCTTGCTCAGCCCCGCTTGCTCAGTCCCTCTTATAGCGTTGTTAGTTGCAGGTCAAGATGAAGTTCGTTCCAGGAGGGAACTTGTGGTTGGATATATCACAATATCTATAATTATTATTAACACACCTTATATACTGGGCATGGGTGGAAGGCTTGGCCTTTTGCTCGGTGTTTTGTTCCACTCATGCCACCTTAGGCGCCGATAAACCGGCATTATGTTCCTTGATTTTGCGTTCCTAACACGATGGGTGTAATGGGGACCCCTTGACAGTTCGACTTTGAATAAAACTCCTCCAGCAAGTCCCAACATTGGTACTATTTGCCTCATAATAACAACTTAATTAATTAATTAAATTTGCATAGAGGGTCGCTCCCTCGAGGATCCTTTATTTCTACATAGCAGGGGGGGCCAGTGCTGATGGTGTTGGTCCCAAACTAGAGCCACTTGCGGATGCCACCCAGTTCGCTGGGATCTTCGGTATCTGTACGTACTGCTCATCCGGACGTGGCCTGAGACGAGATACGCGCGGCTACTATCAGGGTGTCGGCACGCCGGGAGGTCTTGCTGGACTTGTTTTACCATTGTCGAAATGACTTGTGCTACAGGGATTCCGAGCCTAATCGGATTTTCCCTAAGATAAGGAGTGATGATATTATATTTATTACTTCAGCTAATCGTGAGAGCTTGTGATGGGCTAAGTTGGAACACCCCTGCAGGGTTATGAACTTTCGAAAGCCGTGCCCGCGGTTATGTGGCAGATTGGAATTTGTTAATGTCCGGTTGTAGAAAACTTGACAGATGATCCGAAGTAAAACACACAACCGTGTGAGTAACCGTGACTGTCTCTTTTCATTTTGAGAAGAGAACACGGTGGGGTTATGTTTGAACGTATGTAGTTAGGATCTTTAGCGATCACCTCTTTTGCGACCGTTTGCGTAGCTTCTCATCTTATTCTGGTACTCGTAAGTTAGCCACCATATTATGCTTAGTCGCTGCTGCAGCCTCACCACTTTACCCTCTTCCTACCCACAAAGCTTTGCTAGTCTTGTTACCCATGGTTATGGGATTGCTGAGTCCTCTGTGGCTCACAGTTACTTCACCACACCAGATGCAGGTTCAGCCGAGTTTGATGCAGGAGTTAGATCAGTTCTTCTTCGGGAGCTCGATGCAGAGTGTGGCCGTTTGCTTGTGACGTTTCGATGTTCAGTAGTGGTTTCTACTAGGATTCGATCCTGACCTGTGGCTTTATGTTGTTTTGGTATCTTTCTTTGGTTCTTCACCCGTAGTCGGGTTGTGATGTTTTGGATGATGTATTGCTTATGTAATGTATTGTGTGAAGTGGCGAGTGTAAGCCAACTATCTCCTTTTGCAATTTAATCCCTCTTTTACATGAGTCGTGCAAAGATACCAAACTTGAGATCATTCTAGGATGGATTTATGCCTTTAAGTCGTGCCTCGACACGTAGGAGGTATAACTCCATCCTGGCATTACATATAGCATGCAAGTGTACAAATAGATCCAAGACAAGTGATCATCATCATAAGAGAAACGGTAAGGATCAGTCAAAGGCTTATGCCTTGCATGTATCCAGAAAGGAGTTACTACTCCATGTTTGAGGCATCAATAATGTTCAATTCACCTCTCAACCTTAAAAACACTTTCTCATCAAGTGGTTTTGTAAATATATCCGCTAATTGCTTATCGGTACGAACATGTTTAAGATTGAGGTCTCCTTTAGCAACATGATCTCGAATGAAATGATGACGGACTTCAATATGTTTAGTTCGAGAATGTTGCACGGGATTGTGAGCAATCTTAATAGCACTTTCATTATCACAAATTAATGGAACATGTTTCACATTTATCCCATAATCTTTAAGAGTTTGGGTCATCCAAAGTAATTGAGCACAACATGAACCAGCGGCAATGTATTCCGCTTCGGCGGTGGATAAGGATACCGAGTTTTATTTCTTGGAGGACCAAGATACAAGATATCTACCAAGAAATTGATAAGTACCCGAAGTGGACTTTCTATCAACCTTGTCTCTGGCATAATCCGAATCGGAGTAGCCAACAAGATCGAAAGAAGACCTCTTAGGATACCAAATGCCATAGTTTGGTGTGTGAATTAAGTATCTCACTATCCTTTTCACAACCTTAAGATGACATTCTTTGGGGGCCACTTGATATCGTGCACACATGCATACACTCAGCATAATGTCGGGATGGGAGGCACATAGATTTAACAATGAACCAATCATAGAACGGTAAACCTTTTGGTCAACCGGTTTGCCATCCTTTGTCAAGTCAAGATGTCCACTAGTAGGCATGGGTGTAGTCATACCTTTGCATTCTTGCATGTTGAACTTTCTGAATAAGTCCTTTGGTATACTTTGTTTGACAAACAAATGTACCCTCCTTAGTTTGCTTGATTTGCAAACCAAGAAATAACTTGAGTTCACTCATCATAGACATCTCAAATTTTTCCGACATTAGCTTTCCAAACCTTTCACTAAAATGGGGGTTAGTAGAACTAAATATGATATCATGAACATAAATTTGGCACACAAATAATTCACCATTAACCCTTTTAGTAAAAAGTATGGAATCAATCTTCCCGATTTCAAAGCCTTTTTCAATAAGGAACTTCGTCAAACATTTATACCATGCACTAGGAGCTTGTTTAAGACCATAAAGAGCTTTGTGAAGTTTGTAGACATGATTAGGTTTCTTGGGATTAACAAAGCCGGGAGGTTGTTTAACATAAACTTCCTCCTCATTTTCACCGTTGAGAAAAGCACTTTTAATGTCCATTTGATATAAAGTGATATCATGATGATTTGCATAAGCGAGTAAGATGCGTATGGATTCAAGTCTAGCAACTAGGGCATATGTCTCACCATAGTCCATACCTTCAACTTGAGTGTAGCCTTGGGTGACGAGACGGGCCTTGTTGCATACAACTTGTCCATCTTCATCTTGCTTATTGCGAAACACCCATTTGGTACCGATGATGTTTTGGTTGTTGTCGGGCTTCTCAACCAATGTCCAAACTTGGTTTCTCTCTAAGTTATGTAGTTCCTCGTGCATGGCGTTCACCCAATCTAGATCATCAAGAGCATCTTCAACCTTCATGGGTTCAAGGTTAGATATGAAAGAGTAATGTTCACAAAAGTTAGCTAAACGAAATTTAGAGCGAGTGATTCTCCCGGTTTGGATTTCATTGTAGATTTGCTCTATAGGATGATCTCTAGCAATTCTTGCTCTAACTCGTGAGAGCTTTTGCTTGGGTCGAGGTGGAACATCCTCTTCATCATCATCATCTTCTTCTTCTTCTTCTTCTTCTTCTTCTTCTTCTTCTTCTTCTTCTTCTTCTTCTTCTTCTTCTTCTTCTTCTTCTTCTTCTTCTTCTTCTTCTTCTTGTCCTTCTTCATTATTGTTGGTGTTGTTGTCCCTTTGTGGAGGTGGAGAAGGAGGTCGATTAGGTTCATTTTGAAGCACTTCCTAGTTTCCTTCATCTTGGCGTGTCCCACTTGTGGATGCCTCCAAGTCAACTTGTGGTTCACCTTGTCGTGAGCTTGAGGCTTCCACATGAATGGATGAAGTATTCTCCTTCACCTTCATTGGGCGAATCTTGCCAATAGACAAGTCTTGTATTGCCTCCGAGGGGTTTTTGTCTCCAACATCAATTGGCAATTGCTCTACTTACGAGCCATTAGATATCAAACTTCACATCTACTGTCTCTTCAACCTTTCGGGTGAAATTGTTGTAGACATGGTAGGTGTGAGAGTTTGAGCCATAACCGAGTAGAAAACCTTCATGACATTTAGGGGCAAATTTTGAACGACGATGCTTGTCAAGAATGTAACACTTTGATCCAAATACTCGAAAGTAACTTGTGTTTTTTACCGGTGAGAAGCTCGTATGCCGTCTTGCCGAGAAGTTTGTGAAGATATAGACGATTTGTAGCATGACAAGCTGTCTCAACTACTTCCGCCCAAAAGTGTCTTGGCGTCTTGTCCTCATCAAGCATCGTTCTCGCCATTTCGATAAGTATCCGGTTCTTCCTCTCAACAACTCCATTTTGTTGAGGTGTTTACGTAGCCGAGAACTCATGTGAAATCCCTTCTTCGTCAAGAAAGGTATCCACATTTGCGTTCTTGAACTCTGTTTCGTTGTCGCAACGAACCTTCTTGATCTTCACTTCAAATTAGTTATGGGCCTTCCTAGCAAAGTTTTTGAAGATCTTTTGGACCTGCTATTTATCATCAAGAAAGAACAACCATGTAAATCTTGAAAAATCATCAACAATGACCAATCCAAAAGAGTTACCACCGAGACTCTTGTAAGCATTGGGACCAAAAAGATCAATGTGAAGTAGCTCAAGCGGTCTTCTCGTAGTCATGATGTTCTTCACGGGATGACTTCCTCCAACTTGTTTTCCTGCTTGACAAGCACTACAAAGTCTATCCTTGTCAAATATAACATCTTTAACACCAAGGAAATGATCACCTTTAATAAGCTTATCAAGATTTCTCATGCTAACATGACCTAACCTTCTATGCCACAACCAACGTTTAGAAGATTTAGCAATAAAACAAGTGTGAGGTTGGGCTTTCTTAGTAAAGTTAACTATGTATAGTTCACCTCTACGAATGCCGGTAAAGACCATATTGTGATTATCTCTACGAAAGACTTGGCAATCAACATGAGTGAATAACACATTTAAACCAAAATCAGCTAATCTAGACATGGAAAGAAGATTATATCCGAGAGATTCCACAAGCATGACATTCTTGATAGAGCTATCGTTGGATATGGCCACCTTACCAAGGACAATAACTTTACCCTTAGAGTTGTCACCAAAGGTAACATACTTTCGTGGACCATCATTTCTAGCAAGCTCATCAAACATGTCCTTATCTCCGGTCATATGATCTATGCATCCACTATCAAGCACCCATTCCTTTCCTTTAGCTGCATAACCACGAAGATTAGCCATAAGACCAAAATGTCTCATTTGTTCATTAAGGTCAAACTCACTATCATCATCTTCATCATAATAGCCATGTTCAACATTGTCTTGTGATAAATCAACACCTAGAGAGAGTGATTCATTAGTTATGTGATCATGACAATGTTCATCTTTATGAATTCTAATGACTTCCGAGATGATATTACTAATGATTCCTACATCTCCTTGATCACGCATAAGATCACAAAGCTCAAATAAAAATTTATCAAATTTGGGATCACTAGTGCTCATCTTATTTAAAGCAATGGACTTTTGAAGGATCACATCTAGATTTTTCAAAGAGTAGTCCGGAAATCGTTCCTCAAGGAATTTCCATATAGTATAAGCACATTTGAAAGTTGATAAGCACACACGCAAATTTCTAGCAATCCTATAGTAATAAGACCAACAGTTCTAAGATTGCGAATTATGTCAAGATGTTCATTTGAAGTAGGATTTGACGGGTCAATGGGGTGGGGACACAAGGACCAACAATATCTCAAGCATGTCATTTTTTCCATTCCTTATATAATTCTCCATCAAGCATAGGTACTCTATGTCTAATACTCCCGATTGTAGGATCATCCATCTTCCTCCAATGGTGATTAAACCAAAGCAATGGAGACCAAAGGTCTGATACCAATTGAGAAGATCGAAGAAGAGGTGTCTAGAAGGGGGGTGATTAGACACTTAATAAAAAAGTAGCAGTTTTTAAGTTCTTTGAGTTGAGGTAGAGTTTTTAGCATAATTTCAAACATACACAATATGTTTCAAGCAAGCATGGCAAGAGTATATGAGCAGCAGAAAGTAAGGCATGCAAGTTGCAAGAAAGTAAAGGGATGGGATTGGAGTGTGCAAACGCAATTGGAGACACATATGTTTTTGGCGTGGTTCCGATAGGTGGTGCTATCGTACATCCACGTTGATGGAGACTTCAACCCACGAAGGGTAACGTATGCGCGGGTCCACGGAGGGCTCCACCCACAAAGGGTCCACGAAAAAGCAACCTTGTCTATCCCCCCATGGCCATCGCCCACGAAAGACTTGCCTCACTAGGGTAGATCTTCACGAAGTAGGTGATCTCCTTGCCCTTACAAACTCCTTGGTTCAACTCCACAATATTGCCGGAGGCTCCCAAGAGAGAGTTGGTCAGGCAAACTCGGTGGGACCGATTCGCTCATTCCGGTTAGACCGAGACGTTACGAAAAGGCAACAGAGACTTTGCAATGTCAACTCCGTGAGACCGATTTTTACATCTCGGTTAGACCGAAATCTTGCAAATAGGAAATAGAGAGTTTACATTCCCATCTTGGTGAGATCGAGATCCCTATCAGTGAGACCAAACTGATTAGGGTTTTGGAAGTGACTATGTCAAGTGAACTCTGTGGCACCAGATAGATCAAATTGGTGGGGCCGAGTTTGACTTTAGGTTTAGGACATATGTGGAATGAGAAAGTGATTGAGGGCTTTGGAGCATAACACTAAGCACTTTGAGCAAGCAAGCCATTAAGCAACACCTCATCCCCTTTTAATAGTATGGGCTTTCCTATGGACTCAATGTGATCTTGGATCGCTAAAATGAAATTGAGGAATCTTGAGCTTTGAGCTTTTGCCAATCTTTTGTCCTTAGCATCTTGAAGGGGTTCCACATCCTCTTGTCCATGCCATTCCACTGTTGAACTTATCTGAAATATACTAGGTAAAAGTATTAGTCCAACAAGAGATATGTTCACATTAATTACCAAAATCACCCAGGGAGCACTTGTGATTTCACACGTGCTAAAAGTGTTGCAGGTACATATTATTTTAGCTCTATATGATTAGGCTCTCCCTCATGATGGAAAAGATCGAAGACGGTGTTTCCGATGTTTTATTTCTTTGGTCGTAGGAATACCGCACTATTAAGAGGGAGCCCGTATCACAAGGTATTGGGTGAATCAATGCACGTACACATTCATGTCCACACATTGTTATCTTTTGTTTGAGGAGAAAGAGGTCCTCATTTCATTTCAACGCAGTGGTTTTACCCTCCAAGCGCTTGTACCGCCCGTATGGGCGGTTGTACCCCCTGCTGTAGGATCAAAAGTATGTCTAGAGGGGGAGTGATTGGACTACTTGACCAATAAAAACTTAGACTTTTCCAAATTTTATGTTTTGGAAGATTTTAGCAACTTAGTACAAGTCAAGCAATCTTCCTACACATGCAATTCTAGAGTTGTGGCAGCGGAAAGTAAAGCATTGCATATGAAGGTAAATGGAGGGGTTTGGAGAGTGCAAACGCAATGGAGACACGGATGTTTTTGGCGTGGTTCTGATAGGTGGTGCTATCGTACATCCACGTTGATAGAGACTTCAACCCACGAAGGGTAATGGCTGCGCGAGTCCACGGAGGGCTCCACCAACGTAGGGTCCACGAAGAAGCAACCTTGTCTATCCCACCATGGTTGTCGCCCACGAAGGACTTGCCTCACTAGAGTAGATCTTCACGAAGTAGGCGATCTCCTTGCCCTTACAAACTCCTTGGTTCAACTCCACAATCTTGTCGGAGGCTCCCAAGTGACACATAACCAATCTAGGATACACCACTCTCCAAAAGGTGATTTGTTCGGGTGATGTCTTCGTCTTGTGTAGCTCCTTGATGATTTGTCCTTCCTTTCCAAATCCTTGCTTCTACGAGAGGGTATTCATTCATAACGATCATCTCTACTCCTTCTCTCTCTTGGTGGTAATTCACCTCTTTTACTTCTCCTTTTAGGTGAATCTTCTCTTCTCTTGTGTGGAGCCATATACTCATTTGAGTAGTGTCCGGATCTCCCACAGTTGTAGCAATTGCGATCAAGACTAGAAGATCTTTTGTCATTGTAGGACCTTGACTCGGAACCTATTTCTTTGCTTCTATTCTTGTAGAACTTGTTGAAGTTCTTCACCACTAAGCTCAATTCTTCATTGACGACTTGTTTCTCACTTGATGATGTAGGAGCATCACATGAAGCTTTGTAAGCACCACTCGACTTGTTGTGAAGCTCTTCTTTATCCTTAAGTGACATCTCGTGAGCAACAATTCTACCAATGACTTCTGTTGGCTTGAGATCTTTGCAATTGGGCATCATTTGGATCAATGTGCACACAATATCCTATTTTCCATCCAAGGCTCTTAGGATCTTCTTGATGATGAATCTATCGGTCATATCTTCACTTCCTAAGCTGGCAATCGCCTTTGTGATGAGAGCAAGCCTAGAGTACATTTCAGCGACACCTTCGCCATCCTTCATTTTGAATTTGTCAAGTTGACTTTGAAGCACATCCAACTTGGATTCCTAGACGGAGTCGGTACCTTCGTGCATATCAATCAAAGTGTCCCAAATTTCCTTTTCATTCTCAAGACGGCTGATTTTGTTGAATTCTTCGGGACATAATCCATTGAAGAGGATATCGCAAGCTTGAGCATTGTATTGCAACATCTTCAATTCTTTAGTGGTAGCTTCACGATTCGGTTCTTTCCCCTCAAAGAATTCACCTTGCAAATCAATACACACAATAGCCCAAACGGTGGGGTTATCTCCAAGAATATGCATTTTCATCTTATGCTTCCAACTAGCAAAATTGGTACCATCAAAGTAAGGACCTCTACGGTGGTAACTTCCCTCGCTAGACACCATACTCTCTTAGGTTGTGAAACCAAGGCTATGATCACCAAGGCTATGGAAATCAAGGCAAATGGAGACCAAAGATCTGATACCACTTGTAGGATCGAAAGTATGTCTAGAGGGGGGGGGGGTGATTAGACTACTTGACCAATAAAAACTTAGAATTTTCCCAATTTTAAGTTTTGGCATATTTTAGTAACTTAGCACAAGTCAAGCAATCTTCCTACACATGCAATTCTAGAGTTGTGGCAGCGGAAAGTAAAGCATTGCATATGAAGGTAAAGGGAGGGGTTTGGAGAGTGCAAACGCAATGGAGACACGAATGTTTTTGGAGTGGTTCCAATAGGTGATGCTATCTTACATCCACGTTGATGGACACTTCAACCCACGAAGGGTAAGGGCTACGCGAGTCCACGGAGGGCTCCACCCACAAAGGGCCCACGAAGAAGCAACCTTGTCTATCCCACCATGGCCGTCGCCCATGAAGGACTTGCCTCACTATGGTATATCTTCACGAAGTAGGCGATCTCCTTGCCCTTACAAACTCCTTGGTTCAACTCCACAATCTTGTCGGAGGCTCCCAAGTGACACCTAACCAATCTAGGAGACACCACTCTCCAAAAGGTAATAAATGGTGTGTTGATGATGAACTCCTTGCTTTTGTGCTTCAAATGATAGTCTCCCCAACACTCAACTCTCTCTCACAGATTTGGATATGGTGGAAAGATGATTTGAGTGGAAAGAACTTGGGGAAGGCTAAAGATCAAGATTCTTGTGGTTGGATTGGAATATCTTGGTCTCAACACATGAGAAGGTGGTTGTCTCTCAGAAAATGAGTAGTGGAAGTGTAGGCACGTTCTGATGGCTCTCTCCTATGATGGAGAAGGGGCTGAGGGGTCTATATAGCCCACAAAATCTAGCCGTTACACACATTTGACCCAACTCGGTCTGACCAAATAAATGAACTCGGTCAGACCGAAGCAGTTCAAAATGTGAACATTAGGCTTTTCGGTGGGACTGACATGATCAACTCGGTGAGACCGATGTGCTAGGGTTAGGGTAAACCTCATCTCGGTGACACTGATCACAAAAACTCGATGAGACCGATTTCAGTAATAGGCTAACAAAGACTTGGCCAGGCAAACTGATATGTCTTCGTCGTATCTATAATTTTTTATTGTTCCATGCCAATATTCTACAACTTTTACATACTTTTGGCAACTTTTTATACTATTTTTGGGACTAACATATTGATCCAATGCCCATTGCCAGTTCCTGTTTGTTGCATGTTTTTTGTTTTGCAGAAAATTCATATCAGACGGAGTCCAAACAGGATAAAAACCGAAGGATATTTTTTTTGGAATATATGTGATTTTTTGGAAGAATCAACGCGAGATGATGCCCGAGGGGGCCACGAGGCAGGGGGCACCCCAGGGGGGTGGGCGTGCCCCCGACCCTTGTGGCCACCCCGTAAGGCGGTTGGTGCCCTTCTTTCGCCGCATGAAAGCCAATATCCGGATACAAATCGTGTTAAAATATCAGCCCAATCGGAGTTACGGACCTCCGGGAATATAAGAAACGGTGAAAGGTCAGAATCTGGGAACGCAGAAGCAGCGAGAGACGGAGAGACAAATCCAATCTCGGAGGGGCTCTCATCCCACCCATGCCATGAAGACCAAGGGCCAGAGGGAGAACCCTTCTCCCACCTAGGGAGAAGGCCAAGGAAGAAGGAGAAGGAGGTGGGCTCTCTCCCCCTTGCTTCCGGTGGCGCCGGAGTGCCACCGGGGCATTGATAACCCTCAACCGTAAGGGATCGAGATAGTCTTCGCGGGTAAGAATAACCCAATTTATTGATTCGACACACGGGGAGCCAAAGAGTATTTATAAGCTTTAATAGTTGAGTTGTCAATTCAACCGCACCTGAAATATACTAACTTGCAACAAAAGATAAGTAGTAACAGTGATATGATAGTGATGATAGTAATAGTAAAAGTAAACAGCAAAAGTAAATAGCAGTAGTAAATGGCAGAAGTAGCAACTAGTGACAGGCAAGGTTTAAAATACTGTAGGCTAGGGAGATGGATGGTTGGGCGCTGCATGGATGAGATAGATTCTAACTTGGGGCACGGCACACGGAAAAGTAATGATCATCTAGGCAAATATCATACATTAGACATGTATCCCGTAGGTAGTTGTACGTGCTTGCAATAAGAACTTGCACAACATCTTTTGTCCTACCATCCCGCTACGAACGGGGCCAAAAGGAACTAATGGATATTAAGGTGCTCCTGTCAAAGAGCACCGGAACAAAGCAATGAACTCATTGGATACATGTAATCCTCAAACTACGGGCCATCCCCTTTGGTGTCCCAAGCTGTCACTTTTGGGATCGCCGGTTCCGAACCGTAACAGGTGCATACAACTCATAGATATGATCAAGAACACAAATATATTCATGCAAACACATACGGTTCAGATCTGAAATCATGGCACTCGGGCCCTAAGTGTCAAGCATTAAGAATAACAAGTTGTAGCAAAGATGATAAACACCATACTAGATGATAGGCAACATGCCCCCAACAATCTGACGAACTATTACATGATCTAACTCATCCAATCCCTACCATCCCCTTCGCCTACAGCAAGGGAATTACTCACACATGAAGGGGGAAGTCATGGAGGGATGATGGAGTGATGATGATGATGATGACGATGGCGACGATCTCCCCTCTCCAGAGGCCAAACCAGCCTCCAGATTAGCCCTCCCGAAGAAGAACAGAGGGTGGCGGCGGCTCCGCGACGAAAAACAGCGAAAGAACTTCTGATCTGGGGTTTCTGCGTCGGGAGGAAAAATACAGGCTAAAGTAGGGCACCAGGGGGTGTGGGGCCCACCCAGGCGCCCCCCGGCGTGGCCCGGGGGGGCGCCCACAGGGCGCCTGGGCACCCCCTGGCCCCCCTCTGGCCCCACTTCTGGCATTTTGTTTCTTCGGGTGCGTGGATTTTTCGTGAATTTTCGTGGATTTTTCAGAGATGCTTAAAAATCCGTTTTCCTGCACACAAATAAACCATACAGGCAGCTCTGCTGAAAACAGCGTTAGTCCGGGTTAGTTTAGTCCAAATCATGCAAGAATGAGGTCAAAACAATATCAAAAGTGTTTGGAAAAGTAGATACGTTTGAGACGTATCAACTCCCCCAAGCTTAGCATATTGCTTGTCCTCAAGCAATTCAGTTCAACGAACTGGACGCGACAAAGAAAACTTTGACAAACTCTTTTGCTTCATTAGATGTATATAAGCATGTACTACGAAAAGAGTTCAGCAAGTATTAAAACAGTACTTATGAGAACAATGCAAGGAGCAATCCTTCTTTCAAGTGACCAGTTACAAATAATTAAGAGTAAACAATATATTACCGAAAATCAAGACAAGATCACATTGCACATAGCTTGAGCATATTAAGGTGGTATCTCGCTAGCCTCCATGAGTGAAGCAAAACATAAATGCAGAGACTCCTCCAGAGTTTTAAAGGAGACTAGAACTACGAATTTTAGAATAAATCATATCACAAGTATGCAGAAGACAATGTAATACTTTGGGACAATGCACATTACACTCAGAATGACAATTATGCTCTCCTAGTCAGTGCTTTGAAGAAAGAAGATGAGACTCTCGAACCATGGCTTTTATTGGCAAAGTTGAAAACCCGTGATCGGAAACAAAAACTAAACATGTACCAGAGCTCTTGGTTTTAAAAACAGAAGTAAATATGTTTTTGAGAGGTGCATATTTCGTCAACGAATGCTAGCAGATAACTCAATCACTTTTTAAGCTAGACAAGTCTCGAGGAACGGCTCCCGCATGAGGACGATCACATCCTCTTAATCTCCTTTGTTTATCACTGCCAAAGTTTTCTGATTTCTCATGAACAAAGCGTGAAGGAGGGTTTGTTTGTTATATTATCTTTTTGAGCCGGGCGCACTCAATGCCAGTTCCTTTTCATATTAGGGGTTCGCACATTATACATGCAATCCAGGGGTGAAACTTGTCCAACTTAAAGAGATCATGAATTAACTACTACTTCCTCATGAGCTAAAACATAGGCACAAAAAGAGAAATGCTTTTGATTAATTTCGAGATGGTACATGAAAGTCTTCGTTAGGAATGGCAGGTAAATACCATGTATAGGAAGGTATAGTGGACTCGTATGGCATAACAGGTTTAGAGGTTTTGGATGCATAAGCAGTCATTCCGCTTAGTACGGGTGGAGGTTTAGCAAAAGACTGGGAAGCGACCAACTAGAGAGCAATAACGGTCATAATCATGCAGAGCGACAAAGCAACATTGAATCGGGCATGAAAGTGATATAACTATTCTAAAACTCAAAGATCATCAAGGCAAAGTAGACTTTTTAGTCTTAAACATGTGTAAGCATGTGCCAAGTCAATCCAAAAATTCTCTAAAGGGAAATGCCACCTTAGTATGCCAGACTATGAACAGCGCGATGCATGTAGATCATTTCAATAACACATTATGTACTCTAGTTATTCGGGACTAGCCACAAGGAAAGCATGAACCACTGAAAAAGCATTGTAAACATAGCACTATGTCGCTACAAGCTGGTCTCTAGATCATAAGTATAGGCATATGTACAAAAGTAGAAACAGAAAGAGTTCATACCGGTCTTCCTTGTTGCTTCCTTTCAGTCGATCTTCGTCATTACTGCTTGTCACTTGCACGATCGAACGTAGGAAATATAATCAAATGCCATCACGGACTCGGGTTGATCTCTGAAAACAAAGCAAACTAAAGAGAGAAAGGAAATCTTTTTGAGTTTTTCAAAAGTTGAATAAAAAGCAAAAGAAAGAGAAAATCTTTTTGTTGTTTTTGCAAATAGAGGAATAAAGAAGAACGGGTAAAAACTTTGAAAAGATCAAAGTGAATAAAACGGATAATACAATGGAAAAGTGAGAAGGGCACGTACTCCCCCAAGCTTAGGCTTTTGGCCTAAGTTGGTAGCAGCTACTGCCCCCAGGAGCCTCCTGCTCCAGGGGTATGGTGGTGATACCAAGGGTCGTAGAAGGATGATGGCGCGTACACCGAACTCCTCGGAGTCTCCCACGAGGAAGGTTCCGAGCGCCAAACAGAGGAAGACCCTTCACCAAACTCGGTGGCGGTCTCATCCTGAAAATGTGGTATCTCACCGTGCCTCTCCTCGTCGGGCACATCCCCCTCCATAGGGTTATGGAACTGATGCTGGACCATGAACTCATCGAACTGGACAACATCAAAGGACCATCCGTTCCTGCGAGAAAAATTAAACAAAAGAGGTGCAGGTAGACGGATCTCGCGTTCCGCGGTAGTTCTGAAACGCAAGATATAAACAAGGTTATCAAGCTCAGAACCCATGGTAACAAACTTATGTCTTTTCATAGCAGCAAGATCAAAGCTTAAATAAGTAAAAGGAGTATCATCAGGGTGTGGGGTGCCTCCAAGATGCTCTAAGATAAGTGTGGCATAAATGCCACCATATAAGTCCCCCTTGTTACCGTTCATAGCAAGGCGTCGAGCAATTAAGGTACCAATATTATAATCAGACCTCCCTAAGAGGGCTGCTGCCAGGATAGCAATATCCGGAGCAGAAATGTTGCTCGTGTTGTCACGAGCTAACACCCCTCTAGCAATATAATATGCAAAATACCTGAGGTGAGGAAACAAGATACTGGAGATCTTCGACCGATGAATATCCCTCGTACCCATGCTGCACAGAGAGTTGATGACGGTTTTCAGCTCGGAGGGTTGCGTGGCCATCCTTGCCGTCCTCCCAACGTTCGGCACACCTATTACTGGAGGGGGGTCCCGTGGGCCCCAGGCGCCCTGTGGGCGCGGCCAGGGGCTGGGCCGCGCCAGCTGGCCGCCTGGGCCACTGGTGGCCCCCCCTGGCTGGCCCCAGGACTTTCCGGGTCTCTCCCGTTGTGGAAATTTTTAATATAATTTTTCTGGAATTTTTCTGAAAACTTCACTATTGAAATTTTTTCGAAGTTCAAAAAGCTGCGAAACTCTCTGAAAACTTGAAGCAGTTAGTAGTATTGTGAAGCTTCAAAAACATAGATACTTGGTACAGCAAGTAGGACAACACTAAAAACAAATGAAAACATAGCAAGCTCAACTTTTTATCCATATAAAACACGTTCACTAGTAAGGTTGATCAAGTCTTACCGACAAACAAGCGATATATAGAGCAAAAAGTCTCACCTCCTACGAAGTAATCACTGAACTTTTACCTTGATGGACATTGTCCCTACCATGATAGTTTTGTATTTGTGAGGCACATGTAGTGGACAGTCCCATTCTCCAATTTTCACGGTCTCGATATTCTCTATAGAGTTGAGGGCATGCCTCCTGTCGGTCTTCTTCGGAAAATATACCGTGTGTTCTTTATCATTCACATGAAAGGTAACCTTCCCTTTGTTGCAATCAATAATATCACCTGCGGTGTTAAGGAAAGGTCTACCAAGAATAATGGACATGCTCCCATCCTCGGGCATGTCGAGCACAACAAAATCAGTAAGAATTAAACAATTAGCAACTTCAACTGGAACATCCTCACAAATACCTATCGGAACAGCGGTTGACTTGTCATCCATCTGAAGGGAGATATCTGTAGGAATTAGTTTCTCTAAACAAAGCCTCTCGTAAAGAGAGAGAGGCATAACACTCACTCCCGCTCCAAGATCACATAAAGCAGTTTTGACATAATTATTCTTTATGGAGCAAGGGATGGTGGGTATACCTGGATCACCAAGCTTCTCAGGAATTTTTCCACTGAAAGAATAGTTAGCAAGCATAGTAGATATTGCATCATTAGGAACTTTAATTTTGTTAGTGACAATATCTTTCATATATTTTGAATAAGGAAGTAACTTAATAGCATCAGTCAAAGGAATTTGAAGAAAAAGAGGTTTAATCCATTCACAAAACTTATTGTAATGCTCTTCTTCTTTAGATTTGATGGACTTACCTGGAAAGGGCATGGGTTTCTGTACCCATGGTTCTTTCTCCTTCCCATGTTTTCTTGCGATGAAGTCTTCTTTAGTGTACCTCTTACGTTTGTCAGGTGCTTCTTCTTCTCGAACTTCAAACGAATCATTCTTCTCATTATCATTACCTTCAGGTTCAGCACCGTCTTCAGTCTCAGCATCGGAAATAGATACACTGTTGGGATCAATATCTGGCTCTTCATCTGCAATAGGATCATTAGAATTGTCAGTATCTTTATGTTTCTTCTTCTTATTTGGAGAGACAACAATTTCTTCTTCCTGCATTTGAGAATCTTTCTCGATTCTCTTCGGATGTCCTTCTGGATAAAGAGGATCTTGAGTACTAGTTCCCCCTCGGGTCTTAATCCCAAAAGCCTGCAATTTATCTTGTTTGGCATTGTTAGCAAGCAAATCTCGTTGCACATTAGAAATTTGATCAAGCTGAGTTTGAACCATATGAAAATGCTTCACAAGACATTGAACATCATTAACTGTTCTATCTAAAACACCAAGCAACTTTTTGATAGCAAGGGAATTATCATGCAACTGACTTTCTATCCTCTCATTAAAATGATTCTGTTTCATAATAAAATTATCAAACTCATCTAAACATTGACCAGGAGGCTTACCATGAGGGATGTCACTTGCGTTGAAATCTAAAAGAGAGTGTACCTCTACCATAGGAGGGTGAGTGGTAGGCTCACACAGCTTCTCAATAGGGGGTAGATTCTTCACGTCTTCAGCTTTAATACCTTTCTCTTTAATAGACTTCTTTGCTTCTCGCATATCCTTGGGGCTTAGAACAAACATGCCCCTCTTCTTTGTTGGTGGAGGTGGTTCAGGGACGGACCAATCTTCATGGTTTTTGGTAATCCTGCCCATTAAATCTTCCGCGTTGTCCGGTGTTCTTTTCCTGAAAACACAACCAGCACAACTGTCCAGATAGGACCTAGATTCATCAGTTAGACCAGCATAGAATATATCAATTAATTCATTCTTAGGTATTTCATGTCCTGGTCTAGCCCGAATAAAACTGCAGTACCTCCCCCAAGCTTTAGGGAGTGACTCATCCTGCAACTGTTTAAAGTTGTAAATTCTTCGTAAAGCAGCATGTTGCATATGAGCAGGAAAGTACTTATCAACAAAAGAGTGAGCTAAGTCCTGAGGGCTCTTAATAGAACCGCATGGGAGTGAATCATACCATGCTTTAGCACCTTCCTTCAAGGAGAAAGGAAGAAGCTTGGTCACATAAAAGTAGCATATCTTCTCATCTGTGGTAAACAGGCTACCTAGCTCACCAAGTTTAGTTAGGTGTGCAATAGCATCATCATTTTCTCTGCCATAAAAGGGGTCAGCTTCAACCATAGGTATAAGTGAAAGATCAACAGAGAAATCAAAATCAGGATCATCAATGCATATAGGAGATGTAGCAAACTCAGGATTAGGAACGGTTTTGTTTTTCAAAGAGTGTTTTTCAAATATTTTCTTAATAACTTCAGGGTCAGAGCCGGCAAACTTTGTCAGTTCCCTGCATAAATCTTCATCAAGTATATAGTAATCATCATCAAGGAGCATCTCCTGGAGTTTACTCAAATCAGGATAATCATAAGTTTCACCAATAGGGTAGCGAGTAACAGGAAGTTCAATTCCATATTTTTCAGCAGCAGCAGTAATTTGTTTCTCAAGAGCATAACCAAGCGAACTAATATCATCATCAAAAGTAGTAGAAGCATCATCAAGAGTATCAGACATAATAACAGATTCAGTAGGAGCATCATGTGGTGGTGGTGAGGCAAACTTACTCATAACAGAAGGTGAATCAAGAGTAGCACTAGTGCTCAGAGCAGTACCTCTTCTTGTAGTGGATAGTAAGATCGGAACCTTGGGGTCACCTTTCTTACCCATAGTGAATAAAGTGCAGCAGGTAGGATACCTCAAGTAGACTTGTAAATATTGCTATGCTCCCCGGCAACGGCGCCAGAAAATGGTACTTGATAACCCTCAACCGTAAGGGATCGAGATAGTCTTCGCGGGTAAGAATAACCTAATTTATTGATTCGACACACGGGGAGCCAAAGAGTATTTATAAGCTTTAATAGTTGAGTTGTCAATTCAACCGCACCTGAAATATACTAACTTGCAACAAAAGATAAGTAGTAACAGTGATATGATAGTGATGATACTAATAGTAAAAGTAAACAACAAAAGTAAATAGCAGTAGTAAATGGCAGAAGTAGCAACTAGTGACAGGCAAGGTTTAAAATACTGTAGGCTAGGGAGATGGATGGTTGGGCGCTGCATGGATGAGATAGATTCTTACTTGGGGCACGGCACACGGAAAAGTAATGATCATCTAGGAAAATATCAAACATTAGACATGTATCCCGTAGGTAGTTGTACGTGCTTGCAATAAGAACTTGCACAACATCTTTTGTCCTACCATCCCGCTACGAACGGGGCCAAAAGGAACTAATGGATATTAAGGTGCTCCTGTCAAAGAGCACCGGAACAAAGCAATGAACTCATTGGATACATGTAATCCTCAAACTACGGGCCATCCCCTTTGGTGTCCCAAGCTGTCACTTTTGGGATCGCCGGTTCCGAACCGTAACAGGTGCATACAACTCATAGATAGGATCAAGAACACAAATATATTCATGCAAACACATATGGTTCAGATATGAAATCATGGCACTCGGGCCCTAAGTGTCAAGCATTAAGAATAACAAGTTGTAGCAAAGATGATAAACACCATACTAGATGATAGGCAACATGCCCCCAACAATCTGACGAACTATTACATGATCTAACTCATCCAATCCCTACCATCCCCTTCGCCTACAGCAAGGGACTTACTCACACATGAAGGGGGAAGTCATGGAGGGATGATGGAGTGATGATGATGATGATGATGGCGACGATCTCCCCTCTCCGGAGGCCAAATCAGCCTCCAGATTAGCCCTCCCGAAGAAGAACAGAGGGTAGCGGCGGCTCCGCGACGAAAAACAGCGAAAGAACTTCCGATCTGGGGTTTCTGCGTCGGGAGGAAAAATACGGGCTAAAGTAGGGCACCAGGGGGTGTGGGGCCCACCCAGGCGCCCCCCCGGCGCGGCCCAGAGGGGGGGGGGCGCGCCCACAGGGCGCCTGGGCACCCCCTGGCCCCCCTCTGGCCCCACTTCTGGCATTTTGTTTCTTCGGGTGCGTGGATTTTTCGTGATTTTTCGTGGATTTTTCTGAGATGCTTAAAAATCCGTTTTCCTGCACACAAATAAACCATACAGGCAGCTCTGCTGAAAACAGCGTTAGTCCGGGTTAGTTTAGTCCAAATCATGCAAGAATGAGGTCAAAACAATATCAAAAGTGTTTGGAAAAGTAGATACGTTTGAGACGTATCAGGCATCATCGTGCGACGACGATCTACACCAACACCTCCGTCATCTTCACCAACATCTTCATCACTTTCCCCCATTTATATAAAGCGGTCCACTCTCCCGCAACCCGCTGTACCCTCTACTTGAACATGTTGCTTTATGCTTCATATTATTATCCAATGATGTGTTGCCATCCTATGATGTCTGAGTAGATTTTCGTTGTCCTATCGGTAATTGGTGAATTGCTATGATTGGTTTAATTTGCTTGTGGTTATGTTGCTATCCTTTGATGCCCGTCATATGAGCGCGCACGTGGATCACACCATAGGGTTAGTTGTATGTTGATAGGACTATGTATTGGTGGGCAAGAGTGTCAGAAGCTTCAACCTAGCATAGAAATTGATGCATACGGGATTGAAGGGGGACCAATATATCTTAATGCTATGGTTGGGTTTTACCTTAATGAACGTTAGTAGTTGCGGATGCTTGCTAATAGTTCCAATCATAAGTGCATAGAATTCCAAGTCAGGGATGACATGCTAGCAGTGGCCTCTCCCACATAAAACTTGCTATCGGTCTAGTAACGTAGTCAATTTCTTAGGGACAATTTAGGAACTCCTACCACCACTTTTCCACACTCGCTATACTAACTTTATTGCTTCTTTACCTAAACAACCCCTAGTATTTATTTACATGCTCTTTATATTCTTGAAAACCTATCCCGTTACACCTACAAAGTACTTCTAGTTTTATACTTGTTCTAGGTAAATCGAACGTCAAGCATGCGTAGAGTTGTATCGGTGGTCGATAGAACTTGAGGGAATATTTGTTCTACCTTTAGCTCCTCATTGGGTTCGACACTCTTACTTATCGAAAGATGCTACACTTGATCCCCTATACTTGTGGGTTATCAAGACCTTTTTCTAGCGCCGTTGCTGGGGAGCAATAGCGTGGGGTGAATATTCTCGTGTGTGCTTGTTTGCTTTATCACTAAGTAGATTTTATTTGCTTTTCGAAGTTGTTATCTATCTTTAGTTATGGATATGGAACACGAAATACCAAAAAAATTAGGTGTACTTGCTACTCATGGAGATGGGGAACCTCCTAAAACCCTCGATTCTCATTATGTGAAAAATATTATGTACTACTTTGATAATCCTGAGAAAACCCCATTCAATTATATAATGGTAGTAACATTGGATCAATGTGAATACTTTAGGGATTATCGCTTGACACAAAAATGGAAATTTTTATGGGATCAAATTTATATGTTGCGTTGGTATGCTCGGCAACTATGCTTGAGATATGATTATACTTGTTGCTCTAGGATGGAGGCTCCACACCTTCCCTTTTCATGCAAATTTAATGATGATGAAACCTTAGCTTCTTATTCTAATGGTATATATGATTATTATGATGTGGAACAAATAGAAGAATTCGGTGCTTTTAAGGGTGCTTATGAAATTGAATCTCTGTTTAAAAGGTATGAAGCTTTTGATGATGATGTTTATAGGCCTGGAAACTTTGCTATATTGAAATATTGCTATGAGAATTATGAATACAATGACAATATTGATGCGTTTATTGAGAAGGTCTCCGCTGTCCTAGAAGAGACAAATATTTTGCAGGAATCTATGGAAGAAGAAATTGATGACACTGTGAGCTCATTAGATGAAAAAGATGATGAGGAGAGCGAAGAACAAAAGGAGGAAGAGCGGATTAGCTACCCGTTGATATGTCCATTTTGCATCATGCTTTTATGTTGATATTTATTGCACTATGGGCTGTTATTACACGTTATGTCAAAATACTTATGCCTTTTCTCTCTTATTTCACAAGGTTTACATGGAGAGGGAGAATGCCGACAGCTGGAATTCTGGGTTGGAAAAGAAGCAAACTCTGGAAACCTATTCTGCACAGCTCAAAAAGCTCCGAAACTCCACAGGACACCGTTTCAGAAAATATAAAAAATATCTGGCAAAAGAGAATCACCAGGGGGGCCACCACCTATCCACGAGGGTGGGGGCGCGCCCCCCTCTCTGGGCGCGCCCCCCTGTCTCGTGGGCCACCAGATGGCCCCCCGATGCCTATCTTCTCCTATATGAGGTGTTTTGACCTAGAAAAAAAATCATAAGGAGGCTTTCGGGACCAGACGCCGCCGTCTCGAGGCGGAACCTTGGCGGAAACCAATCTAGGGCTCCGGAAGAGCTGTTCTGCCGGGGATACTTCCCTCCGGGAGGGGGAAATCATCACCGCCGTCATCACCAACAACTCTCCCATCTTGGGGAGGGTTATCTTCATCAACATCTTCACCAACACCATCTCCTCTCAAATCCTAGTTCATCTCTTGTATCCAATCTTTGTACCCAAACCTCAGATTGGTACCTGTGGGTTGCTAGTAGTGTTGATTACTCGTTGTAGTTGATGCTAGTTGGTTTATTTGGTGGAAGATCATATGTTCAGATCTATTATGCATATTAATACCCCTCTGATCATGACCAATATTATGTCTTGTGAGTGGTTACTTTTGTTCCTGAGGACATGGGAGAAGTCTTGCTATAAGTACTTATGTGAATTTGGTATTCGTTCGATATTTTGATGAGATGTATGTTGTCTCTCCTCTAGTGGTGTCATGTGAACGTCGACTACATGACACTTCACCATTATTTGGGCCTCGAGGAAGGCATTGGGAATCAATAAGTAGATGATGGGTTTCTAGAGTGACAGAAGCTTAAACCCTAGTTTATGCGTTGCTTCGTAAGGGGCTGATTTGGATCCATATGTTTCATGCTATGCTTAGGTTTACCTTAATATTTCTTTTGTAGTTTCGAATGCTTGCATTAGAGGTTAATCATAAGTGGGATGCTTGTCCAAGTAAGGACAGCACCCAAGCACCGGTCCACCCACATACCAAATTATCAAAGTACCGAACGCGAATCAGATGATCGTGATGAAAACTAGCTTGACGATAATTCCCATGTGTCCTCGGGAGCGCTTTCCTTCATATAAGAGTTTGTCCAGGCTTGTCCTTTGCTACAAAAAGGATTGGGCTATCTTGCTGCACCTTATTTACTTTTACCTTTTGTTACTTGCTACCAATTACCTTATCACAAAACTATCTGTTACCTATAATTTCAGTGCTTGCAGAAAATACCTTACTGAAAATTGCCTATCATTTCCTTCTGCTCCTCATTGGGTTCGACACTATTACTTATCGAAAGGACTACGATAGATCCCCTACACTTGTGGGTCATCAAGACTCTTTTCTGGTGCCATTGCCGGGGAGTGAAGCACCTTTGGTAAGTGGAATTTGGTAAGGAAAAATTTATATGGTGTGCTGAAATTTACTGTCACTTGTTACTATGGCTCATCATCCTTTGAGGGGCTTGTTCGGGGGTATCTTCACCCCATCCAGAAGAGCAAAGAGTTTCTCCTCAACCTACTGCACCTACTGAAAATGTTTGCCTTGAAATTCCTTCGGGTATGATAGAGAAACTGCTAGATAATCCTTTTACAGGAGACGGAACACTACATCCCGGTTTGCATCTAATCTATGTGCATGAAGTTTGTGGATTATTTAAGCTTGCAGGTATGCCCGAGGATGTTATCAAGAAGAAGGTCTTCCCTTTATCTTTTAAGGGAGATGCATTGACATGGTTTAGGCTATGTGATGATATTGGATCATGGAACTATAATCGACTGAAGTTTTAATTTCATCAGAAGTTCTACCCTATGCATCAGGTTCATCGTGATCGTAATTATATTTATAATTTTTGGCCTCGTGAAGGAGAAAGCATCGCTCAAGCTTGGGGGAGGCTTAAGTCAATTTTATATTCATGCCCCAATCATGAGCTCTCAAGAAAAATTATCATTCAACATTTTTATGCTCGGCTTTCTCTCAATAATCGCACCATGCTCGATAATTCTTGTTCCGGTTCTTTTATGATGAAGACTATTAAATTCAAATGGGATTTATTGGAAAGAATTAAATTCAACTCTGAAGATTGGGATCTCGATGAAGGTAAGGAGTCAGGTATGACCCCTAAGTTTGATTGTCTTAAAGCTTTTATGGATACTGATGTTTTCTGTGAGTTTAGCACTAAATATGGACTTGGCTCGGAGATAGTAGCTTCTTTCTGTGAATCATTTGCTACTCATGTTGATCTTCCCAAGGAGAAGTGGTTTAAATACCATCCTCCCATTGAAGTGAAAGTAGTTGAACTTGTTAAAGTTGAAGAAAAGACTATCAATGATAATGTTGATCCTATTGTTCCTACTGCTTATATTGAGAAACCACCTTTCCCTGTTAGAATAAAGGATCATGCTAAAGCTTCAACTGTGGTTCGTAAGAGTAGTACTAGAACAACCACACCCTCTGAGCAAATTAAAGTCGAACCTAGTGTTGCTATGGTTAAAGATCTATTGTTTAAAAATTTAGATGGACATGTTATTTACCTCCAAGAGGAAGCTGCTAGAATAGCCAAACCCGATGCTAGGAATAAACATAGACATGTTGTAGGCTTGCTTGTTATCTCTCTTAAAATAGGAGATCGTTGCTATCATGGTTTATGTGACGTAGGTGCTAGTGCAAGTATAATCTCTCATTCCCTATATCAAGAAATTATGCATGATATTGCACCTATTGAGTTGGAAGGGATTGATGTTACTATTAAGCTTGCTAACAGAGACACTATTTCACCAGTTGGGATTGTTAGAGATGTTGAAGTCTTGTGTGGGAAGGTTAAATACCCTGCTGATTTTCTTATTCTTAGTTCCCCACAAGATGATTTTTGTCCCATTATATTTGGTAGACCCTTCTTGAATACTGTTAATGCTAAGATAGACTGCGTGAAAGATATTGTTACTGTTGGTTTAGGGGATATGTCTCATGATTTTAACTTTGCTAAATTTTGTAGACAACCCCATGATAAAGAATTACCAAGTAAGGATGAAATTATTGGGCTTGCTTCTATTGTTGTGCCTCCTAACGATCCTTTAGAACAGTATCTGCTAGACCATGAAAATGATATGTATATGAATGAGAGAAGGGAAATAGATGAAACATTCTTTAAGCAGGGACCCGTCTTGAAAAACAACTTGCATGTTGAAATCCTAGGGGATCCTCCTCCACCCAAGGGTGATCCCGTGTTTGAACTTAAACCATTACCTGATAATCTTAAGTATTTTTATCTCGATGAAAAGAAGATATATCCTGTTATTATCAGTGCTAACCTTTCAGAGCAGGAAGAAGAAAAAATATTGAAAACTCTGAAGAAGCACCGTGCTGCTATTGGATATACTCTGGATGATCTTAAGGGCATTAGTCCCACTTTATGTCAACACAAGATAAAATTGGAAGAGGACGCTAAACCGGTTATTGATCATCAACAACGGTTAAATCCTAAGATGAAATAAGTGGTGAGGAAGGAAATACTAAAGCTTCTAGAGGCAGGTATTATCTATCCAGTTGCTGATAGCCAGTGGGTAAGTCATGTCCATTGTGTCCCTAGGAAGGGAGGTATGACTGTTGTTCCTAATGATAAAGATGAATGGATCCCGCAAAGAATTGTTACATGTTATAGGATGGTAATTGATTTCCACAAATTAAATAAAGCTACTAAGAAAGATCATTACCCTTTGCCTTTTATTGATCAAGTGCTAGAAAGGTTATCCAAACATACTCATTTTTGCTTTCCAGATGGTTATTCTGGTTTCTCTCAAATACCTGCGTCAAAAGGGGATCAAGAAAAGACCACTTTTACTTGTCCTTTCGGTACCTTTGCTTATAGACGTATGCCTTTTGTTTATGTAATGCACCTGCTACCTTTGAAAGATGCATGATGGCTATATTCTCTGATTTTTGTGAAAAGATTGTTGAGGTTTTCATGGATGATTTCTCCATTTATGGAAATTCTTTTGATGATTGCTTGAGCAACCTTGATCGAGTTTTGCAGAGATGTGAAGACACTAATCTTGTCTTGAATTGGGAGAAGTGCCACTTTATGGTTAAGAAGGGATTGTCTTGGGACACAAAATTTCTGAAAGAGGTATTGAAGTTGACAAAGCTAAAGTTGATGCTATTGAAAAAATGCCATGTCCCAAGGACATCAAAGGTATAAGAAGTTTCCTTAGTCATGCCGGGTTTTATAGGAGGTTCATTAAGGACTTTTCCAAAATCTCCAGGCCTCTGACTAATCTCTTACAAAAAGATGTTCCTTTTGTCTTTGATGATGATCGTTTAGAAGCATTTGAAATACTTAAGAAAGCATTGATCTCTGCACCTATTGTCCAGCCTCCTGACTGGAATTTACCCTTTGAGATTATGTGCGATGTTAGTGATTATGATGTAGGTGTTGTTCTAGGGCGAAGAGTTGATAAGAAATTGAATGTTATCCAATATGCTAGTAAAACTCTAGACAGTGCCCAGAAAAATTATGCTACTAACGAGAAAGAATTTTTAGCAGTTGTATTTGCTTGTGATAAGTTTAGACCTTATATTGTTGATTCTAAAGTAACTATTCACACTGATCATGCTGCTATCAAATACCTTATGGAAAAGAAAGATGCTAAGCCTAGACTTATTAGATGGGTTCTCTTGCTGCAAGAGTTTGCTTTGCATATTATTGATAGAAAGGGAGCTGAGAACCCCGTTGCAGATAACTTGTCTAGGCTAGAGAATATGCTTGATGACCCACAACCTATTGATGATAGCTATCATGATGAACAATTAGCTGTCATAAATACTTCTCATACTGCTCCATGGTATGATGATTACGCTAATTACATTGCTGCTAAGTTTATACCTCCTAGCTTCAGATACCAGAAAAGAAAAAGTTCTTATATGATTTGAAACATTACTTCTGGGATGACCCACATCTTTATAAAGAAGGAGTAGATGGTATTATTAGAAGTTGTGTACCCGAGCATGAATAGGAACAGATCCTACACAAGTGCCACTCCAAAGCTTATGGAGGACACCATGCTGGAGATAGAACTGCACATAAGGTATTGCAATCTTGTTTTTATTGGCCTACTCTCTTCAAGGATGCTCGTAAGTTTGTTTTATCTTGTGATGAATGTCAAAGAATTGGTAATATGAGTAGACGTCAAGAAATGCCTATGAATTATCCACTTGTTATTGAACCATTTGACGTGTGGGGCTTTGATTATATGGGACCGTTTCCTTCCTCTAATGGGTACACACATATTTTAGTTGCTGTTGCTTACGTTACTAAGTGGGTAGAAGCTATTCCAACTAGTAGTGCTGATCACAACACCTCTATTAAGATGCTTAAAGAAATTATTTTCCCGAGGTTTGGAGTCCCTACATACTTAATGACTGATGGTGGTTCACACTTTATTCATGGTTCTTTCCGTAAAATGCTTGCTAAGTATGATGTTAACCATAAAATTGCATCCCCTTATCACCCACAGACTAGTGGTCAAGTAGAATTAAGCAATAGAGAGAGGAAATTAATTTTGCAAAAGATAGTTAATAGGTCTGGAAAGAATTGGTCCAAGAAACTAGATGATGCATTATGGGCCTATAGAACTGCATACAAAAATCCTATGGGTATGTCTGCATATAAGATGGTTTATGGAAAAGCATGTCACTTACCTCTTGAGCTAGAACATAAGGCATATTGGGCTATTAAAGAGCTCAATTATGATTTCAAAATTGCCGGTGAGAAGAGGTTATTCGACATTAGCTCTCTTGATGAATGGAGAACCCATGCCTATGAGGATGCCAAGCTGTTTAAAGAAAAAGTTAAAAGATGGCATGACAAAAGGATACAAAAGCGTGAGTTTAACGAAGGTGATTATGTCTTGCTATACAACTCCCGTTTAAGATTTTTTGCAGGAAAACTTCTCTCCAAATGGGAAGGTCCTTACATTATCGAGGAGGTCTATCGTTTCGGTGCCATAAAATCCAACAACTTCGAAGGCACAAACCCGAAGGTGGTGAATGGTCAAAGAATCAAACATTATATCTCAGGTAATCCTATAAATGTTGAAACCAATGTTATTGAAACTGTAACCCCGGAGGAATACATAAGGGACACTTTCCAGAACGATTCAGACCCCGAAAAGGAAGATGCATGTGGTACGGTAAGTAAACCGACTCCAAAACAGTTCTAAAGTCATTTTTTCACCATTTTGGATTATTTAGAAAAATAGAAAAATAAGTGGCAGTCTGGAACAGACACGAGCCGTCCACGAGGGTGGAGGGCGCGCCCCCTGCCTCGTGGGCACCTCGTGTGCCTCCCGGACTCTGATTTCTTGTATGTTACTCCTTTTGGTCGGTAAAAATTCACTATATATTCTCCCAAAGGCTTTGACCACCGTATCACGCAAAAATCCTCTGTTTTCGTTTCGAGCAACTTCATAAGCACCCTTAAAAGCAACGAATTCTTCAATTCGTTCGATATCATATTAGCTATAAACACCCTTTGCATAAGAAGATAAGATTTCATTATCATTAAACTCACATAGGTAGGGGAGGTGTTTTTCAGGGTTCTTAGAGCAACAAGTAAAATCACAAATTTCACAAAGATTCCCAGCATAACACAACAATTTGTTTATCTGATCCCATAAGAGTATCCCCTTTTCAGACAAACGGTGACGCACAAAATGAGCATGCTCATCTAAAGATTTCCCATCAACTAGGCTAGTTGGGGTTTCAGCACGAGCGCATAAGGATCGAAGATGATCCAAGTAGAACTCTTTAAGGTGATCCATAACAATAGATTTTTAGCAAGCAAAGATGCAAGCACATAGAAGGCACATAGCACACAAGCAAACGAGAGGCAAGCGAACGATAAACACACGGCAGAAAAGGGCAAATAAAACGGCAAGGGTGAAGTGGGGGAGAGGAAAACGAGAGGCAAATAAATGTAATGCGAAGGATAAGGGTTTGTGATAGGTACTTGGTATATGACTTTTGTGTAAGCCTCCCCGGCAACGGCGCCAGAAATTGGCTAGTTGATGGGGTGGCAAATCTTGACTTGACTTGGCGTGAGTCTTCCCGGCAACGGCGCCAGAAATTCTTCTTGCTACCTCTTGAGCTTGTGTTGTATTCCCTCGAAGAGGAAAGGGAGATGCAGCACAGTAGCGTAAGTATTTCCCTCAGTTTTTTAGAACTAAGGTATCAATCCAGTAGGAGACTACGCGCCAGTCCCTCGCACCTGCACAAACAAATAAGAACTTCGCAGCCAACGCGATAAGGGGTTGTCAATCCCTTTACGGTCACTTACGAGAGTGAGATCTGATAGAGATGATAATTATATTTTTGGTATTTTTAGTTTAATAAAACAGCAAATAAAATCAAGAAAAGTAAAGTAGATGTAGATAGATATGTTGAGAATAGACCCGGGGGCCATAGTTTTCTCTAGTGGCTTCTCTCATGATAGCGGTATTCTACGGCGGGTAAACAAATTACTGTCGAGCAATTGATAGAAAAGCGAATAATTATGAGACTATCTAGGCATGATCATTGTATATAGGCATCATGTCCGAGACAAGTAGACCGAAACGATTCTGCATCGACTAGTATTACTCCACACATCGACAGCTATCCAGCATGCATCTAGTGTATTGAGTTCATACGAACAGAGTAACACTTTAAGCAAGATGACATGATGTAGAGGGATAAACTCAAGCAATATGATGAAAACCCCATCTTTTTATCCTCGATGGCAACAATACAATACGTGCCTTGCTGCCCCTACTGTCACTGGGAAAGGACACCGCAAGATTGAACCCAAAGCCAAGCACTTCTCCCATTGCAAGAACTATAAATCTAGTAGGCCAAACCAAACCAATAATTCGAAGAGACTTGCAAGGATATTATGAGCACGCATAGAAAGTTCAGAGAAAAACCAAATATCTTTCATAGATAACCTTGATCATAAACTCAAAATTCATCGGATCTCGACAAACACACCGCAAAAAGAGATTACATCGAATAGATCTCCTCGAAGACCGAGGAGAACTTTGTATTGAGATCCAGAGAGAGAGAAGGAGCCATCTAGATACTAGCTATGGACCCAAAGGTCTGTGGTAAACTACTCACAACTCATGGTGAGGGCGATGATGATGATGATGAAGGCCTCCGTGATGGATCCCCCTCCCGGAACATGCTCCAAGATGGGATCTCCACGGGAACAGAAGCTACGGTGGTGGAATTAGGGTTTTCTCTCTGTGTATGGAGTTTCTCGGGTACGCAGGTATATATAGGAAGAAGGAGGGCATCAGGGGCCATGTGGGCCAGCCTCGAGGCAGGGGGCGCGCCCTGGGAAGGGGGGGGGCGCCCCCACCCTCGAGGGAAGCCCAGCTGTCCCCTGACTTGGTCCTGACGCTTTCCATGCGTGATTTTCTCCAAAAATATCTCTCGCGAAGGTTTCATTCCGTTTGGACTCTGTTTGATATTCCTTTTCTACAAAACCATGAAATAGGCAAAAAAAACAACAATCTGGAGTGGGCCTTTGGGTTAGTAGGTTAGTCCCAAAAATGATATAAAAGTGAATGATAAAGCCCATTAAACATCCAATACTTCATAAATAATAGCATGGAACAATCAAAAATTATAGATACGTTGGAGACGTATCAAGCATCCCAAAGCTTAATTCATGCTCGTCCTCGAGTAGGTAAATGATAAAGAAAGAATTTTTGATGTGGAATGCTAACCAATATAGTTTTTCAATGTAATTCTCTTAATTGTGGCATGAATGTTCAGATCTGAAAGATTCAAGATAAAAGTCTATATTGACATAAGAAATAACAATAGTTCAAGCAATACTAACAAAGCAATCATGTCTTCTCAGAATACCATGGCAAAAGGAAGTTATCCCTACAAAATCATATAGTCTGGCTATGCTCCCTCTTCATCACACAAAATATTCATATCATGCACAACCCCGATTTCAGCCACGCATTTGTTTTCATACTCTATTTTCTTGAAACCTTTCAACTTTCACGCAATACATGAGCGTGAGCCATGGATATAGCACTATGGGTGGAATAGAGGTGGTTGTGGAGAAGACAAAAAGAGGAAGATAGTCTAACATCGACTAGGCGTATCAACGGGCTATGGAGATGCCCATTAATAGATATCAATGTGAGTAGGTAGGGATTGCCATGCAACGGATGCACTAGAGCTAAAAATGAATGAAAGCTCAACAAAAGAAACTAGTGGGTGTGCATCCAGCTTGCTTGCTCACGAAGACCTAGGGCATTTGAGGAAGCCCATTGTTGGAATATACAAGCCAAGTTCTATAATGAAAATTCCCACTAGTATATGAAAGTGACTAATCATGAGACTCTCTACAATGAAGATCATGGTGCTAATTTGAAGCACACGTGTGGAAAAAGATAGTAGCAATTGTCCCTTCTCTCTTTTCTCTTATTTTTTTGGAGGGGCTTTTCTCTCTTCTTTTTTTTATTAGCCCCTCTCTATTTTTTTTGGGCCTTCTCTTTTTTTTATTGGCCTTTCCTCACACGGGACAATGCTCTAATAATGATGATCATCACACTTTTTGTTACAACTCAAAATTACAACTCGATACTACAACAAGTATGACTCTACATGAATGCCTCTGGTGGTGTACTGACATAAGCAATGAATCAAGAGCGACAAATATGAAAAATTATGCATGGTGGCTTTGCCACAACTACGATGTCAACTACATGATCATGCATGACACTATGACAATATGATGTGTGTCATATGAATGGAACGGTGGAAAGTTGCATGGCAATATATCTCGGAATGGCTATGGAAATGCCATGATAGGTAGGTATGGTGGCTGTTTTGAGGAATGATATATAATGGGTTTATGGTACCGGCGAAAGTTGCGCGGTACAAGAGAGGCTAGCAATGATGGAAGGGTGAGAGTGCGTATAATCCATGGACTCAACATTAGTCATAAGAACTCATATACTTATTGCAAAAATCTATGAGTAATCAAAAACAAATAAATCAACGCATGCTCCTAGGGGGGAGGTTGGTAGGAGTTAACCATCGCGCGCCCCCGACCTCCACACAAAGGTTGGCACTCTACAAATACCTCATGCTCTACCTTCGTCACATAGCGGTTCACCATACGTGCATGATACAGGAATCACTAACCTTAACACAAGTATTCTTCAATTTCATAATAACTCCACTGGAATGAGTCTAATATCACTTGTTGGGAAACGTAGTATTTTCAAAATTTTCTTGCGATGCATAGCAACGAGGGGGAGAGTGTGTCTACGTACCCTCGTAGACCAGGAGCGGAAGCATCAAGTGACGCGGTTGATGTAGTCGAACTTCTTCGCAATCTAACCGATCAAGCACCGAACATATGACACCTCCGCGTTCAGCACACGTTCAGCTTGATGACGTCCCACGAGCTCTTGATCCAGTTGAGCTTCACGGGAGAGTTTCGCCAGCACGACGGCGTGGTGACAGATATGATGTATCTACCGGCGCAGGGCTTCGCCTAAGCACTGCAACGGTATGACCGAGGTGTGTTTCTGTGGAGAGGGGCACCGCACACGGCTAAAACAATTCAACTTGTGTGTCCTAGGGTGCCCCCTGCCCCCGTATATAAAGGAGCAAGGGAGAGGCCGACCCTAGAGGGGGCGCGCCAAGTGTGGGGAGTCCTACTAAGACTCCCAAGTCCTAGTAGGATTTTCCTTTCCTTTCCGGAGTAGGAGAGAAGGAAAGAGGTGGAGATGGAGAAGGAAAAGGGGGCTGCACCCCTTCTTCCTTTTGGCCTTTCTCCTCTATTCCCGTATGGCCCAATAAGGCCCATATACTCCGAAAAATACCCGAATCACTCGGAACCTTTCCGATGTCCGAATATAGTCGTCCAATATATCGATCTTTACGTCTTGACCATTTCGAGACTCCTCGTCATGTCCCCGGTCTCATCCGGGACTCCGAACTCCTTCGGTACATCAAAACTCATAAACTCATAATACCGATCGTCATCAAACGTTAAGCGTGCGGACCCTACGGGTTCGAGAACTATGTAGACATGACCGAGACTCATCTCCGGTCAATAACCAATAGTGGAACCTCGATGCTCATATTGGCTCCTACATATTCTACGAAGATCTTTATCGGTCAAACCGCATAACAACATACGTTGTTCCTTTTGTCATCGGTATGTTACTTGCCCGAGATTCGATCGTCGGTATCTCTATACCTAGTTCAATCTCGTTACCGGCAAGTCTCTTTACTTGTTCCGTAATACATCATCTCGTGACTAACTCATTAGTCATTTGCTTGCAAGGCTTATTATGATGTGCATTACCGAGAGGGCCCAGAGATACCTCTCCGACACTCGGAGTGACAAATCCTAGTCTTGATCTATGCCAACACCACGAATATTTTCGAAGACACCTGTAGAGCATCTTTATGATCACCTAGTTACGTTGTGACGTTTGATAGCACACAAGGTGTTCCTACGGTATTCAGGAGTTGCATAATCTCATAGTCATAGGAACATGTATAAGTCATGAAGAAAGCAATAGCAGTAAAACTAAATGATCATAGTGCTAAGCTAACGGATGGGTCTAGTCCATCACATCATTCTCCTAATGATGTGATCCCGTTGATCAAATGAAAACTCATGTCTATGGCTAGGAAACATAGCCATCTTTGATCAATGAGCTAGTCTAGTAGAGGCATACTAGGGACACTCTGTTCTGTCTATGTATTCACACATGTACTAAGTTTCCGGTTAATACAATTCTAGCATGAATAATAAACATTTATCATGATATAAGGAAATAAATAATAACTTTATTATTGCCCCTAGGGCATATTTCCTTCAGTCTCCCACTTTCTCTAGAGTCAATAATCTAGATCACATCACCATGTGATTAACACTAATAGTTCACATCACCATGTGACTAACACCCATAGTTCTCATCGCCATGTAATACCCAAAGGGTTTACTAGAGTCAACAATCTAGTTCACATCGCCATGTGATTAACACCCAAAGAGTACTAAGGTGTGATCATGTTTTGCTTTGTGAGAGAAGTTTAGTCAGCGGGTCTGTTACATACAGATCCGTATGTATTTCGCAAATTTCTATGTCAACAATGCTCTGCATGGAGCTACTCTAGCTAATTGCTCCCACTTCCAATATGTATCCAGATTGATACTTAGAGTCATCTGGATTAGTGTAAAGCTTGCATCCGCGTAACTCTTTTCGACGAACTCTTTATCACCTCCATAATCGAGAAAACATTTCCTTAGTCATCCAGTAACTAAGGATAATTTTGACCGCTGTCCAGTGATCTACTCCTGGATCCCTTTTTTACCTCCTTGCCAAACTCATGGTAAGGTACACAACATGGCATACTTTATAGAACCTATGGCTGAGGCATAGGGAATGACCTTCATTCTTTCTCTATCTTCTGCCGAGGTCGGGCTTTGAGTCTTACTCAACATCATACCTTACAACTCAGGCAAGAACTCCTTCTCTGACTGATCCTTTTTGAACTACTTCAAAACCCTGTCAAGGTATGTACTTATTGAAAAAACTTATCAAGCGTCTCGATCTATCTCTATAGATCTTGAGGCTCAATATGTAAGCATCTTTACTGAGGTCTTTCTTTGAAAAAACTCCTTTCAAACACTCCTTTATGCTTTCCAGAAAATTCTACATCATTTCTGATCGACAATATGTCATTCACATATACTTATCAGAAAGGCTGTAGTGCTCCCACTCACTTTCTTGTAAATACAGGCTTCACCGCAAGTCTGTATAAAACTATATGCTTTGATCAACTTATCAAAGCATATATTCCAACTCTGAGTTGCTTGCACCAGTCCATAGATGGATGGCTGGAGCTTGCATACTTTGTTAGCATCTTTTGGATCGACAAAACCTTCTAGTTGCATCATATACAACTCTTCTTTGAGATATCCATTCAGGAATTCAGTTTTGACATCCATTTGCCAGATTTCATAATCATAAAATGCGGCAATTGCTAACATGATTCGGACAGACTTAAGCATCGCTACAGGTGAGAAAGTCTCATCGTAGTCAACTCCTTGAACTTGTTGAAACCCTTTCGCAACAAGTCGAGCTTTGTAAATAGTAACATTACCGTCTGCGTCGGTCTTCCTCTTGAAAATCCATTTATTTTCGATGGCTTGCCGCTCATCTGGCAAGTCAACCAAAGTCCACACTTTGTTCTCATACATGGATCCCAACTCAGATTTCATGGCCTCAAGCCATTTTGCGGAATCTGGGCTCATCATCGCTTCCTCATAGTTCGTAGGTTCATCATGGTCTAGTAACATGACTTCCAGAACTGGGTTGCCGTACCACTCTGGTGCGGAATGTACTCTGGTTGATCTACGACGTTCAGCAGAAAATTGATATGAAGTTTCATGATCATCATCATTAGCTTCCTCACTAATTGGTGTAGGAATCAGTGGAACAATTTTCTGTGATGTACTACTTTCCAATTCAGGAGAAGGTACAATTATCTCACCAAGTTCTACTTTCCTCCCACTCACTTCTTTCGAGAGAAACTCCTTCTCTAGAAAGGATCCATTCTTAGCAACGAATATCTTGCCTTCGGATCTGTGATAGAAGGTGTACCCAACAGTTTCTTTTTGGGTATCCTATGAAGACACATTTCTCCGACTTGGGTTCGAACTTATTAGGTTGAAGCTTTTTCACATAAGCATCGCAACCCCTAACTTTAAGAAACGACAACTTTGGTTTCTTGCCAAACCATAGTTCATAAGGTGTCGTCTCAACGGATTTAGATGGTGCCCTATTTAACGTGAATGCAGCTGTCTCTAAAGCATAACCCCAAAACGATAGTGGTAAATCGGTAAGAGACATAATAGATCGCACCATATCCAATATAGTACGGTTACGACGTTCGGGCACACCATTACGCTGTGGTGTTCCGGGTGGCGTGAGTTGTGAAACTATTCCACATTGTTTCAAATGAAGACCAAACTCGTAACTCAAATATTCTCCTCCACGATCAGATCGTAGAAACTTTATTTTCTTGTTACGATGATTCTCTACTTCACTCTGAATTTTTTTGAACTTTTCAAATGTTTCAGATTTGTGCTTCATTAAGTAGATACACCCATATCTGCTCAAATCATTAGTGAAGGTCAGAAAATAACGATACCCGCCGCGAGCTTCAACACTCATTGGCCCACATATATCAGTATGTATGATTTCCAACAAATCTGTTGCTCGCTCCATAGTTCCGGAGAACGGAGTTTTAGTCATCTTGCCCATGAGGCATGGTTCGCAAGCACCAAGTGATTCATAATCAAGTGATTCCAAAAGTCCATCACTATGGAGTTTCTTCACGTGCTTTACACCAATATGACCTAAACGGCAGTGCCACAAATAAGTTGCACTATCATTATTAACCTTGCATCTCTTGGCTTCAATATGTGTATCACTACGATCGAGATCCAACAAACTATTTTCATTTGGTGTATGACCATGGAAGGCTTTATTCATGTAAACAGAATAACAATTATTCTATGACTTTAAATGAATAACCGTTTTGCAACAAACATGATCAAATCATATTCATGCTCAACACAAATGCCAAATAACATTTATTTAGGTTCTACACTAATCCCGAAAGTATGGGGAGTGTGCGATGATGATCATATCAATCTTGGAACCACTTCCAACACACATATTCACTTTACCTTTAACTAGTCTCTGTTCATTCTGCAATTCCTGTTCCGAGTTACTAATATTAGCAACCGAACCAGTATCAAATACCCAGGGGTTGCTATGAACACTAGTAAAGTACACATCAATAATCTATATATCAAATATACCTTTGTTCACTTTGCCATCCTTCTTATGCACCAAGTATCCAGGGCAGTTCCACTTCTAGTGACCATATCCTTTGCAGTGGAAGCACTTAGTTTCAGGCTTGAGTTTAGCTTTGGGTTTCTTCACGGGAGTGACAACTTGCTTGTCATTCTTCTTGAAGTTCCCTTTCTATCCTTTTGCCCTTTACTTGAAACAAGTGGTCTCGTTAACCATCAACACTTGATGTTGTTTCTTGATTTCTACCTTCGCCGATTTCAGCATCACGAAGAGCTCGTGAATTACTTTCGTCATCCCTTGAATATTATAGTTCATCACGAAGTTCTACTAACTTGGTGATAGTGTCTAGAGAACTTTGTCAATTACTATCTTATCTGGAAGATTAACTCCCACTTGATTCAACCAATTGTAGTACCCAGACAATCTGAGCATATGCTCACTGGTTGAGCAATTCTCCTCCATCTTGTAGGCAAAGTACCGTCAGAGGTCTCATACCTCTCGACACGGGCATGAGTATGAAATACTAATTTCAACTCTTGGAACATCTTATATGCTCTGTGGCATTCAAAACGTTTTTGAAGTCCCGGTTCTAAGCCGTAAAGCATGGTGCACTTAAACTATCAAGTAGTCATCATACCGAGCTTTTGTCAAAACGTTCATAACGTCTACATCTGCTCCTGCAATAGGTCTATCACCTAGCGGTGCATCAAAGACATAATTCTTCTGTGCAGCAATGAGGATAATCCTTAGATCACGGAACAATTCCGCATCATTGCTACTAACATCTTTCAACTTAGGGCCTGTTTGGGACTACTCTACTCCTCAAAATTCAGCTCTGCTCCGGAAAACACAAGCCAAACAGGGGTAGCTCCACAATATGCTGCTCCGCAAAAAACTAGAATCTGGGGTACAACTCCTAGTTTTTTATGAAGCTCTTCAAGGGGTGCTCCAAAAAACTGTAGAAGCTGGAGTTGGGTGGAAATTACCCACCACTGCCACCAGTAAGTGGATACCCCTTCGTTTCTCCGCCCTCAACCAATCAAATAGATTCTTTTTACCAAATTTCTCATTCGTGAAGCTGGAGCTAGATGGAAGCCAAACATTCTCTTTGGTAGTGCTACAACTTCTAGTTGAAACTGCTCCAAAGTGAATTTAGTGGAGCGAAACTGATTTTGGTGAAGCAGAGCAGTCCCAAACAAGGAGTTAGTTTTTCTCTAGGAACATATAAACAGTAAACGGGGAGCAACATCATGAGCTATTGATCTACAACATAGATATGCTAATATTACCAGGACTAAGTTCATGATAAATTAAAGTTCAATTTAATCATATTACTTAAGAACTCCCACTTAGATAGACATCCCTCCGGTTATCTAAGTGATCACGTGATCCAAATCAACTAAACCATGTCCGATCATCACATGAGATGGAGTAGTTTCAATGGTGAACATCTTATGTTGATCATATCTACTATATGATTCACGCTCAACCTTTCGGTTTCCAGTGTTCCGAGGCCATATCTGCATATGCTAGGCTCTTCAAGTTTAACCCGAGTATTCTGCATGTGCAAAACTGGCTTACACCCGTTGTATTTGAACGTAGAGCCTATCACACCCGATCATCACGTGGTGTCTCAGCACAAAGAACTTTCGCAACGGTGCATACTCAGGGAGAACACTTATACCTTGAAATTTAGTAAGGGATCATCTTATAATGCTACCGTCGTTCTAAGCAAAATAAGAAGCATAATAAGATAAACATCACATGCAATCAAAATATGTGACATGATATGGCCATCATCATCTTGTGCTTTTGATCTCCATCTCCAAAGCACCGTCATGATCACCTTCGTCACCGGCGCGACACCTTGATCTCCATCGTAGCATCGTTGTCGTCTCGCCAACTATTGCTTCTACGACTATCACTACTGCTTAGTGATAAAGTAAAGCAATTACATGGCGATTGCATTTCATACAATAAAGCAACAACCATATGGCTCCTGCCAGTTGCCAAGAACTTTACAAAACATGATCATCTCATACAAAACCGTATATCTCATCATGTCTTGACCATATCACATCACAACATGCCCTGCAAAAACAAGTTAGACGTCCTCTACTTTGTTGTTGCAAGTTTTACGTGGCTGCTACGGGCTTAGCAAGAACCGTTCTTACCTACGCATACAATAACCACAACGATGTTTCGTCAAGTATGTGCTGTTTTAACCTTCACAAGGACCGGGCGTAGCCACACTTGATTCAGCTAAAGTGAGAGAGACAGACACCCGCTAGTCACATTTAAGCAACGAGTGCTCATAACGGTGAAACCAGTCTCGCGAAAGCGTACGCGTAATGTCGGTCCGGGCCGCTTCATCTCACAATACCGCCGAAGCAAAGTATGACATGCTGGTAAGCAGTATGACTAGTATCGCCCACAACTCATTGTGTTCTACTCGTGCATATCATCTACGCATAGACCTGGCTCATGATGCCACTGTTGGAAACGTAGTATTTTCAAAATTTTCCCACAATCACGCAAGATCTATCTACCAGATGCATAGCAACGAGGGGGAGAGTGTGTCTACGTACCCTCGTAGACCAGGAGCGGAAGCGTCAAGTGACGCGGTTGATGTAGTCGAACTTCTTCGCGATCTAACCGATCAAGCACCGAACGTACGGCACCTCCGCGTTCAGCACACGTTCAGCTTGATGACGTCCCACGAGCTCTTGATCCAGTTGAGCTTCACGGGATAGTTTCGCCAGCACGACGGCGTGGTGACAGATATGATGTATCTACCGGCGCAGGGCTTCGCCTAAGCACTACAACGGTATGACCGAGGTGTGTTTCTGTGGAGAGGGGCACCGCACACGGCTAAAACAATTCAACTTGTGTGTCCTAGGGTGCCCCCTGCCCCCGTATATAAAGGAGCAAGGGAGAGGCCGGCCCTAGAGGGGGCGCGCCAAGTGTGGGGAGTCCTACTAGGACTCCCAAGTCTTAGTAGGATTTCCCTTTCCTTTTCGGAGTAGGAGAGAAGGAAAGAGGTGGAGAGGGAGAAGGAAAAGGGGGCTGCACCCCTTGTCTAATTCGGACCAAAGGGGGGGCGCGCGCCTCCTTCCTTTTGGCCTTTCTCCTCTATTCCCGTATGGCCCAATAAGGCCCATATACTCCGAAAAATACCCGAATCACTCGGAACCTTTCCGATGTCCGAATATAGTCGTCCAATATATCGATCTTTACGTATCGACCATTTTGAGACTCCTCGTCATGTCCCCGGTCTCATCCGGGACCCCGAACTCCTTCGGTACATCAAAACTCATAAACTCATAATACCGATCGTCATCAAACGTTAAGCGTGCGGACCCTACGGGTTCGAGAACTATGTAGACATGACCGAGACTCATCTCCGGTCAATAACCAATAGCGGAACCTGGATGCTCATATTGGCTCCTACATATTCTACGAAGATCTTTATCGGTCAAACCGCATAACAACATACGTTGTTCCTTTTGTCATCGGTATGTTACTTGCCCGAGATTCGATCATTGGTATCTCTATACCTAGTTCAATCTCGTTACCGGCAAGTCTCATTACTCGTTCCGTAATACATCTTCTCGTGACTAACTCATTAGTCATTTGCTTGCAAGGCTTATTATGATGTGTATTACCGAGAGGGCCAGAGATACCTCTCCGACACTCGGAGTGACAAATCTTAGTCTTGATCTATGCCAACACCACGAATACTTTTGGAGACACCTGTAGAGCATCTTTATGATCACCCAGTTACGTTGTGACGTTTGATAGCACACAAGGTGTTCCTACGGTATTCGGGAGTTGCATAATCTCATAGTCATAGGAACATGTATAAGTAATGAAGAAAGCAATAGCAGTAAAACTAAACGATCATAGTGCTAAGCTAACGGATGGGTCTAGTCCATCACATCATTCTCCTAATGATGTGATCCCGTTGATGAAATGACAACTCATGTCTATGGCTAGGAAACATAGCCATCTTTGATCAATGAGCTAGTCTAGTAGAGGCATACTAGGGACACTCTGTTCTGTCTATGTATTCACACATGTACTAAGTTTCCGGTTAATACAATTCTAGCATGAATAATAAACATTTATCATGATATAAGGAAATAAATAATAACTTTATTATTGCCTCTAGGGCATATTTCCTTCATCACTATCCTCATGTCTCAAAACAATTATCAAGCATCTAACATCTCATTCTATTCAATGCACTTGGTGTGAAAATTTTACTACATTGACATTGGATGTTTATCATGTGAAGACTAGTTTCTTTAGCCTAAACACATTACCATGCTGTTTTAATGGACTCTCAAATTTATATAAGTGAAGAATGAGAGTTCAACAATTTCTACAAAATATTACCACCATCGTGCTCTAAAAGATATAAGTGAAGCACTAGAGCAAAAACTATTCAACTCAAAATATATAAGTGAAGCACACAGAGTGTTCTAATAATTTTTAAGCCATATTTAACTATCTCAAATAGGTGTGTCCAGAAAGGATGATTGTGGCAAACTAACAAGCAAAGACTCAAATTATACAAGACCCTCCAAGCAAAACACATAGCATGTTGCGAATAAAAATATAGCTCCAAGTATAGTTACCGATGGTGAAGACGAAAGAGGGGATGCCTTCCGGGGCATCCCCAAGCTTAGGCTTTTGATTATCTTGAATTTACTTGGGGTGCCATGGGCATCCCTAAGCTCAGGCCTTTGCTACTCCTTGTTCCATAGTCCATCAAAGCAATACTCAAAACTTGAAAACTTCACAACACAAAACTTAGACAAAAAATCTCGTGAGCTCCGTTAGTAAGAGAAAGCAAACCACTACTCAAAGTTACAGCAAGGAATTCATTCTTTGTTTATATTGGTGTTAAACCTATTTTACTTCAAGTTATCTATGATTCATATCCTCCAATATTACTCATAGATGCATCGGAATAAGCAAACAACACACGAAAAACAGAATCTGTCAAAAATAGAACAGTCTGTAGTAATCTGCAGGGTTCGCCTACTTCTGGAACTCCAAAAAATTCAAACTAAATTGGTAAATTTGCGCAATTTGTCTACCAATCAGAATAAAAAAGAATAAACTAAAAATCACACTCCAGTAAAATCTGAAGGCTACTTTAGCAAGCTCTAACGATTCTGTTTTTCACAGCAAGATCATATAAAGTTCACACAAGTCTTACCAAAGGTTCTACTTGGCACAAACACTAAACAAAACATGAAAAAAAAATTAATCAGAGGCTAGATGAAATATTTATTCCCTAACAGCAACAAAAACAAAAAACATAAAATTGGGTTGCCTCCCAACAAGCGCTATCGTTTTACGCCCCTAGCTAGGCACGATTTTAGTGATGCTCTCATGAAAAACAAGAATTGAAGCACAAGGAGAGCATCATAAAGCACATGGCAAACACATCTAAGTCTAACATACTTCCTATGCATAGGCATTTTATAGGAAAACAAATTAGAAAGACAAGCAAGATCTAGCCTATGCAAGGAAGAAGAAAGAACAATAGCAATCTCAACATAATGAGAGGTAATTTAGTAACATGAAAATTCCTACAACCATATTTTCCTCTCTCATAATAATTGCATGTAGGATCAGAAGAAAATTCAACAATATATCTATCACAAAACATATTCTGAACACGATCCACATGCATACGAAGTTGACACTCTTCCAAAATAGTGGGAGCAGTATTAACTAAAGTCATGACCTCTCCAAACCCACTTTTATCAAAAATTTCATAAGATTGAACATTCTCCAAATATGTGGGATCTAAAGTTGACAATATTCCAAACCCACTTTCAATATTATTGCAAACATTATCAATCTCATATTCATCATGGGGGTTAAATAGATTTTCAAGATCATAAGAAGAATCACCCCAATCATGATCATTGCAACAAGTATTTGCCATAGCAAAACAAGCATCCCCAAGCTTAGGGTTTTGCATATCATAGCACAATTGACATTAATAAAATTTATGATAACATCATTGCAATCATGCTTTTCATCGAAGGAACTATCAAGTATGGGTGCAATAGCAACGATCTCATGTTTAACATAGGGAACTATAGAAAATTCTTCTTCATAAATACTGGCATCATGTCCACAAGAATAGCAAGCATCATGTTCATCAAGGGGTATTTCAATCAAATCATCGGAATCATAATTATCTATAGATTCATGCATATCATTATTTTCCTTCAAAGCAGCGGTCATTCCTTCAATAAATTCTTTGATATTGGCATTATGAGCATAGTTTTCATAGCAATATTTAAGTATGTCAAAATTTTCAGATTCATAGAGAGTAATATCATACTTTTCAATCAAAGAAGAAACTTCATAAGCACCCTTAAAAGCAACGAATTCTTCAATTCATTCGATATCATAGTAGCTATAAACACCCTTTAAATAAGAAGATAAGATTTCATTATCATTAAACTCACATAGGTAGGGGAGGTGTTTTTCAGGGTTCTTAGAGCAACAAGTAAAATCACAAATTTCACAAAGATTCCCAGCATAACACAACAATCTATTTATCTGATCCCATAAGAGTATCCCCTTTTCAGCCAAACGGTGATGCACAAAATGAGCATGCTCATCTAAAGATTTCCCATCAACTAGGCTAGTTGGGGTTTCAGCACGAGCGCATAAGGATCGAAGATGATCCAAGTAGAACACTTAAGGTGATCCATAACAATAGATTTTTAGCAAGCAAAGATGCAAGCACATAGAAGGCACATAGCACACAAGCAAACGTGAGGCAAGCGAGCGATAAACACATGGCAGAAAAGGGCAAATAAAATGGCAAGGGTGAAGTGGGGGAGAGGAAAACGAGAGGCAAATAAATGTAATGCGAAGGATAAGGGGAGAGGAAAACGAGAGGCAAACAAATGTAATGCAAATAAATGTAAGCCTACCCGGCAACGGCGCCAGAAATTGGCTAGTTGACGGGGTGTCAAATCTTGACTTGACTTGGCGTGAGTCTCCCCGGCAACGGCGCCAGAAATTCTTCTTGCTACCTCTCGAGCTTGCGTTGTATTCCCTCGAAGAGGAAAGGGAGATGCAGCACAGTAGCTGATACGTCCAAAACGTATCTATAATTTCTGCTTGCTCCATGCCTCTTTTGGGTGATATTGCTATGTTATTTATACACTTCCATACACTTTTGATCATATTTGGACTAACCTATTAACTCAGTGCACCCCAGTGCCAGTTTCTGTTTTCGGCTGTTTTTGTATTTCAGGTTTTCACATTACGAGAACTGCCAGAAAAAATCCAGAAAAATTATATAAAAAATCAGCGTTCCGGAAGCTTCCATGCGGCCAAAGTAGGGCCGGAGGGGACCCACAGGGGCTCCAGGCGGCCTGCCCACGCGGCCCCCCTGGCCGCGCCGGGGGGG
>LR738712.1:490560633-490660959 GCA_902687465.1 Secale cereale
GGGGGGGGGTGGGGCGCCTGGGCACCCCTGACCCCCTCTGATGCCCCCCTTTGGCATATATTTACACCGTGTCGTGGAAACCCTGATTCCAGACTCCTTTTCTCCAGACGCGATTCCGATCTCCGCCGCCATCACCATCAAGCTTCGGGGGACCAGAATTCCTGCGCCGGCACCCTGCCGGGACGGGGAAGTGCCCCCGGATTCATCTCCATCGACGTTGCTTCCTCCCTCCATGATGCGGGAGTAGTTCCTCCTCGGGGCTGAGGTTCTTACCAGTAGCTATGTGGTCAATTCTCTCTCCCATGATGTGATCTTCGTTGTGATCATAGGCTATGTTAATCTAGGGTGATCCCATGATATTTCCCTTTCCTCTATGTATTGGATTGATGTACTCACTTGTCTTTATCTAGTATAATCCCCGAGACCAAGGTGACAGCGGTCTATTGGACATGGATTAGAACAATATTTTCATGAGTGATTTCCTCTCTTGTGTGTTGATTGAAGATTGAGAGTCTCTTGGTGCTTGTCTTTGACTATCCTTTAGATATGTTGTGGTGATTGTGGGACTCTCTTTGGATGGCCGCGGTGACATTGGGAAATCCTTAGATTGAGAACTACGAACTTTGAGGTGTGCTTTTGTAGCCCTACATAATTCTCGTCCTCTCTTGACCACGAAGGAATGGCCTCCGAGTGCGTCCCCTTTGCATGTTTTATGGGAAATATCATGCGATTCGATTATGTTAATGTTGTTGGGAGTTGCCACTAGTGAAAGTATGAAGCCTAGGCCTTGTTTCCACCATTGCAATACCATTTGTGCTCACGTTTACCACTTGTTTGCTTGTTGCACCTTTTATTACAGATTTATATTACTTTGTTTTGCCATCCATATCACTTGCCATTTAACATCTCTTCGCCGAACTAGTGCACCTATACATCTAACAAGTGTATTAGGTGTGTTGGGGACATAAGAGACTTCTTGTATCTTAGTTGCAGGGTTGCTTGAGAGAGACCATCTTCAACCTCTACTTCCCTGAGTTCGATAAACCTTAGGTCATCCACTTGAGGGAAATTGCTGCTGTCCTACAAACCTCTGCGCTTGGAGGCCCAACATAGTCTACAAGAGTAGAAACGTGTGTAGACATCAAGCTATTTACGGCGCCGTTGCCGGGGAGGTGAGCTCTTGAAGGTATATCTTTAGATCTTGCAATTAAATCTTTTTGTTTCTTGTTTTTATTTCACTAGTTATGCTTATGGACAACCTTGCTATTGGATCGTTGCTTGCGGGAAGACGCCCCACACCTGTGGTGGTTGCTCCTCCCCTACTGAAATTGTGCCCTATAAAATACCAGCTGGTATTATCGATTATGTTTTGGCTGATCGTTATGCAGGAGACAGACATCCCGGTGAACACTTGCTATATCTGTCACAACTTTGTTCATTATTTAAGCTTGCAGGTGTATCAAGGGAGTTTGTCATGAGGAAATTATTTGCCTTGTCACTGAAAGGAAAAGCATCGGAATGGTATAGGCTACTAGATGACTCTCACCTGCTGGATTGGGAAGAGATCCAGTCTCTCTTTTACTCCAAGTTTTATCCTCTTCATGAAGTTCATGAGAATAGGAATTATGTTTATAATTTCTATCCTCATGACGGAGAGAGCATAGCTCAAGCTTGGGGGAGACTTAAAACATTAATGCTAAAATGTCCTAACCATGGGCTCCCCAAAGATATAATTATTACTAATTTCTATGCGAGGCTTTCTCGACAGGGTAAAGATTTGCTCGACACTTCCTCTATGGGTTCTTTCACAAACAAAAAGATTGATGCTAAATGGGAACTCCTTGAAAGAATTCAACGCAACACTGAAGATTGGGAGATCGACAAAGGTAAAGAGTCAGGTATAATTTATGAGTATGATTGCATTAAGTCCTTTGTTGAAACTACAAGTTTTAATAAGTTTAGTGCTAAGTTTGGGCTTGATTCTCAACTCCTTGTTGATTTCCTCAAATCTTTTGCTTCACATCTTAATATGCCTAAGGAGGATTGGATCAAGTATCATAAACCTTGTAAAGAGACTTGCAAAGAAAATGAAATTGTTCATGATGATTGCAACATGCATGATCCAATTCCTACAAATGAAGTTTTATATAACCATGTTAATTTTTGTGGAGTGGATAGACCTTGTGAAAGGCTTATGATTGAAGAAGAGAAGTATTGTAAGCAACATAAGCATGAAAGAACAATCACTTGGGTCAGAGATTTAAATGAAATTGCTAGAGAATTGTGTGACCTTTATCCTTTTACTTGTGAACTTTGTCGTATAGAGGGTCACTTTAATTTTCAATGCATGAACTTTCAAAACATAACTGTTAACCGGTTGTGTGATAACATGATCACCTCTGATCTTTATGATGAGCTTATGTTATTTTTGATGTGTGAAGAGTTATCAGAAAAGACTTCATGGCTAGATGTTAATGCCATAGGAATAAAAAAACACTTTGCAAAATTGCCATCTCTATTGTGTTGTTAATTGCCATGAAAATGATTACATAGGTAAGATTATAAAGGAGGGAACTTTACCAAAGTATAAAAATGTCTCTTATATTTCTGCTACTAAAAAGGAGAGTTTCTCCCAAGTTTCCCCTATTGTTTCTAATGATAAACCAGGATATGTGGAGAAGCTTCATCTCCAACCACTCCCTCCTAAGGTTAAGAAGAAGAAAAAGAAGAGGAGGAGGAAGAGGAGCAAGAAAGAAGAAGAATGGGTATCAACCTGGCCTGAGCATATTCCTCCCATCAACTTTTATCCTAACGATTGTAAGTTTAAAGAGGAAGGTGAAGTTTATTGCCTTAATTATCATCTTGATGATACGTCCGTAGGTACTATTGAAGATGATTTTGATTATGATATGCATGTTACTTATTGTGATTGGGAAAATGATGATAATGCTACTTATGATCTTGAAAATCTTTTTGGTACCAACTCTGAAAGTGAAGATATGGGAAGCTCTAAGCTTGGGGATGATAGGATTGCAAATCCTTTACCCACTAGTGATGTGATAATTGATAATTCTTTTGATAGTAAGAATAAAGACAACATGATTACAAATATAGTTGCTAGCAATGATAATGCTCTTCTCTACTATGATGATGTCATAACTCCAACCTATAGTGATTATAAAGGTACCTATGACATAAGGAGAAATTATCCTTATGAAACTTGTCATAATCATGGAGGGAATTACTCCCTTGTTGAATACCACTCTCCTAATACACAATTAATCTATAGTGTTCAAGTTGTTTATGATAGTCCTACTCCCACTATTACCAATGAGAAAGATTGTGCTTATGTGGAGAGTAAGAGTACCTTTTTGCATGTGGATCATGGTAACAATGCTTTATGTGATGCTTATATTGTCGAGTTCATCCATGATGCCACTAAAATTTATAATGAGAGAGGGAGACTTGGTTCTAAATATCTTAATAATAAGAAGTTTCCTCTCTTTATGGTGAATATTTTGAAGTTATGCTTGTTTTGCCTTCCTATGCTAGTTGCTTTGTGCTTCAATGAATTATTCTATTGCAATATTCCTATGCATAGGAAGCATGTTAGGCTTAAATGTGTTTGGTATTTGCTTCTTGATGCTCTCTTTTGTTCTTCAGCTCTTATTCCTACGAAAGCATCATTAAAGTCTTAAGCCTATCTTTATGGCTATAAAGAAAGAGCTCTAGGGAGACAACCCTTGTTATGTTTACTTTCAGTTTTAGTGGTCTTGATGTTTGTTACTACTGTAGCAACATCATTGTATCTTTATTTTTCAGCTTTGTGCCCAGTTTAGCCTCTGATTGCAAGAAAGTTCAAAAGTTGTCAGGTGCTGTCCAGGAAACAGATTCTGTCCTTGGATAGAAAAATTCATATAAAATCACCAGATCATCTTTTTGGTCTGAATTTTTTCGACAGCGTGCTCTATATAATTGTCTTTCGTGCGTCTGTTTTGAGTTTTTTGATTAGAGTTGCAGAAGTGCCCGGAAAAATCATTTACTACCTGCTGTTCTGTTTTTTCACAGATTCTGTCCTATTTTGCCTTTCCTGCATTTTGCAAACCTAGAGCTTGCTTTTTCTTTGCAAAAACCTTTTGGCAATCTTGAGAAACAGTAGAACTTCAAGAATATCTTTATTTCCAGCAAGGAACAATTATTTTATTATGGGTACTAACCTCGCTAATCAGATTATGATGAGTTATGTATGAAGGGAGTTTTCAAGTGTGCGAGGGAAGATGATAAAAAGATTCAGGAGTGTCAAACGCTCAATCTTGGGGATGCCCCCATGCACCCCCAAGAAATATTCAAGGAGACTCAAGCGTCTAAGCTTGGGGATGCCCCCGTGCATCCCCTTCTCCATCAACATTATCAGTTCGTCCTTCGTTCCACTATATTTTAATCACTTCATGTGTTATGTGCTATGCTTGGAGCGTCTTGTTTTAGTTTTCCTTTTAGTTTTCTTTAGCTTTTCATAACGAGTCGGAACTCAGCTTTCTTTATGTGGGAGAGAAACACGCTCCACTTCTACCTAGAACATAACATAGAATTTGCATGTCTATCTTTGCTGTGTGTGTTCTTTGTCTTTTAATAGATACTATCATGCTTAGCTCTTAACTTTCATGCTTATCTTTTTAAAGAGCTTTTGTTTAGTTGGTTGCTTGAACTCTCTTTAGTTATCATGTTTATCTTATTAAGAGAGTTTGCTTCCGTTGCATTGGTTGATATGTCTATGATAAAGATGCTACGTGCATAATGGCGCTTAGTAGTTCATGTTTTCTTATGGTTAGTCTCAAATAGCTGGGGGGTTCCCAATGTGTTATTGGAGTACCAACATGATTTGTTTGCCTATGATGTGGTATGGTTTAGTAATATCTTCCTTCAAAGAATTTATTTTGATTGACTTGGCGTATGCTCACGCATATTTAAGACTGTAAAGAAAGTCTGTCAAGCCTTGATGATCTTTTGTTTCTGAGTAGCGATATAACTTCCATGCCTGATTCAATGTTGCTTTGTCGCTCTGCATGATTATGACCGTCATTGCTCTCTTAGTTGGTCGCTCCCAGTCTTTTGCTAACCTTCGCCTGTACTAAGCGGACTGACTGCTTGTGCATCCACATCCTTTTAATCTAGTTATGCCATATGAGTCCACCATATCTTCCTACATGGTATTTACCTGCCATTCCTAACGGAGACTTGCATGTACCATCTCGAAATTATTCAAAGAAAAATCATTCCTATTTTGTGCCTCTGTTTTAAGTTCATGAGGAAGTAGTAGTTAATTCATGATCTTTTTAAGTTCGACAAGCTTCACCCCGGGATTGCATGTATAATGTGCAAACCCATAATACGAGAAGGAACTGGCATTGAGTGCGCCCGGCTCAAAAAGATAATATAACAAACAAACCCTCCTTCACGCTTTGTTCATGAGAAATCAGAAAACTTTGGCAGTGATAAACAAAGGAGATTAAGAGGATTTGATCGTCCTCATTCGGGAGCCGTTCCTCGAAACTTGTCCATCTCAAGAAGTGATTGAGTTGTCTGCTAGCATTCGTTGACGAAACATGCATGATCTAAAAAAAATTATTACCTCTGTTTTAAAACCAAGAGCTCTGGTACATGTTTTGTCTTTGTTTCCGACTACGGGTTTTCAACCTTGCCAACAAAAGCCACGGTTCGAGAGTCTCCACCTTCTTTTAAAAGCACCAACTACTGAGAGCATGATTGTCATTCTGAGTGTAATGTGCATTGTCCCAAAGTAGCATTGTCTTTTGCATGATTGTGATATCGTTTATTTTGAAATCATTGTATCTAGTCATCACTTAAACCTTGGAGGTGCCCCTGCATTTATGTTTTGCTTCACTAAAGGGGGCAAGCTAGATATCACTTTATCATATTTGCACATCATGTTCATTACAAATCTATTTGATGTTTCAATATCATATTGTAAAACTTTCAGTTCTTTGTGATTTTCTCATGAGGCAACTTAATTACTATAGATTCATTGTCTCAGTAAGCTTTTGTCATATGACTATGAAAAAGTCCTATATGGTTAATAGCATGTCACCACAGAAATTATTCTTGTTATCATTTACCTACTCGAGGACGAGCAGGAATTAAGCTTGGGGATGTTGATACGTCCAAAACGTATATATAATTTCTGCTTGCTCCATGCCTCTTTTGGGTGATATTGCTATGTTATTTATACACTTCCATACACTTTTCATCATATTTGGACTAACCTATTAACTCAGTGCACCCCAGTGCCAGTTTCTATTTTCGGCTGTTTTTGTATTTCAGGTTTTCACATTACGAGAACTGCCAGAAAAAATCCAGAAAAATTATATAAAAAATCAGCGTTCGGGAAGCTTCCATGCGGCCAAAGTAGGGCCAGAGGGGACCCACAGGGGCTCCAGGCGGCCTGCCCGCGCGGCCCCCCTGGCCGCGCCGGGGGGGCGCCTGGGCACCCCTGGCCCCCTCTGATGCCCCCCTTTGGCATATATTTACACCGTGTCGTGGAAACCCTGATTCTAGACCCCTTTTCTCCAGACGCGATTCCGATCTCCGCCGCCATCGCCATCAAGCTTCGGGGGACCAGAATTCCTGCGCCGGCACCCTGCCGGGACGGGGAAGTGCCCCCGGATTCATCTCCATCGACGTTGCTTCCTCCCTCCATGATGTGGGAGTAGTTCCTCCTCGGGGCTGAGGTTCTTACCAGTAGCTATGTGGTCAATTCTCTCTCCCATGATGTGATCTTCGTTGTGATCATAGGCTATGTTAATCTAGGGTGATCCCATGATATTTCCCCGTCCTCTATGTATTGGATTGATGTACTCACTTGTATTTATCTAGTATAATCCCCGAGACCAAGGTGACAGCGGTCTATTGGACATGGATTAGAACAATATTTTCATGAGTGATTTCCTCTCTTGTGTGTTGATTGAAGATTGAGAGTCTCTTGGTGCTTGTCTTTGACTATCCTTTAGATATGTTGTGGTGATTGTGGGACTCTCTTTGGATGGCCGCGGTGACATTGGGAAATCCTTAGATTGAGAACTACGAACTTTGAGGTGTGCTTTTGTAGCCCTACATAATACTCGTCCTCTCTTGACCACGAAGGAATGACCTCCGAGTGCGTCCCCTTTGCATGTTTTATGGGAAATATCATGTGATTCGATTATGTTAATGTTGTTGGGAGTTGCCACTAGTGAAAGTATGAAGCCTAGGCCTTGTTTCCACCATTGCAATAACATTTGTGCTCACGTTTACCACTTGTTTGCTTGCTGCACTTTTTATTACAGATTTATATTACTTTGTTTTGCCATCCATATCACTTGCCATTTAACATCTCTTCGCCGAACTAGTGCACCTATACATCTAACAAGTGTATTAGGTGTGTTGGGGACACAAGAGACTTCTTGTATCTTAGTTGCAGGGTTGCTTGAGAGAGACCATCTTCAACCTCTACTTCCCTGAGTTCGATAAACCTTAGGTCATCCACTTGAGGGAAATTGCTGCTGTCCTACAAACCTCTGCGCTTGGAGGCCCAACATAGTCTACAAGAGTAGAAGCGTGTGTAGACATCAGTAGCGTAAGTATTTCCCTCAGTTTTTCAGAACCAAGGTATCAATCCAGTAGGAGACCACGATCCAGTCCCTCGCACCTGCACAAACAAATAAGACCTTCACAGCCAACGAGATAAGGGGTTGTCAATCCCTTTACGGTCACTTACGAGAGTGAGATCTGATAGAGATGATAATTATATTTTTGGTATTTTCAGTTTAATAAAATAGAAAATAAAATCAAGAAAAAGTAAAGTAGATGTATATTGATATGTTGAGAATAGACCCGGGGGCCATAGTTTCCTCTAGTGGCTTCTCTCATGATAGCGGTATTCTACGGCGGGTAAACAAATTACTATCGAGCAATTGATAGAAAAGTGAATAATTATGAGACTATCTAGGCATGATCATTGTATATAGGCATCACGTCCGAGACAAGTAGACCAAAACGATTCTGCATCTACTACTATTACTCCACACATCGACCGCTATCCAACATGCATCTAGTGTATTGAGTTCATACGAACAGAGTAACACTTTAAGCAAGTTGTCATGATGTAGAGGGATAAACTCAAGCAATATGATGAAAACCCCATCTTTTTATCCTCGATGGCAACAATACAATATGTGCCTTGCTGCCCATACTGTCACTAGGAAAGGACACCGCAAGATTGAACCCAAAGCCAAGCACTTCTCCCATTGCAAGAACTATAGATCTAGTAGGCCAAACCAAACCAATAATTCGAAGAGACTTGCAAGGATATTATGAGCACACATAAAAATTTCAGAGAAAAACCAAATATCTTTCATAGATAACCTTGATCATAAACTCAAAATTCATCAGATCTCGACAAACACACCGCAAAAAGAGATTACATCGAATAGATCTCCTCGAAGACCGAGGAGAACTTTGTATTGAGATCCAGAGAGAGAGAAGAAGCCATCTAGATACTAGCTATGGACCCAAAGGTATGTGGTAAACTACTCACAACTCATGGTGAGGGCGATGATGATGATGATGAAGGCCTCCGTGATGGATCCCCCTCCCGGAACATGCTCCAAGATGGGATCTCCACGGGAACAGAAGCTACGGCGGTGGAATTAGAGTTTTCTCTCTGCGTATGGAGTTTCTGGGGTACGTAGGTATATATAGGAACAAGGAGGGCACAGAGGGCCGTGTGGGCTAGCCTCGAGGCGGGGGGCGCGCCCTGGGAAGGGGGGCGCGCCCCCCACCCTCGAGGGCAGCCCAGTTGTCCCCTGACTTGGTCCTGACGCTTTCCGTGCGTGATTTTCTCCAAAAATATCTCTCGCGAACGTTTCATTCCATTTGGACTCCGTTTGATATTCCTTTTCTGCAAAACCCTGAAATAGGCAAAAACAGCAATCTGGACTGGGCCTTTGGGTTAGTAGGTTAGTCCCAAAAAAGATATAAAAGTGAATGATAAAGCCCATTAAACATCCAAGACTTCATAAATAATAGCATGGAACAATCAAAAATTATAGATACGTTGGAGACGTATCAGGCAGCTGGAATTCTGGGCTGGAAAAGAAGCGAACTGGAAACCTTCTGCACAGCTCTAAAAGCTCTGAAACTCCACGGGACACCGTTTCAGAAAATATAAAAAATATCTGGCAAAAAAGAATCACCAGGGGGGCCACCACCTATCCACGAGGGTGGGGGCGCGCCCCCTGTCTCGTGGGCCACCAGATGGCCCCCCGATGCCTATCTTCTCCTATATCAGGTGTCTTGACCTAGAAAAAATCATAATGAGGCTTTCGGGACCAGACGCCGCCGTCTCGAGGCGGAACCTTGGCGGAAACCAATCTAGGGCTCCGGCAGAGCTGTTCTGCCGGGGATACTTCCCTCCGGGAGGGGGAAATCGTCACCGCCGTCATCACCAACAACATTCCCATCTTGGGGAGGGTTATCTTCATCAACATCTTCACCAGCACCATCTGCTCTCAAACCCTAGTTCATCTCTTGTATCCAATCTTTGTACCCAAACCTCAGATTGGTACCCGTGGGTTGCTAGTAGTGTTGATTACTCCTTGTAGTTGATGCTAGTCGGTTTATTTGGTGGAAGATCATATGTTCAGATCTATTATGCATATTAACACCCCTTTGATCATGAACAATATTATGTCTTGTGAGTAGTACTTTTGTTCCTGAGGACATGGGAGAAGTCTTGCTATAAGTAGTCATGTGAATTTGGTATTCGTTCGATATTTTGATGAGATGTATGTTGTCTCTCCTCTAGTGGTGTCATGTGAACGTCGACTACATGACACTTCACCATTATTTGGGCTAGGGGAAGGCATTGGGAAGCAATAAGTAGATGATGGGTTGCTAGAGTGACAGAAGCTTAAACCCTAGTTTATGCGTTGCTTCGTAAGGGGCTGATTTGGATCCATATGTTTCATGCTATGGTTAGGTTTACCTTAATACTTCTTTTGTAGTTGCGGATGCTTGCATTAGAGGTTAATCATACGTGGGATGCTTGTCCAAGTAAGGACAGCACTCAAGCACCGGTCCACCCACATACCAAATTATCAAAGTACCGAACACGAATCAGATGATCGTGATGAAAACTAGCTTGACGATAATTCCCATGTGTCCTCGGGAGCGCTTTCCTTCATATAAGAGTTTGTCCAGGCTTGTCCTTTTCTAAAAAAAGGATTGGGCCATCTTGCTGCACCTTATTTACTTTTACCTTTTGTTACTTGCAACCAATTAACTTATCACAAAACTATCTGTTACCTATAATTTCGGTGCTTGCAGAAAATACCTTACTGAAAACTGCCTATCATTTCCTTCTACTCCTCGTTGGGTTCGACACTCTTACTTATCGAAAGGACTGCGATAGATCCCCTACACTTGTGGGTCATCACCCGTGCCCACCTTCTAATGAGAGTAACTCTTCAACTCATACATTGTTTAAATTCCCTTCATGCTTACCGAAGGATGAATGCTATGATGATTGCTATGATCCCTTGAATTCATTTGAAATATCCCTTTTTGATGGACTTGATGCTTGCTATGCTTGTGGCCAAGATGCCAATATGAATTATGCTTATGGAGATGAACTTGCTATAGTTCCTTATGTTAAACATGAAATTGTTGCTATTGCACCCACACATGATAGTCCTATTATCTTTTTTAATTCTCCCAACTACACTATATCGGAGAAGTTTGCACTTATTAAGGATTATATTGATGGGTTGCGTCTCACTATTACACATGATGATTTTAATAGATATAATATGCATGTGATTGCTGCTCCTAGTTGCAATTATTATGAGGGAGGAACTACATCTCCGCTTCTCTATGTTTCCAATACGATAAAATTGCAAGAAACTGTCTATACTATGCATTGGCCTTTACTATGTTTGCATGAATTGTTCTTTTATGACAAGCCGATGCATAGTAAGAGAGTTAGATTTCGTTGTTGAATGATGTATGTTACTTTGTGCTCACTACTAAATCACAAATCATTGTTAATTAAAATTGGCTTTGAAATACCTTGGGATCTAGGTGGATCCATTACTTGAGCACTATATGCCTAGCTTAATGGCTTTATAGAAAGCGCTGCCAGGGAGCCAACCCGGAAGTTTTAGAGAGTCATTTATTTCTGTTGTGTGCTCTTATAAAGTTAAAAAAAAGAGGGGAACCTAAAACTTTTTCAAAAAAAAAGCGAAAGTGAGAAAGACGAGCACCGTTAAAGTGGGAGCTAGCCTTGAACTTTGTTCATGCCCATGGAAACTTTGTGAACCTTGATTACAGAAACTTTTCAATAAAAATAATTGTCCCCTTGTAAAATTCCGTTGTATTATAAAAATAATGTGCCAAGAGTTTCCTTTAGGATGATTAAACTGCTTGTGGGTTTGTGCGGTGCAAAACAGAAACTTTGGCTGTAGTGCGTGATTTTACATGTTTTACTGGAACGTCGAAAGGATCCGAAACTGTTTGCACAGTCTTTCTATACAAATTGTTTATTTTTCCTAATTTTTCCAGAATTTTTAGAGTTACAGAAGTATGGTTAATGTTCAGATTACTACAGACTGTCCTGTTTTCACAGATTGTTGTTATAGCTTCATTATTTGCATATGTTTGAGTTCTTGTTGAAGCCTCCTTGACTTGGGGCCATAGAATTGTGATAACATATAGTGGGTAATATTTGTTCATAATTATACAATAATGTAAGAGCAGTACATGATGGGATTTCATTGATCATATGCACTAACCTCGCCACTAAAAGTTCAGTTAAGTTTTGCGTGGATGAAGTGTTTGAAGATCGAGGAGGTATTGATATGAGAAGAATGAGGAGAGGCAAGAGATCAAGCTTGGGGATGCCCAAGGCACCCCAAGTAAATATTCAAGGAGACTCGAGCGTCTAAGCTTGGGGATGCCCCGGAAGGCATCCCATCTTTCTTCAACAAGTATCGATATGTTTTCGGATTCGTTTCGTTCACATGATACGCGTGAACTCTTGGACCATCGTGTGCTTTTTCTTTTTCTTTTAATAAATGCACCATGCTGGTATGAGATAGTCCTTGGTTGATTTATAGAATGCTCTTTGCACTTCACTTATATCTTTTGAGTATGGCTTTATAGAATGCTTCATGTACTTCACTTATATCATTTGAAATTTGGATTGCCTGTTTCTCCTCACATAGAAAACCGCCATTTGTAGAATGCTCTTTTGCTTCACTTATATTTGTTAGAGCGTGGGCATATCTTTTGTAGAAAGAATTAAAACTCTCTTGCTTCACTTATATCTATTTAGAGAGTTGACAGGAATTGGTCATTCACATGGTTAGTCATAAAATCCTACATAAACTTGTAGATCGCTGAATATGATATGTTTGATTCCTTGCAATAGTTTTGCGATATAGAGATGCTAATATGTGGGAGGTACTAGTGAATGATTGTGGTTTAATAAAAATATTGTTGTTAAGGTTTGTGATTCCCGAAGCATGCATGTATGGTATCCTACTATGTAACCAAATTGGCGCGCATTATATTTTGATTGTTTATCTTTGCGTGAAGGTCGGGGGTGCGCGATGGTTAACTCCTACCAACCTCCCCCCTAGGAGCATGCGTCGTAGTATTTTGCTTCGAGACCTAATAGATTTTTCGCAATAAGTATGTGAGTTCTTTATGACTAATGTTGAGTCCATGTATTATACACACTCTCACCCTTCCACCTTGCTAGCCACTCTAGTACCGCGCAATTTCTGCCGGTGCATCAAACCACCTTATACCCTTCCTCAAAACAGCCACCATATCTACCTATTTTGGCATTTCCATAGCCATTCCGAGATATATTGCCATGTAACTCCACCGTTCCGTTTGTTATGACATGCACCATCATTTTCATATTGCTTTGCATGATCGTAAGACAGCTAGCATGATGTTTTCATGGCTTGACCAATTTTTGATGTCATTGCTATGCTAGATCATTGCACATCCCGGTACACCGTCGGAGGCATTCATATAGAGTCATACTTTGTTCTAGCATCGAGTTGTAATATCGAGTTGTAAGTAAATAAAAGTGTGATGATCATCATTATTAGAGCATTGTCCCGAAAAAAAGGCCAAATAAAAAAAGGAAGGCCCAAAAAAAGGAAAAAAGAAGAAAAAAGCGGACAATGCTACTATCTTTTTTTTCCACACTTGTGCTTCAAAGTAGCACCATGATCTTTATGATAGAGAGTCTTTTATCTTGTCACCTTCATATACTAGTGGGAATTTTTCATTATAGAACTTGGCTTGTATATTCCAACAATGGGCTTCCTCAAATGCCCTAGGTCTTCCTGAGCAGACAAGTTGGATGCACACCCACTTAGTTTCTTTTGTTGAGCTTTCATACATTTATGGCTCTAGTGCATCCGTTTCATGGCAATCCCTACTCACTCACATTGATATATATTGATGGGCATCTCCATAGCCCATTGATACGCCTAGTTGATGTGAGACTTTCTCCCTAATTTTGTCTATCACCACCTTCTATTCCACCCATAGTGCTATGTCCATGGCTCACGCTCATGTATTGCGTGAAGAGTTGAAAAGGTTCCAAAAATTAAAGTATGAAAACAATTGCTTGGATGACACCGGGATGGGCATGAGGGGTACCTTGTGTTAAGAAAAGGGAGCAAAAAAGACTATGATTTTGTAGGGATAACGTTCTTTAGCATTGATATTTTGAAAGACTTGATTGTTTGTTGGGATGCCCGAGTATTAAATTCTTTTATGTCAAATGATAGACTATTGCTTTGAATCACACATACCTTATTATTCATGCCATGATTAGATTACATGATCAAGATTATGCTAGGTAGCATTCCACATCAAAAATTATCTTTTTATCATTTACCTACTCGAGGGCGAGCAGGAATTAAGCTTGGGGATGCTGATACGTCTCCATCGTATCTGTAATTTTTGATTGTTCCATGCCAATATTCTACAACTTTTACATACTTTTGGAAACTTTTTATACTATTTTTGGGACTAACATATTGATCCAGTGCCCAGTGCCAGTGCCAGGGCCATCATCGTGCGACGGCGATCTACACCAACATCTTCATCACTTTCCCCCATCTATCTACAGCGGTCAACTCTCCCGCAATCTGCTGTACCCTCTACTTGAACATGGTGCTTTATGCTTCATATTATTATCCAATGATGTGTTGCCATCCAATGATGTCTGAGTAGATTTTCGTTGTCCTATCGGTAATTGGTGATTTGCTATGATTGGTTTAATTTTCTTGTGGTTATGTTACTGTCCTTTGGTGCCCATCATATGAGCGCGCACGTGGATCACACTATATGGTTAGTTGTATGTTGATAGGACTATGTATTGGTGGGCAAGAGTGTCAGAAGCTTCAACCTAGCATAGAAATTGATGCATACGAGATTGAAGGGGGACCAACATATCTTAATGCTATGATTGGGTTTTACCTTAATGAACGTTAGTAGTTGCGGATGCTTGCTAATAGTGATTTTTTTTCAAAAGTGGCACTGTATTTTGAGCAAATTCGAAAACTGGCAGACTGAATGCGTATATTTCAAAAGTAGCACCCCGTCGGTGTGCAGTTGACCGAAGAGGTCTTTTCGGCCTGGCAAAAACCGAAGAGTGGACTTTTCGGTCAGGCAAAAACCGAAGACTGCTGTAGTGGGCCGAAGAGTGGCTGTCGGTGCGGCGTGCACACCTCTTCGGTCTTGGGCTGACCGAAGAGGTCTTCGGCATACGGTAGGCCGAAGAGGGTGGGATAAGGCCACCCGAGCCGTTTCTTCCTCCTCTTCCTCTGTTCTTCCTAGTTCGAACTCTCTCTCTCTCTTTCTTCTCTGTCACTTCGCCCCCTCTCACTGATCTCTTCATTTGTCCACCCATTTTCAAAACCAAACCACAGAAACGGTAGATCGTAGCCATCTCCACCAGCCTACGGTGATTTTCTTTCCAATGAGATAGCTATTTGTGTGTAAGTGAGTTGTAGTAATGGTGGTGTGAGGAGGAGGAGGTGGTTTGGCTGGGCAAGAGGAGGTGGCCGTCGAGGGGGTGGCGTTGGTGTTGCTCGTTGGTACAAGTTCTGCGTGAGGTGGCCACACGCGTCGAAGGTATAATCACGCGTGATAATTTTTTTTAGTGTTAATTGGTTCGTGCTGTCATTTTAGCGGTCGGTTAGTGTAGCGGGTAAAAATATTGTTCGTTGTGAATAATGAGATGGAAGTGTCTGACTATGTTTTATTTTGTAATATGTCGGACTATGTTTTATTTTCTAATATGTAGAACTATGTTTTAATTTCAGATATGTCTTCGTATGCGTTGCTCAAAGATACGATTGAAAGAAAACACCGGGCGGCACTTTTGCAACAGGGCAAGGACTTAGATGTGTTGACCACTCGCACTCCAAAGTCTAACTGGGTATTACACCCTGCATGGATTGATAGGTTTGTGTGCTTATAATTTGTAAATTCGTATTTTGTAATATATGATTCCCGCTAACTGTTTGTTGTACATTCTCTTTATTTTGTAGGTTAATGTGGGCTGGACTGCTACCGTTAGCACGGCTGGTTGAGGGTACATTGGATGAGTGGGTTGATCATCCGGAAATGGATGAACATGGTGAACCATTGCAGCTACGCAAGAGGCCAACGAAACGCTTCTCTTACGACAGGTCACTCCTTACCTGCTTAGTAGATAGATGGAGACCGGAGACACATACGTTTCACTTTCCCTGGGGAGAGATGGCGCCTACTCTGCAGGATGTGTCTTACTTGTTGGGATTACCGTTGGCCGGTGCTGCCATAGGTCCTTTAGATGCAGATTCTGGCTGGCTAGGTACGATGCAGGCCCGTTTTCTAGCTGTGAAGCCAAATGCTAGGGGCTTAGACAACGATGCTCACGGGCCTCGTTTTAAGTGGTTGGGCCAGTTTGAGGTAATCTTCTCGGTCAGATAAACGAATGTTGTTTTTATAATTGTCCTCACTAAATAGAATAATAAAATCATTTCTTTTATATGTAGATTCGCATGTTAGGATACCCTGGAGTTCAGTTTACAGATGCACAGGTTGATCGGTCCCTAGAGGCATATCTTCTTTGGTTGTTCGGCAAGACTATGTTCACGGAGAACCACGTGAACACTGTCGATGCGCGCCTCATCAGCATTGCACGAGAGATAGCTGACGCTCGTTGCCCAGGGGACATTACACAGAGGAGTTGGGGTTCTGCTGTGTTGGCAGCTACGTACAGAGGCCTGTGCAAAGGTTGCCTTTTGAGCTCGCAGAGATCAGGTCTGGTTGGATGTCCACTATTGTTACAGAGGCCTGAAGCGCCTCTGACGAGCGATATGTACCCAACTTCCTCTATTATGGGAACCAGACACCACGCGGTACGTAACCAACTTGCTCTATTATGATTCTAATATGTGTACTCATGTCATAACCTGACCATTTACAATTGGCTAACTATTCAATGTACAGCGTGACTTGATGGTTGAAGCGCAAGATGAGGTTTCCGCTTTGATGGGGCGGGTTGAGAGCGGAGAAACTATCCCACAGCCAGAGCACCTTTCATGGTTGAAGCGTTTTGATGAGAAGCTACGAGGGATTTACGCAGCAATGACATGTAGAAGATCTTCTGATGTTGCGGCTCCTCGTCCAGCATTTCGTCCGCCACGTCCTTCACGGCACATGGCTTCACCGGCGCCACGTCCTTCACAACCACGAAGGTCGGCACAGCAAGAGCCATCTCCTTCACAGCCAGGGAGCTCGTCATGGCATGAGCCATCTTCTTCACAGCCAGGGAGCTCGGCATGGCAAGAGCCATCTCCTTCATGGCCAGGCGGTTTGGCATGGCATCAACAAATGGGGCCAGGTAACTTTACTTTTGGTTTTCTTTTAAGCATGGTACGTCCGCAATTCAATTTTACATGTGCTTCACTACTACAGTCAGCAACCAGCCGCCTCCGTTCACGCATGTCGTGCACTCGCCGATGCATAGTGGTGTTGATCCGCTCTTAGACAGCTGCGGCGATGACGATGACCACGCAGCAAACACGTATGACTTCTCTCAGCCGCTGCATCATACTCCACCACCACCACCGTCGCAGGAGACACAGACCGTGACAGACGAGGTTATCTACGGTCGTGGACACCGTCCGACTCACCCACCGCGTCCGCGCTTATCGCTTTCCGGTCCTCGTCCGAGGAAGGTCCAGACTCGTCGACGTAGTACCGAGCAGTGATATGTTTGTATATGTATGAGACATACATGTTAATTTCAGACTATTCTTATGTGTGAGGACTTATCTATGTATCAGAGGTAATTGGTACTACTGCTGCACCGATAACACAGTGCTCCTCATCTTTATAACACTGCTGCTAATTGGTACTATTGCTACTGCTGTTGATTGCCTGCTACTGCTGCTAATTGGTACTACTGCTGCACTGATTAAAACACTGCTGCTAATTGGTACTACTGCTGCAGCTATTATAATGCATTTTTTGGAAAAAAATAAAAAAAAAGTTGTCTTCGGTCTACAGTAAGCCGAAGAGTGCTCCATGCAACTTCGGTTTACGCTAAACGTAAAGAGTTACCACTCTTCGGGCTACAGTAAGCCGAAAAGACCTCTTCGGTTTACTGCTGACCGAAGACAGGTCTTCGGCCCAGCACCGCCTATCTTCGGTGTAGTGGAAGCCGAAGTGGCCTCTTCGGCCTTTGGTACGCCGAAAAGATCCTCTTCGGCCTACGCCAGACCGACGGGCTGCTATTTTTGAAATATACGCGTTCAGTCTGCCAGTTTTCGAATTTGCTCAAAATACTGTGCCACTTTTGAAAAAAAATCGCTAATAGTTCCAATCATAAGTGCATAGAATTCCAAGTCAGGGATGACATGCTAGCAGTGGCCTCTCCCACATAAAACTTGCTATCGGTCTAGTAACGTAGTCAATTGCTTAGGGACAATTTCGCAACTCCTACAACCACTTTTCCACACTCGCTATACTAACTTTATTGCTTCTTTACCTAAACATCCCCTAGTTTTTATTTATGTGCTCTTTATATTCTTGCAAACCTATCCCGTTACACCTACAAAGTACTTCTAGTTTTATACTTGTTCTAGGTAAAGTGAACGTCAAGCATGCGTAGAGTTGTATCGGTGGTCGATAGAACTCGAGGGAATATTTGTTCTACCTTTAGTTCCTCGTTGGGTTAGACACTCTTACTTATCGAAAGAGGCTGCAATTGATCCCCTATACGTGTGGGTTATCACAAACTCGGTGGGACCAATCATTTCGGTGAGACAGAAACATTACAGAAATGAAACAGAGAGTTTGCATTGCCAACTCGGTGGGACCGATTCGCTCATCTCGATTAGATCGAAACGTTACGAAGGGAAACAGAGAGTTTGCAATCCCATCTCGGTGAGACCAAGATCCCTATCGGTGAGACCAAACTGATTAGGGTTTGTGGCAGTGGCTATGTCAAGTGAACTCAGTGGCGCCGGATAGATCAAATCGGTGGGGCCGAGTTTGACTTAGGTTTAGGACATATGTGGAAATGAGAAAGTGGTTGAGGGATTTGGAGCATATCACTAAGCATTTTGAGCAAGTAAGCCATTAAGCAACACCTCATCCCCTTTTAATAGTATTGGCTGTTCCTATGGACTCAATGTGATCTTGGATCACTAAAATGAAAATGTAGAGTCTTAAGCTTTTGCCAATCTTTGTCCTTAGCATTTTGAGGAGTCCACATATCTAATCCATGCCATGCCAAACATTGAACTTTCCGAAATATTTATCTTGAAAGTATATTAGTTCAATGAGCTATATGTTGTTATTAATTACCAAAACCACCCGGGGATTAGCTGCACTTTCAATCTCCCCCTTTTTGGTAATTGATGACAACATATAGATCAAAGCTTCGACAAATGATAATAAGAGTGAAGTGTATCGTCACTTTGAGAACTATGTGATAAGCAAGACCCCCCCCATTGAATTGCGCATTATTTAAGATTTGCTTTTGAATGCAAATTCCCAGTCGATTAGGATCATGGGTTACTCTTCCATGTCACATACATCTTGGTGGATTGCTCAAAATGATAAGATTTAAGCAATAAGCACTCATCACCAAAATAACCAAGTGAATGATCATACACAATCAAATAGGCACACATTAATCATAGTATGATATGATCAAGCACATAAAGTATCTCACACATATAAGAAAATTGTAGCAATAATCAAACGATCAAACGAAGTAGCAAGCAAAAACAAACAAAGAGAAGCAAGACACACACTCTCTCTCTCGAAGCCTAACAATCTATACACTTTCTCCCCCTTGGCAACAAGTTACCAAAAAGCTTGAAATGCATAGTGCTATACGACACTCTAGGCACGATATCCAGGAGCTGCTAAAGAAGTCTTCTCACTGGTGGCTCCGGTGTATGTAGATGGCGTGGAGATAAGAACATATGAAAACGCTTCCGACAAAGTCTGTGGAACTGGAGGAGTTGATATTGGAGGAACAACTGTGGCAGTGGCTGCAGGAGCTGAAAGTGTAGGCCTGGGATCAACAACTGGCACAGCTGAAGATCTTAGTCCTCTTGGGACTATCTGAAAAAAGCATTAGTTGTATCTTTGTCCTCAGCATCTTCCTTGAGCTTCTCCACAGCAGTCTGGATCTCTGTGACCTTCACATATGGATCATAGAATTTAGTCTCAATGATTCACTCAAGACTCGCTTGATTTTGAGTCAAGTTGTACAAACTCTTGTAAATCCTCAGAGTGGCCTCAAGTAGATGGCTAAGATGATCTTTCTTGGTCTTGGGGACTGCAGAAGCACTTGCTAGCTTTGTTGCATTTGCTTGTGCAATCTTCTCTTGGCCTTCAACAGATGTAGGATGGGATGCATCCATGATAACTTCATTATCCTCAAATTCTGGACTAAGAGGTAGATGCCTCTTGTCAAGCATATATGTCCCTTTCTCCAACCTGGAGTTGATTAGCATCTGAATGTGAGGGGCATATCCACAAGACCTCTTCTGGTCTGCTACAGTCCTCTTGATTGTCTCTGTAATCAAGCTCATGACCTTCAACTTCTGTGGAACATCAAACACATGGAGCAAGTTGATGGAGTGACCTCGGATCATCCTATGATGTCCTGACTTGGGCAACGAAGTGTGCCTCAATATGGTGTTGATAGTGGTCAGTCCAGACATCAGATGATATACAGAACCAAGCTTGTGAGTCTTCAAGTCTTTGTCGGGAATTGGCTTGTACATGTTTGCCATAGAGTCATGATCCTTCATGGGCTTGGCATACACATCTATGTCATTGTCATCTTCCTTGGGGGCACTGATCAGACTTGCCCATTCAACAACTGTTGATTGATATCTGGTTCCTTCAGTCATCCATACAATTCTATCATCTAGATTGAAATGAGCAGTGGAGTAGAATTGCATGATCATCTCATCATTCCATCTGGTCAATTTCTTCCCAACAAACTTGTCAACCTCATTCTTCCTGAAGCTTTCATGCACATATGGAAAGAAATCAACATGCTTGTCAATGTATTTCTAGTCAACCCACTTCATGTCACAAACAACGGGCTTCTTGTCGAACAACACTGTCTTATAGAAGTCCTGTTGTTCCTTAGTGTGAAATCTGTAGTCCCCAGCAATTCTCCTCCTGGTAGCTTATGGATCAGTCTGTCTCCGATGTCTCAGACCTGCATCCTTTCTCAATTTCATGTTTTCTGCAACAAGATGGGCATCATTATGATCTTGAGTTTTTGGCTTAAGCTTCCTGAGCATCATAGAATCATCATCATCTGAAGATTCCTCTTCCTGATCTTGCTCTTCTTCTGGGACATCTAGCACTGGGGCCTTGTTCTTCTCAGCTGCAGGAATGTCTCTGGTGGATCTCTTGGGTGCTGAAGCCTTGGGGGCAACTTTGGGCTTTGATGGAGCAACCCTAGCTTTCATTGCATCCCCCATCAACTTCTGAGTCTTTGCAGCAGGTGCAACAGGCTCATCTGCATCATTGTCAGCATCATCATCATCTCTCATAGATGGCTTGCCAATCAATCTGGCAGTAGTCTTCCTAGCTCTCTTATTGGTTCCAGCTGGCTCATCATCTCTTGATTCAAGAGTAAACACCATGGTTTCTTGTGTGGAACCTCTGGCCTTGGACATTGGAGCTCTCTTGGCAGGAGCCTTCTTGTTCAGACCAGGCTTGACAACTCTAGTAGTTTCCTCCTTCCTCATGGGTTGTTTCTTTGAAGTGAACTCTTGAGCCACAAAGCCTTCATCCTCACTGTCAGAATTCTTCTTCTTCCTTGTCTTGGTGGCAGCCTTTGGCAGATTGCTTGGAGTGCTTCTGCTGCTCTCATAGTAGTTGCTATTGGAGGGACTAGAGCCCTCACTAAGATCTACCTGCTCCACTGACCTGTTCTGTCTGTCACTGCCCTCAGACATTTTTGAAACTGCAAGCTGACCCTCTGAATAGATATATTTGAGATAGAGTGGATGAGCATCACAAAGTGCAGAGTTTTTGCAAAACAACTGAGTCAAAAACTTAGTTTTAGGTTTCTATAGAAAGCATTTCGGAGCTACCAATTTTTTGAACTCGGTAACACCGAAACAACTTTATAGTCTAAACTAGTGAAATCGGTCAGACCGAGGCACAGTTCGGTGACTCTGAGATTGCTAAGGTTTCATTGAGAGTTGAACTTGGTCACACTGAATTGTAAGTTTCGGTCAGGCCGAAAGTCAAAAGTGCAATGTGATACTTCTCGAGCTTGTGTTGTATTCCCTCGAAGAGGAAAGGGTGATGCAGCACAGTAGCGTAAGTATTTCCGTCAGTTTTTGAGAACCAAGGTATCAATCCAGTAGGAGACCATGCACAAGTCCCTCGCACCTGCACAAACAAATAAGAACTTCGCAGCCAACGCGATAAGGGGTTGTCAATCCCTTTATGGTCACTTACGAAAGTGAGATCTGATAGATATAATAGTTCGATATTGTTGGTATTTTTGGATATAAGAACATAAAGTAAAAATGGAAAAGTAAAGTAGATTGTAGATTGATATGTTGAGAATAGACCCGGGGGCCATAGGTTTCACTAGTGGCTTCTCTTATGATAGCATAATTCTATGGTGGGTGAACGAATTACTGTCGAGCAATTGATAGAAAAGCTAATAATTATGAGAATATCTAGGCATGATCATTATATATAGGCATCACGTCCGAAACAAGTAGACCGAAACGATTCTGCATCTACTACTATTAGTCCACACATCGACTGCTATCCAGCATGCATCTAGAGTATTAAGTTCATAAGAATAGAGTAACGCCTTAAGCAAGATGACATGATGTAGAGGGATAAACTCAAATAACATGATATAAACCCCATCTTTTTATCCTCGATGGCAACAATACAATACGTGCCTTGCTGCCCCTACTGTCACTGAAAAAGGACACCGCAAGATTGAACCCAAAGCCAAGCACTTCTCCCATTGCAAGAACAATAGATCTAGTAGGCCAAACCAAACCAATAATTTGAAGAGACTTGCAAGGATATTATAATCATACATAAAAGAGTTCAGAAAAGAAACACATATTTCTCATAGATAATCTTGATCATAAACCCACAATTCATCGGATGTCGACAAACAGACCGCAAAAAGAGATTACATCGAATAGATCTCCCCGAAGACCGAGGAGAACTTGGTATTGAGATCCAAAGAGAGAGAAGAAGCCATCTAGGTACTAACTATGGACCCGAAGGTCTGTGGTAAACTACTCACAACTCATCATGAGGCGATGATGATGATGTAGAAGCACTCCGTGGTAGATCCCCCCTCCGGCGAAGCTCCCGAACAGGCCCCAAGATGGGATCTCATGGGAATAGAAGGTTGTTGCGGTGGAACTAGGGTTTTCTCTCCTCTTCTGATGTTTTTGGGGTACATAGGTATATATAGGAGGAAGGAGGGCACCGGGGGCCAAACATGGGGCCCACAAGGCAGGGGGTGCGCCCTATAGGGGGGGGGCACCCACCCTCGTGGATGCCACGTCAGCCCTATTCCGTGGTTCTCAAGTCTCCCGTGCATATTTTGCTCCAAAAATATCTCTCCCGAAGTTTCATTCCGTTTGGACTCCGTTTGATATTCCTTTTCTGTAAAACCCTGAAATAGGCAAAAAACAGCAATCTGGACTAGGCCTTTGGGTTAATAGGTTAGTCCCAAAAATAATATAAAAGTGTATAACAAAGCCCATTAAACATCCAAAACATCATAAATAATAGCATGGAACAATAAAAAATTATAGATACATTGGAGACGTATCAAGCATCCTCAAGCTTAATTCCTGCTCGTCCTCGAGTAGGTAAATGATAAAAACATAATTTTTGATGTGGAATGCTAACCAACATAATTTTCAATGTTGTTCTCTTTATTGTGGCATGAATGTTCAGATCTTAAAGATTCAAGACAAAAGTCTATATTGACATAAGAAATAATAATACTTCAAGCATACTAACAAATCAATCATGTCTTGTCAAAATACTATGGCTAAAGAAAGTTATCCCTAAAAAATCATATAGTCTGGCTATGCTCCCTCTTCATCACACAAAATATTCATATCATGCACAACCTCGGTTTCAGCCAAGCACTTGTTTTCATACTATATTCTTTCAAACATTTCAACTTTCACGCAATACATGATCGTGAGCCATGGATATAGCACTATGTGGAATAGAATGGTGGTTGTGGAGAAGACAAAAAGGAGGCAGATAGTCTCACATCGACTAGGCGTATCAACGGGCTATGGAGATGCCCATCAATAGATATCAATGTGAGTGAGTAGGGATTGCCATGCAACGGATGCACTAGAGCTAAAAATGTATGAAAGCTCAACAAAAGAAATTAAGTGGGTGTGCATCCAACTTGCTTGCTCATAAAGACCTAGGGCATTTGAGGAAGCCCATCGTTGGAATATACAAGCCAAGTTCTATAATAAAAATTCCCACTAGTATATGAAAGTGACTAAACATGAGACTCTCTATCATGAAGAGCATGGTGCTACTTTGAAGCACAAGTGTGGAAAAAGATAGTAGCAATTGTCCCTTTTATTTTATTTTCTTTTTTTCCTTTTTTTTTCTTTTTTTTCTTTTTTTGGAGGGGCCTTTTCTTTTGTTTGGCCTTTCCTCACATGGGACAATGCTCTAATAATGATGATCATCACACTTTAATTGATTTACAACTCGATACTAGAACAAAGTATGACTCTATATGAGTGCCTCTAGTGCTGTACCCGGATGTGCAATGAATCAAGAGTGACAAGTATGAAAAATTATGCATGGTGGCTTTGCCACAAATACGATGTCAACTACATGATCATGCATGGCAATATGACAATATGAAGCGTGTCATATGAACGGAACGGTGGAAAGTTGCATGGCAATATATCTCGGAATGGCTATGGAAATGCCATGATAGGTATGTATGGTGTCTATTTTGAGGAAGATATATGGTGGCTGTTTTGAGGAAGGTATATAGTGGGTGTATGGTAACGGCCAAAGTTGCGCGTTACAAGAGAGGGTAGCAATGGTGGACGGGTGAGAGTGCGTATAATCCATGGACTCAACATTAGTCATAAGAACTCATATACTTATTGCAAAAAATTACGAGTCATCCAAACAAACCAATCAACGCATGCTCCTAGGGGGGAGGTTGGTAGGAGTTAACCAACGCGCGCCCCCGACATCCACACAAAGGATGACACTCTACAAATACCTCATGCTCTAACTTCGTCACATAGTGGTTCACCATACGTGCATGCTACGGGAATCACTAACTTTAACACAAGTATTTCTCAATTTCATAATAACTCCACCAGCATGGCTCTAATATCACTATCCTCATATCTCAAAACAATTATCAAGCATCCAACTTCTCATCATATTCAATGCACTTAGTATGAAAGTTTTTACTACATTCATCTTGGATGCATATCATGTTAAGGATAGTTTTATAGCCAAAGCACATTACCATGCTGTTCTAATATACTCTCAAAAGGATATGAGTGAAGCATGAGAGATCAAAAATTTCTTCAAAATAAAATCACCACCATGCTCTAAAAGATATAAGTTAAGCACTAGAGCAAACTATTTAACTCAAAAGATATAAGTGAAGCACAAAGAGTGTTCTAACAATTCCTAGGCCATATTTATCTCTCTCAAAAAGGTGTGTCCAGCAAGGATAATTGTGGAAAACTAACAAGCAAAGACTCAAATAATACGTTACGCTCCAAGTAAAACACATATCATGTGGTGAATAAAAATGTAGTCCCGAGTATAGTTACCGATAGATGAAGACGAAAGAGGGGATGCCTTCCCGGGGCATCCCAAAGCTTAGGCTTTTGGTTGTCCTTGAATTTTACCTTGGGGTGCCTTGGGCATACCCAAGTTTAGGCTCTTGCCACTCTTTGTTCCATAATCCATCAAAGCAATACTCAAAACTTGAAAACTTCACAACACGAAACTTAGACAAAAATCTCGTGAGCTCCGTTAGTATAAGAAAACAAACCAGCACTCAAAGGTATTGTAATGAACTCATTCTTTGTTTATATTGGTGTTAAACCTACTGTATTCCAACTTGTCTATGAATCATATCCTCCAATACTACTCATAGATTCATCAAAATAAGCAAACAACACACGAAAAACAGAATCTGTCAAAAACAGAACAGTCTGCAGTAATCGGTAACTTTCGCATACTTTTGTAGCTCCAAAAGAATTGAAATAAATTGTTAAAAGTGAGGAATTTTTCTATTAATCATCTGAAAAAAGAATCAACTAAATAGCACACTCCAGTAAAATCTGGTGACCATTCTAGCGAGCACTAACGATTCTGTTTTTCACAGCAAGATCATATAAACTTCACACAAGTCTTCCCAAAGGTTATACTTGGCACAAACACTAATTAAAACAAAAAACCACATCTAGAAAGAAGCTAGATGCAATATTTATTCCTAAACAGAGGCAAAAACAAAAATAAAATTGGGTTGCCTCCCAACAAGCATTATCGTTTAACGCCCCTAGCTAGGCATTGAGATTTCAATGATGCACACATGAAAGACAAGACTTGAAGCACAAAAAGAGCATCATATAACTTGTGAAAATCACATATAAGTCTAACATACTTCCTATGCATAGGCATTTTATGGGAAAACAAATTAGCATGACAAGCAAGATCTAGCACATACAAGGAAGAAGAAAGAAACAATAGCAATCTCAACATAACGAGAGGTAATTTAGTAACATGAAAATTTCTACAACCATATTTTCCCCTCTCATAATAATTGCATGTAGGAGCATAAGAAAATTCAACAATATAGCTATCACATAACATATTATTAACATGATCCACATGCATGCGAAGTTGACACTCTTCCAAAATAGTGGGATTAACATTAACTAAAGTCATGACCTCTCCAAACCCACTTTTATCAAAAAAAAAATCATAAGATTGAACACTCTCCAAATATGTGGGATCTAAAGTTGACACTCTTCCAAACCCACTTTCAATATTATTGCAAACATTATTATCAATCTTACATTCATCATGGGGATTAAATAAATTTTCAAGATCGTCAGAAGCATCACCCCAATCATGATCATTGCAACAAGTAATGGTCATAGAAAAATAAGCATCCCCAAGCTTAGGATTTTGCATAGCATTAACACAATTGACATCAATAGAATTCATAATAGCATCATTGCAATCATGCTTTTCATTCAAGGAGCTATCGCGAATCACTTTATAATTTTCTTCTTTCAACACTTTTTCACAATTTTCAGAATCATAAATTTCGAGCAAAACCTCATAAAGATAATCTAGTGCACGCAGCTCACTAGCAGTAGGTTCAACATAATTGGATCTCTTAAAGAGATTGGCAAGTGGATGAGGATCCATACTTTATCAAGCGAAGATGCAAGCTAATTGAGAGAACATAGCAACACAAGCAAACAGAAAGGGGAACGGAAAAAGGAGGGCGAATAAAAACGGCAAGGGTGAAGTGGGGGAGAGGAAAATTAGAGGCAAATAAATGTAATGCGAAGGATAAGGGTTTGTGATAGGTACATGGTATATGACTTTTGCGTAAGCCTCCCCGGCAACGGCGCCAGAAATTCTTCTTGCTACTTCTCGAGCTTGCGTTGTATTCCCTCAAAGAGGAAAGGGTGATGCAGTACAGTAGCGTAAGTATTTACCTCAGTTTTTGAGAACCAAGGTATCAATCCAGTAGGAGACCATGTGCAAGTCCCTCTCACCTGCACAAACAAATAAGAACTTCGCAGCCAACATGATAAGGGGTTGTCAATCCCTTTACGGTCACTTACGAATGTGAGATCTGATAGATATGATAGTTTGATATTTTTCGTATTTTTGGATATAAGAACAGAAAGTAAAAACGGAAAAGTAAAGTAAATTGTAGATTGATATGTTGAGAATAGACCTAGGGGCCATAGGTTTCACTAGTGGCTTCTCTCATGATAGCAGAATTCTACGGTGCGTGAACGAATTACTGTCGAGCAATTGATAGAAAAGCGAATAATTATGAGAATATCTAGGCATGGTCATTATATATAGGCATCATGTCCAAAACAAGTAGACCAAAACGATTATGCATCTACTACTATTACTCCACACATCGACCTCTATCCAACATGCATCTAGAGTATTAAGTTCATAAGAACAGAGTAACGCCTTAAGCAAGATGACATGATGTAGAGGGATAAACTCAAATAACATGATATAAACCCCATCTTTTTATCCTCGATGGCAACAATACAATACGTTCCTTGCTGCCCCTACTGTCACTGGGAAAGGACACCGCAAGATTGAACCCAAAGCCAAGCACTTCTCCCATTGCAAGAACTATAGATCTAGTAGGCCAAACCAAACCAATAATTCGAAGAGACTTGCAAGGATATTATAATCATACATAAAAGAGTTCAGAAAAGAACCAAATATTTCTCATAGATAATCTTGATCATAAACCCACAATTCATCGGATCTCGACAAACACACCGCAAAAAGAGATTACATCGAATAGATCTCCTCGAAGACAGAGGAGAACTTGGTATTGAGATCCAAAGAGAGAGAAGAAGCCATCTAGGTACTAACTATGGACCCCGAAGGTTAGTGGTAAACTTCTCACAACTCGTGGTGAGGCGATGATGATGATGTAGAAGCACTCCATGGTAGATCCCCCCTCCGGCGGAGCTCCGAAATAGGCCCCAAGATGGGATCTCACAGGAACAGAAGGTTGCGGCGGTGGAACTAGGGTTTTCTCTCCTCTTCTGATGTTTTCGGGGTACATAGGTATATATAGGAGGAAGGAGGGCACCGGGGGCCAAACGTGGGGCGCACGAGGCAAGGGGCGCGCCCTGTAGGGGGGGGGCGCCCCCACCCTTGTGGACGCCACGTCAGCCCTATTCCGTGGTTCTCATGTCTCCTGTGCATATTTTTCTCCAAAAATATCTCTCCCGAAGTTTCATTCCGTTTGGACTCCGTTTGATATTCCTTTTCTGTAAAACCTTGAAATAGGCAAAAAAACAGCAATCTGGACTGGGCTTTTGGGTTAATAGGTTAGTCCCAAAAATAATATAAAAGTGTATAACAAAGCCCATTAAACATCCAAAACATCATACATAATAGCATGGAACAATCAAAAAGTATAGATACATTGGAGACGTATCACAATGGCCTAAGACAAATCGGTGAGACCGATTTCCACATCTCGGTCGGTCCGAGATGGGTTCAGCGGAAACCTAACCCTAAATTTTTGAATCAAATCTAATCTAAAGGGAGTTTTTGCTGGATAAGATAATATCAAACATCGCAAGAATCATGGCATTGACTTTGTGCTAAGAATCAGATTGAGAAAAGCACAAAGGGTCGAACTCATACCCTAACTTGGCGATGAGTTCGCTACGGCGACAATGGTGGTGAGGATCCCATTGGCGGTGGTGGAGACCATCGGCAGGGGGGTCGCTGGCGACAAGGACACGATCCGGAGACCTCGAGTCGGCAGAGCTGGAGAAGCGCGGGCGAAAGGTTTCGGAAAAATTTCCAAAGTTCGGCCCGTGGGTATTTATATCCAGACCCTGTTGGTGTGACCGAGTGGAACGGTTCGGTGGCACCGAGATGCAGAATCGCAAGCGGTTACTGCAACTCGGTGAGACCGAACTGGTCAAATCGGTTGCACCGAGATTGAAACCTAGATCAACTTAATGGACTCGGTATGACTGAAAGGGATGAATCGGACAGACCGAAACGCACTATGAGGTTTTGGAAGTTTAAGTCTATGACGAATCGGTGACTCTGAGTGCTCCTCACCTAGAGGGTTCGAATCTGACTTGATCAAACTTTGTGATGTAGCATGAATAGAGTTTTGAGACAAGAAAAGCATGGATAGCTAGAGGGAGTTCTTAGGCATTCTTGTCCATCCATTTGGCAAAAGAAGAAAGGCAAACAATCAAAGAAACAAATGGATGTCCTCGAATGAGAAAAATATGCACTCAACATGCTCACGCAATAAGATAGCAAATGAAATATGTGGCAAAGCATGCACAAACACTCTAGCATTTATTAAGCAATTGGCGATGACTGGGTCATCTGTATATGAGTATATTGACTTAGGAGTCAAATGAGAACATTTGATCATAGGTCATAGTCATCATTTAAGCTCAAGTGGGGTTACCACTTTTACATAAAGCATTGTTGTGTTCACACCATTCGAGTTGCTTTAGCTCAATTCTTAGAGTAAAGCTCCCCCTAGATGTGATATCCCCCCTTAGAGGGATGAACTAACCTTGGGTTTTGTCGAAGATGACTTCATGTAGGTGTTGAAGATGTATATGCTCAATGTTGATATAGATCATTTGGAGCAATCCATTGGAGTGAGTTGCACTTTCAATACCTACATGGGTTAGTCCCACAAGGAACAAACAAGGATATCCATGGACATAGAGTGAAGTACACACAAGATGACGTCCATGAAAATATTTGGTTACCTTGTCCCTTGTCTTACCAACAAGACGGTCTGTGACTCCTTGAACTAGTGCAAGATGCGGAAGTTGATTGCACTTGTCCTTCCCAATATGAATATGAGTGAAGTATGTTGGTGGAGTCACCCCCAAGAACTCTCTAGTTCTTCTTCTTCGGGATCCATATCATCTTGATGGGGATCCTTGGAGTTGTAGATGTACTTGATGAAGTAGAACTTGACGTAGTCTTGGGAACCCACTTGACCAAGGCCTTAGGAGCTTCTTCAAATGCATCAATCTCCTCTTGAAGCTTGTACTTGCCTTATAGCTTGTGGTCTTGTGGTGGAAGATCATCTTGGGCTTGTGTCCCCTTGAAGTAAGCAGGGTCATACTTCTCTTGTTGAGGAACAAACTTTGTCATGGGGTATTGATCTTCTTCCCACTCAGCTCCATTAGCATTGAACTTTCATTCAAAACCAACAACTTGATTCTTCCGGTGCCTTCCTTGCTTGCGTATAATTTCCTCGAATTGCTTACTCCCGGCAAGGCTCTTATAAACACCTTTCTCTATAATTCCATTCAATAAGCTATTTTCTTGCTCAAGTGTAACTTGGCTAAGAGAATCATTATTGGAATCAAGAGAACTACTAGAGGCAACAATATTGGATTTATCATGATTATTGTTACTACCAGAGGAAGAATCTTTCTTGTTCTTATTGCTAGATTTTACTTGTGGCATGTAAGTAGACAAGAGTAAATGCTTGGCAATGTAAGAAGAACTTTTCTTATGAAGATCATCATTGATTGCTTTTAAGAACCCATGCTCTTGCTCTAGATTGAGATTTTCAAAGCGTAGCTTCTCATGACTCCTCAAAATCTCTCGATGATCTTCTAAGGTAGCTTCATGAGCTAACTAAAGAGTGTTTAATTCTTTAGTTAGACGCTCAATCTCCTTCTTATCATCATCATTCATTTTATCTTGATTAGCATGATTGATAGCAATTTCATCATAGTTTTCATCACTAGCACTACCAACAAGTAAATCATCATCTCCTAGCAAATCATCTTCATCACTATTGAAATCAAGATATTCGGGGTGTGATAACTTAGGGCCTTTAGCCATGAAGCAATTTCCAATTCCTTCATTAGGTGAGTCAAATATATCGTAGGAGTTGGATGACACAAGAGCAATTCCTGCAACACCTTCATCTTGAGTATCTTTGGAGTCGGAGTAATAGCTTCTCTAGGAGCGGTCATCGGAGTCAGAACCGGATAAACATTCACCAACATGATCTTGATGTCTTCGTCTTGTGTAGCTCCTTGATAATTTGTCCTTCCTTTCCAAATCCTTGCTTCTACGAGAGGGTCTTCGTTCATAACGATCATCTCTACTCCTCCTATCTCTTGGTGGTGATTCAGCTGTTTTACTTCTCCTTTTATGTGAATCTTCTCTTCTCTTGTGTGGAGCCATACACTCATTTGAGTAGTGTCCGGGTCTCCCATAGTTGTAGCAATTGCGATCACGACTAGAAGATCTTTTGTCATTGTAGGACCTTGACTTGGAACTTCTTTCTTTGCTTCTATTCTTGTAGAAATTGTTGAAGTTCTTCACCATTAAGCTCAATTCTTCATTGAAGACTTGTTTATCACTTGATGATGTAGGAGCATCACATGAAGCTTTGTAAGTGCCACCAGACTTGTTGTGAAGCTCTTCTTTATCCTTAAGTGACATCTCATGAGCAACAATTCTACCAATGACTTCCGTTGGCTTGAGATCTTTGTAAATGGGCATCATTTGGATCAATGTGCACACGGTATCATATTTTCCATCCAAGGCTCTTAGGATCTTCTTGATGAAGAATCTATCGGTCATCTCTCACTTCCTAAGCTGGCAATCGCATTTGTGATGAGAGCAAGCCTAGAGTACATTTCAGCGACACCTTCACCATCCTTCATTTTGAATTTGTCAAGTTCACTTTGAAGCACATCCAACTTGGATTCCTTGACGGTGTCGGTACCTTTGTGCATATCAATCAACGTAACCCAAATTTCCTTTGCATTCTCAAGATGGCTGGTTTTGTTGAATTCTTCGGGACACAATCCTTTGAAGAGATATCGCAAGCTTGAGCATTGTATTGCAACTTCTTCAATTCTTCATTGGTAGCTTCACGATTAGGTTCTTTCCCATTGAAGAATTCACCTTGCAAATCAATACACACAATAGCTCAAACGGCGGGGTTATGTCCAAGAATATGCATTTTCATCTCATGCTTCCAATTAGCAAAATTGGTACCATCCAAGTAAGGACCTCTACGGTGGTAATTTCCTCGCTAGACGCCATACTCTCCTAGGTTGTGAAACCAAGGCAATTATCACCAAAGCTATGAAAATCAAGGAAAATGGAGACCAAAGCTCTGATACCACTTGTAGGATCGAAAGTATATCTAGAGGGGGGTGATTAGACAAGTTGACCAATAAAAACTTAGACTTTTCCAAATTCTAAGTTTTGGTAGATTTTAGCAACTTAGCACAAGTCAAGCAATCTTGCTACACAAGCAATTCTAGAGTTGTGGCAGCGGAAAGTAAAGTATTGCATATGAAGGTAAAGGGAGGGGTTTGGCGTGGTTCCGATAGGTGGTGCTATCTTACATCCATGTTGATGGAGACTTCAACCCACGAAGGGTAACGGCTGCGCGATTCCACGGAGGGCTCCACCCATGAAGGTTCCACAAAGAAGCAACCTTGTCTATCCCACCATGGCCGTCACCCATGAAGGACTTGCCTCACTAGGGTAGATCTTCACGAAGTAGGCGATCTCCTTGCCCTTACAAACTCCTTGGTTCAACTCCACAATCTTGTCGAAGGCTCCCAAGTGACACATAACCAATCTAGGAGACACCAGTCTCCAAAAGGTAATAAATGGTGTGTTGATGATGAACTCCTTGCTCTTGTGCTTCAAATGATAGTCTCCCCAACACTCAACTCTCTCTCTCATGGATTTGGATATGGTGGAAAGATAATTTGAGTGGAAAACAACTTGGGGAAGGCTAGATATCAAGATTGTTGTGGTTGGATTGGAATATCTTGGTCTCTACACATGAGCATGTGGTTCTCTCAGAAAATGAGTAGTGGAAGTGTAGGCACGTTATGATGGCTCTCTCCTATGATGGAGAAGGGGTGGAGGGGTATATATAGCCTCCACACAAAATCTAGCCGTTACACACATTTGACCCAACTCGGTCAGACCGAATAAATGAACTTGGTCAGACCGAAGCAGTTCAAAATGTGAACATTAGGCTTCTCGGTGGGATCGACATGATCAACTCGGTGAGGCGGATGTGCCGGGGTTAGGGTAAACCTCATCTCGGTGAGACCGATCACATAAACTCGGTGAGACCGATTTTAGTAATAGGCTAACAGAGACTTGGCCAGCCAAACTCGATGGGACCGATTGCTCATTTCAGTGAGACCGAAATGTTATGAAAAGGAAACAGAGAGTTTACATTGCCAACTCAGTGGGACCTATTCGCTCATCTCCGTTAGACCGAAACGTTACGAAGGGAAATAGAGAGTTTGCAATCCCATCTCGGTGAGACTGAGATCCCTATCAGTGAGACTAAACTGATTAGGGTTTGTGGAAGTGGCTATGTCAAGTGAACTCGATGGCGCCGGATAGATCAAATCTGTGGGGCCGAGTTTGACTTTTAGGTTTAGGATGTATGTGGAAATGAGAAAGTGGTAGAGAGATTCGGAGCATATCACTAAGCATTTTGAGCAAGTAAGCCATTAAGCAACACCTCATCCCCTTTTAATAGTATTGGCTTTTCCTGCGGACTCAATGTGATCTTGATCACTAAAATGAAAATTTAGAGTCTTGAGCTTTTGCCAATCTTTGTCCTTAGCATTTTGAGGGGTCCACATCTCTAATCCATGCCATGCCAAACATTGAACTTCCTGAAATATTTAACTTGAAAGGATATTAGTTCAATGAGCTATATGTTGTTATTAATTACCAAAACCACCCGAGGATTAGTTGCACTTTCACCTGCCTAGTTCAATCGGCACAACGATTGCCCCAGGGGTGATTCCCTAGGGTTTTTCCTCTGAGGTTCTTGCTGAGTGATTGTACCGTCGCCCCGGGTGGTTGTACCACCCCTGCTCTGGGAAAACCTTGGATAGCTTAACGGGCAGTTGTACCGGCCCGGTACCACCCAACCACCAGACAAGCTTCTGTGATGGGGTGGTCCTGAGGAAGTAGTGGCAAGGCTGTACCGGTTATACACTGATAATCGGTAGTACCGGTGACTGAAGCGCTTCTATTGCTCTGGACTTAGCTACCTCCTTTACTCGGACCAGGCGGTAGTTCCGGTGCAACTACCGCTATAGGGGTGACTCCCTTCTGTTTTTGAGGCGGTAGTAGAGTGGTTGGTCCAGTTACTCTTTGTAATCGGTACTACCACTCGTACCATCGGTTGTACTGCGTGCTACGGTTTCTGTAACATACCCGTGAATTGAAGGAAATATGCCCTGGAGGCAATAATAAAGTTGTTATTTTATATTTCCTTATATCATTATAAATGTTTATTATTCATGCTAGAATTGTATTAATCGAAAAGTTGATACATGTGTGAATACATAGACAAAACAGAGTGTCCCTAGTATGCCTCTACTAGACTAGCTCGTTAATTGAAGATGGTTAAGTTTCCTAACCATAGACATGTGTTGTCATTTGATGAACAAGATCACATCATTAGGAGAATGGTGTGATGGACAAGACCCAACCGTTAGCTTAGCATTACGATCGTTTAGTTTTATTGCTATTGCTTTCTTCATGACTTATACAGGTTCCTCTGACTACGAGATTATGCAACTCCCGAATGCCGGAGGAACACCTTGTGTGCTATCAAATGTCACAATGTAAGTGGGTGATTATAAAGATGCTCTACAGGTGTCTCCGAAGGTGTTTGTTGAGTTGGCACAGATCGAGTATAGGGTTTGTCACTCCGAGTGTCGAAGAGGTATCTCTGGGCCCTCTTGGTAATGCACATCACTATAAGCCTTGCAAGCAATGTGACTAATGAGTTAGTTACAGAATGATTCATTACGGAACGAGTAAAGAGACTTGCCGGTAACGAGATTGAACTAGGTATGATGATACCGACGATCAAATCTCGGGCAAGTAACATACCGATGACAAAGGGAATAATGTATGTTGTTATGCGGTTTGACCGATAAAGATATTCGTAGAATATGTAGGAGCCAATATGAGCATCCAGATTCCGCTATTGGTTATTGACCGGAGATATGTCTCGGTCATGTCTACATAGTTCTCGAACCCGTAGGGTCCGCACGCTTAACGTTCGATGACGATTTGTATTATGAGTTATATGTTTTTGGTGACCGAAATATGTTCAGAGTCCTGGATGAGATCACGAGCATGACGAGGAGTCTCAAAATGGTCTAGAGGTAAAGATTCATATATAGGACGATGATATTTGGACACCGGAAGTATTCCGGGTGAAATCGGGTCACCGGAAGGGGTTTTGGGCACCCCCCCCCCCCGGCAAAGTTATGGGCCTATTGGGCCAAGTGAGGGACATACCAGCCCCTGGTGGGCTGGTGCGCCCCTCCTAGGCCGAATAGGAGTAGGAGGAAAGGAAGGGGAAGGATAAAGGAAGGAGGAGGGTTCGGCCTCCACCCTTTCCTTCTCTTCCCCCTTCTCTTTCCTTCCCATATGCAAAAATAAGGAAGGGGGCGAATTAGGCTTGCACCCGATGTAGGATTCGGCCTACTTGGGGGCGCCCTAAGCTGCATCTTCCCCCCCCCCCCTCCAACCTATATATATATGGGGAGAGGGGGCACCTAGAACACACAAGTTTCTCTTAGCCGTGTGACCTCCACAGATTACACCTCAGATCATATTGTCGTGGTGCTTAAGCGAAGCCTTGCGCGGATCACATCACCAACACCATGGCCATGTCGTCGTGCTGACGGAACTCTCCCTCGATCCTCTGCTGTATCAAGAGCTCGTGCGACGTCATCGAGCTGAACGTGTGCTGAACACGGACGTGCCATACGTTCAGTACTTGGATCGGTTGGATCGTGAAGACGTTTGACTACATCAACCGTGTTAACATAATGCTTCCGCTTTCGATCTACAAGGGTACGTGGACACACTCTCCTTGTCTCGTTGCTATGCATCTCCTAGATAGATCTTGCGTGGGCATAGGATTTTTTTTTAAATTACATGCTACGTTTCCCAACAACGGCATCATGAGCCAGGTCTATGCATAGACGATATGCACGAGTAGAACACAAAGAGTTGTGGGCGATAAGAGTCATACTGCTTACCACCAACATCTTACTTTGATTCGGCAGTATTTTTGGATGAAGCGTCCCAGACCGACATTACATGACCGCGTTCATGAGACTGGTTCTACCGACGTTCTTTGCACACATGTGGCTGGCGGGTGTCTGTTTCTCCAACTTTAGTTGAATCGGGTTTGACTACGACCGGTCTTTGTTGTAGGTTAAAACAGCATAGTTGACAGAAAATCGTTGTGGTTTTGATGCGTAGGTAAGAACCGTTCTTGATAGAAGCCCATAGCAGCCACGTAAGACTTGCAACAACAAGGTAGAGGACGTCTAACTTGTTTTTGCAGGGCATGTTGTATTGTGATCAAGATGTGATGAGTTATACGTTATTGTATGAGATGATCATGTTTTGTAAATTATCGGCAACCGGCAGGAGCCTTATGGTTGTCTCTTTATTGTATGAATTGCAAACACCATGTAATTGCTTTACTTTATCACTATGATTTAGCGATAGTAGTAGAAGAAATAGTTGGCGAGACGACCACGACGCTACGATGAAGATCATGGTGTCAAGCCGGTGACAATGGAGATCATGATGATGCTTTGGAGATGGAGATCAAAAGCACAAGATGATGATGGCCATATCATGTCACATATTTTGATTGCATGTGATGTTTATCTTTTTATGCATCTTATTTTGCTTAGAACTACGGTAGCATTATAAGATGATCCCTTACAAAATTTCAAGGTACAAGTGTTCTCCCTGAGTATGCACCATCACGACAGTTCGTCGTGCCGAGACACCACGTGATGATCAGGTGTGATAAGCTCTACGTTCACATACAACGGGTGTAAGACAGTTTTGCACATGCAGAATGCTCGTGTTAAACTTGACGAGCCTAGCATGTACAGACATAGCCTCGGAACACTGGAGACCGAAAGGTCGAGCGTGAATCATATAGTAGATATGATCAACATAAGATGTTCACCATTGAAAGCTACTCCATCTCACGTGATGATCGGACATGGTTTAGTTGATTTGGATCACGTGATCATTTAGATGACTTGAGGGATGTCTATCTAAGTGGGAGTTCTTTAGTAATATGATTAATTGAACTTTAATTTATCATGAACTTAGTCCTCATAGTATTTGCAAATTATGTTGTAAATCAATAGCTCGCGTTGTAGCTCCCCTGTGTTTTTGATATGTTCATAAAGAAAACTAAGTTGAAAGATGTTAGTAGCAATGATGTGAACTAGGTCCATGATCCGAGGATTATCCTCATTGATGCACATAATTATTAAGTCCTTGATGCAGCGCTAGGTGACAGACCTATTGCAAGAGCGGATACAAATGTTATGAATGTTTGGCAAAGCTCAATATGATGTCTACTTAATAGTTTAGTGCATCATTCTTTACGGCTTAGAACTGGGACTTCAAAAACATTTTGAACGCCACGGAGCATATGAGATGTTCCAAGAGCTGAAATTGGTATTTCAGACTCATGCCCATGTCGAGAGGTATGAGACCACTGACAAATACTTTCCCTACAAGATAGAGGAGAATAGCTCAGCTAGTGAGCATGTGCTCAGAATGTCTGGGTACTACAATCACTTGAATCAAGTGGGAGTTAATCTCCAAGATAAGATAGTGATTAACAGAGTTCTCCAGTCACTATCACCAAGCTACTAGAACATTGTGATAAACTATAATATGCAAGGGATGAAGAAAACGATTCCCGAGCTCTTCGCACTGTTGAAATCAGCGAAGGTAGAAATCAAGAAAGAGCATCAAGTGTTGATGGTTAAACAAGACCACTAGTTTCAAGAAAAAAGGCAAGGGAAACAAATGGAACTTAAATAAGAACGGTAAGCAAGTAGCCACTCCCGAGAAGAAGCCCAAAGTTAGACCCAAGCCTGAAACTAAGTGCTTCTACTTCAAAGGAAATGGTCAATGGAAGTGGAACTACCCCAAATATTTGGCAGATAAGAAGGATGGCAAAGTGAACAAAGGTATATTTGATATACATGTTATTGATGTGTACCTTACTATTGCTCATAATAGCCCCTGGGTATTTGATACTTGTTCGGTTACTAAGATAAGTAACTCGAAATAGGAGTTGCAGAATAAACACAGACTAGTTGAGGGTGAGGTGACGATGTGTGTTGGAAGTAGTTCCAGTATTGATATGATCATCATCACAAACTCCCTGTACTTTCGGGATTAGTGTTAAACCTAAATAAATGTTATTTGGTGTTAGATTTGAGGATGAACAAGATTGGATCGTGTTTATTGCAATACGATTATTCATTTAAGTCAAAGAATAATTGTTATTCTATTTACATGAATAAAACCTTCTATGGTCATACACCCAAGGTGAATGGTTTACTGAATCTCGATCATAGTACTACACATATTCATAATATTGAAGCCAAAAGATGCATAGTTGCTAATGATAGTGCAACATATTTGTGGCACTGCCGTTTAGGTCATATTGGTGTAAAGCGCATGAAGAAACTCCACGCTGATGGACTTTTGGAATCACTTGATTATGAAACATTTGATGCTTGAGAACCATGCCTCATGGGCAAGATGATTAAAACTCCGTTCTCTGGAACAGTGGAGCAAACCAATGAGTTATTGAAAATAATACATACATATGTATGCGGTCCAATGAGTGTTGAGGCTCGTGGTGGGTATCGTTATTTTCTGACCTTCACAGATGATTTGAGCAGATATGGGTATATCTACTTGATGAAACATAAGTCTGAAACATTTTAAAAGTTCAAAGAATTTTAGAGTGAAGTAGAGAATCATCATAACAAGAAAATAAAGTTTCTACGATGTGATCGCGGAGGCGAATATTTGAGTTACGAGTTTGGCCTTCATTTGAAACAATGTGGAATAGTTTCACAACTCACGCCACCTGGAACACCACAGCGTAATGGTGTGTCCGAATGTCATAACAGTACTTTATTATATATGGTGCGATCTATGATGTCTCTTACCGATTTTCCACTATCATTTTGGGGTTATGCATTAGAGACAACTGCATTCACATTAAATAGGGCACCATCTAAATCCGTTGAGACGACACCTTATGAAGTGTGGTTTGGCAAGAAACCCGAATTGTCGTTTGTTAAAGTTTGGGGCTGCGATGCTTATGTGAAAAAGGTTGAACCTGATAAGCTCGAACCCAAATCGAACAACTGTGTCTTCATAGGATACCCAAAAGAAACTGTTGGGTACACCTTCTATCACAGATCCGAAGGTAAGATATTTGTTGCTAAGAATGGATCCTTTCTAGAGAAGGAGTTTCTCTCGAAAGAAGTGAGTGGGAGGAAAGTAAAACTTGGTGAGGTAATTGTACCTTCTCCCAAATTGGAAAGTAGTTCATCACAAAAATCAGTTCCGGTGATTCCTACACCAATTAGTGAGGAAGCTAATGATGATGATCATGAAACTTCAGGTCAAGTTACTACCGAACCTTGTAGGTCAACCAGAGTACGTTATGCACCAGAGTGGTATGGTAACCCTGTTCTAGAAGTCATGTTACTAGACCATGATGAACCTACGAACTATGAGGAAGCGATGATGAGCCCAGATTCCGCAAAATGGCTTGAGGCCATGAAATGTATGAGAACAAAGTGTGGACTTTGGTTGACTTGCCCGGTGATCGGCAAGCCATTGAAAATGAATGGATCTTTAAGAAGAAGACTGACGCCGATGGTAATGTTACTGTCTACAAAGCTCGACTTGTCGCGAAAAGTTTTTGACAAGTTCAAGGAGTTGACTAGGATGAGACCATCTCACCCGTAGCTATTCTTAAGTCTGTCGGAATCATGTTAGCAATTGCCGCATTTTATGATTATGAAATCTAGCAAATGGATGTCAAAACTGCATTCCTTAATGGATTTCTCAAAGAAAAGTTGTAGATGATGCAATCAGAAGGTTTTGTCGACCCTAATGGTGCTAACAAAGTGTGCAAATTCCAGCGATCCATGTATGGACTGGTGCAAGCATCTCGGAGTTAGAATATACGATTTGATAAGGTGATCAAAGCTTATGGTTTTACACAGACTTACAGTGAAGCCTGTATTTACAAGAAAGTGAGTGGGAGCACTACAACATTTCTGATAAGTATATGTGAATGACATATTGTTGATCGGAAATGATGCAGAATTTTCTGAAAAGCATAAAGGATTGTTTAAAAGGAGTTTTTCAATAAAAGACCTCGGTGAAGCTGCTTACATATTGGGCATCAAGATCTATAGAGATAGATCAAGACGCTTGATAAGACTTTTAATGAGTACATACCATGATAAGATTTTGAAGTACTTCAAAATGGATCAGTCAAAGAAGGATTTCTTGCCTTGGTTGTAAGGTATGAAGTTGATAAGACTCAAAGCCCGACCACAGCAGAAAAATAGAGAGAGAATGAAAGTCATTCCCTATGCCTCGGCCATAGGTTCTATAAAGTATGCCATGCTATGTACCAAACATGTTGTGTACCTTGCCATGAGTTTGGCAAGGAGTTACAATAGTGATCCAGGAGTAGATCACTGGACATCAGTCAAAATTAGCCTTAGTAACTGGAGGACGACTAAGGAAAGGTTTCTCGATTATGGAGGTCATAAAGAGTTCGTCGTAAAGGGTTACGCCAATGCAAGCTTTGACACTAATTCAGATGACTCTAAGTATCAATCTGGATGCGTATTGAAAGTACGAGAAATTAGCTAGAGTAGCTCCATGCAGAGCATTGTAGACATAGAAATTTGCAAAATATATACACATCTGAATGTGACAGACCCGTTGACTAAACTTCTCTCACAAAGGAGAACATGATCACACCTTAGTACTCTTTGGGTGTTAATCACATGGCGATGTGAACTAGATTATTGACTCTAGTAAACCCTTTGGGTGTTGGTCACATGGCGATGTGAACTATGGGTGTTAATCACATCACGATGTGAACTATCGGTGTTAAATCACATGGTGATGTGAACTAGATTATTGACTCTAGTGCAAGTGGGAGACTGAACGAAATATGCCCTAGAGGAAATAATTAAGTTGTTATTTTATATTTCCTTATATCATGATAAATATTTATTATTCATGCTAGAATTGTATTAATAGGAAACTTGATACATGTGTGAAAAATAGACAAAATATAGTGTCCCTAGTATGCCTCTACTAGACTAGCTCGTTAATCAAAGATGGTTAAGTTTCTTAACCATAGACATGTGTTGTCATTTGATGAACGGGATCACATCATTAGGAGAATGATGTGATGGACAAGACCCATCCGTTAGCTTAGCATTATGATCGTTTAGTTTTATTGCTATTGCTTTCTTCGTGACTTATACATCACTAGTATAGCGAGCTCCTAAACAAACGGCGACCTAGAAACCGTCAGGGATATGCCCTCCTGGCACACACGTTTGGCAAAATGAGGTCGTGTGCGACCGACGAGTGCTCAAATACGGAAATACGTACAGTACGGCTAAAAAATACAATTATACGTTGAAATTATTTATGGTCGCAAGTACATCCCACACAGTCAGTCCCCGCTAAACGTTTTCGTTCGTATGTACATCCCACACAGTCGCTCCAAGGAAAACGTTTTCGTTCACAGGTACATCACACACAATTTTTCCCGTTAAATCGCTTGCGTTATTGAATATATCACACACGGTCCGTGGAAGAAACTGTGTGTCAAAGGCTGTCCATCACACATAGTTTTCATGTGATAAACGTTTGCGCAAGGTGGCCTAACGCAAACTGTTTTCAAGAGAAAGTCGCGTGTGATTGTTCATTGATCCAACACGGTTTATTCCTGGAAACTATGTGCGTTGCTTGAGGTCATCGCCCACGGTATTTTTTTCAACAACCGTTTGCAATAGCAAAGCCCAATTAGCAGGCTAATTATCCGATTATTCATAATCCATTTATTAATCTAATTGACAGTTCATATTAAGCGCACAATATATTTCATTTTCATAATTGAAATACATCAGAGTACAACATCATATAGCTTCAGCATTCAGCTACCCCATTACACAACTACACCAGGACCAAGTTTCACATGCAACATCTATAACCTTTCGAAATTAGCATCATAGATGGTACATAGACAGATGTATCTCATCTGGAAAACTGCTGAAGCGGAAGGAGAATATTGAGCCTTCATTGATGTTGAAGGTCTTTGTAACTATAGGCCAGTGCCTGTGGATGATTGACCGTCCATCCTTCGTCCTCTTCGGGAACACTTCAATATTGAACAGTGGGTGTTGTATGAATACCTTCCTCGCCTCCTGACCATACAGGTGGTTTGAGAGGTAATCTTTGGTGAACTGCTTTGGAAAGGCCTAAAAATAAGGATGTGCATAAATATCTTCTCTATATTGGAAATGGGGCAAAGGAATAAAAAAGGCAAGGTATAATAGTTAGACCATCCTGTAGTGAACTGATGTCTTCTTCATTGTCCAGACAAAGATATTGCTGTCTTTTGTCGCTAATTTCTTTATCCTAACAACCTTTCTGAGTTTCTTGACTTGACAGATATTCATGGACAACTCATTTCCCCATATGCAAAAAGGGTCGAACAATGGATCAAAACCTCTAACAGCAGGACCTACATGTGCAAGACCAAATTGTTAAAAACCTAAATATTAGAATGGTTCCTGCAATTGCACAATAATGTGCTATTAGACACCGGACCATGCACGTGCTAACCTCGATTGTAAACCTCAGTGCTTCCCATTGTTTCCCTGCAACACATATAAGGTAGTTAGTCATCAGGTTAAGTAAGGGTTCGCATGCTATCAGTAAAATATGTTGATGAAAAATAATCACATTGTAGATTCAACAAATTAATTGAAGCCGCATAAAAAACCCATTTATCCAAACCAAGCAATATTAAGAACTAGGAGATATAGCACTTGTATATGTTTCTCATGTATTAAGTGCAGCCAAATTCGATTTATTCCTCACATGCACAACAATACAAAATTCAACCCACGACAATTGGACATCACATTTTCGAATTGAACCAAGCAGTTAACTAAACACCACAACAAATGAACCAAATATTAACTAAGCACCACATTGCACAATATAACATACTCCTAATAGAAGATCAGACAGTTAACCAAGCAGTTAACTACATCCAATTTTAGCAATTGTATTTGTTTCTCATGTATTTACTATAGCCAAATTCAATTTATTCCTCACATAGTATACAATAACAAAATGCACCCACAATTTTGTAAAGATAAATTCGATTTATTTCTCACATGGAAGACAATACAAAATTGCAGCCTGGAGAATTGAACATCACATTTGCATAATTGAACCAAACAGTTAACTGAAGCCGACAACTAGTTAACAAAACAGTTAATAAGTGAGCACCACACTGCACGACGTATAGAACATACACACTAGAGCAACAAATTGCAGGGTAAAATTAGATAGCAGAATTCACTAGAATTTGTGAAGGAAAGGCAAGAGCAACACACGCAACGAGTAAACCGAGCATGCTTAACCGGCATAGCTAGCAAATGGCAAGGTGCTCCTTCAAGATCTGGGGGTTAGCACAAATGGCAGCCATTGCGACCTCATCCGCACGTGCGGCCGTGATTTGCTTCTCCGCTGCCAAATGCTCCTTGAGGTCCTGGCTATACTACGTGCACCATGGCTTAGGCTGGCACTTATATGGTGGAGGGGTCGGTGATTTGGGTGGAAGGTGTCGCGCTCGCGCCGGCGGTAGGGGCATGTGGGATGTGGAAGGAGGATGAGGATGGGGGTCGGGTGTGGATTACCTGCCTGGATAGGCGAGGCCGAGGAGCGTGAAGGAGGGTCGACGGGGAGGAGGCGGCGGCGCTGCAGGCAAGGAGTGAAGGTTTCAACTTGGAAAGGAAGGCGGAAAGAGGGGAAATGTGGCTTCTGGTAAGGGGGGCGGGGAGGTAGATATTTCCGCGGAAGCCGAAAATTTGGAATCGCTTCAGCCAAAAAACTGGCGCACAAAGTGTCATCAAACACGGTCCCTTATTCAGAACTGTGTACGATATGTGAACATCACAAACGATTCAGATAGCTTACTAACCCGTGTGTGTTGAGTTTGAACATCAAAAATTTTGGTTTGAATTTCCCTAGTTACAGTGGTCATCCACAGTATTGAATAATTTGGGTACACAAAGGAGACTAACTCTATGCGATCTCCTTGATTTATAGTACTATACACCAACGATGCTCCAATATATTTTGTGCTGCATCTCACACGGTTGGTGATAATAAACTATGTGTGATCTACTTGATTTATCGTCTTGATCATTTGAATTACGTAATGGGGGTCACAACTACAAAGGATGGTGATTGAATTGTAAGAACTTTTATCTGTAGTGAACATGCAACTATAGGTGTGTCGTCAAAAGAATTGGAATTGTTCAGGGCTTGTTTGTACATTTTTATAGATTAACTGGGTTTACCAGGCATTTTATGCGCAAATTCAAATTTGAACGACATGCACATGCTCCAGTGCATATAAAGTTATTGAAAAATCAAATATGTGTCCTTGGTTGCATGCTTAGGTCCCATGCAAGAAATGGGAATGAATTTCAAACACCCTGCCACCGTCACTTTGCTGCAAACATTGAGATACCTGGTTTTTAAATTCTAGTAAATCCAAAACTCGTCTGAAATTCATGAAACTTGGCATGCTAAAATGTAGCAGCATCAACATGCCGTGGTAAATGTTTTGTCCCATTTGGGGCAGATTTAGGTATAAGCTTCTCACAAACCAGAGCTTCTCACAACAAGCGTGATGGTTTTGGTAGGGAATGTGCCACCTTTGGGGACGAAATGATATCATTTGCCTCTTATTGCTTTCAAAAAAATTTGAGTGTCAACATAGAACAACAAGAGTGTTGTGTTCAATTTTGGAATTTTTCGGGGTTCGTTTGGACATTTTTATGCATTAACTGAGTTTTCAATGCATTTATGTGCATAATTCAAATTTGAACTACATGCACATGCTCCAGTGCATATAAATTGGTTGAAAAATCAAATATGTGTTCTTGGGTGCATGCTTAGGTCCCATGCAAGAAATGGGAATGAATTTCATGCACCAGGGCACCGTTGATTGCCGGCAAAACATTGAGATGCCTGATTTTTAAATTCTATTAAATCCAAAACTCGTCTGGAATTCATGAAACTTGGCATGCTATCATGGAGCGGCATCAACATGCCGTGGTAAAAAAATTGTCCCATTTGGGGTAGGTTTGGGTATATACTTCTCACAAACCGGAGCTTCTCACAACAAGCATGATGGTTTTCGGTAGGGAACGTCCCAACTTTGGGGACGAAATGATATCCATTGCCCCTTATTGCTTTCAAAAACAATTCTCATGTCAACATAGAACAACAGGAGTGTTGTGTGATTTTTTGTGATTTTTCGGGGTTCGTTTGGACATTTTTATGCATTAACTGAGTTTTCAATGCATTTATGTGCATAATTCAAATTTGAACTACATGCACATGCTCAAGTGCATATAAATTGGTTGAAAAATAAATTTTGTGTCTTGGTGCATTCTTAGGTCCCATGCAAGAAATGGTAATGAATTCCAAACACCAGGGCACCATTTATTGCCGGCAAAACATTGATATGCCTAGTTTTTAAATTCTACCTTTTTGCTTATGGTCTTCTGGTGGAAGATTGTGGCGACCGCGATCCGAATGGACCGAAGTCTCTGTGTTTCAGTGTCATCCCTGGATCGGTAATGCTGACACACACAATACTTGAAGGATTTTATAACAGAGTGGCAATCACACACTTATTACATCGAGTGTCTCCAAAGAGAACTTATTACAAAAGTATATGGCTTGAGGCCATCTAACAAAATAACCGCGGAAGGCTTGGAAGATAAGTGAGTCCATCAACTCCAATGGCATAGCTGAGTGCATGAAAAATGACCTAGAACGTCTTACTCCTCGTCTGAAAAGTCTGCAACGTAACATGTTGCAGCCCGAAACGGGTCAACACATGGAATATGCTGGCAAGATAACACAGAAGATGCAAGTACCAGAAATAAAGGCTACACTATATGCATATTTGGCTGGTGGAGGCTCTAGGGTTAAAGTTTTTGCGTAAATCCAATTTTTCCCTACAAAAAAGGAATAGATTTTATTTTAACTATCATGGTAGTCGAAACATCATTGAGAAGGTACCTCCAACTCAATCCCAATTAAAGTAAACATTAACCCAACAAGTTAACTTTAGAGTGATGAGATCAACCAATAATTCAAGTACCAGATACTCAAGATTGTCCATAACCGGGGACACGGCTAATCATGATCAGTTTGTACACTCTGCAGAGGTTTGTGCACTTTTCCCCACAAGACTCGATCTTCTCCGTTGGAACTCTCGCACTACATGGTGTTTGAGAAACGGATGACCGAGACACAGTCTTTCAGAAGCATTTACTCTTTACCCCAGGTGGACCCGTACACCTACTTTCCCTACATCTGCTAGTCCACCATGAAAGAGCTCACACAACTTACTCATACTATGCCAGAGCCCATAATGGCATTGTGGCTGCACACGGAAGTTTCTAGCATGAATAGTTTTATGATCCCTTTGAGCCTAGGTGGCATTTCATAGGACAATCACACGGAAACCCCGGGATTTCCTAGGAAAACACTAGATTCCCCAGGTGCCCTGCAACCAATCCACCCAGATTTGTATTCAAGTAGCCACCTTAAGTTGAACCATTAATTAAGAACTCACATCTGTCATGGATTTCACTCAAACCCAAACCACGTCTACGAGCATAGCATGATAACCTAAGCATAGCGTAGAAGAAACTCCCAAGGGTTTGAAAAATAATGCAGGTAATAGGTTCCACCTCAATCTTTTTCCCAGACCCACAAGTTAAGAGGTACTACTCATGCAATGTGTGAGGGTTTGATCTAATGCATAAAAACTGGGTATTAAAAAGGGTATGATCAAAGTGTTACTTGCCTTGCTGATGATTCGCAAAACCTAGAGACTCGTAGTAGCACGCTTCATAGTCTGGGCATTCTATCGCAAGCAAACAATAGCATACATAAGCAATCAAGCAATGATGTGCAAACAAAACTCCAAAAGAGATGATCTAACCAGAAAGTTCAACTTAAGAACTCCGGTTTGCAAAAAGAAACAAATCGAAAGAAGCAACGAAACTCAAACTGCAAAGAAACGAGGTCCGTTTACTAGTCTGATCTAGGGTCAAATTTTACAGCAGCAAAACTTTGTTCAAGTTGGTTAAACGGAAGAGGGCGTCGAGACGAAGATCTGGGATTTTGAATCACCTGATTCCGACTCTCGAGCGAAAAGAAAAACGAAAAACAAGATGAGGGCAGATTAACGAACGAACGTTCGTTAACTGAGACTAAACGACGAATTCGTTCGTTAAAACGAACGAATGGGCGAACGTTCGCTAAACAACTAAACCGAAAAAAAACGATCTAATCTAAAAAATGAAACTAGGGTTTTGCCAAAAAACTGGGTCGGTTTCTTCTAGAAACTGGGACAGCGGGCGGCTACCTTGACGAACTCCGGCGGCGTGCGGCGGCGGCGCGGTGGCAGCTGGCGGCTGGCAGCGCGCAGCGGCAGCGGCGGCGCTAGGGTTTGGCGCGACGGGCGAAGCGGGGCGGCTGAGGCGGGGCAGCTGGGCCGGCTTATAAAGGCCCGGGCCAGGGGGAGTCCTGGCCGAACACGGCCCAAAGTCGGTTCGCCACTTTTTAATAAACCGAGTCCTGACGTACAAAAACTAACAAAAGAAATACTAAACGGACTCAAAAAATTCCGAAATAAATTTTCATCGTGCTCTAATAATATTTAGGACAAAGTAAACATTTTTTCCGGACCTAAATGCAATTTTGAAAAACGCGTATTTTTCCTATGCAAATAAAATCGCAAATAAATCCGAAAAAAAAACAAAAGTGATTTTAATGTTTTTCCTCCAATATTTCTTATATTTTGGAGAAGTCATATTATCCCCGCTCATGTATTTTATTGAGAGAAAAATAATTAAAACCAACACTATTTTCGTACCGGTATTCGAGAAAAACTCAAATACAAAAACGGTAGAATTCCCAACTCTCTTTGTAGCTCCTTGAGTTTCTTAGAATTTTCGAGGATGGCCACACACAAAATGCGAAGAATATGCAATGTAGTATAATCTATGTATAACATTTCAAATTGAAAATTTGGGATGTTACAAACCTACCCCCCTTAGAATGAATCTCGCCCTCGAGATTCATCTTGGCTAGAGAACATGTGTGGGTGGTCCTTGCGTAGATCATCTTCTCGTTCCCAGATGGCTTCTTCCTCGGTGTGGTGACTCCATTGAACTTTGCAAAACTTGATAACCTTACTACGGGTGACTCTACTCGAAAATTCGAGAATCTTAACAGGCTTCTCCTCATAAGTTAGATCACTATCCAACTGAATTGCTTCCATGGGTATTGTGTCTCTTAGCGGGATATCGGTCATCTCCGCATGGCACTTCTTAGGCTGTGAAACATGAAACACATCGTGCACTCCTGACAATCCTTCGGGTAACTCCAACTTATAGGCAACCTCTCCCATGCGTTCCAAAACACGATAAGGTCCCACAAATCTCAGGGCTAACTTTCCCTTAACTCCGAAACGTTTCACTCCTCGCAGAGGCGATACTCTCAAGTATGCTCTGTCTCCGATTTCATAGGCTACTTCCTTGCGCTTCGAGTCTGCATAACTCTTTTGCCTGGACTGAGCTACCTTCAGTCTATCCTGAATCAACTTAACCTTCTCTTCTGACTCTTTGATCAAGTCCGGTCCAAACAACTGTCGGTCTCCAACTTCATCCCACATTAACGGTGTTCGGCATCTCCTCCCGTACAATGCTTCGAACGGTGCCATCTTCAAACTGGCTTGGTAACTGTTGTTGTACGAGAACTCAGCGTAGGGCAAATTTTCATACCAACTAGATCCATAATCTAGCGCACAGGCTCTCAACATGTCCTCTAGAATCTGATCGACTCTCTCGGTCTGTCCATCGGTCTGCAGGTGAAAAGCTGTACTAAATTCCAGCCTCGTTCCCAAAGTCTGGTGTAGCTGATGCCAAAACTTTGAGGTGAACTATGTTCCTCTATCTGATACAATGGTCCTCGGAACTCCGTGCAGACATACGATCTTGGTCATGTATATCTTGGCCAACTTCGCACTGGTGTATGTGGTTTTCACGGGGATAAAGTGGGCTACCTTGGTCAAACAATCCACTACTACCCAGATTGAGTCATATCCTGATTTGGTCCTAGGCAATCCGGTGATAAAATCCATGCCAAGCTTATCACACTTCCATTCGGGTATCGGCATAGGCTGTAGCAATCCTGCTGGCTTCTGATGCTCTGCCTTTACTCTCTGGCATACATCACATACGGCTACATACTCGGCAATATCATTCTTTATTCCCATCCACCAGAAACGCTCCTTCAAATCCAAATACATCTCGGTGTTTCTGGGGTATATCGAGTATGGCGAATCATGTGCTTCCTGCAGTATGAACTTCCTGATCTCCGGGTTGTTGGGCACATAGATTCGATCCTCAAACCACATGGTGTCGTGTTCATCTTCATGAAATCCTTTGGCTTTTCCTTCACTCATCCTCTTCTTTATCTTGGAAATATCTTTGTCATCCTTCTGGGCTTCACGTATCTTTCCCAGCAATGTTGATTGAACCTCCAATGTTGCAACAAATCCTCTAGGAACTATCTCCAAACGAAGCTCCCTGAGATCTTCTGCTAACTCCTGTGGCAATCCCTCCTTCACTAGGGTATTTGCATAACTCTTCCGGCTCAAAGCATCTGCAACGACATTGGACTTTCTTGGGTGATAGTGCAGCTTCATATCATAATCCTTTATAAGCTCCAACCATCTCCTCTGTCTGAGGTTCAGCTCCTTCTGAGTGAATATGTACTTCAAACTCTTGTGATCCGTGTACACATCACAATGATTTCCAATAAGGAAATGTCTCCAGGTTTTGAGTGCGTGCACTACAGCTGCTAACTCCAGATCGTGCGTTGCATAATTCAACTCATGCGGTCGCAGTTGGCGAGATGCATAAGAAACAACTCTTCCATCCTGCATGAGTACTCCTTCAAGTCCTAAGCGTGAAGCATCGCAGTACACTTGGAAATCCTTGCGTATATCTGGAAAATCAGCACTGGGGCTGTCGTCAACCGTTTCTTCAACTCCTGGAAACTTTCTTCACACTCATCAGTCCATTGAAACTTTGTCTCCTTCTTCAACAATGTCGTCATTGGCTTTGCAATCTTGGACAAATTTTCTATGAATCTCCGGTAATATCCTGCGAGTCCAAGAAAACTGCGGATCTCCCCAACTGAAGTGGGTGCCAACCACTCAGTGACTGCCTGCACTTTGACAGGGTCCATTGCTATACCTTCTCCCGATATAACATGCCCTAAAAATCCAACTTCCTTCAACCAAAACTCGCATTTGATAAACTTGGCATACAACTGATGTTCTCTGAGCTTCTCTAGTACCAAACGCAAATGCTCCGCATGTTCCTGTTTGTTCTTTGAGTATACCAAAATATCATCAATGAATACCACGACAAACTTATCCAAGAACTCCATGAACACCTTATTCATCATACTCATGAAGTAGGCAGGGGCGTTAGTCAATCCAAATGACATAACCGTATACTCATATAGCTCGTCCCTTGTGGTGAAGGCTGTCTTAGGTATATCGTTCTCTCGGATCTTCAACTGGTGGTATCCAGATCGTAGATCAATCTTGGAGAATACTTTCGCTCCCTGGAGTTGGTCGAACAAATCATTGATCATCGGCAGCGGGTACTTATTCTTAATAGTCACTTCATTCGGTGCCCGATAATCAACGACCATTCTTAAAGTTCCATCCTTCTTCTTGACCAAAAGCACTGGGGCTCCCCAAGGTGATGAACTCCGGCGAATAAATCCTTTCTCCAATAACTCCTTAATCTGCTTCTTGATCTCCTCCAGATCATTCGCTGACATCTGATATGGTCTCTTCGATATAGGTCCAGTGCCAGGCAACAGCTCAATCAAAAACTCAATGTCCCTATCCGGCGGGATGCCTGGTAACTCCTCTGGAAACACATCCGGGAAATCCTTTACTACAGACACATCCTCCTGAACAACTCCCGTGAGAGAATGTACTTGTGTCCTTATAGGCGAATGCTTAGATACATACTTAATCATTTTTCCCTTCGGGGTGGTAAGCAAAATAGACTTGCTGGCACAATCGATGTTCCCTCAATACATCGATAGCTAATCCATACCTAGTATTACATCCAATCCTCATGACTCCAAAACTATCAGGTCTGAGGGGAAAACATGGCGTCCAATGGTCAATGGCATCTGAAAACATCCTTGATTTGCCACATATTCTGCTCCGGGTGAACTTACTAACATGGGGTCCATAAGGACTCTGGTGGGCAACTTATGTCTATTTACGAATCCCCTTGAAATGTATGAATGCGATGCACCAGTATAGAAAAGAACTACTACGGTAAATGACTTAACCAAAAACTTACCGATCACCGCATCTGCTTGTTCTTCAACCTCCTCCATGGTCACGTGGTTCACTTGTGCTTTGTTGAACGGGTTGGGCTTCTTCCCGGCGCTTCCATTGTCGTTCCCATTCTTAGCTTCAGGGCACTCATTGGCATAATGTCCATTCTTCCCGCACTTGTAACAGGTGATGTGGCTTAAATCCTGCTTGGCGGGGGTGGATGGGGTAGAGCGATTCTGATTATTGTTTGCTCCATTCCCATTTCCATTCTTGGAGCCATTGTGGTTGTGAGAACTTCCTCCAGTGTGGGTGTGGCTTCCATGGTTATGGGTGTATCCTCCCGAATTCGGAGTGAATCGGGGCTTCTGCTGGGCTCCATAATTATTCCGTCCTTGTCCGTACTTCCTCTTGCGGCTTTCAATCTGCTGCTGCTTCCCTTCAATCATAAGAGCTTTATCTACAAACTCCTGGTAGTTGTTGAAGGTTGCCACCATCAAATGTACGCTCATCTCATCATTTAGCCCTTCCATAAATCTCTCCTGCTTAGCGGCATCTGTGGCCACATCATCTGGGGCATAATGAGATAGGGTACTAAACTCATCTACGTACTGAGCTACAGTGTGATTTCCTTGGCGCAAGTTGCGAAACTCCCGTTTCTTCATGCTCATAGCTCCAGTAGAGACATGGGCAGTACGAAAAGCTTGCTGAAACTGATCCCAAGTGACATTGGCTATAGGAAAAGTGGCTGTGTAATTCTCCCATCCTGCTGTTGCGGGTCCAGACAACTGATGTGCGGCAAATCGCACCTTCTCAACATCTGTGCAATTGGCGGTGGTCAAATCCCTTCCAATCTTGCGCAGCCAGTCATCAGCAACTATTGGTTCAATGCTGCTAGCAAACACCGGTGGTTGCAACCTTAAGAAACGTGTCAGGTTGTCCACGGGTGGTGGTGGTGGAGGGTTGTTGTTGTTCTGGTTATTCTGATTGTTCTGAACAAGAAGTTGCATCAAAGTGTTCTGTTGCTGGATCAACTGAGTGAGCTCAGGGGGAAACTCAAATCCGGGCTCACGTCTTGGAGGCATCGGATGGGTGTAGAGGGAAGAGATTAGAATAGAAATGAGGTCTAAGGGAAAATCACTACCCATATGCACATGAGACAAACACAAACATATCACACCAATCAATTTCAAACAAGGGCTGACAAAGATCTAACTAGCGACAGTGCTCTAAGACTACTTGGTGGGGAAAACTGCTAGTCATAGGGTGGTCATCTAGAAATTTTGATCGGCGGAAGATTCCATGATGTCTGCTCTAGCTTCATCTTCATTGTCTTCGTCATCACTATCATCGGGGTCTGAATCCATGTCGTCGATGATGATGTAATCTTTAGAACGAATCTCCTTGGGTTCTTCTTCCTCTTCTTCTCCTCCTGGTGCTGGATCTCCCATGAATACTCCTAGCTTCCTTGTCAAATCATCATCATTCTTCTCCACTAGTATCAACATATCCTCCTCGTATCCATCAAGAGTAGACTTGAGTTCTTCTTCTAGCTCCAAATTCCTGGTTAGTGCCTTCTTCAAATCTATCATCCCTGCGCACATCTAGTGCTCCTGTCGACGAATGTGCTGGTTTAGCTCCTGGATGAACGCTGCAATGGACCTATTCTTCCCGGTGCTGATCATGTCCCAATGCTCATCTCGGCGTCCACAAATCTGGTAGATGGTGTCCTTCAACTCCTGCTTGTAGACTTCTCCAATCCTTCCCATAGTTATGTAGGCTTCCATACTCTTGCCTAGACTCCAGGTTGGTGCATCAAAAGAAAACTCTATTGGCTCAGTGGATGGTGCGAAGGTTCTCCCAGGGATTTGAACTTGAATGCTCCATCGCTCCTCTTCTGGTAAAGTGGCGGTGTAGGTCCCGGTAAAGCTTGGTATTCCTATGTTCAGGTACCTAGTGACTTCCTTCAAGTGTCGTCCAAAAGGTGTGTCTTCATCCGGTTGCGTGAACTTGTTCCTTGGGTCCACCATCCTAAAGAGTAGAAAATGGAGAGAAGTCAGAAATGAGTAGAGAAGAGTGACCTAGGGTTTATCTTAGTGGTCGTGTCCTACAGTCAGCGTGTGCTCTGATACCATCTTGTAGCGACCGCGATCCGAATGGACCGAAGTCTCTGTGTTTCAGTGTCATCACTGGATCGGTAATGCTGACACACACAGGACTTGAAGGATTTTATAACAGAGTGGCAATCACACACTTATTACATCAAGTGTCTCCAAAGAGAACATATTACAAAAGTCTATGGCTTAAGGCCATCTCACAAAATAACAGCGGAAGGCTTGGAAGATAAGTGAGTCCATCAACTCCAACGGCATAGTTGAGTGCATGACAAACGACCTAGAACATCTTACTCGTCATCTGAAAAGTCTGCAACGTAACATGTTGCAGCCCGAAACGGGTCAGCACATGGAATATGCTGGCAAGATAACACGGAAGATGCAAGTAATAGAAATAAAGGCTACACTATATGCATATTTGGCTGGTGGAGGCTCTATGGTTAAAGTTTTTGCGTAAAGCCAATTTTTTCCTACAACAAAGGAATAGATTTTATTTTAACTATCATGGTAGTCGAAACATCATTGAGAAGGTACCTCCAACTCAATCCCAATTAAAGTAAACATTAACCCAACAAGTTAACTTTAGAGTGATGAGATCAACCAATAATTCAAGTACCAGATATTCAAGATTGTCCATAACCGGGGACACGGTTACTCATGATCAGTTTGTACACTCTGTATTGGTTTGTGCACTTTACCCCACAAGACTCGATCTCCTCCATTGGAATTCTCGCACTACATGGTGTTTGAGAAACGGATGACCCAGACACAGTCTTTCAGAAGCATTTACTCTTTACCCCAGGTGGACCCGTACACCTAAATTCCCTACATTTGCTAGTCCACCACGAAAGAGCTCACACAACTTACTCATACTATGCCAGAGCCCATAATGGCATTATGGCTGCACATGGAAGTTTCTAGCATGAATAGTTTTATGATCCCTTTGAGCCTGGGTGGCATTTCATAGGACAATCACACGGAAACCCCGGGATTTCCTAGGACAACACTAGATTCCCCAGGTGCCCTGCAACCAATCCACCCAGATTTTTATTCAAGTAGCCACCTTAAGTTGAACCATTAATTAACAACTCACATCTGTCATGGATTTCACTCAAACCCAAACCACGTCTACGAGCATAGCATGATAACCTAAGCATAGCGTAGAAGTAACTCCCAAGGGTTTGAAAAATAATGCAGGTAATAGGCTCTACCTCAATCTACTTCCCAGACCCACAAGTTAAGAGATACTACTCATGCAATGTGTGAGGGTTTGATCTAATGCATAAAAATTGGGTATTAAAAAGGGTATGATCAAAGTGTTACTTGCCTTGCCGATGATTCGCAAAACCTAGAGACTCGTAGTAGCACGCTTCACAGTCCAGGTATTTTATCGCAAGCAAACAATAGCATACATAAGCAATCAAGCAATGATGCGCAAACGAAACTCCAAAAGAGCAGATCTAACGAGAAAGTTCAACTTAAGAACTCCGGTTTGCAAAAAGAAACAAATCGAAAAAAGCAACGAAACTCAAACTGCAAAAGAAACGAGGTCCGTTTATTAGTCTGATCTAGGGTCAAATTTTACAGCAGCAAAACTTTGTTCAAGTTGGTTAACGGAAAGAGGGCGCCGAGACGAAGATATGGAATTTTGAATCACCTGGTTCTGACTCTCGAGCGGAAAGAAAAACGAAAAACAAGATGAGGGCAGAAATCGCGATCGAAAATAATCGCGGATAAATATCCCCAAAAGTAAAACTGACGAACAGATTAACGAACGAACGTTCGTTAACTGAGACTAAACGACGAATTCGTTCGTTAAAACGAACGAACGGGTGAACGTTCGCTAAACAACTAAACCGAAAAAATGATCTAATATAAAAAACGAAACTAGGGTTTTGCCAAAAAAAAACGGGTCGGTTTCTTCTAGAAAACCGGGACGGCGGGCGGCTACCTCGACGAACTCCGGCGGCGGCGACGGGTAGCGGTGGCGGCGGCGCTAGGGTTCGGCGCGACGGGCGAAGCGGCGGGGCGGGGCGGCTGAGGCGGGGTGGTTGGGCCGGCTTATAAAGGCCCAGGCCAGGGGGAGTCCTGGCCGAACAAGGCCCGAAGTCGGTTCGCCACTTTTAAAAAAAACGAGTCCTGACATATGAAAACTAACAAAAGAAATACTAAACGGACTCCAAAAATTCCGAAATAAATTTTCACCGTGCTCTAATAATATTTAGGACAAAGTGAACATTTTTCATGGACCTAAATGCAATTTTGAAAAACACGTATTTTTCCTATGCAGATAAAATCGCAAATAAACCCGAAAAAAATACCAAAAGTGATTTTTAATATTTTTCCTCCAATATTTCTTATATTTTGGAGAAGTCATATTATCTCCGCTCATGTATTTTATTTAGAAATATTTTTAGGGGAGAAAATAATTAAAACCAACACTATCCTCGTACCGGTATTCGAGAAAAACTCAAATACAAAAATGGTAGAATTCCCAACTCTCTCCGTAGGTCCTTGAGTTTCTTAGAATTTTCGAGGATGGCCACACACAAAATGCAAAGAATATGCAATGCAGTATGATCTATGTATAACATTCCAAATTGAAAATTTGGGATGTCACAAACATCATCTTGAGTTTGTGTTCCCTTGAAAGAAGTAGGATCATACTTCTCTTGTTGAGGAACAAACTTCATCTTGGGGTATTGATCTTCTTCCCACTCAAGTCCACTCGTATTGAACTTTCACTCAAAACAAACACCTTGATTCTTCCGGTGCCTTCCTTGCTTGCGTACAATTTCCTCAAATTGCTTACTTCCCGCATGACTCTTGTAAATACATTTCTCTATAATTCCCTTCAATAAGCTATTTTCTTTCTCAAGTGTAACTTGGCTAACAGAGTCATTAGTGGAATCAAGAGAACTACTAGAAGCAAAAATATTGGATTTAGCATGGTTGTTGTTACTACTAGAAGAAGAATCTTTCTTGTTCTTGTTGCTAGATTTTACTTGTGGCATGTAAGTAGACAAGAGTAAACGCTTGGCAAAGTAAGAAGAACTTTTCTTACGAACATCATCATTGATTGCTTTTAAGAACTCATGCTCTTGCTCTAGACTGAGCTTTTCAAAGCGTAGCTTCTCATGAGTCCTCAAAAGTTCTCGGTGATCCTCTAAGATAGTTTCATGAGCTAACTTGAGAGTGTTTAATTCTTTAGTTAGACGCTCAATCTTCTCCTTATCATTGTCATTCGTTTTATCTTGATTAGCATGATTAATAGCAATTTCATCATAGGTTTCATCACTATTGCTACCAACAAGTAAATCACCATCTCCTAGCAAGTCATCTTCATCACTATTAAAATCAAGGTACTCGGGGTGTGATACCTTAGGGCCTTTAGCCATGAAGCATCTTCCAATTCCTTCATTTGGTGATTCAAATATGTCGTAGGAGTTGGTTGACACAAGAGCAATTCCGGCAACACCTTCATCTTGAGTATCTTCTGAGTTGGAGTGATAGCTTCTCTCGGAGTAGTTATCGGAGTTGGAACCGGATACCCATTCACCAACATGAGCTTGATGTCTTTGTCTTGAATAGATCCTTGATGATTTGTCTTTCCTTTCCGAATCCTTGCTTCTTCCAGAGGCTCTTCGTTCATAATGATCATCTCTACTCATTCTCTCTCTTGGTGGTGATTCTTCTCTTCTACTTCTCCTTTTAGGTGAGTCTTCTCTTCTTTCGTGGGTAGCCGTACACTCATTGGAGTGCTGTCCGGGTCTTCCACAGTTGTAGAAATTGCGTTCACAACTAGAAGATCTTTTGTCATTGTAGGACCTTGACTTGGAACTTCTTTCTTTGCTTCTATTCTTGTAGAACTTGTTGAAGTTCTTCACCATTAAGCTCAATTCGTCATTAAAGACTTGTTTCTCACTTGATGATGTAGGAGCATCACATGAGGCTTTGTAAGCACCACTAGACTTGTTGTGAAGCTCTTCTTTATCCTTGAGTGACATCTCATGAGCAACAGTTCTTCTGATGACTTCCGTTGGCTTGAGATCTTTGTAGTTGAGCATCATTTGGATCAATGTGCACACGGTATCATATTTTCCATCCAAGGCTCTTAAGATCTTCTTAATGATGAATCTGTCGGTCATCTCTTCACTTCCAAAGCCGGGAATCTCAATTGTGATGAGAGGAATCCTAGACTACATTTCAGCGACACCTTCACCATCCTTCATTTTGGATTTGTCAAGTTCACTTTGAAGCACATCCAACTTGGATTCCTTGACAGAGTCGGTACCTTTGTGCATATCAATCAAAGTAACCCAAATTTCCTTTGCATTCTCAAGACGACTGGTTTTGTTGAATTCTTCGGGACACAATCCATTGAAGAGGATATCGCAAGCTTGAGCATTGTATTGTAACTTCTTCAATTCTTCATTGGTAGCTTCAAGATTAGGTTCTTTCCCATTGAAGAAATCACCTTGCAAATAAATACACACAATAGCTCAAACGGCGGGGTTATGTCCACGAATATGCATTTTCATCGCATGCTTCCAATTAACAAAATTGGTACCATCCAAGTAAGGACATCTACGGTGGTAATTTCCCTCGCTAGACGGCATACTCTCCTAGGTTGTGAAACCAAGGCTATGATCACCAAAGCTATGGAAATCAAGGCAAATGGAGACCAAACCTCTGATACCACTTGTAGGATCGAAAGTATGTCTAGAGGGGGGTGATTAGACTACTTTATCAAATCAAAACTTAGTCTTTTCCCAATTTTATGTTTTGACAGTTTTTAGTAATTTAGCACAAGTCAAGCAATCTTCCTACACATGCAATTCTAGATTTGTAGCAGCGGAAAGTAAATCATTGGATCTGAAGGTAAAGGGAGGGATTTGGAGAGTGCAAACACAAGCGGAGACATGGATGTTTTTGGCGTGGTTCCGATAGGTGGCGCTATCGTACATCCACGTTGATGGAGACTTCAACCCACAAAGGGTAACGGCTGCGCGAGTCCACGGAGGGCTCCACCCACGAAGGGTCCACGAAGAAGCAACCTTGTCTATCCCACCATGGCCATCGCCCACAAAGGACTTGCCTCACTAGGGTAGATCTTCACGAAGTAGGCGATCTCCTTGCCCTTACAAACTCTGTGGTTCAACTCCACAATCTTGTCGGAGGCTCCCAAGTGACACCTAACCAATCCAGGAGACACCACTCTCCAAAAGGTAATAGATGGCGTGTTGATTATGAACTCCTTGCTCTTGTGCTTCGAATGATAGTCTCCCCAACACTCAACTCTCTCACACAGATTTGGATATGGTGGAAAGAAGATTTGAGTGGAAAGCAATTTGGGAAGGCTGGAGATTAAGATTCATATGATAGGATTGGAATATCTTGGTCTCAACACATGAGTAGGTGGTTCTCTCTCAGAAAATGAGTAATGGAAGTGTAGGCTTGTTCTGATGGCTCTCTCCACGAATGAAGAGTGGGTGGAGGGGTATATATAGCCTCCACACAAAATCTAACCGTTACACACAATTTACCAAACTCGGTGGGACCGAATCATGAAACTCGGTCGGACCGATTTAGTTCAAAATGTGAACGTTAGGCTTTTTGGTGGGACCGATATGATCAACTCGGTGGGACCAATTTCATTAGGGTTAGGGCATAACGTAATCTCGGTGAGACCGATCACATCAACTCGGTGAGACCGATTTCTGTAATAGGCAAACAGAGAGTTGGTCAGGCAAACTCGGTGGGACCAATTCGCTCATTTCGGTGAGGCCGAAATGTTACGAAAGGGAAACAGAGAGTTTGCATTGCGAACTCGGTGGGACCGATCGCTCACTTCAGTTAGACCGAAATTTTACGAAGGGAAACAGAGAGTTTGCAATGCCATCTCGATGAGACCGAACTGATTAGGGTTTCTAGCTATGGCTATGTCAACTGAACTCGGTGGCGCCGGATATATCAAATCGGTGGGGCCGAGTTTGACTTTTGGTTTGGGACATATGTGGATATAAGAAAGTGGTTGAGGGCCTTTGGAGGATATCACTAAGCATTTTGAGCAAGCAAGCCATTAAGCAACACCTCATCCCCTTTTAATAGTATTGGCTTTTCCTATGGACTCAATGTGATCTTGGATCACTAAAATGAAAATGTAGAGTCTTGAGCTTGAGCCAATATGTGTCCTTAGCATTTTGAGGGGTCCACATTCCTAGTCCACGCCATGCCAATCATTTAACTTTATGAAATGATCATCTTGAAATAGCATTAGTTCAATGAGCTATATGTTGTTAGGAATTACCAAAACCACCCACGGATAGTTGCACTTTCACATGCCAACCCAATAGACACCTTCGGAGATACCTGTAGAGCAACTTTATGATCACCCAGTTACGTTGTGATATTTGATAGCACACAAGGCATTCCTCTAGAGTCTGGGAGTTGCATGATCTCATGGTCGAAGAAACATGTATTTTACATTAAGAAAGCAATAGCAATAAACTGAATGATCATATGATATGTTAATGGTTGGGTCTTGTCCATCACATCATTCTCCTAATGATGTGATCCTTTTATCAAATGACAACTCATGTCTATGGTTAGGATACCTTAACCATATTTGATCAACGAGCTAGTCTAGAAGAATCTCACTAGGGACACGGTATTTTTTATGTATCCACACATGTATTTAAGTTTCTGGTCAATGCAATTCTAGCATGAATAATAAAAATTTATCCTGAATAAGTAAATATAATAATAACAACTTTATTATTGCCTCTAGAGAATATTTCCATCAGTCTCCCACTTGCACTAGAGTCAATAATCTAGATTATATTGTAATGAATCTAACACCCATGGAGTCTTGGTGCTTATCATGTTTTGCTCATGGAAGAGGCTTGGTCAACGGGTCTGCTACATCCAGATCCATATGTACTTTACAAATTTCTATGTCTCCATCCTCAACATATTCGCGAATGGACTTTAAGCGTCACTTGATGTTTTGGCTCCTTTGCTATGGCAATTGCTTCAGTGTTGTCACAAAATATTGTCATTGGACCCGATGCCGTAGCTATTACCCCTAGATTGGATATGAACTCCTTTATCCAGACTCCTTCATGCGCTGCTTCCGAAGCAGATATGTACTCCTCTTCACACGTAGATCCTGCCACGACGCTCTGCTTAGAACTGCACCAACTGACAGCTCCGCCATTTAATATAAATGCGTACCTAGTTTGCGACTTAGAGTCATCCGGATGTGTGTCGAAGCTAGCATCGACATAACCCTTTACGACGAGCTCTTCGTCACCTACATAAATGAGAAACGTGTCCTTGGTTCTCTTCAAGTACTTCAGGATATTATTGACCGATGTCTAGTGATCCACTCCTGGATTACTTTGGTACCTCCCTGCCAAACTTATGGCAAGGCACACATCAGGTCTGGTACATAGCACAGCATACATGATAGAACCTATGGTTGAGGCATAGGGAATGACTTTTATTGTCTCTCTATCTTCTGTCGTGGTCGGGCTTTGAGTCTTACTCAATTTCACACCTTGCAAAACAGGCAAAAACCCCTTCTTGGATTGATCCATTTTGAACTTCAAAATCTTATCAAGGTATGTGCTTTCTGACAATCCTATTAAGCGTCTTGATCCATCTCTATAGATCTCAATGCCTAATATGTAAGGAGCTTCACCGAGGTCTTTCATTGAAAAATTCTTATTCAAGAATCCTTTTATGCTATCCAGAAATTCTATATCATTTCCAATCAGCAATATGTCATCCACATATAATATTAGAAATGCTACAGAGCTCCCACTCACTTTCTTACAAATACAGTCTTCGCCATAATTCTGTATAAAACCAAATGCTTTGATCATTTCATCAAAGCGTTTATTCCAACTGAGAGATGCTTGCACCAGTCCATAGATGGATCGCTGGAGCTTGCACACTTTGTTAGCACCTTCAGGATCGACAAAACCTTCTGGTTGCATCACATACAAATTTTCCTTAAGAAACCCGTTAAGGAATGCAGTTTTGACATCCATTTGCCAGATTTCATAATCATAAAATGCGGAAATTGCTAACATAATTCAGACAGACTTAAGCATCACTACAGCTGAGAAAATCTCATGTTGTCAACCCCTTGAACTTGTCAAAAACCTTTCACAACAAGTCGAGCTTTGTAGATAGTGATATTACCATCAGCGTCTACCTTCCTCTTGAAGATCCATTTATTCTCAATGGTTTGCCGATCATCAGGCAAGTCCACCAAAGTCCACACTTTGTTCTCATACATGGATCCTATCTCAAATTTCATGGCCTCAAGCCATTTTTTGGAATCTGGGCTTGTCATAGCTTCTTCATAGTTCGTAGGTTCGCCGTTGTTCAACAACATGACTTCCAGGACAGGATTACCGTACCACTCTAGTGTGGAACGTGTTCTGGTCGACCTACGAGGTCCTATAGTAACTTGATCTGAAGTTTCATGATCATCATCATTTGCTTCCTCTCTGTTTGGTGTAGGCATCACGGGAACTGTTTTCTCTTATGTACTACTTTCCTATTCAGGAGCAGGTACGGTTACCTCATCAAGTTCTATTTTCCTCCCACTCACTTCTTTCAAGAGAAACCCCTTCTCTAGAAAGGACCCATTCTTAGCAACAAAGATCTTGCCTTCGGATCTGTGGTAGAAGGTATACCCAATAATTTCTTTAGGCTATCCTATGAAGCCACACTTCTTTGTGGGTTCGAGCTTATCAGGCTGAAGCCTTTTGACATAAGTGTCGCATCCCCAAACTTTAAGAAATGACAGCTTAGGTTCATTGCCAAACCATAGTTCATATGGTGTCGTCTCAACGGATTTAGACGGTGCCCTATTTAACATGAATGCGACTGTCTCTAATGCATAACCCCAAAATGATAAAGGCAAATCGGTAAGCTACATCACATAACGCACCATATCTAATAAAGTACGATTACGACATTTGGACACACAATTACGCTGTGGTGTTTCAAGTGTCGTGACTTGCGAAACTATTCCACATTGTTTTAAATGAAGGCCCAACTCATAACTCAAATATTCGCCTCCGCGATCAGATCATAGAAACTTTATTTTCTTGCTACGATGATTCTCCACTTCACTCTAAAATTATTTTAACTTTTCAAATGTTTCAGACTTGTGTTTCATCAAGTAGATATATCCATACCTAGTCAAATCATCTGTGAAGGTTAGAAAATAACGATACCCATCGCGTCCTTCAACACTCATCGGTCCGCATACATCGGCGTGTATTATTTCCAATAAGTCATTAGCTCGCTCCATTGTCCCAGAGAACAGAGTTTTAGTCATCTTGCCCATGAGGCATGGTTCGCAAGTATCAAATGATTCATAATCAAGTGATTCCAAAAGTCCATCTGCATGGAGTTTCTTCATGCGCTTTACACAAATATGACCTAAACGACAGTGCCACAAGTATTTTGCACTATCATCATTAACTTTGCATGTTTTGGCATCGATATTATGAATATGTGCATCACTATAATCGAGACTCAACAAGAGAAGACCATTCACTAAGGGTGCATGACCATAAAAGATGGTATTCATATAAATAGAACAACCATTATTCTCTAATTTAAATGAATAACTGTCTCGCATTAAACAAGATCCAGATATAATGTTCAAGCTCAACGCTGGCACCAAATGACAATTATTGAGGTCTAAAACTAATCCTGAAGGTAGATGTAGAGGTAGCGTGCCGACGGCGATCACATCAACATTGGTACCATTCCCGGCGTGCATCATCACCTTGTCCTTAGCTAGTCTTCATTTAATCCACAGCTCCTATTTTGAGCTACAAATATGAGCAACCAAACCGGTATCAAATACCCAGGTGCTACTACGAGTACTAGTAAGGTACACATCAAGAACATGTATATCAAATATACCTTTGTTCACTTTTCCATCCCTCTTATCCGCCAAATACTTGGGGCAGTTCCGCTTCCAGTGATGATTTCCCTTGCAGTAGAAACACTCAGTTTCAGGCTTGGATCCAACTTTAGGCTTCTTCCCGGAAGCGGTAACTTGCTTGCTGTTCTTATTGAAGTTCCCTTTCGTTCCTATGCCCTTTTTCTTGAAACTAGTGGTCTTGTTAACCATCAACACTTGATGCTCCTTTTTTATTTCTACGTTCGCCAATTTCAGCATCGTGAAGAGCTCGGGAATCCTTTTCGTCATACCTTGTGTATTATAGTTCATCATGAAGCCTTTGTAGCTTGGTGGTAGTGACTGAAGAACTCTATCAATAACACACTCGTCTGGGAGCTCAATTCCCATTTGAGTCAAGTGGTTGTGGTACCCAGACATTCTGAGTATGTGTTCACTGACAGAAATGTTCTCCTCTATCTTACAGCTAAAGAACTTGTTGGAGACTTCATATCTCTCAACACGGGCATTAGCTTGACATATCAATTTCAGCTCTTGAAACATCTCATATGCTCCATGGCATTCAAAACGCTTTTGCAATCCCGGTTCTAAGCCATAAAGCATGGCACAATGAACTATCGAGTAGTCATGAGATCGAGCCTGCCAGACGTTCATAACATCTGCATCAGCTCCTGTAGCACGTCTATCACCTAGCGGTGCATCAAGGGCATAATTCTTCTGTGCAGCAATGAGGATAATCCTCAAGTTACGGACCCAGACCGTTTAGTTGCTACCATCATCTTTAAACTTAGCTTTCTCTAGGAACGCATTAAAATTCAACGGAATGGTAGCACGGGCCATTGATCTACAACATAGATATGCAAAGACTATCAGGACTAAGTTCGTGATAAATTCAGTTTGGTTAATAAAATTACTAATGAACTCCTACTTAAATTAATATCCTTCGGATTATTTAAGTGAAACACGATCCAAATCAACAAAAGCATGTCTGATCATCACGTGAGATGAAGTAGTTTACAATGGTGAACATCGACATGTTGATCATATCTACTATATGACTCATGTTCGACCTTTCGGTCTCCAGTGTTCTGAGATCATGTATGTACATGCTAGGCTTGTCAAGTTTAACCCAAGTATTCTGCGTGAGTAAATCTGGCTTACACCCATTGTATGTGAACATAGAGTCTATCACACCTGATCATCACGAGGTGTCTTGAAATGACGAACTGTCACAATGGTGCATACTTAGGAAGAACACTTTTATCTTCAAATTAAGTGAAGGAATCATATTATAATGCTACCGTCGCTCTAAGCAGAATAAGATGCATAAAGGATAAACATCACATGCAATAAAAATATGTGACATGATATGGCCATCATCATCCTACGCTTTTGATCTCCATCTCCAAAGCAACATCATGATCTCCATCGTCACCGGCGCGACACCTTGAGCTCCTTCGTTGCGTCGGGGTCGTCTCGTCAACTATTGCTTCTACAACTATTGCTAACGCATAGCGATAAAGTAAAGCAATTACATGGTGCTTGCATCTCATGCAATAAGTTAAAGACAGCCCTACGGCTCCTATCGGTTGTCAATATTAAAAAACATGATCATCTCATACAACAACATATATCACATCACGTCTTGAAAATATCACATCACAACATACCCTGCAAAAACAAGTTAGACGTCCTCTACTTTGTTGTTGCAAGTTTTACGTGGCTCCTATGGGTATCTAGTAAGAATGTTCTTACCTACGCAAAACCACAATGGTGATTTATCAAGTTTGTTGTTTTAACCTTCTTCAAGGACCGGCCATAGTCAAATTTGATTCAACTAAAGTGAGAGAAACAGACACCCGCCAGCCACCTCATGCAAAACAAGTTGCATCAGTCGGTGGAACCGGTCTCATGTACGTGGATGTGTGAGGTTGGTCTGGGTTGCTTCATCCCACAATACCGCCAAATCAAAATAAGACATTGGTGGTAAGCAGTATGAATATCATCGCCCACAACTTCTTTGTGTTCTACTCATGCATATCATCTACGCATAGACCTAGCTCTGATACCACTGTTGGGGAACGTTGCATGGAAAAACAAACATTTTTTCTACACACACGCAAGATCTATCCATGGAGATGCATAGCTACGAGAGGGGGAGAATCTTCATACCCTTGAAGATCGCCAATCAGAAGCGTTTATCAATGCGGTTGATGTAGTCGTACACCTTCACAATCCATCCCGATCAAGTACCGAACGTACGACACATCCGCGTTCAACCCACGTTCAGCTCGATAACGTCCTCACCTTCTCGATCCAACAAGAGGGGTGAAGTAGTAGATGAGTTCCAGCAGCACGATGGCGTGGTGACAATGGTGGTGAAGAACAATCTCCGCAGGGCTTCGCCAAGCACTACGGAAACTATGATGGAGGATAAACTAGAGGGTCGGGGTTGCCAGCACACGGCTTTGTGTATGTTGATGTGCTCTCGGTGCTAGCCCTGTCCCCCTATTTATATGTTGAGCCCTGGGTTCGAAACTTGGAGAAAGAGCCTCCTCAAAGTCGGTTTTGCCCGCAAGGAAGAGTCCTTCTCGGACTTCCAGGATAAACCCCCATAGTCCTTGGAATCTGGCCCAGACGCACCGGCCTCGGCGTCCGGCCCAAGGCCAGACACCAGGGTCTCCGACGTTTGGTCTCTGACCTCTGCAAAACAACCTTTTCCATCGACCTAAATCCCCGTGGGCCTGACCCCTTGGCCTAGCCATATCGTCCTATATATCAATCTTTACCTCCATACCATTCTGGAGCTCCTCATCATGTCTGTGATCTCACCCGGTACTCCGAACAACATTCAATCACCAACATACATAACTCATTAATACTATATCGTCAGCGAATGTTAAGCGTGCGGACCCTACAGGTTCGAGAATGACATAGACATGATCGAGATGCTTCTCCGGTCAATAACCAATAGTGGGACCCAGATGCCCATATTGGTTCCTACATATTCCACGAAGATCTTTATCGATCGAACCTTTATGACAACATACGTAGTTCCCTTTGTCTGTCGGTATGTTACTTGCCTGAAATTCGATCATCGGTATCTCCATACCTAGTTCAATCTCATTACTTGCAAGTCTCTTTACTCGTTCCGTAATACATCATCTAGCAACTAACTCCTTAGTCACTTTGCTTGCAAGCTTCTTGTGATGATGTATTACCGAGAGGGCCCAGAGATACCTCTCTATCATACAGAGTGACAAATCCCAGTCTCGATTCATGCCAACCCAAAAGACACCTTCGGAGATACCTTTAGATCACCTTTATGATCACCCAATAACATTGTGATGTTTGATAGCACACAAGGCATTCCTCTAGAGTCCGGGAGTTGCATGATCTCATGGTCGAAGAAACATGTATTTGACATTAAGAAAGCAGTAGCAATAAACTGGACGATCATATGCTATGCTAACGGTTGGGTCTTGTCCATCACATCATTCTCCTGACGATGTGATCCCGTTATCAAATGACAACTAATGTCTATGGTTAGGAAACCTTAACCATCTTTGATTAACGAGCTAGTCTAGTAGAGGCTCACTAGGGACACGATATATTTTTATGTCTCCACACATATATTTAAGTTTCCGGTCAATGCAATTCTAGCACAAATAATGAACATTTATCATGAATAAGGAAATATAATAATAACAACTTTATTATTGCCTCTAGAGCATATTTCCATCGGTCTCCCACTTGCACTAGAGTCAATAATCTAGATTATATTGTAATGAATCTAACACCCATGGAGTCTTGGTGTTGATCATGTCTTGCTCGTGGAAGAGGCTTAGTCAACGGGTCTGCTACATTCAAATATGTATGTACTTTACAAATTTGCCCCCAAGTCTTGATCATATGAAATATTGAATGTGATAAAAGACTTGAAAATTTTGCCATGTAGCCCCCAAGGGCCGACTTATATCCATGGAATGGTTGGGTCTTTCATTGTAAATAAGAGCTACGTGTAGCCCCCAAGGGTCGGGTTATCATGCAAATGATAAGTCGGGTCTTTCTTATTATAAACACTTTGAAGTGCCTTTCCGCAGCCCCCAAGGGTCGGCTTAGCTTTATAAGATTGGACGGGTCTTCTTTCAAAAGAAAATGATGTACATTAGCCCTCAAGTGCTAATGATATTGCTTGCAATGTGTTTGGGACTTGGATATATTTGTCATAACTTCTCTGTCAAATGTTGACTAGGATACTCATATTGCTGAATTGGATTTAACAAATTCCTTCTTAAACTTTAGAGGAAGCTTTAAGTCTGGGCAAGTCAAATCTAACCGACTTAAAGAAGGGCTTGGAAACTCAACAAGTTGAACGTGCCAAGGCAGAATCAAGCTTAAAGTATTCCTTGGAAAACTTAGAAAAAATCAAGGCCAACTTCGAGACTAAAAGGACTACCTTTGTATCTGAGAAGGCCGCTCTATTGAAGCGTGACAAAGACGCTGAAAACTAGCTTGAGTCGGTTTCCGTGGAATTGGCCGGCTTAAAGAAACATATTTCCCAAATGACTTTTGCTATCTTTGGTAAGTAAAATTTGCATTTCAATGATGTAACTCGCGTGGCGACTTGTGAAATATGATGCTAACTCGCCTGGTGACTCTTGTTTGGATGTATGACAGGTGCCAGGAGTGCCAACTGTAATGCCCCGGATGTAATACTTTCCCTTTTGGGTATATAATATATCTCCGGCTTCATCTATTTCCATTCCGGGTTCTTTGTCTTTCGGGTTTTCGTCGTTTTGTTGTGTGAGTGTGTGGCATTCATTCATATCATGTAGACATGTGCATTGCATTGCATTTGTGTTGACGGTTGCATCCGGTTCCACGCGTTCCTTCCCGTTGTCCGTTTCGCATTCCGGAGCTCCCTCACGTGTCCGTGACGTCCCGTAGGCCTACTTTGGTGTTTGGCCGTGTAACGTTACCGGTGTGCCGTGAGACTTGTTGTGTGTTGTTGTTTTGTTGTGTGTAATCCGCCTCTCAAATCTCGTCGCGTTTGGACCCCGTTTGCCATCCCATCAGTTATTCGTGTGGGCTCAAAGTGCCTCCACTTTGTGGCCCAAGACACCCCTCCAACAGCCCACCAACCACTCCTAGCCACTTCTATCATCTAGACCATCCAAATCTGATCCGGTGGCCGAAAACCGCACTCCATTTGGACAACCCTAGCTACTTGTGCCTATATATTTGTCCACTCCCCCAAATTTGTGCCCCAAAACAAGGAAACCCTAGCTCCCCTCCCATCTTCTTCTTCCTCCCTACAGCCACCTCACCGGAGCTCGCCGGAGAGTTCGCCGGAGTGCGCCGGACCTTCGTCGGAGTTCGTCACCGCCACCTCCTCCTCACCCCCGGGCCTCTCCTCACCGCCAACTCTCCACCGCGGGGTCTTCTCCGCCGGCGCCGCCGTCCCCCGGCCAGATCCGGCGAGGGGCCGCCGGATCCAGCCGGCCCCGATCTCCCCAGCGCCTCCCGCATCAGGGCGCCGGCCACCTCCATCGCCCGCCGCCAGGTCTTCCTCGACCAGATCGAAGACCCGGCGCCCGATCCAGTCAACGCCGCGTCGTACGTCTCCAGGCCGCCGATCCCGCTTCGCGATCCACCCGAGGCCCTCACAGCCGCACGGCCCGCCTCCCTCCGTCGGTGAGCTGCCTCCCGCCTGGGCCGCCGCGCCGATCCATCGGCCCAGTCCCGCCAGGCCGGCCTCGCCCCTCCATCCTCCGCTAGGCCGAGCCGCCAAGCCCAGGTGGGCCACTCCGCGTCGCTGGGCCGCAAGGCTAGCCGGGCCGCAAGGCTAGTTCTTGGGCCGCAGCAGGCCGCCGCCCCGTTCGAGCTTCCCTGGCCGCGTCGCTCGTCAGCGCGCCGGCCGCATCGAAGGCCACCGAGGCCGGGGTCCCGATCTGATTCCCTAGCGGGCCGAACCCGTTAGTCCGCCCGGGAACCGCGACCGCTCCGCTTCGGGGCGCCCGATCCGCTACCCCACCGGTCCGATCCGCCGCCCGCGAAGCCCGATCCACCTCCAGCCGCCCCGTTTGACTTTGTTGACTTCTGAGGTTGTTGGGTTTTTCCCTAAGTCCCTGTTATTTGTTCTGCGATGCTATATTCAAACATGCATATCTTTTTGTGTGTTGCTCCGTTTCGCGCATATAATATGTCCAGACGTTCGTGGAGACTTGCTCTACGTTTTATCTGTTGTTGTCATGCATGTTAGAGATCGTCTAGGTGCTTTTTTTGCTGTTGCAAGAGTGCATCGTGATATAAACTGCTGCTATGTGATGTTTTTATGCCATCTTTGCCATGTGATATCTTCTAGCTCGTTTGTCCGAATGATGCAAATGACATGTCCACGTGTTCGTCTTGCCATGCTCTACATGTTGTATGTGCTAGGTAGCATGTTAGATTTATTCTTGCCATATTTATCATCGTTGCAAAGTGCCATGTGGCTGTGATGTTGTTTCACTTGTTATGAAATGCCATCTTGTTGAGCTCGTTGCAATCGTTGTGTTCACCTCTATGATGCATGCTTGTGTGTTTCGGGATCACCTTCATGTGTATTTTGATGAGGTGCTTACCTCTTGCCATGTTTAGTTTCGAGGTGACTTAAACATGCTATTTTTGATGCTATGATGATATTGCTGTTTTAGGACTTAGTGGATTTTCACTAAGTCTGAAATCTGTAACGTTCAGATGCCATGTTCGTGTGATGTTCTAGGACAAAGCATGATAGTTTTGGAGTGGATCTTGATTGTTCCTTGTAGTATATATTTTTGTATTTCCATTCATGTCCTCACATGTCTATTCAAGTGGCTATAGCATGTTTATCTTTTGCTCCAAAGTTTCAATAAAATTCTGCTGCCAGAATTTTACTGTCAAGTTCAATATGTCCAAGATCATTGCTATTGATCCGTGGCTCCGTTGGGGGTGCACCTTTGGACTTAGTTGTTGTAGTATATGTCTAGTTTGTGTTCATGTTCTTTGACATGATATTTGAGTGTTGTAGCTTAATTATTTTGAGCTCCGAAGTTGCTATGTTGCTGTAATTTTCAGCTTTCGCTCTTTTCTTGTTTCGGGCATAACTTTTAGCCCGTAACTCCGATTTCAGCGAATCTTATATCAAACTTGATTGATTTTCTGTGTAGAATCATAATATCAGATTGTTATCATGTTTTGAGGTGTTTTGCTTGAGTGATATTTTACGTGCTCCGTGTGCATCCTTAGTGCATCCATCATGCATTCATCTTTTTCGAGTGCGCATTGCATCTTGTTGATTGGTGCTTGGTGTGATTGTTTTGTTTAGAGCCGGAAGCAGAGTCTGAGTTCGAGTACGAGCACGAGGTTTCCAACGAGGTTGAGCACGAGGACCCTTCTCACGATCCGAACGACTTCTCTTCAGGCAAGATGACCGAACCCCGATAACATTACTATCTTTGCCTATTGCTAGTAGTCTCGATCTATAGTTTTGCCTCGATGCCCATGATCTTCTTGTCAGCCTCCTACCTGTAAACCATTGCCATGTTTAACCAACCTACCTACGCAAACCGTTGCTTGGCTAAGTACGCTTCGCTCAGCCCTTCTTATAGCGTTGCTAGTTGCAGGTGAAGATCGAAGATGCTTGCTTCATGATGAAGTTTGGTTGGGTTATATCACACTATATAATGCTTAAAATGAAATCATCTATATATTGGCAAGGGTGGAAGGCTAAGCCTTTTGCTTGGTGTTTTGTTCCACTCATGCCGTTAGGAACCGTATAAACCGGTGTTATGTTCCTTGATTATGCGTTCCTAACACGGTTGGGGTGTATGGGACCCCCTCGATAAACCGCTAAGTGCTAAGTCTTTTCCAGCAAGTCCCAACATTGGTACTATTTGCCTAATAACAAAGTAAACTTGCATAGGGAGTAATTAACCATCTTTCTTAATCAACAACCCCGGGCCAGTGCTCCACATGAGTGTTGGTCCGAAACGGGGAGTCTGCGGGGCCACCTCAAGGAAACTTGAGGTTTGGTAAAAACCTGTAGAATCGCCCATCCGGTCGTGTCCTGAGACTTAGATATGCGCGGCTACTATCAAGGTGTCGACACGCCGGGAGGATTTGCTGGATTAGCCTTACCTTAGCTCGGTATATCTTGAGCACGGGATTCCGAGGATACTCGGGTCTTCCCACTTGGAGTTGCGACTCCGCGGATCGTGGGCTTGTAATGGGTCAAGTTGGAACACCCCTGCAGGGTTTGAACTTTCGAAAGCCGTGCCCGCGGTTATGTGGCAGATGGGAGCTTGTTAATATCCGGTTGTAGATAACTTGACACAATGTTACTAATACACTACCAGGGTGTGTTCCGTGACTGTCAATTTCCGAATAGGGATTCGGGAGTTGAACACGGAGGGGTTATGCTTGTTGAGCTTGTAGCTAGGATCACTTCGTGATCACTTCTCGTCCGAGGCTTTCTCTTCTCGCTCTCACTCATGTAAGCTAGTTGCTAGTTGCTGCTGCAGACACTTATTCTTTTCTTCAGCCTTTATCCTCTCCCAAAGGCTTAAATAGTCTTGTTACCCGGTAACGGGATTGCTGAGTCCTCTGTGGCTCACTGTTACTTCACACACCAGATGCAGGTCCAGCTGTGAGCTATCCAGGTGATGGCACCGAGCTGGATTGGGAGTACGACGAGGAGCGTAGTCGGTACTATGTGCGATACCCGGATGATCAGTAGTGGAGACTCTTACTAGGATTCGATCCGCATGTGGTTTATTTATTTAAGTTTGGTATCTTGCATTTGGATTTTGCCCTTAGAGGGTTGTGATGTTCTTAATGTATGATGATTGAGACTTAAAATTGTAATTCTGTGACGTGGCGAGTGTAAGCCAACTATTTTCTGTTTACAATCCCCTCTTTTACATGAGATGTGCAAAGATTACCAAATTTGAGATCATTCTAGGATGGATTTATGCCTTTAAGTCGTGCCTCGACACGTAGGAGGTATAACTCCATCCTGGGCATTACAAGTTGGTATTCAGAGCCTTCTCCGACCTAGGAGCCCCCACTGTTTGATCGAATCGTTGACGGTCGAGTCTAGGCACACACTGAAAACTTTTTGAGTCCTATATTATATCGGAGAGTAGGATTTCTTTGCTTCTCATCCCCTTTCTCTCTGGTGAGGACTCCTGACGACTACTCTTGTCTCTCCTATCTTCAAAAATTGCACAAATTTTTTTTTTAGGAATCCCGCGAGTATTCTGGGATTGTTTCGATGTTCTTGTGACAAGGATATTGTTCTCGATGCCTCCTGTTACCGAGGAGTTGAGCTTCGGGGTATTGTTGTCACAAGCATATCCCGGCAGTACTAAATACTTAAGATGGCCGACATCGAAAATCTCCCCTATACGGCCAGTGGCAAGATAACCCCGACATCACCCAGTACTGGGGAGGTAGTTCGGGAGTATTGCCATAGCTTGTTATAGTGGATGCTTTTCGAAGGTCCGAGGTACACAGTTTCCGAGAAAGACTGGTTATGTGTTGAAGGATGGATACACCTGGATGTAGGTTTAGAGTTGATTGCGCGGTGCTTCCCATGTATCCCCAACACCTGATTGCATAACTGGAATCTTTCGGAAATCTATAGGTGGGCTTATCCAGTAGATCGTAGGCATTCTTCCAACGAATGCAGGTTAGTGAGTTCGGGGTTCTACATTGAGTGAAGGGGTTATATGACCGATGTTACTATCAGGAGTTGCATCTTAAAGGGTCCTTGGCTATGCTGATCCGGGGATTGCAAAACCTTTTCGTAACGCGTTCATATGCTTTCAGCACAAAGATGTTAGAACGAAACTCCTCTCTTGTGTTTTTTCCGTCCGTACCTTGTTGTTTTCTTATTTTACCTTTTGATCCCTATGTGGCTTCTCGTGAAGATTGATGTTATCATTTAACTGAGAATTTCATTCGTTCCTCTTGTTCGAATGAATTCATTCGTTCTTATTGTTCGAATGATTATTGTGAAGACTTGTTGCAATTCATTCCTTTGATTCAGCTTATGCCTTTTGTCAATCAATTGCTGATTCGTGGTCATCTCTTTCAGGATGGCTCCGAAAAAGGTTCCCAACGCTAACCCAGAGGTGGAAGAGGTCCCAGAACATCCTCCTTCCCCTCCTCCTCCGCTTGAGGCTTGGAGAGCAATTATGCAGACTACAGCTCAGAATACCCAGTTGATGATGCAGATGATGCAGCAGATGCAAGCTAATCAAGCTAATCAGGGTATTCCAGGGAACCAAGGCAACTTCTTCAACCAGCAGCACCATGCTACTCTCAACCAGTTCTTGGCCAACAATCCTAAAGCTTTCAGTTACTGTGTCGACCCTCTTGATGCTGAAGATTGGTTAACCGACATAAAGAAGCATTTTGAGTGCAGTAACGTGAAGGAAGATGATTATGTGAAGTTTGCAGCCTTCCAACTGAAAGATCAAGCAGCTGATTGGTGGCAGCAGTACAAAGACTCCAGGCCAGGTCAAGTGATCTCTTGGGAGAATTTCTGCAAGGATTTCCGCTCGCACCACATTCCTACAAGTGTCATCGAGGGTATGCGTGAGCAATTCCGCAACCTGAAGCAGGGCTCCATGTCAGTCTATCAGTATAATGTCAAGTTCCAAAACCTCGCTCGCTATGCTAAGCAAGACATTCCTAATGCCAAGAGCAAAATCTACCAGTTCCGTGGAGGTCTCAAAGATGAACTTCAGCTTGCTCTCACTTTGTTCGAGCCCGATGAATTCGACAAGTTCTATAACATGGCTTTGAAACAAGAGGCAGCTCAGCTTAAGATGGAGGCTTCTAAAAAGAGAATTCGAGATGCCGTTCACTCTTCCTCATCGTCTCAGTTGGTCTCGAAGCATCAGAAATTCTGGCTTCCTCCTCCTCCAGTGATTCGAGCTCCATACAACAACTCCAACAACAAGAACTCTAGTGGTCGTGGTTTCTCCCACCCACCCAACCCGAGCAACCAGTCGAAGAAGCAGTTTCAGTCTCAAGGCTCCAAGTCCAGTGGTTCTCATTTCCGTCCTCTCTCTGAAGTGGTGTGCAACAAGTGTGGCCAGAAGGGTCACTATGCCAACAGATGTCCGAATCCGAAGCGTCTTCCTCCTCCTCCACCTGTGAGTTCAGCTATTGTCACGCATGATCCAAAGGCAGCAAGGGTCAATCTGATGAATGCAGCGCAAGCGGAGAATTCTTCTGATGTCATTTTGGGTAACCTTCCAGTGAACTCTTTTCCAGCTAAAGTGTTATTTGATTCGGGTGCATCATGCTCTTTCATGTCTCAACCATTTGCATCCAAGCACAATATTGCCACTTCAAATTTGCCTCAGAAGATGCAAGTTGTTTCTCCGGGCAGGATTATGACTTCTAGTGTCTATGCTCCGGATGTTTCTATTCGCATGGGAGATTATCGTTTTCTGGCTAAACCGGTGATTCTTGGTAATTCTGACATTGACCTCATCCTCGGAATAGATTGGCTTTCTCAGCACGATGCTCATATTGATTGTGCACAGAAGGAAGTCAAGATGACTCATTCTGATGAAGATGTGATTATCTTTGCCTCAAGGGATAACACTATCAGACTTTTCTCTCTCAATGATAAGGGCGAAATTAATGCCATATCTCAAATCCCGGTGGTGAACGAATATCAAGACGTCTTTCCTGAAGAACTTCCAGGCATGCCTCCACACCGTCAGGTGGAGTTTGTCATTGAACTCGAGCCGGGTACTGAGCTAGCATGCCGGCGTCCGTACAAGCTCTCTCCGGATGAATTGAAGGAATTGAAGAAGCAGCTTGATAAGCAGGAGAGTATGGGTCTCATCAGACCTAGTACGTCTCCGTGGGGCTGTGGTGTCTTGTTTGTCAAGAAGAAAGATGGCACGGAGCGTCTCTGTGTTGACTACCGGCCATTGAACAAGAAGACGATTAAGAACAAGTATCCGCTCCCCAACATCAACGAACTCTTCGAGCAGCTCAAAGGAGCTAAAGTGTTCTCTAAGCTTGACCTCCGAATGGGCTAACATCATATTCGCATTCGCGAGGAAGATATTCCCAAGACGGCCTTCAGAACGAGCTACGGCTCATACGAGTATACCGTCATGTCCTTCGGTCTCGCCAATGCTCCTCCTACCTTTTCAAGGATGATGCATTACATCTTCAACCCCTATACTGGCGAGTTTGTGCTTGTGTATCTGGATGATATTCTGGTGTTTTCCAAGAATGAAGAAGATCACGAAAAGCACTTACGACTGGTTCTTGATCGACTACGAGAGCATAAATTCTATGCCAAGTTCTCCAAGTGCGAGTTTTGGCTCGATAAGGTTTTGTACCTGGGCCACATCATCTCAGCTGACGGTATTGCGGCTAATCCCGAGAAAGTTGAAGCAATTGTCAACTGGGAAGCTCCTCAGAACGTCAAGCAGCTCCGCAGTTTTCTGGGTCTTGCCAGCTATTGCAGAAGGTTTGTTGAGAACTTCTCCAAGATTGCCAAGCCTCTTTCCAACTTGCTTCAGAAGAATGTCAAATACTTTTGGTCTCCAGAGTGTGAAGTGGCATTCAAAACCCTCAAAGAAAAGCTTGTCTCTGCTCCAGTTCTGACTCCTCCGGATGAAACCAAGCCCTATGAAGTATTCTGTGATGCTTCTCTTCAAGGTCTTGGTGGTGTGCTTATGCAAGATAAGAGAATTGTGGCATACACTTCTCATCAGCTCAAGCCAAGTGAGAAGAACTATCCCACACATAATCTCGAGCTAGCAGCTGTGGTACATGCTCTGATTACGTGGAGACATCTGTTGTTGGGCAGAAAGGTCGACATCTTCACTGATCACAAGAGCTTGAAGTACATCTTCACACAGCCGCATCTGAACCTCCGACAGACTCGTTGGGTTGAAATGATCCAAGAGTATAATCCTAGCATTGAATACACTCCTGGCAAGGCGAATGTGATTGCAGATGCTTTGAGCAGAAAGGCATATTGCAACAGCCTTCTTATCAAGCCGTACCAGCCTGAGCTTTGTGAAGCTTTCAGGAAACTCAACCTCCAAGTTGTTCCGCAGGGTTTTCTTGCAAATCTCCAAATTTCTCCTACCTTGGAAGATCAAGTCCGTGAGGCCCAACTCAGTGATACCATGGTGAAGAAAGTGAAACATGGGATTGCAAAGGGCACTCCAAAATACAAGTGCTTCCGTGTTGATGAGAGAGATACCTTGTTCTTCGAGGACAGACTCATTGTTCCCAAAGGTGATCTCAGGAAGCTCATAATGGAAGAAGCTCATGATTCTCTCCTTTCCATTCATCCTGGCAGTTCCAAGATGTATCAAGACCTCAAGCAGTCTTACTGGTGGACACGCATGAAAAGGGAGATTGCCCAATTCGTGAACGAATGTGATGTATGCAGAAGAGTGAAAGCAGAACATCAACGTCCAGCCGGTCTTCTCCAACCTCTTCCTATCCCCGAGTGGAAGTTCGACCACATTGAAATGGACTTCGTCACTGGCTTTCCTAAATCCAAGCGAGGAAATGATGCTATCTTTGTGGTGATTGACAAGCTTACCAAAGTCGCTCACTTTCTTCCAGTCAAAGAATCAATCAATGCAGCTCAACTTGTAGAGCTGTACACTTCCAGAATTGTGTCCCTACATGGCATTCCTCAAATTATATCCTCAGACCGTGGAAGCTTGTTCACATCAAGGTTCTGGGACTCCTTTCAGTCCGCCATGGGCACTAAGATCAGGTTCAGCACTGCTTTTCACCCCCAGACTAGTGGTCAAGTCGAGCGCGTGAATCAGATTCTAGAAGACATACTCAGAGCCTGTGTCATCTCCTTTGGCATGAAATGGGAAGACTGCCTTCCATTTGCCGAGTTCTCTTACAACAACAGCTTTCAAGCAAGTGCAGGCAAAGCACCGTTCGAAATTCTCTATGGCAGAAAGTGCCGTACCCCTCTCAACTGGTCTGAAACAGGCGAACGTCAACTTCTTGGCAATGACTTGATCTCAGAAGCCGAAGAAATGTGCAAAGTCATACGTGAGAATCTCAAGGCCGCTCAGTCGCGTCAGAAGAGCTACTATGACGGCAAGCATCGTGATTTGGCATTCAACATCGGTGATCATGTCTATCTCCGAGTTTCTCCGATGAAAGGCACCCAAAGATTTGGTATCAAAGGAAAACTTGCTCCCAGATACGTCGGGCCTTTCAAGATTCTTGGCAAAAGAGGTGATCTAGCCTATCAACTTGAGCTCCCTCCCAACTTCGCAAATGTTCATGATGTCTTCCATGTGTCTCAACTTCGCAAATGCTTCAAGGCACCTGAGCGCATGATTCCGTTTGAAGAGATTGATCTTCAACAAGACCTGTCCTACCGAGAGCATCTCGTTGCCATTCTCGAAGAAACAGAACGCAAGACCCGCAACAAGACCTGTCCTACCGAGAGCATCTCGTTGCCATTCTTGAAGAAACAGAACGCAAGACCCGCAACAAGTCCATCAAATTCTTGAAAGTCAAGTGGTCACATCACACCGACCGAGAAGCTACCTGGGAACGAGAAGATCATCTTCGTTCCGAGTACCCTTCCTTTTTCCAGTCCTAGATCTCGGGACGAGATCTTTTTGTAGTAGAGGAGAGTTTGTAATGCCCCGGATGTAATACTTTCCCTTTTGGGTATATAATATATCTCCGGCTTCATCTATTTCCATTCCGGGTTCTTTGTCTTTCGGGTTTTCGTCGTTTTGTTGTGTGAGTGTGTGCCATTCATTCATATCATGTAGACATGTGCATTGCATTGCATTTGTGTTGACGGTTGCATCCGGTTCCACGCGTTCCTTCCCGTTGTCCGTTTCGTGTTCCGGAGCTCCCTCACGTGTCCGTGACGTCCCGTAGGCCTACTTTGGTGTTTGGCCGTGTAACGTTACCGGCGTGCCGTGAGACTTGTTGTGTGTTGTTGTTTTGTTGTGTGTAACCCGCCTCTCAAATCTCGTCGTGTTTGGACCCCGTTTGCCATCCCATCAGTTATTCGTGTGGGCTCAAAGTGCCTCCACTTTGTGGCCCAAGACACCCCTCCAATAGCCCACCAACCACTCCTAGCCACTTCTATCATCTAGACCATCCAAATCTGATCCGGTGGCCGAAAACCGCACTCCATTTGGACAACCCTAGCTACTTGTGCCTATATATTTGTCCACTCCCCCAAATTTGTGCCCCAAAACAAGGAAACCCTAGCTCCCCTCCCATCTTCTTCTTCCTCCCTACAGCCACCTCACTGGAGCTCGCCGGAGAGTTCGCCGGAGTGCGCCGGACCTTTGCCGGAGTTCGTCACCGCCACCTCCTCCTCACCCCCGGGCCTCTCCTCACCGCCAACTCTCCACCGCGGGGTCTTCTCCGCCGGCGCCGCCGTCCCCCGGCCAGATCCGGCGAGGGGCCGCCGGATCCAGCCGGCCACGATCTCCCCAGCGTCTCCCGCATCAGGGCGCCGGCCACCTCCATCGCCCGCCGCCAGGTCTTCCTCGACCAGATCGAAGCCCTGGCGCCCGATCCAGTCAACGCCGCGTCGTACGTCTCCAGGCCGCCGATCCCGCTTCGCGATCCACCCAAGGCCCTCACAGCCGCACGGCCCGCCTCCCTCCGTCGGCGAGCTGCCTCCAGCCTGGGCCGCCGCGCCGATCCATCGGCCCAGTCCCGCCAGGCCGGCCTCGCCCCTCCATCCTCCGCTAGGCCGAGCCGCCAAGCCCAGGAGGGCCACTCCGCGTCGCTGGGCCGCAAGGCTAGCCGGGCCGCAAGGCTAGTTCTTGGGCCGCAGCAGGCCGCCGCCCCGTTCGAGCTTCCCTGGCCGCGTCGCTCGTCAGCGCGCTGGCCGCATCGAAGGCCACCGAGGCCGGGGTCCCGATCTGATTCCCTAGCGGGCTGAACCCGTTAGTCCGCCCGGGAACCGCGACCGCTCCGCTTCGGGGCGCCCGATCCGCTACCCCACCGGTCCGATCCGCCGCCCGCGAAGCCCGATCCACCTCCAGCCGCCCCGTTTGACTTCGTTGACTTCTAAGGTTGTTGGGTTTTTCCCTAAGTCCCTGTTATTTGTTCTGCGATACTATATTCAAACATGCATATCTTTTTGTGTGTTGCTCCGTTTCGCGCATATAATATGTCCAGACGTTCGTGGAGACTTGCTCTACGTTTTATCTGTTGTTGTCATGCATGTTAGAGATCGTCTAGGTGCTTGTTTTGATGTTGCAAGAGTGCATCATGATATAAACTGGTGCTATGTGATGTTTTTATGCCATCTTTGCCATGTGATATCTTCTAGCTCGTTTGTCCGAATGATGCAAATGACATGTCCACGTGTTCGTCTTGCCATGCTCTACATGTTGTATGTGCTAGGTAGCATGTTGGATTTATTCTTGCCATATTTATCATCGTTGCAAAGTGCCATGTGGCTGTGATGTTGTTTCACTTGTTATGAAATGCCATCTTGTTGAGCTCGTTGCAATCGTTGTGTTCACCTCTATGATGCATGCTTGTGTGTTTCGGGATCACCTTCATGTGTATTTTGATGAGGTGCTTACATCTTGCCATGTTTAGTTTTGAGGTGACTTAAACATGCTCTTTTTGATGCTATGATGATATTGCTGTTTTAGGACTTAGTGGATTTTCACTAAGTCTGAAATCTGTAACGTTCTGATGCCATGTTCGTGTGATGTTCTAGGACAAAGCATGATAGTTTTGGAGTGGATCTTGATTGTTCCTTGTAGTATATATTGTTGTCTTTCCATTCATGTCCTCACATGTCTATTCAAGTGGCTGTAGCATGTTTATCTTTTGCTCCAAAGTTTCAATAAAATTCTGGTGCCAGAATTTTACTGTCAAGTTCAATATGTCCAAGATCATTGCTATTGATCCGTGGCTCCGTTGGGGGTGCACCTTTGGACTTAGTTGCTGTAGTATATGTCTAGTTTGTGTTCATGTTCTTTGACATGATATTTGAGTGCTGTAGCTTAATTATTTTGAGCTCCGAAGTTGCTATGTTGCTGTAATTTTCAGCTTTCGCTCTTTTCTTGTTTCGGGCATAACTTTTAGCCCATAACTTCGATTTCAGCGAATCTTATATCAAACTTGATTGATTTTCTGTGTAGAATCATAATATCAGATTGTTATCATGTTTTGAGGTGTTTTGCTTGAGTGATATTTTACGTGCTCCGTGTGCATCCTTAGTGCATCCATCATGCATTCATCTTTTTCGAGTGCGCATTGCATCTTGTTGATTGGTGCTTGGTGTGATTGTTTTGTTTAGAGCCGGAAGCAGAGTCTGAGTTCGAGTACGAGCACGAGGTTTGCAACGAGGTTGAGCACGAGGACCCTTCTCACGATCCGAACGACTTCTCTTCAGGCAAGATGACCGAACCCCGATAACATTACTATCTTTGCCTATTGCTAGTAGTCTCGATCTATAGTTTTGCCTCGATGCCCATGATCTTCTTGTCAGCCTCCTACCTGTAAACCATTGCCATGTTTAACCAACCTACCTACGCAAACCGTTGCTTGGCTAAGTACGCTTCGCTCAGCCCTTCTTATAGCATTGCTAGTTGCAGGTGAAGATCGAAGATGCTTGCTTCATGATGAAGTTTGGTTGGGTTATATCACACTATATAATGCTTAAAATGAAATCATCTATATATTGGCAAGGGTGGAAGGCTAAGCCTTTTGCTTGGTGTTTTGTTCCACTCATGCCGTTAGGAACCATATAAACCGGTGTTATGTTCCTTGATTATGCGTTCCTAACACGGTTGGGGTGTATGGGACCCCCTCGATAAACCGCTAAGTGCTAAGTCTTTTCCAGCAAGTCCCAACATTGGTACTATTTTCCTAATAACAAACTAAACTTGCATAGGGAGTAATTAACCCTCTTTCTTAATCAACAACCCCGGGCCAGTGCTCCACATGAGTGTTGGTCCGAAACGGGGAGTCTGCGGGGCCACCTCAAGGAAACTCGAGGTTTGGTAAAAACCTGTAGAATCGCCCATCCGGTCGTGTCCTGAGACTTAGATACGCGCGGCTACTATCAGGGTGTCGACACGCTGGGAGGATTTGCTGGATTAGCCTTACCTTAGCTCGGTATATCTTGAGCACGGGATTCCGAGGATACTCGGGTCTTCCCACTTGGAGTTGCGACTCCGCGGATCGTGGGCTTGTAATGGGTCAAGTTGGAACACCCCTGCAGGGTTTGAACTTTCGAAAGCCGTGCCCGCGGTTATGTGGCAGATGGGAGCTTGTTAATATCCGGTTGTAGATAACTTGACACAATGTTACTAATACACTACCAGGGTGTGTTCCGTGACTGTCAATTTCCGAATAGGGATTCGGGAGTTGAACACGGAGGGGTTATGCTTGTTGAGATTGTAGCTAGGATCACTTCGTGATCACTTCTCGTCCGAGGCTTTCTCTTCTCGCTCTCACTCACGTAAGCTAGTTGCTAGTTGCTGCTGTAGACACTTATTCTTTTCTTCAGCCTTTATCCTCTCCCAAAGGCTTAAATAGTCTTGTTACCCAGTAACGGGATTGCTGAGTCCTCTGTGGCTCACAGTTACTTCACACACCAGATGCAGGTCCAGCTGTGAGCTATCCAGGTGATGGCACCGAGCTGGATTGGGAGTACGACGAGGAGCGTAGTCGGTACTATGTGTGATACCCGGATGATCAGTAGTGGAGACTCTTACTAGGATTCGATCCGCCTATGGTTTATTTATTTAAGTTTGGTATCTTGCATTTGGATTTTGCCCTTAGAGGGTTGTGATGTTCTTAATGTATGATGATTGAGACTTGAATTGTAATTCTGTGACGTGGCGAGTGTAAGCCAACTATTTTCTGTTTACAATCCCCTCTTTTACATGAGATGTGCAAAGATTACCAAATTTGAGATCATTCTAGGATGGATTTATGCCTTTAAGTCGTGCCTCGACACGTAGGAGGTATAACTCCATCCTGGGCATTACACCAACCTTGGGCAGCATATGTTGATGAAGCTCAAAGCTATGTGAAGTTTGACAGAAAGACTATACGTTGGCAGTCTTCGCACTCTGGTGGATGTATCCAATGGCAAAAAACCATCTGAGTTCATCAAAGATGTACTGGATCAGTTGTCCACAATGCCTAGTCAAATTGAAGAGCTGAAGAAATCAGCCGCCCGGGCAGGAGCAATAGCCGAGTTAAGCCGTGCAAAGGCTTATCACTCAGAACTAGACCCTCAAGAGATGGCTGGCGGGTACCCAGAATACAAAGATTATGGGTCTGCTTTTAACGAGGTGGATTATGCCAAATGTATCAGAGACATGCGGCCACTGGCGTGTCAACTCGCCCAAAGTCAGGATCTGAATAGGTACCAACCGGCTTATGATAACAATAATACGTGAATCAAGTCGCCTTCTTTCGACGTCGTATATCTGACGCCTCAAAGTCGTAAGCAATTTTTCACCCCTGATATTGACCCATCTTCTATCATCAACGATGAAGCAGTCTTTAAAGATTTAACTGGCATCGACTGGGCTTCGGACAATCTTCAGATCAGAAACTACGAAGAGCCAGCTCAAGATGATCAAGGAACTTCTTCATCACGGCAGCAAGGTGCAAACTCGAAGGGCACTAACTCGGACGACCAAGTGGGCGGCTCAGTGGAGTAACATCAATTATGTTTGAAAACTTTTGGGCTGTACTGAAGCATTGTGATAGGCTTAGTTGAAAAATACATGGTCACTCTTGTCGTCTCATTGCACACATTTTGAAAATTGCCAAAATGTTGGGTGTAAACAATCCTTCTGGGATGTTATTACTTTGCTTAACATGCCTCTTGAAAGAATAATTGTCTTGAATAAGTGCAATTTTTCTTAACCTGCCGTAGTTGTTACATAACTCGGTAGCTCGTTTGTAGGAGACCGGAGATCTGAAGACCTTGTATGTTTATAAGAAAATCTGGAGTTTAAACACCCAGTTGTTATTGACCAATGGCGACTTATGGCCCGTGCATTGTAACACAGAGTCTTAGCAACCCGGCGGCTTATAACCTTTGTAACAGTCAGAATAGTGATAACCCTTGCAAACAGAGATGTTAAAACGTTGCAATTTATGCACAAAAATATGAATTCACAAGTCGGCTTTTAAGGCTCGACAGAAAAGAGCGGCTTTTAAGGCTTGAGTCTTGCTTCAATGAAGCATTGGCATGATAGTCGTTTCTTCCCGTAAGCCAGATCTCACATGGTATATCCTGCCATTTTAACCTTGACCAATTCAGGGTCATATAGATTGACTGACAAGAGTATGAAGAATCATATAGTGGAGTAGCAACAAGCAAACGGGTGAGTTTATGCTCGCTCTCTATAAGCCGGCTCTCACGTGACAAAAATCGCCGTTTTAAGCTTGTCAAGTTCAGGGTCATAAAAGATTGACTGTCAAGAGTACGGCGAGTCCCCTATTGGAGTAGCAAGTTGCAAACAGGTAGGTTTAACCCATATAGTGGCGTTTATTTGTCGATCAAGAGGGTATTAAAGCTAAACTAAGTGAGTTGGAAGCCCCCAAGTGACCTTATGACCAATTAATAAAGACTCAACACAGTAAATATGAGCTGAAACGACAAAGGCCCCGTCATTTGGGGATGCCGACTTTATTACGTTGGTCATAAATTGATATGTACACTGATGAAGGTATATATAATGATGGGAGCCAGTGGCTCAAGTGTAGTAAGGCCGAAGATGAGCAACGCTCCAGGGCATGTTGGTCTCCTCCTCATATGTGCGTGAATCTTTGTTCTCACGTATGTCAATGAGGTAGTATGACCCATTGTTGAGGTTCTTGCTGACCACAAAGGGTCCTTCCCAAGGAGGTGAAAGCTTATGCATCCCTGTCTGATCTTGAATCAAACGGAGCACTAAGTCGCCCTCCTGGAAAGTCTGGCTTCGCACCGAGCGGCTGTGATAGCGATGTAGGTCTTGCTGATATATAGCTGAACGAGCTACCGCAAGATCACGCTCTTCCTCCATAGCATCTAAAGCATTCTAACGCACTGTCTCGTTATCAGTTTCCACATAAGCTGCCACTGTGGGCAAGTCATGACAAATGTCGCTAGGGAGAACTGCTTTAGCACCATAAACCATGAAGAAAGGTGTATAACCTGTTGATCTGTTGGGGGTGGTCCTGATGCTCCAAAGAACTGAAGGAAGCTCTTCCGCCCAACAACCCGGAGTCTGTTTTAAGGGAGCCATAAGTCAGGGTTTGATTCCTCTCAAGATCTCCTGGCTATTATGCTCTGCCTGACCATTGGACTGAGGATGTCCAACTGACGAAGCATCAAGCCTGATGTGCTCTTTTTGACAAAACTATTTCATAGCATCTTTAGATAAATTCGCCCCATTATCAGTGATGATACCATGAGGATAACCAAAGTGAAAAATCAGCTTCTTGACAAACTGAACTATAGTAGCCGCCTCACAATTACTGACTGGCTCTGCCTCAACCCACTTGGTGAACTTATCAACTGCAACCAATAGGTGAGTTTTATCGAAAGTTTATTGTCCTTAGACATTTTGAACGGCCCAACCATATCAAGTCCCCAAACTGTGAACGGCCAAGTAATTGGAATCATCCTCAATTCTTGAGCCAGCACATGAACTTGTCTTGCAAATTTCCAGCAACCATGACACTTGCGAACTATGTCCTCTACATCAGCATGAGCCGTCAACCAAATAAAAACCATGACGAAAAGATTTAGCCACCAGAGATCTTGACCCGGCATGATGACCACAATCACCAGCATGGATTTCTTGTAAAAAGTCACGGCCCTCCTCAGGAGATACACATCATTGAAACACGCCAGTCACACTGCATCTGTGTAACTCGTCGTTGATGATAGTCATGGATTTAGAACGACGGATAATCTGTCGTGTGAAAAGCTAATCCTCTGGAAGCTCAACTCGGGTCAAATAAGCCAGATATGGCACTGTCCAATCCGGGGTAGCACGTAGAGCCGCCACCAGCTGGCCTTCTGGGTCAGGGACGGCCATGTCTTCTTGTGAAGGTAACTTGATAGAAGGATTATGCAAAATTTCAATGAACACATTAGGAGGAACCGGCTTACGCTGAGAACCTAGCCGTGACAGAGCATCAGCTGCCTCATTAAGCTGATGGTCGATGTGATCCACTTGATACCCGTTGAAGTGGCTAGCAATACTAGTCACTGCCTAGTGATAAGCCACCATGAGTGGGTCCTTAGAATCCCATGTTCATGAAACTTGTTGAGCCACCAGGTCTGAGTCGCCAAAGCACCTGACCCAGCTTAAATTCATCTCCTTAGCCATACGAAGCTCATGGAGAAAAACCTCATACTCAACTACATTGTTAGTACATGGAAACATAAGCCTTAAAACATAACAAAACTTATCATCTCGAGGGGAAGATATGACCACTTAAGCCTCCGAGCCTTCCAGCTGCCTAGACATGTCAAAGTGTATTGTCTAGTAAGTATTATCTGGCTTCTCCTTAGGTGCTTGCTACTCTGTCCAATCATTGATAAAATCCACCAAAGCTTGAGACTTAATGGCAGTCCTTGGCACATATTTGAGATTATGTGGCCCTAACTCAATTGCCCACTTAGCAACCCGGCATGTGGCCTCTCTATTTTGAATGATATCCCCTAGAGGAGCTGAACTGACCACATTAATTGGATGCTCAAGGAAATAGTGCTTCAGCTTGCGACTAGCCATGAACACCCCAAAGACCAACTTCTGCCAATGTGGATATCTCTGCTTAGACTCTGTCAGAACCTCGCTGATGTAGTAAACTGGCCGTTGAACTGGACATTCCTTCCCTGACTCTTTGCGCTCCACAACAACTGCAACGCTAACGGCCTTGCTAATAGCCGCCACATACAGGAGCATAGGCTCTTTTTCTGTCGGAGCAGCTAAGACGGATAGCTCAGTCAACTGCCTCTTAAGCGCCTCCAAGGCCTCATCAGCAACCTTACTCCAGACAAAGTTATCTGTCTTCATCATCATATGGTACAAGGGGATTGCTTTCCCGCTCAGGCGGCTTATAAAGAGACTCAGGGCTGCAATACGACCCACCAATCTCTGCACGTCATTGATATAGGCCAGCTTAGACAAAGAAGTGATAGCTTCAATCTTCTCCGAGTTAGATTCAATGCCCCTCTCTGAGACCAGAAAACCCAACAATTTTCCTGCAGGTACACCAAAAACACACTTATCTAGGTTAAGCATCATTTTATTATCTCAAAGGTTGTCAAAAGTTTCCTTCAAGTCCTCAAGCAAAGATTGCTTCATTCTGGACTTGATCACAATGTCATCAACATAAGCATGAACGTTGCATCTAATTTATCCATGAAGGCAATTCTGAACAAAGGGTTGATAAATCGCATGTGCACTCTTAAGCCCAAAGGGCATAGACACATAGCAGAAAGCTCCAAAAGGCGTGATAAAAGACGTCTTCTCTTGGTCTTCCACTGCCATCTTGATCTGATGATAACCAGAATAAGCATCTAGGAAACGTAAAATCTCACAACCCACCGCTGCATCAATGATTTGGTCGATACGGGGGAGAGCAAACAGATCAGATGGACAAGCCTTGTTAAGATTTGTGTAGTCAACACACATATACCAAGTGTCGTTCTTCTTGGGAACAAGCACTAGGTTAGCCAACCACTTAGGATGAAACACTTCAATGATGAACCCCGCCAGCCGCCGTCAAGAGCTGGGCTGCTTCTTTTCCAATAACTTTCCTTCTCCCCTCATTAAAATGACGGAGGAACTGTCGAAGAAGCTTAATCTTAGGATCAATATTAAGGTTGTGCTCAGCAAATTCTCTCGATAAACCTGGCATGTCAGAAGGTTTCCATGCAAAGATGTCCCAATAATCATGGCTGAACTTGATGAGCGCACTTTCCTATTTGGGATCCATCCCAGTCCTAATAGTGAACTGCTGTGAAGAGTCCCCTGAGACAAAATCAACCTGCTTTGTATCCATGGCCGACTTAAACTTGAGCGGCGGGTCACTCTCCATAGTAGGTTTCTTGAGAGGTGTCATATCAGGCAGGTCAACATTATCCTTATAAAACTTGAGCTCTTCCGTAGCACAAGCCGTATCCGCATAGGACGCATCGCCCTCTTCACAATCAAGAGCTATATGAGGATCCCCATGGACTGTGATTGGTCCTTGAGGTCCTGGCATCTTAATCTGCAGGTATACATAATACGGGCATGCCATGAAGCGACATTAGCCATCCGTCCAAATAGTGCATGATATGGACTTTTTATCTTGACCACCTTGAACCACATCTTCTCCACTCTAAAATTAGAATCATCACCAAAAGCTACTTCCAGCTCAATCTTACCAACAAGGTAAGCCGACTTGCCAGGAACCACTCCATGAAAAACAGTGGAGGATTGCTTAAGATTCTTCTCAGTCAAGCCCATCCGCCTAAAAGTCTCATAATACAAGATGTTGATGTTGCTTCCATCGTCCATAAGCACTTTGGTGAGCTTATAGCCGCCTACATGAGGAACTACCACCAGAGCTAGGAGACCCGGATTATCAACCCGGGGCGGGTGATCCACACGGCTCCAAGTTATGGGCTGCTCAGACCAATTCAAATAGTGTGGAAATGCCAGCTCAACCATGTTGACCAGTCGTTAATGAACTTTCCTATATCTTTTGCAAATATTTGTCGTGAAGACATGGTACTGACCACTGTTAAGCTGCTTGAGATTACTCTAATATCCAAACTGGTTATTCTGCTGCTGATTGTTATGACCAGACTGTTGAGTATGACCACCATGATTACCTTGATTCTGATATCTAGAGCCTGAACCGCCACCACCAAAGCTGGAACCATGGGATCCAGAGCCTGGCCCACAATGTGGTTTGTTACCATTGCCATGGTGTCGTTGAAGACTCTGATTTTTAAACTCCCGCATAGTGTAACAATCCTTCCAGGCATGAGTAGATGGCTTGTCAGGATATGTATGTTTTGGACAAGGACCGTTAAGCATTGCTTCCAGGTTGAAGTGCTTACCCCCACCAAAAGGCGGCTTGCCATTACCATTACGACGTTGATTCTTAAACCCAGTGTTGGTGTTAGCCACGAACTCTGGCCCGCCATCTGGGTACTTACTCTTACCTCCATTACCTTGGCTGTTTTGATTGGCATTGTGACTAGAGGCGTTCGAATGATGGCCCTTACCACCATCGTTTTTCTTGCCCTTATTAGACTTATCCTCATCAGAGTTAGGATCCTTTGTATTATCAAAATCAGCGTATCTAGTGAGTACATCCATAAGCTTTCCCATATATGTGCACTTAGTCTTAAGCCGCCCAAGCTTCTACTTAAGTGGCTCAAAGTGACAGTTCTTCTCTAGCATTAACACAGCTTGACCCGCCGCAATACCTTCTGAAGAATGTATTATGGTCGCAATCCGGCGAGCCCAATGATGGGTCGACTCATCCTCCCATTGAACACAATGCTCCAAGTCAACAATTGTCATTGGCTTCTTACAGGTTCCTTAAAAATTCTTGATAAAGCTCTCCTTCAATTCCCCCAAGTGTTGATGGAGTTGGGCGACATGTTTTTCAACCATGTACGAGTCGGCCCGTCCAGCATCACATTGAAATATTTAGCGCAAACTATGTCACTAACCTCCAACATATCCATTGTGATTCATAACTTTCAATCCATGCCTCTGGGGATAGATTCGCCGTGTAATTAGGCACCTTTCAAGGATCCTTAAAATCCTTAGGCATGCGCTCATTACGTATAGCTGGCGCAAGACACGACACTCCAATAGTTCGGCTGTTTGCCCTAACTCCCATGGAAGTGGGGTTGCTGGAGGTGGCTGGTAAGCCCCCTAGTTCACTGCATCAGCCTCTCAGCGGGCTCTAGATGCATCCACCATCGCCTGAGCATCTGTCCGTGTATTGCGGGGCGGGTCTCCTTGGGGCGGGTTACCATTGGGTGGGTTACGACGGTGTCGGGTGCTGCTTAGACACCGTCGGCGACTCAGCATGACAACTATAACTTCGGCTTGGCAACGGGGTTGAATGCACATGGTGTCGGCTATAAGAATAATTGTCCTGCTGAGCAACCATGGTCCGAAGAAACCCAATAGTGTTCCTGGTCTCAACGGCGGCTGGCATATCATAGACAATTGGAATAGCAGCCAGGCGGGTTGTTGCTGCCACTAGGTTATCCGCCGGGTTAGAAAAGTGACCTGACGGTGTTAAAAAAGGTTGCGGCTCGATAAGACGAGGGTCTTGGGCCGGCTCTTCCCTTCGAGCCATCTCTGGCTGGTTAGGTTGAGTTGCGGCCCCGCTCCCTAGCGCATTAAATGTTAATTGGAGTATAACTTGTGCTCCTGGAGTTCCTGCGTCCGCCCTCGACGCGTTAAATAAACGTGTAGGCTCATAAACCGGAGGCATGCGACTCTGATACCGCCTCCAATTAACTGCCTTTGAAGCATTCTGCTCAATACTTATGCACCATGCCTCAGCCTGTAAGCGCTCTCTTTCTACGCTGATGTCAGTTTGCAACACATCTATCCGATTGTTCTCAACGTTGAGATCATCTTGGGCCTTGGTCATCTAATCCCGCAGCTTCGCGATTTCCACATTACGCTTCGCCTGGTTTTCCACAGTGACCTGAGTTCCTAGTAAGGTCATCAGAGCAGCAGTTAACTCGGCCAGAACTTGAGCCGAAGGCGTTGCCGAGCCAGAGGTTCCAGGGGCCGCCGCAAACAGGTCAACTACACCTACTGCTCCCATCGATGTTGAGTTTTGAACCGGCGTCGTGCCTGCCATGTAAACAGTGGTTCGGTGCGGCGGCTCGTAGGTGTCCAGAATAGTGTCGCCATTGAAACTGCCCCCAAGACCGCCATCTTCAAGCCGGTAGATTGATTCCATCTCTACATTCCAGGACTCCCCATCTGAGTAGACAAGAGCCTCTCCTCCAAATTCAGATTTTTCTGGACTTTCTACGCTGTGTGAATCTAACAAAAACATGCTTCGAAGCGGCTTGAGTTCGGGTGGGTTGCACGCGCCAAGCCACTGATACGTCCATTCTGCATCATGCTTTTATGTTGAAATTTATTGCACTACGGGCTGTTATTACATGTTATGTCACAATACTTACGTCTTTTCTCTCTTATTTTACAAGGTTTACATGAAGAGGGAGAATGCCGGCAGCTGGAATTGTAGGCTAGAAAAGAAGCAAACTCTGGAAACCTATTCTGCACAACTCAATAAGCTCCGAAACTCCACGGGGCACCATTTCAGAAAATATAAAAAATATCTGACAAAAGAGAATCACCAGGGGGCACCACCTGTCCACGAGGGTGGGGGGCGCCCCCCCCCCCCTCTCTCTGGGCGCGCCCTCTGTCTCGTGGGCCACCAGATGGCCCCCCGATGCCTATCTTCTCCTATATAAGGTGTTTTGACCTGGAAAAAATCAGAAGGAGGCTTTCGGGACCATACTCCGCCGTCTCGAGGTGGAACCTTGGCGGAAACTAATCTAGGGCTCCGGCAGAGCTGTTCTGCCGGGGATACTTCCCTCTAGGAGGGGGAAATCGTCACCGCCGTCATCACAAACAACTCTCCCATCTTGCGAAGGGTTATCTTCATCAACATCTTCACCAGCACCATCTCCTCTCAAATCCTAGTTCATCTCTTGTATCCAATCTTTGTACCCAAACCTCATATTGGTACATGTGGGTTGCTAGTAGTGGTGATTACTCCTTGTAGTTGATGCTAGTTGGTTTATTTGGTGGAAGATCATATGTTCAGATCTATTATGCATATTAATACCCCTCTGATCATGAACAATATTATGTCTTGTGAGTAGTTACTTTTGTTCATGAGGACATGGGAGAAGTCTTGCTATAAGTAGTCATGTGAATTTGGTATTCGTTCGATATTTTGATGAGATGTATGTTGTCTCTCCTCTAGTGGTGTCATGTGAACGTCGACTACATGAAACTTCGCCATTATTTGGGCCTAGAGGAAGGCACTGGGAAGTAATAAGTAGATGATGGGTTTCTAGAGTGACAGAAGCTTAAACCCTAGTTTATGTGTTGCTTCGTAAGGGGCTGATTTGGATCCATATGTTTCATGCTATGGTTAGGTTTACCTTAATACTTCTTTTGTACTTGCGGATGCTTGCATTAGATGTTAATCATAAGTGGGATGCTTGTCCAAGTAAGGACAGCACCCAAGCACCGGTCCACCCACATACCAAATCATCAAAGTACCGAACGCGAATCAGATGATCGTGATGAAAACTAGCTTAACAATAATTTCAATGTGTCCTCGGGAGCGCTTTCCTTCATATAAGAGTTTGTCCAGACTTGTCCTTTGCTACTAAAAGGATTGGGCCATCTTGTTGCACCTTATTTACTTTTACCTTTTGTTACTTGCTACCAATTACCTTATTACAAAACTATATGTTACCGATAATTTCAGTGCTTGCACGAAATACCTTACTGAAAACTGCTGATCATTTCCTTCTGCTCCTCATTGGGTTCGACACTCTTACTTATCGAAAGGACTACGATAGATCCCCTACACTTGTGGGTCATCAAGACTCTTTTCTCGCGTTGTTGCCGTGGAGTGAAGCGCCTTTGGTAAGTGGAATTTGGTAAGGAAAAAATTATATAGTGTGCTGAAATTTACTGTCACTTGTTACTATGGCTCATCATCCTTTGAGGGGCTTGTTCGGGGTAACTTCGCCCCGACCAGAAGAGCAAAGAGTTGCTCCTCAACCTATTGCACCTACTGAAAATGTTTGCTTTGAAATTCCTTCGGGTAGGATAGGGAAACTGCTAGATGATCCTTTTACAGGGGACGGAACACTGCATCCTGATTTGCATCTAATCTATGTGGATGAAGTTTGTGGATTATTTAAGCTTGCATATATGCTCAAGGATGTAATCAAGAAGAAGGTCTTCCCTTTATCTTTGAAGGGAGATGCATTGACATGGTTTAGGCTATCTGATGATATTGGATCACGGAACTATAATCGACTGAAGTTGGAATTTCATCAGAAGTTCTACCATATGCATCAGGTTCATCGTGATCGTAATTATATTTATAATTTTTGGCCTCGTGAAGGAGAAAGCATCACTCAAGCTTTGGGGAGGCTTAAGTCAATGTTATATTCATGCCCCAATCATGAGCTCTCAAGAAAAATGATCATTAAAATTTTTTATGCTCGGTTTTCTCTCAATAATCGCACCATGCTCGATAATTCTTGTTCTGGTTCTTTTATGATGAAGACTGTGGAACTCAAATGGGATTTATTGGAAAGAATTAAATGCAACTCTCAAGATTGGGATCTCGACGAAGTTAAGGAGTCAGGTATGACCCCTAAGTTTGATTGTGTTAAAGCTTTTATGGATACTGATGTTTTCCGTGAGTTTAGCACTAAATATGGACTTGACTCTGAGATAGTAGCTTCTTTCTATGAATCATTTGCTACTCATGTTGATCTTCCCAAGGAGAAGTGGTTTATACCATCCTCGCATTGAAGTGAAAGTAGTTGAACCTATTAAAGTTGAAGAAAAGACTATCACTTATAATGATGACACTATTGTTCCTACTACTTATATTGAGAAACCACCTTTCCCTATTAGAATAAAGGATCATGCTAAAGCTTCAACCGTGGTTCGTAAGAGTAGTACTAGAACACCTACACCCTCTGAGCAAATTAAAGTTGAACCTAGTGTTTCTATGGTTAAAGATCTCTTGGTTGAAAATTTAGATGGACATGTTATTTACCTCCAAGAGCAAGCTGCTAGAATAGCCAAACCCGATGCTAGGAATAAACATAGACCTGTTGTAGGCTTGCATGTTATCTCTGTTAAAATAGGAGATCATTGCTATCATGGTTTATGTGACGTAGGTGCTAGTGCAAGTATAATCCCTCATTCCAAATATCAAGAAATTATGCATGATATTGCCCCTGTTGAGTTGGAAGGGATTGATGTTACTATTAAGCTTGCTAACAGAGACACTATTACACCAGTTGGGATGGTTAGAGATGTTGAAGTCTTGTGTGGGAAGGTTAAATACCCTGCTGATTTTGTTATTCTTAGTTCCCCACAAGATGATTTTTGTCCCATTATATTTGGTAGACCCTTCTTGAATACTGTTAATGCTAAGATAGACTGCGTGGAAGATATGATTGTGTAGGGATAACTTTCTTTAGCCATAGTATTTTGAGAAGACATGATTGCTTTGTTAGTATGCTTGAAGTATTGTTATTTCTTATGTCAATATAGACTTTTATCTTGAATCTTTCAGGTCTGAACATTCATGCCACAATTAAGAGAATTACATTGAAAAACTATATTGGTTAGCATTCCACATCAAAAATTCTTTCTTTATCATTTACCTACTCGAGGACGAGTAGGAATTAAGCTTCGGGATGCTTGATACGTCTCCAACGTATCTATAATTTTTTATTGTTCCAAGCTATTATTTATGAAGTCTTGGATGTTTAATGGCCTTTATCATACACTTTTATATCATTTTTGGGACTAACCTACTAACCCAAAGGCCTAGTCCATATTGTTGATTTTTGCCTGTTTCAGGGTTTTGCAGAAAAAGAATATCAAACGGAGTCCAAACAGAATGAAACCTTCGCGAGAGATATTTTTGGAGAAAATCACGCACGAGGGACTTGAGAAACACGTCAGGGGATCAAGGGGTGGCCCACGAGGGTGGGGGCGCCCCCCCCTCTCCCAGGGCGCGCCCCCTGCCTCGTGGGGCCGCCGAGCATCCCTCGGTGTCCTTCTTCTTCCTATATAAGTCTACGTACCCCGAAACCTTCGACAACAGAGAGAAAACCCTAATTCCACCATTGTACCTTCTGTTCCCGTGAGATCCCATCTTGGAGTCTGTTCCGGAGCTCCACCGGAGGGGGATCCATCACGGAGTTCTTCATCATCATCATCATCGCCCTCACCATGAGTTGTGAGTAGTTTACCACAGACCTTCGGGTCCATAGCTAGTATCTAGATGGCTTCTTCTCTCTCTTTGGATCTCAATAGAAAGTTCTCGTCGGTCTTCGAGGAGATCTATTCGATGTAATCTCTTTTTGCGGTGTGTTTGTCGAGATCCGATGAATTGTGAGTTTATGATCAAGATTATCTATGAAAGATAGTTGGTTCTTCTCTGAACTTTTTATGTGTGCTCATATATATCCTTGCAAGTCTCTCCGAATTATTGGTTTGGTTTGGCCTACAAGATCTATAGTTCTTGCAATGGGAGAAGTGCTTGGCTTTGGGTTCAATCTTGCGGTGTCCTTTCCCAGTGACAGTAGGGGCAGCAAGGCACGTATTGCATTGTTGCCATCGAGGATAAAAAGATGGGGTTTATATCATATTGCTTGAGTTTATCCCTCTACATCATGTCATCTTGCTTAAGGCATTACTCTGTTCTTATGAACTCAATACACTAGATGCATCCTGGATAGCGGTCGATGTGTGGAGTAATGGTAGTAGATGCAGAATCATTTCAGACTACTTGTCTCGGACGTGATGCCTATATACAATGAACATGCCTGGATAGTCTCATAATTATTCGCTTTTCTATCAATTTCTCGACAGTAATTTGTTTACCCGCCGTAGAATATCGCTATCATGAGAGAAGCCACTAGAGAACACTATGGCCCCTGGGTCTATTCTCAACATATCAATCTACATCTACTTTACTTTTATCGCTTTTGTTTGTTGTTCTTATAAACCAAAAATATAAACTATCATCTCTATCAGATCTCACTTTCATAAGTGACCGTAAAGGGATTTACAACTCCTTATCGCGTTGGCTGCGAAGTTCTTATTTGTTTGTGCAGGTGCGAGGGACTCGCGCGTGGTCTCCTACTGGATTGATACCTTGGTTCTCAAAAACTGATGGAAATACTTACGCTACTATGCTGCATCTCCCTTTCCTCTTTGAGGGAATACAACGCAAGCTCGAGAAGTAGCACAAATACCTTATGGAAAAGAAAGATGCCAAACCTAGACTTATTAGATGGGTTCTCTTGCTGCAAGAGTTTGATTTGCATATTATTGATAGAAAGGGAGCTGAGAACCCCGTTGCAGATAACTTGTCTAGGCTAGAGAACATACTTGATGACCCACAACCTATTGATGATAGCTTTCCTGATGAACAACTAGCTGTCATAAATACTTCTCGTACTGCTCCATGGTATGCTGATTATGCTAATTACATTGTTGCTAAGTTTATACCTCCTAGCTTCACATATCAGCAAAAGAAAAAGTTCTTCTATGATTTGAGACATTACTTCTGGGATGACCCACATCTTTATAAACAAGGAGTAGATGGTATTATTAGATGTTGTGTACCTGAGCATGAACAGGAACATATCCTACGCAAGTGCCACTCCGAAGCTTATGGAGGACACCATGTTGGAGATAGAACTGCACATAAGGTATTGCAATCTGGTTTTTATTGGCCTACTCTCTTGAAGGATGCTCGTAAGTTTGTCTTATCTTGTGATGAATGTCAAAGAATTGGTAATATCAGTACACAACAAGAAATGCCTATGAATTATTCACTTGTTATTGAACGATTTGATGTGTGGGTCTTTGATTATATGGGACCGTTTCCTTCCTCTAATGGGTACACACATATTTTAGTTGTTGTTGATTATGTTACTAAGTGGGTAGAAGCTATTCCGACTAGTAGTGCTGATCACAACACCTCTATTAACATGCTTAAAGAAATTATTTTTCCGGGGTTTGGAGTCCTTAGATACTTAATGACTGATGGTGGTTCACACTTTATTCACGGTGCTTTCCGTAAAATGCTTGCTAAGTATGATGTTAACCATAGAATTGCATCCCCTTATCACCCACAGACTAGTGGTCAAGTAGAATTAAGTAATAGAGAGCTGAAATTAATTTTGCAAAAGACAGTTAATAGGTCTAGAAAGAATTGGTCCAAGAAACTAGATGATGCATTATGGGCCTATAGAACTGCATATAAAAATCCTATGGGTATGTTTCCATATAAGATGGTTTATGGAAAAGCATGTCACTTACCTCTTGAGCTAGAACATAAGGCATATTGGGCTATTAAAGAGCTTAATTATGATTTCAAACTTGCCGGTGAAAAGAGGTTATTCGACATTAGCTCTCTTGATGAATGGAGAACCCAGGCTTATGAGAATGCCAGGCTATTTAAAGGAAAAGTTAAAAGATGGCACGACAAAAGGAAACAAAAGCGTGAGTTTAACGTAGGTGATTATTTCTTGCTATACAACGCTCGTTTAAAAAATTTTGCAGGAAAACATCTCTCTAAATGGGAAGGACCTTACGTTATCAAGGAGGTCTATCGTTCCGGTGCCATAAAAATCAACAACTTCGAAGGCACAAATCCGAAGTTGGTGAACGGTCAAAGAATCAAACATTATATCTCAGGTAATCCTATAAATGTTGAAACCAATGTTATTGAAACTGTAACCACGGAGGAATACATAAGGGACACTTTCCAGAATGATTCAGACCCCGAAAAGGAAGAGGTATGTGGTACGGTAAGTAAACATACTCCAAAACAGTTCTAAAGGCAATTTTTCACCGTTTTGGAATATTTAGAAAAATAGAAAAATAAGTGGTAGTTCGGAAGAGACACGAGCCGTCCACGAGGGTGGAGGGCGCGCCCCCTCTCCCTGGGCGCGCCCCCTGTCTCTTGGGCACCTCGTGTGCCTCCCGGACTCCGATTTCTTGTATGTTACACCTTTTGGTCGGTAAAAATTCATTATATATTCTCCCGAAGGTTTTGATGACCGTATCACGCCAAAATCCTCTGTTTTTTCGACCTGTTTCTGTCGCAGATAAGAGCAATATGTCGTCCTAGGATTCGGAGGGAGAAAGCTATGTGGCTGATTTCCTTGCTGACCCTAAGGTCTATGGGGACTGGGAGCATTATGGTTGGACCATGGAGGAAGAAGAGGACCATGATCCCAAGGGAAAGGATTGGACCAGCTCAGATGAAGACCAAGTCCCACTACCTCAACCTGGGGACATGCATGTGGAGTTCAAAATGTCAAGCCTCCCCGACAGAGTATAAAGAAACCTAAGATTGAGTTTATCCCTTTTCACCTCTTGTAGGAAAACAAGCAGGAACTATGCAAGAAGATATTAAACCTTGAGCAGGAAATCAATGACCTAAGGGAGCAAAATTCTATCCTTAAGCGCAAGATAAGGAACAAGCCAATTACATCACCACCTCCGAAGAAGGGGGCATAATCATATGGGTATGGGCACTCCCCTTGGCAACTGCCAAGCTTGGGGGAGCTGTCCCGGTATCGTATCACCATCACACTCCTATCTTTACCGTTTTTCTTACTTCAATCCTTTTGGTAGTATCTTGATCTAGTAGAATAAAGTTAGCATGATCTAGTTGTGAGCTTTTGCTTTATGATCTTTACCTTTGTAATCGAGTCCGTGAGCTATATAATAAAGATTAGTGTTGAGTCAAGGGCTTGATTTCCTCACTTTGGTCATGATAGAATAAAATAAAATATAAAAAGTATCAAGGAGATCATATTGATCTTATGGGAAGTGATGACTTCACATATAAGAGTATGATGAATAAAAGTTGTTGAGAGTTGACAAACATAGTCTTGGTCATCGTTGCAATTAATAGGAAGTAATAAAGAAAGAGAGGTTTCACATACAAATACACTATCTTGAATATCTTTTATGATTGTGAGCACTCATTAAAATATGACATGCTAAAGAGTTGATGTTGGACAAAGAAGACAACATAATGGGTTATGTTTTCTTATATTCAGAATAAAGTATATTGCCATGGATCATCCAACATATTGATCTTGCATTTCCCCCTCATGCTAGCGAAAACTCCTTGCACCAAGTAGAGATGCTACTTGTGCTTCCATACATCCTTAAATCCAGTTTTGCCATGAGAGTCCACCATACCTACCTATTGATTGAGTAAGATCCTTCAAGTAAGTTGTCGTGTTGCAAACTCGCGAAAATATGTATGATTTATTAGTGTGGAGGAAATAAGCTTTATACGATCTTGTGATATGGAAGTAATAAAAGCGACGGACTGCATAATAAAGGTCATTATCACAAGTGGCAATATAAAGTGACGTTCTTTTGTGCTAAGACTTTGTGCATCCAACCATAAAAGCACATGACAACCTCTGCTTCCCTCTGCGAAGGGCCTATCTATTATTCTTGCCTTATAAGAGTCAAGGTGAACTCACCTTTCCTTTTTACATTTTATCCTTTGGCAAGCACAATGTGTTGGAAAGATTCTGACATATATACCCAATTGGATGTAAGTTATCATGGTCTATTACTGTTGACATTACCCTTGAGGTAAAAGGTTGGGAGGCAACACCATAAGCCCCTATCTTTCTCTGTGTCCGATTAAAACTCCATAACCATAAGTATTGCATGAGTGTGAGCAATTGTGAAAGACTATATGATAGTTGAGTATGTAGGCTTGCTGAAAAGCTCTTATGTTGACTCTTTCCGATGTTACGATAAATTGCAATTGCTTCAATGACCGAGATCATAGTTTGTTGGTTTTCAATGAAATTTTTGATTCATACTTGACATTGTGAATGAATTGTTACTTTAGCATAAGAATCATATGACAATATATATGTGTTGCTGTTATAAGAATAATCATGATGCCCTCATGTCCGTATTTTATTATTATTTTCGACACCTCTATCTCTAAACATGTGGACATATTTTTCGATATCGGCTTTCGCTTGAGAACAACCGAGATCTAAGCTTGGGGGAGTAGACACGTCCATTCTGCATCATGATTTTATGTTGATATTTATTGCACTATGGGCTGTTATTACACGTTATGTCACAATACGTATGCCTTTTCTCTCTTATTTTACAAGGTTTACATGAAGAGGGAGAATGCCGGTAGTTGGAATTCTCGGGTGGAAAAGAAGCAAACTCTGGAAACCTATTCTACACAACTCAAAAAGCTCTAAAACTCCACGGGACACCGTTTCAAAAAATATAAAAAATATCTGGCAAAAGAGAATCACCAGGTGAGCCACCACGTGTCCACGAGGGTGG